>JAWNPT010000093.1:0-1200000 GCA_035047365.1 Drosophila ustulata | reverse complement strand
TGCGAGTGTCAAGCAGGCACACATGCGATGCATATAAAAGGTCTAGTTGCCCAAGTCGATCTCTATCCCAACGAACCCCTCTCTCTACACTCCCCCCCTCCTCTTCGAGTGTCTCTCTGCGTTTTGTGTGTTAGGCAAATGCAAAAAGGCAATCGCTAAGCGGATTTGCGATGAAGTTCAGCGCCATTAAACCCGTTTATTAAAGCCGCTGTTGCTGCCCCTTGTTGCCATTGTTGTTGTTGCTGTTGTTGTTGTTGCACCGTACTCCAGTCGAGTCGAGTCATAAATGCAGTGGACATCAATGGCAGCAATAACAGCCGTAAGCCGTGCGCTTTTTGCTTAAGTACAGGTGACATTTGACTACTTTATTGAATTATGACAGCGAACAAATCAGCGACACGAATCCTCTCTCTCTCTCTCTTCCTCCGCTTGCTTCGCTTTTTTTGTCCCTCCCTCTCTCCCTCTCTCTCTCTCTCTCTCCCTCATTACGCATGCGACGCGTTGCCTGCAACTGAGACTGAGACTGAGCGCGGAACCTGGACATCGGCGACTCTCGGCAGTATGTTGTATAGTATATAGCGTACATGTGTTTCGCGATCTTCTGCCTCGCATACTAATTACAACTGCAACTTCCAGCTCTGCTCTCTCGCTCTCTTCACTCAGCATTGCGAGCGACAAGTGCACGCTAATCACGCAATGCTCGAGCCCCGATCCCAACTTGATTTCCAAGGCCCTGGGCCGCTGTCATTTTACTTAACGTTAATTTTCAATAATATCATAATTTATTGTTACAGCAAGCTGTCTCTCTCTCTCTGACGATATCAGTCGCATTCTCATTTCAGACACGTACTCGAAAATCGATCTCAATTTCGTAGTTCAGATATCACGCGCACAGTCCGGAGAGATGTCCGCGACCCTTTGCCGGGGCATGGGCTCGCCACACGTTCCACATAGTCCACAGTCGAGAGTCGAGAGTCGAAGTCTCATTCTCAGTCCCAAGCCCAGATCCCCTTCCTTGCGCCTTCCCCTTCCCCGCTGCCTTTTTATTCTCTTATATGGCCAATATATATGAGCTGGCCAAGCTGGCGGCTGGCGGCCCTTTTCAAGCTGCGATGATCACGTTGACATTTCGCTTCGACCATGGCGGCTGAGCGGGTGCCTCTCTCTCCCCCTCTCTCTCTCTCTCTCTCTTCAGCACTCTCTCTCTCTCGCTCTGGGGCTGTTGACATGTCGCTGGCTGTGATTGATTTAGGGCTCGTTGGCTGCTTTTTGTTTTCCGCTGAAGCGCAGCCGTTTGAACCCATTGTTTTTAACCAAAAATGGGCGTACGATTGTCACAAAGAAGACGACAACAACTGACTACAACAATCACAATCACAGTCACAACCACAGCAACCACAACAACATCGAGCATCGAGCATCGAGCAGCGCTTTGATAATGCCTAAGTATTGCAATTGATATTGGGCCTGGGGCCTGTCGCTTGGGCTTGGCAGACAGCCTCCAATATTAATTGATAGCATTGGATTAGGCTTATGCTCAATAATGCGATGCAGCTCAATATAGATTTCTCGATAATTTCGTATTAAATGCGCACTAATTCAATATTGATCCTTAAAGGTTGATTCAATTACAAAATAAACTAAGCAGTCGGAGCGTATACTTGATCTGACTCCGATTCTTTAACAAGTTGAATAATATTGCTATTAATAATTGCCAGTTATTATTCAAAATGCATTCCACAAATGAAATTACCCATGTATGTAAAGATCTCTTTTAAAAAATGTACTCTTTGATGAAATAGATTGTAAATAAAAAACAATTTGACCCGCTTTTTAATAGAACATTCGTTCGATTTCATACGAGCCGTAAACTCTGATTAAAAATAATTAAAATAAATCAGTACAAAGGAGTTGTTTCTATTTTGCTGTTGTGGAAAGAAAAACAGGCATCAATAATAGAAGATAACTTGATTTTTCTAAAATATTTAAGCCTCTCAATTTTCAGTAATATAACATGAAATAAAATTGCTTTAATTGAAAAGTTAAAGTTTAGGTAGGCAGCAGTAAAAATAAATTCAAAGTTATTTACAATCGTGAACGAACTCAAAAATAATTACGACTTGAATGTTAGCGTTGAAATATGATTTGCATAATTTATTCACAAGACATGATATTAGTTAAAATAAAATTTTAAAATAATTATAGTATTAATAGCATTAAATGTGGATCAATTTTCACTTTCTTTTTATTTGCACAAATTAATAATTTTGTTTCGAAAGACTTATTCAATTATCAAATATAATAATGCAACACTAAATAATTGAATTTCCAAAAAGTACCTAAATATTCAGTGCATTTAAAATGCAAGTTGCTTTGCCAAATTGCAGGGTATACGAAGTGTATTTAGATTTCTACACATTGATAGCTGATTTGCCGCTATTCACGCCAACAGCTTAAACAGATTTGAGTCTGGAGGAAAATACGCGTAATTACGGCAACTATGTAAAAGATTTCCAAGCAACTTGCAGTTGTTGTTGTTGGCACTCTTGTTGCTGTTGCTGTTGCTGTGGTGGCTCGTCGAGCGGTGCCTTGCGGCGCTTGTGGCTCACCGTATTAAATTAATATTTGCTTTTTGTCAAAAGCCTATAATCAAGCACCCTGGCGATGACAGGCTAAGGGGCTCTAATTACAGCTTGTTACCCTGATGTACTGGCCACACAGGTCGTGGCTCACTTGGCTCGCGTTTTCCGCGTCTCCACGTTCACGGCTCACGCAACGTGCAACACGAGAGGCAGCGAGGTAGAGGGGCAGAGAGGCAAAGCGATCCTGCAACTGGTCGACGAGTTCGCTGTGGTTCGGTTTGGCCTCCGTTTATGCTAAGTGGCAAGCGCCGACGCAACGCAATGCAACGTCATGTGGCATGGCAGCAGCTGAGGCAGCAATCCCTCCTCCTCCGCCTCCGCCTCCCTCGCTCAGTCAGCTGCCAGTGCAGTTTGATTGAAGTCCGCAAATTAAAATGGCCAGCCAAAGAGTTGAATGCAATTCTCACGATTTGGCAGACCCGCGTCATTTGTTCTTCATTTGTGTTCGCTGCCGAGCGTCTCATCATCAACGTGTAAGCTGTTCATTTGGCTATCTGCAACACAGCACCGAGAGAGAGAGAGAGAGATTCAACACAAAAAAACTGAAGCTGAAGCTGAAAACCACGATTCCTGATCCGGTTTCGAGCGAACAGCGCGCTGATCAAATTAACCATTTAAATAAAACATTTGTTTTGATTTTCGCTTAAAACGCGTTGCAACTGCTGTCAGAGAGAGAGAGAGGGAGGAAAAGAGAGGGAGATGGTGATGCCGGTTGACAGCCGTGCACAAATCTCGTTGTTGGTAGCTGCCTCGGCCTCCATAATGATCACGATCATCAGACGTCAGCTACTCAATCTCTGCAAAAACCTTTAATTCCCGATTATCACAGCGTTTACTCGTACTTACAAAAAAATGCCAGTCTTCTCATGAATGACGAAAAAGGCGCATTTTGTTTATAACAAATTGTGTGTTCAAAATGTGATTATGAGATGATCATAAAAATTTGCTTCTGGCCATTAAATGAATATAAATTGCATCGAATTCATTAAGACACACAGACCACAAACAAATTCAAATTGAGAAACTTAAACAGATCCAAAAACCAGAACAACACACAGCCAACAAAAAAATACGAGAGTTTGGCTAACAAATTGGGCCCCAAATGGAATGACATCTGCTGATGATGATGCCAATGGACAGGGCGACAGTTAAAGGCTTGAAGGAGGCGGGATGAGGGATGAGGGACGAAGGTTGAAGCTACGGGCGAAAATTATCATTTATTAATTGTTCTTTAATTTGTGTGGGAAGCAAACGCATCGATGGCATTTCTCCTCACTCCCTCAATCTGGCCGCACAAGTGGCCAAAAAGCCAAACAACAACAACAGCAACAGCAACAACAATATCAAAAGCGTCGAGCCAAAAACCACAACAACAACAACAACAATACGTTGTCAAAATATAAAAGCAACCGCAGACAACAACAAATAATAAATTTTTTGAGCATATTAAAATGCAAATCAAATCCAATAAACAACAACTCATTAAAAGCGCAACTAACCGGCTAACGACCCGATCTTCGAATGTCGTCTCTGCCATATCTTCTTTCTTGTCGCCCAATCAACCTGCTGGCATGACGCCTAATTGGCTATAGAATATATATATTCCATATAAGCGCCCACACGCCACTTAAAGCCCTTAAGACTCAGCCAAAAACAAAGCTCTATCGATCTGCTTATGGATTGGATGGCGACGACTTTAATTTAACGCATTGCATTCGGTTCACATTAATAATAAATATATAGCGTAAATTGATCGGATTACTATATACATTTACTACACCGAATTTATCAAGAAAATAGTAAAAATAGGTAAAATAAAAAAAATTATATTAAGTGAATCGATAGATATTTACTCATATCTAGGCAAAAGTAATAAGAAATATGTTAAACATAATAAAACATTCAATAAATCCAAAAATCTTTACTACTATCTGATTACTCTAAACTTTAACTTCCCTCATTTGAAGAAATATGTTGAACATTAGAAATAGTATCACATTAAATAAATATAATGATTTTTACTACTGTCTAGGTTTTTGTGAGTAATAATATTACAATAATGGAATAAATCTAATGACTTTTTCACGAGAATACGATAAATAAATCTAGTAATAAATAGCATAAACTGATCTGATTACTCTTACTCTTAACACATTAAATAAATCTAATATCGATAATAATAATAATATATTAAACAAATCTGCAATCTTGGAGTAATAATAATAATGAAAAGCAAAAATTGATCTGATTAACTTTAACGTCGCTCAATTGATAAGAAATCTGTTGAACATCACAAAAAAGTAACACATTGAATAAATCTAATGATATTCACTGGTATCTGGGTTATCGAGAATACGTGTTTCACATACTTGTTGGACCTGCAGGTTGAGCAACTTTTGAATGAAATAATCACATATATGCGCATTTAAAAGTCATAAAATCCCATTGTAACTGTCATTTGTAGAGGAATTCCATATAATAAAAATCGAAATCCGAAACGTGCAAGCATAAATCAATTGTAAACAATAAAACATATTATTTATATCAGAGTATGTTGGAGTAACGACAAACGCAGCAGCAATAAATATTATATATTGAAGAACATGGGAACAAATTCACAGCTGAGTTTGGCAGACTTTAAGCTACTCCTTTTCATATATAAATATATGGGGGATTGCTAAGAACATTAATAAAATACAGTCTTTTATTTAACGAATACTAAAAAATGTAAATATTTTTTTTTTTATAATCGAAGTTTCAAACAAAAAGACGTGGTTAGTGTCTGCAGGGTATTCGAAAATCACGAAATGCCAAGAAGAGAACGAAAAGTGAAGTAATTGAATTTATGAATGGCTTTAAATTTAATTTGACTGTTATGTCTGTTGCCTGAAATTGAAACTCACACGTGATCTAAATGTCGTATGCGCCGTGGCTCATCGACATCGTCTTCGTTGATGTTATTGCTGTTGCTGTTGTTCTTGGAGTCGATGGACAGTAGGCTGACTGAGGCTCAAAGTGGGCCGCTTCGACTGCTTGTGGCCATAATCGAAGACGAGCAATGAATTGGCAATAATTTCTGCGACAATTGATGTAAAGTTTATTGGGTTTGTTAGCTGTCTGCGAAATATCTTTAATGTGCCATTTAAATTCGCATCGCATCGACAACAGCTCCGACTGTCAGTCGCGATGACATTTTCAATGGCCGGCTCCGATTGTTGCCTAGACCTCTCTCGTCCTATAAATTGCCACAATTGTCAAATTGCCAAAAATGGCACACGACGCCGTTGAACATCAAAGACCCAGACCCAGTCCCAGACCCTGACCGATATCCAGATCTGAACCCGGACCTGATCACAACATTATAAATTATTATTCCGTTTGCGATAAATTGTATGGAGAATATCACATTTTTGCTTAGCCGAGAACAAATAAAAACTCAATGGCAAAATTGTTGAAAAAACTTAGGTTTTTATTGACTAAACTCACAAGAAAGGCAAACACAAATAAATAATTAAAACAAAAAAATTGATTTCAACCGCATTTCGCCGAGTTGAGCGCTACTAATTGTTGATCCTTAAACTTAAACTAAATACTTTAGCTAATTTTATTTGCCGCCTGGCAAAAATGTTTGCAATCTAAAAAAAAAAATTATTTATACGTATGCATATAGTAAGTAGTCATACTTAGTTTACTTAGGCGCTGTTTTTTGTTTTTAATTTATATATACTCGTATATATGTATATGTATATATTTGTGCGTAATTATGATCTCGTTATTATATGCTTTAAAGGGTAGATCTATGTTTGTGGGTATTTTGTATACGTATTTGTATGTTTATTTGTAGTTGTATCAATTAAATATAGGAAACTCTTGAAGCGGCGTATACTTTTCGAAAGCACCTAAGAACTAAATTAAATTCTAATGAAATATCAAATAGTATTTGGGTTAAAATTTCCGAATTACCTCTCTGAGCGTTGCCCCCATTCGCTTCTCTACCCCCGTGCTACAAATTCTAATCGTAATTGGGCCACATTATGCAGCTTTTGTTTTTAGCTCGTTTCCCACAGACAAATAAAAAAAAAAATAAAAAAAAAAAACAAACAAAAAAATTAAATAAAATCATAACAAAATCATAAAGAAAATGACAAACATTCTTTGAGTCCATCTCATGCTACTTGCTTAGGCAGCTCTACAACTCCTCCAGGCAACGCACATTGGTCAGCATGATGCGCGTGAGGCGCCACACCTGCTTGGCGGCATTCTCGAGGGCGCCCGGCGACTTGCCCTTGAAGAGATCCATGTTGGGCAGGAAGTAGTGCGGACAGCGCCGGCATTGCAGGCACGAGATCAGCTGCAGGAAGATGCCGTTGATGCGATCCGCGATGCAGTTCTCCTCCCACTCCATCTCCCTCGGATGCTTCTCGCACTCGTAGAGCAGCAAGGTTTTCAGATGGTACGACGTTACGGGATTGCCGGGCAGATCCAGATGACGATCGCGCAGTGTCTTCAGTATGCTAAGGCAACGACGGCGGCTGGCACCTGCAACGCACAAAGGAAACCAATTTATGTTAGCGATATTTAAGAGAAAACAGAATCTTGTAAGTTTAGTTTTGCGAAATTAATTCTATCGAAAACGAAATAGTTTTTTTTTTTTTAGTTATTTAAGGATTTCAAATTTATTTCAACCCATTTGAATATCCCCAAAGTCCTATTAAGTTTTTTTTAAAGGAAATATTAATATTTTTTATTTGTATAATAAACTGTATTCACTAAGTTGTCTTTCGATTAATTAATCTTTTATTATTATTTTATATTTTATTATATTATTATATTATTTTGGATTTCGACTTTATTTCCACCTATTTTTAATGTTCCCATATCATATTTCTAATATTTATATCACAATTTAATATTTTTAATTAATATAAAACAGTTCATATAGTTTTCTTTAGCTTTATTTATTTTTGTAAAAGTTTAAAATTTATTTCGACCCATTTCAAACATTCCTAAAAAGTTCTAACTTTCCTATTAAAGAGTTTCAATGAAGTTTTTTGTAATGGAAATCATTAATGTTTAGAAATCTTAAAAGTCAGGCCTTTCAATATTAATTTGGCTTATCGGCAATATAATATAATAAAAATCTTATTGAGTTCCTTTCATAAATGTTTATTAATTTTCAGCGCGATAGAAATAATCTTAACATTTGGCAGCACTTATGTATTTTATTGATTCATATGTACATATATAACACCTTTTGCTTTCGAAAGATTTCACAAGCTATTAAGTTAGTTAGTTAGATAAATAAAGTACTTAAAGTAAGGTTTTATTACTTCTTTAGCTTTCATTTTAATAGATTCCAGTATTTATCATTTATTACTTTGGACATTGATTAATTTCAATTATGCCCGATTACTCATTTTAATGGCACTCAAGTGTCCGATGGTTTTGAAAACTGAGCAAACAAATAACATTTATGAAATTTGATAAGTGCTACTTCCATAAGGCTAATTGTTCCTTTTGACTGATTAATCAGAGTGTTGCAAACTTTGTCTTTAATTTGCTGCTAATTGACAGTAGGTATATGAAATAAAAATAAAATCAACCATGCTACCCCTAACGATTATTCAAGGTGCTAACAATATGAACTCGGATCGGTAACTAGGCCTCCAACCGGTTTGATTGATCAACCTACGCGTACGTCAACCAGCACATAAATCATGGACATGGAGTGTCAGAGACGTGCTAATCTCGACCTGCTCCGATAATCACGGTTCGAGACCACTTATAAGTTTACAATAGTTTTTTCTAGCCTATGGCCATATGCCGTTCCGATAGAGGTGCGTCTACTTAATGCAATCATCGTTAAACTATAAACAATTGCATGATTAGTCGGTGGAATATTTCACCACTCAGGTTCACGGTCAACCGATATTCCCGTACAAAATATATTGAGTGCAAGAAATGTAAATCGAAATATTTTTCATATTCATATATCGTGCTCAATACTCAATAATAATATTGTAAATACAGTTTGTAACTCTAAAAAGGCTTAGAAGGAAACAAAGTCAGATACATTTTTAAACCATATTATATAGCTTTCGATCATATATACGAAATATTAAAAGATTCGTAGAATTAAAAACAGAATATTAAGAATATTTAATTCACGAATCGTAAAAGTTTTAAAAACGAAATCGTTTAGCAAGTTCTAACTTTAGTTACCAAATTTACTAGGCTTCTACCAGAGTTATATATGGTGAAAAGTCTGAGAAAATGCCTTCGATATACGATGGCGATAGCGATTGCGATAATGGTTGTAATGGATGCAGGCACATTGACAGTTAGTCGGACGGCGATGGCAGCTAAATTATTAGGCGCCAGCGAAGTCAAGTCGCTGGGATCGACTAAAAGTCGGGATGCGAGTTCAGGGTAAAATTGGTAGAAGAAACAAAGAACAGAGATGAAGATGGAGATGGAGATGGAGATGGAAATGACAACAAAGCACACACTGTGAGGGCTGAAGACTTGATTTCGATTTCGAATTGATTTTGATATTGATTTCGACTTTGATTTTGATTTTGTTTCCGATTTGGGTCTTTGGTATTTGGCTTGTGGTTTAATTTCTGTATTCGCTTTACGATTCGTAGTTTTGCTTTTATTTTTGTTTTCTGCCTTTATTTTCGCTTTTTTTTCGTGTGTGTAGTTTTTTTTTTGTTGGGGAGCGCTTCTTGGTGACTGCGCACCGTTGTTTTATTTATTTGTTGACTTTATCTAATCGCCGAGATTTAAAATATTTATAAAATCGTTTAGAAATTTATTTATGGCTCGGGCATTTGGCATTGTTGATATCTACTATACAGCTACGGACCCCAAACCCGTTTCTTTCGTCCAACCAACTGGACTGACTAACTGGCTACCTTATAGCTATGCCAGCGACTTCAACTCCGACTGCGTTTATCTGGCTCAGATCAGCGGATTTGTGCGCGTGGGGAGAGCGAGAAAGAGCCAGAGAAAGGGAACGGAGGGGCAACCGAATAGTTCAGTTTGCTCAGTCAGTGCAGCAATCGTCGCCCTGAACAGATTTATGATCGTTGCCAGTTTGTAGTATAGGGGCCCGTATCTCATTTCTTATCTCTCTCCCGATAAACGATGGATGCGTTTGCTGCTCGAAACTAAATCGCTCGATCTGCTGCCTAAATGATTCTGAATTGATTGTGATTCGATTGTGAATTGATGGTGAAACTCTAGTATTCGTTTCTAATTATTTATTTTCATTTTATTTCTTGCTGTTTGCCATAAACTGTGATCAATGCGACCCATTGAAAGTGCCAACTCATATGTGGCAGATATGATCGCGAACAATGTGCGATCGTCTAACGAACACCTTATCGCACGGATCTCGAGGCAACACGAAGTCGCCAATGGTCTTTGCCTGCCACAAAGATACGCGTATCTGGCCACAACGATCTTGGGGGCGCAAACTGATCGTCTGTCGTGTGGCCAGAGCGAATGCTTAATTTACAAGCAATTATATCAAACTACAGTCGCTGATTTGTTGGAAATAAATCAATTAAATTTAAGTGTGTCACTGATTGTAAAAACGTTAGCTACTCCTATATACCGTTGACACTTTGCCACCGGTACAAGTACTACCACCAACAACAAAAAAACCAACAAATTCTAGATTAATTTACAACCGGATAGCATTTATTTTCGTGGTTTTTGGTTTAATGGGTGTTCGGTTTTACCCATAAATAGTGGTAGACCTATTTCGCCTGCTCTCGAAGTTTCTTTAAATAGCCATCGGCTTGGATGGCAGCAAATTTAGTAATGCTATCTTAGGTACTCTATATCTTTGAACAACTAGAGATTCCTGCGGTTTTCCCCAACACTTTAGTCATACCCCACAAATATGTTACGTATACGTATTTCAGTAAAAATAATATCACTGCTTTTCTAATGGCATGGCTACCATAATATTCTTTCTAATTGGATTCACGTATTATTTGATTTCACTACAAATTAGATATATTGTATGTTATTTGATTTAATATAAATAATAAATACCTTCCGAAAATGATTTTGTTGATAACAGTTCAATTTTTAAAATATATTTATATTTTCACCTTTCTTCAAAAGTTAATTTTCAATATCTTTAAAAAATAATTAATAAAGTGTGTTTTTTGATCAAATATTTAATAATTAAAATATTTGTTTTGAAATCGATATAACTTTAAAATTCTTAACATTCATTTCTTCGATATTTTCCTTCACTTTTTTACATCGATTTTTCTCTTTTATATTTTTTCCTCTTTATCGCATACATTTGAACTTGATTATTATATCGATATCCGTACTTGGAATTCTTTCTCTAATATTTGGCATCGATTTCAATACTACATTTTTGTTTGCTCGTTTTCATAAATATTATATCTGACTATTTTACATCATTTTTATGGTTTTTATATATACATGTTAGAAGTAATTCTGCTCTCAATATTGTGCCTAGGATTAAACCTTAGTATAATAAATTCTATTGGTAGAGTTGGGGAATTGATTCGCCGTCGGCAACTCGCAGCCTGAACTTGTGACTCTGTAGCGCGAGAATGGAAAGAATAACTCACCTTGCAAGAGGCGATTCTCGGCATCCGTAAAGCTGAGCACCCAGGCATCGCCCTCCATGGCGGAGTTCTTGCCCTGGAGAGCGATGCACTCCTTGGACAGCATATCGAAGCCCTCAGTCTTAACCTCTGCCACAATGTTGGGATGCGGCCAAGGGATGCCCGGCAGCGGCCAATGCGAGGCTGAGCGTGGCCAGAGGCCGGCGCACTTAAAGGCGGGCGTAATTTGCACAATGATGCGCTCCCTGATCCGCAGCTTCACCTCGGTGGTGTCGGCGATCATCTTGACGATGTCGCGATAGGCGCACTTATCGCACGCCTGCGCCACCAGCGTCTGGAATCTGGAGCGGATCTTGCGCGCCGACAGATAGCCCGATGCCGTGATGAACTCCACCCACAGCGACATGGAGCGCTTGCGGCCATCGCTCAACTTGAGCACCGCACAGCCGGGCAGAGTGCCGTCGTCCACGAAGTTGAGCACGCCCATCTGATTGAGGTAGATGATGATTTCGAATTCTGTGGGTGAGATCACTTCCAGGCCCTCGAAGCGGCCGTTGTAGTCGTTGAGGGAGGAGATGAAGCGCGGCTCCTGCACCTCCACCTCCTTGAGCACGTCCTGGACGATGCGACAGACCTCCTGGATCTGTTTGTGGATCTGCGCCTTGCGCACCTGCACCCGATCCGCACAGTATTTGTTCATCTGATAGACCATCTTGGACTGTGCCGCGATCATGTCCGACGGCACCAGCATTATAGACCCGGGCGACGACGTCGTGATTGCGATGCTAATCCCTCCTCAGTGTGTGTTAATTTTCTATTCTTATTTCAACTTTGTTGTTTAGCAATATTTCGATATATGTATGTATTATGCACTGTATATTCTTGTCACTTGTACACCAAACAAAAAATTAGATGGTATTGTTATAAATTGTTGGTTTCTTGTTCACTTGACGAACGACGGCGGGCGGCAATCGGCAAACGGTAATCGACGGCTTCTGCGTCTATCACGTATCACGGAGCACGGAGCAAAGACACAACGCAGTTCGATATCGAGTTGCAGTTCGAGTTCGAGTTCGAGTTTGTTTCGCACTCGTCGGAGTCGCAGTCGCAGTCGCAGTCACCTCGTGTCGCGTGTACTCGCGCCATCAACTCCAAGACATTGACTGATTTCGTATGGCGTGCACGCCGCAAGAAAAGTATCTCTGCCAGCCAAAAACACAGCGAACACAAAAAAAAAACAACAACAAAAACCGGCCGCAGCCACAGTCGTCGTTGTCGTCGCCACAGACGCAGCCGCAGCCGCAGCGCTGCCCAAATCTCCATCTCCCCACAAACGCAACGGCACAGCTCCAGTAGGCGTGAGTGCGAGCGAAACAACAGCACATTTTATGCCCGGTGCGCGTTCTCTTCACTCGCATTCGCTCTCACACACTCTGCCTGCGAGAGCGAGAACGTAATGGCTGAGTGTATTGTGCTCAGCAGTTGTTCGTGTGAGTGTGTGTGTGTGTGTGCGTTTAGCTTTATGTTTGGTTTTACTGTTTGTTTAATGCTCTTTTCTTTGTTTGCTTGCTTGTTTGTTTGCTTAATAAAGCGTTATAATGGCGACCAGCTGCAGCGAAGAGCGCGCTCTCAGAGAGCGCATTGCTGGAATGAAAACATATGCAAACACACTGCGAAATACCCTCACATGCAAATGCAACCCCTTCGGGCATATTGCGGCTGTAGTGTAGTGTTGTGTGCGGCCTCTTTATGTTTTCATTTGCTTCTCTCGCTGCCGTCGCTTAGCTCCGCCTCTTCTGCGCTCACACACACACACACGCACACTCCGCGCTCACATAGATAAGCACTAATACAACAGCAGAGACTCTTTTCCTTGCGTTTGTGTATGTGTTTGAAGTGCTCGAGGGTTGTTGGTTCGCTAGTGGGTGGAAGGTTGAAGACATTTGTTCTAATGAATGGGGGGCATAAAGAGAAGCTTTAAATGGACTTTGTACTAAAATATGTGCTTTATTAAACAAATAAACAAACATTGCGCTAAGGCCAAGTAAAAGGGACTTTTCAGTAATTCGCAACCCTTGGCAAACATTTATAGTGCGAGTGTTTGATACTAAATGATTAATTCACTGATTTTAATTTCCTAATAAAATGCCACAAATGAGTAGCATAGAGACTGAAATTATATTAGTTTTAATGTGCATGTAAATACGAATTTTCTGGCTAGTAAATAAACCATTTTGGTCAGTTTCATCCCCGAATAAAATATTTAAATAAATCAACCATATACGGCATGTGAGAGAGGGGCGGCGACTCGGAGAGGCTCTCCATATTTCATTCTAATGTTATTACCAGAAGCAGCGTCCACGAGCTTTGCCTATTCGTGTCCCGAATTAATGCATATCTAATGTGATTAATGGCCATTTAACACGAGCTGCTAACGTGGGCTCAACGGATCCAACTGACTTGGGGCCTGTGGGTGGCGTCTTCGAGCCATGAAATAATGCAAAGAGCCCAAAGAGAGAACGAAAAGAAGCGACAAGATGAAGGGAAGGGAAGAAGTTGGTGTCATATCTTGGTTTTTATGGCCAGCTTGGCTACATTAAGTTCCACTTTAGAGAGTGGCAAACAAATTATTATGTATAATTCAGTTTGAACTGTGTGCCGGAACCTGCATTAAGATAAAGCTAATTAACACCTCAGCCAGGCCCAGTCCAGTGCAGCCCTCGGGTCTTGGATCGTCTCGGGGACTATGGCACCCTCAAAAGTAAGTTCAGAATACATATAACATACAGCCAAGATGTTTTTCCAGCCACATCGAAGCGGCGTCTATCATTTTTCTTCGTCTGACCACATGCGATAAACGAATGCGAATGGAGTTGGTACTGGAACTGGGAATGGGAATGGAACCTGGTCGTCGGCGTCGCATGTCAGCGACTATGGAAATGAGGAGCTGATAATGTGCGAGAAAAATGCACTGGGAATCACTTTAATGGCCGCGTAAATGTGGAAAATTATCAAAGGGACACGAACTTAATTGCGGCCATTATCGGCTTTAATAGCATATAAATTGGAAATGAATTATGCAAACGGCCACGTTTGTTCGTAGCCAACGACTTTCGATCCCAACAAAAAAATAAAGAAAACGACAACAAAAATGTCTTCATTAGCGTCTCAAGGTCGAGCCAAGTCGATGCTGTTTGCATTTATCGATAAACAGATACGGAAATCGATCGATGCGATTTATGCCAGTCACGATGCGAGACAGAGAAAGAGAGAGAGAAAGATATCGATTGTGAATCTTGGCCGCACGGTAGTCGTCTCTTTAATTAAATTGTGTATGTTCTGCGTCCCGGTTAGCGACAACTTCATTCGCGGCGGTTTCCCTTATCAGCTGCACGAGATCAGCAATGATGAGCTCCTGCTGCTGCTGCTGCTCGACCTCCTCCATATGGCATTGGCACATACGCTTTATGGTTCGGTCTGGCCAAATGAGCAAATGGCGGAAAATTAAGTTGGCTGCAAGAGTCGCACTCGGATCTCGAGGCGAGAGCGGCGGCAGCGGGAGATTGCAATCGCTGGCAGCTCAACAACATCCCTTGGCTCCTTCTCCTTCTCCTTCTGCTGCTCCTGCTCCTGTTCCTGTTCCGTGCCCTTCTTGCAGCTGCAGCTGCTGCTGCTACCGCTGTTGCAGTGGCAACATGGACACGACACGCTCCCCTCTGCCTTCGGATGTGTCCCACTTTCGGTCCCAGCTACTTGGCTACTATTTTGTGGTGACACTTGGACGTCGACATGTTCATTTGCTTTTTCGTTTTTCGCTTTTTTTTTTGTTTCATTTTTATTGGCTTGGGGCACCTTCCTTCATTGCTTCGCTGCCAGCTGAAGCGTTGCTGCCACATGCGTCCAATTGCAGCCCTATTCACATTTTCACTATTTCCATTGCTGTGCCAAATTGAAACTTATTCGCTAATTGAGTTTTCTCTTTCAGATATAACTCAAGCAATATTCTCAATTCTGTGATGTATTGAAAGTTAAAATAAATTCATTTTAGGTATATCCTATTGAAACATTTGTTGTACGAATAATTCATAACAAATCAGAATGAAAAACTATTTTATAAATTTCTCTCTTTAAATTGAAGCATTGAAAACTAAGTGAATGTGTTAATACTTGACTGTCTATAATTAACAGTGTTTAATAAGCAAAACATATTAAAAAACAATCTAGTTTACAATCTTGTCTGACCGACAAAAAAGTAAAAATTAGTAACAGCAAAGTTCTTAATTGAAAATCAATTTCTAAATTCTGCATAAAATAATTAAATATCATCATCATTATAAAGGAAAACACAAATTATTTAAATTAACATTCATTTAAAATTCTTTCTCTTTTCTCACTTCCGCATTAAAATAGAGTATTGTGCAATACAAATAATTGACATACCAAAAGAATTTTCAGGCTAACAACAAAATGAAAATGAAAAATGTATTTATTTGAAATTTATTCTTCAGTGTTAGATTTAAGACATAATTCTCACTGCAAAATATGATTAATTACGAAATATGCGAGTTTTTAATGAAATCCCAAGTGGCGTCTAAAGAAATTTTTAAGTGACAACATTATTTTTTGTCTCTAGAATCCAAAAAATTCCAAAATGACATTTTTGATATAAAGAAAATTTGTAAAACAATTTGCGTTTCATTTCAAATTGTTAATCACTTTAATGCTTTTCTCAGAGACCGATAATTGAAGGCGGTTCGTTTTCAATCTGAAATCGTTAAAAGGGGATCGGTTAAGGAAATGATTCATTAGCCAAGTCGCTGTTGCACTTGTAGCCGAGCACTCAACAGCTCGTTGTGTGGTGACATTGACGAGATACGAGATTCGAAGAATAAAAATCTGGGATCTGCAGTAGCGAAGATGGAGATGGAGATGGAGATGGAGATGGAATAGACCTTAATTAGGGCAGTGCCTGGGATGGCACCTCAGCCCAACTCATTGACAATACTACCATACCATATAGAGGAGACAGAGAGAGAGGAATAGAAATGTCAGGTCTTATGCGAACCCATTTCAAGTGCATGACCACGATGCTGCACACGATCATCGATCATTTTCCGATTGAGCTGGCCGAGCTCTGATAATCTCGCAAGCTGCCAGCACGCATTGCGTTTCGTTGTGCAGTCGAGTTTGTCATTTGATATGATGGCAACGTTGACAGCGACCCGAAGATGAAGACGACGGTCGGATCGAGACAGAGGGAGAGATGGCGCTTTAGCAGGCCAACTGACGACATCTGACCTCCTACTCCAGGCTGTCGGCGTCAGTTATCGTCGACGTTCTTGTTGCATGTGGCATGTGCAAAGGTCAGCTGGTTGCAAGCTGCCAGATTCCAGCCAAACAGCGAGGGCATTGGCATTAGCATTTACCTGTGTGTCTCCTCGGATCGCAGCTCTCTGTGTGTGTCTGTGTGCGTGTGCCCAAGTGGCGCCTGCATCCCGTCGCGCGTTGTCTGCATATGCGGAATATGCGTGAGCGTCGACCAGTGAAACAAGGCAGCGATCAAGCTTGAATCTTTGGACAAGCGATAGTCTGCAGTCTACACAGTCTACACAGTCTGAAGACACGGCTGCATAACATTCAAATCAGTACGCAAAAAGTTGCAGCGATCCACCGCAGTTGCAACCGACTGTGGCACGCCGGGGCCCCCCACCTGTGATGCACACACATAAAATTCAGCGACATGCGGTTAAATATGCTTAAGTTTTCCCGCGGACAACTCGAAATTAAGTATATGCCACAAAGCACTTGAGCAGACACTCCAAATCGTTGCCAGTTGCTTGTTGCAACGCTCCTCCAGCTCCTCATCCTGCCCCCCCCCCCAACCTGTGACCAGTAATGAGTCTCTGCCCCAAACCCAGTCGCAGTTCCAGTCGCTGTCTCCAGTCCCATGCAGTTACCTTAATTTATATATTGTTTGGTCGGTGGAAATATCAACGCATTCGTGTAAACGCAGCTCCTTATCCATTTATTATAGCCATTAGGCTTTGTAGCTGCTTCAGTTTCAGTTTCAGTTTCAGTTCCTCCTTCTCCATTCCCCAATTCCAGCCAGTCTCAATCTTGGACTCGTTGCGGCTCCTGCTGTTGCTGCTCCAGTTCGCATAGCGACATTTGATTAATTCCCATTCGCGACTTGCAGCGAGTCCGGCTTGTCATCGAAGTGCAATCAGTCTGCTGCTTAACTGAGATTAGGTTAACATCGGTTACCACAGCTGTCAGCTCGGCCCTTGACTCTCTCTCTCTCTGCCCTCCTCCCCTTACAACTCGATATTATAATCTTAACTCAGCTATTTAATTAATGCATCTTTCAGGAGGAAAACAAACAGATTACGCAAGAAAACAACATTATGCTCATCCGATTGGCAAGCCAAATTAATTGAATATATTTATATATAATAATTATACGATAATTGGTTTAAATGTATTGGTTACACAGTACTGAATGCGTTGTAAGAATATATAATAGAAGAATTCCATAAGTACATTTTTAGTTTTATGCGAGTAACAAACAAAATGCAAATAATTTATGATTGAGAGAATCGATGTCAATACTCCTATTTACTGAGAATTAAAAAAAACCAACATTTGAGAAATATTTCAGAGTACAATTGATTGTGCTGATTTTAAAAGATATAAATCACTGAAGACATAAATAATCAGTTACTATTCAATAACTAGTTTAAAGATAATCTTAATCAATCTGCTATTAAATTTTATGAGCACGCAAGGTATGGTAGAAAATAAGTGATATTATATTCTTAAGTAAATAATATTACACGTCCACTTTAATTATCATCTTCAAAATCTTCAACTACAAAATATTTTTCATATTACAATTGCTCTGATAAAAATAAATTCAAATGTTTCTATTTATATTTTTTTTAGAATTTTTAATCAATAATATTTATGCTTAATTTATTTGTTGTTTATTATATGTGAATTCGACATAACTACTAGTACAAAAATTTCAATTTATTTCAAGAGTGCATAATAAAGTTGAATTACAATTAATTTATTGAATTTTCAATTGAAAAACTCAATTGATTGCCGAGAAAATAAAACTGCAGAAGAATTTGCTACCATAGGCAGTTTATATGCCAAAAACACGCATTCAGATGATGCAGAAAACCGCGTGTTTCCAAAAACTCATGACAAACTCGACGAGATGCAGCACAATGAAAGCATTTTGTTGATTCCCTTAAAGCAACTGGTTGACTGGTCTCCCTCTCTCTCTCTCTCTCACTCTCTTTTTCTCTCTCTCTCTGTCGTTGTTTCTGTTTTTGGCCTGCATCCATCGTCTGTCTTATCGCGTCTGTATTTAAATTATGGCAGAGAAATCGACGACAGCCTCCAGAGAATTGCGATGTTTGCTTCATTTGTTTCGTCTCGCATTAATGCATAATGCTAAAGGATATATATATCTATATATACATATATATAGGCATGTGAATGGCGTATCCCAACATGGCATGGATGAGCCATTAGCCATTAGTCGCTTGTTAATCTGTGCTTGAGACATTCTCCAAGGGGTAAACTGGGCGCCTCGATAAGCTGAAGAGGCGCCCATAAACATGAATTTGCTATTATTGCGCCATCGGGACACGCAGAACGACAGACAGACGGACGGAGGAGCACTTTGGGTGTTATCCGAGCTGATTAAAAGACCCAAAGTATTTGGTTATTCAATTAAGGATCAATCGAATATCCATCAATGTCAGCGAACGGAATTCGAAATGCCATCGCTGCCATGCTGGGCATAATCTCGTTGCCAGATCTGAGAATTCCCACTGTAAACTCGGCGAATTTATGGTCATAAAAACATGTCACAATCACCAACAGTCTGGAGTCTGCAGTCTGCAGTCTGCCTCCGCTCGTATTCTAAAAGTGTTTATTTTGATGGCCACCTCAGTCGGGCGCTAATTAGGACGTGTTGCAAGTCCCACTCCAAGCTGCAAGCTGCAGGCTGCAATCTCACCGGCCTCTAAGTCCTAGTGGAGATCTTGTCGTATCATTAAAATCAAAATCAAAATCATGCAAACGTTTAACAACGCTACAAAACATGTCGCAACGATTGGGCCAGCAACAGAAGTGAGGGGGCCCATAAAAACGCGCCGTTACAAGCAGTTGGCAGTTGGCAGTTGGCTCGTAAACTTCACAAGCTGATGGCCAAGATTTTCAGTGGAAAGTTGAGCGTTTGTTTTGGGCTGCTGCTGCTGCTGCTTCATCTCAGTGCTGGCTCAGAAATGGCTCACAATTTGTAATTGAATGCATGTAAATTGATTTCATCCGCCAACAGCCATAACATCAAGCAGTTTATTGCGCAGCCACCTCAAACTTTATAAATTTCACGCGCAGACTGGCCCTGAGTGATGCGTATGTGCTAAATATTATCAGCAAGTACACTTTAGGCCATTAGCAGGCCATTTAGGAGACGTCTCCGGACATTGCGACGACTCCGAATGAGATAATTTTGTGAGAGGCCAGCGCGCGTTGCTATCTTGAATTATGTCAGTTTTGTAATTTTATGCGAATCTTGTTAATTGTGCATAAGGTTTCTGCATGCCACTCCAATGCTGTCTCTCTCTCTCTCTCTCGCTCTTGCCCCTTTTGCCACGCTCGCAACACGCACGCAACGAAAGACTTAGGCAACGAACTCGAGCAACTGGCAACCGGCAGCTGCAACCAATGCTGGCAAAATGACCATGAAATTGACCGCTGCAACGACAGCAGCCACAGCCACTTTATACTGTCAACTAAAGAATAAAGAGCGACAAGAACATTTCGAATATGGCGAGAATTAAAACACGGCAGGCCGTTTAAAATCAATTGACGAACCAAAGCTAAATTCAGCTGTAAAGTTACAATATAACTTATTTTCCTCTGCTTGCTTGCCGATTCAAAAAATAAAAAAATGTAACCATTGGATGCAATATAAAAATGCAACAAACACTACAAATGAAAATGTTTTATATTTATTTATCTCTATATACACTAAAGCTTCACTACAATGCATTTATTCAAGTATTTAAATGGGTACTATCAATGACATTAAAACATGTAAACATTTAATTCATTAGTAGCTGCAATAAGCTAACTCAACAATAAATTTACAAATTTTATGCAATACATTAGCATTTTCAATATCGATAAGATTAAAAAGCGAATTTTCACATTTACGTAAGCTAGAAATCAGTTAAAATTAAAGTCAGCAAACTATACAATTAATTTATAACACATAACAATTTGTACTATCGATTACATTTAAACGTTGTAATCACACATTTTTGTATCTTTAAAAAAAAAACAACATTTAACATAAAAACATGTAAACATTTAATTCAACATTAATTTATCTCTAATTAATTAACCTTATTTCTAGCTTAGCCCACAATGAATTTACAAAGTTACATTCAAGTTTTTGAAAAACAATTTGTACATTTATTTAATCGTATATTCACTATTAGTAACAATAAGTTAGAAATTAGATAAAAATGAAAGTGAGCAAACTCTACGATTGATTTAAAAATTTATGGCGAAACATTGATATTTTCACTTGGTAAAACAAGTATAATATTGATTACAAAAATAAATAAACTCCAATGAATTATTGCACAATTATATTCTTAAGCTGTGAAAAAAAATCTTCGTCAATGGAATTAACTTGTAACATTATTAATTGTTCACGCAAATAATCAAATACAAAATGTCTAATACAAATTTGACTTATAGAATTTCGACCATTATGTTTATAGCAAATGGACGATAGGCATTTGGAGTCGATTCGCAATGCCTTGAAGCACGAAAACTCACAAAAATCAATTTACCAACACTGCATTTGATTTGTTTTTTTGCACTTTTGTTTTTGCAGTTTGTTTATTTGTTGTTTCTCCGTTGTTGGCGCCGTGGCAGTCTTCAAAATCGCATAAATTGCGGTTATTAACGCGCGCTTAGGCCACAACTCATGTCAGAATGTATCAATGGATCCCATATGGAGAATATTTATATTTCAGGCCAGGCCAAGCCGGGCCGGCTGAATAAAATACAATAAAAAAAACCAATAAAGGCTTCGCCAGCTTGGGGCTGCACTGCTTGGGATAAATTATTTCGGGACAAGCAAAATATCACTTCGATTAATTCAAACAAAGGCCAACGCCAAAGCAGAACCGCCTCGCCTTCACCAACCCCATCTCCAACTCCATCTCCAACTCCAGCTACAACTGCAGTCTCTGGACTCCAACTCGAACTGCAGATCAGAGACTGAGGAAACTGAAGTTAGCCGCACCCAATGCAAATAGAGTTGGCATATCGCAACAAGCGGAGAGAATTGAAAATCGCGGCCAACGCTGGGGAGGAGAAGGAGAGGTGGGAAGCAGGTGGGAAGCCGGGGAAGGATCACAGAAACGTAGTCGTCCTCTTGTTTATTTGGAATTGAGCTTAATTTGGACATGATAAGTTGCTCGGGCGGCTTTTGCCGACCTCAGTCGGCTGCCTTTCAAGTCTTTTCGATCTCTGCGATCGAATTGATGTTTTACTTGCAAATCCTGCTGCATTACCCCAGGGACGGACAGGACAGGAAACCTCTTCGAGTGGACTCACTTTGTTGCACTCGAGTTCAGCCAATTCGCAGTCGAGTACCCGAGGCAGCCAACTACTATATGTGTTCAATAGATGCGTTCTCAAAAAGGAATAAAAAGTAAATGAAAGTTTATTCTCCATCATAGTTTTATCACTCGCAGAAAGTCACTTTTTATGCATACTAATAGAATTCTTAGTGAGATCATTTGAAGCTCTGTTGATTTTCAATTTTATCATTGAGAACATTCACTTAGAAGTAACAGTATAGAATATTCATTTAAAATATATACTTTTTCCATCATCATTTTGATTTTACATTTTATTATTGATGACTTTTACTTAGCACACTAAATATAATATTCATTCAAAATATATGTTTTTTTGGTATCATTATTATTTTGTACTTTTATCACTTATAATATTATATTGATTTTTAAATCAGTATTTTATTTACACTATACACTATTATTAGAAATTAACAAGGAAAAAGTGGCGAAGCAAAATCTTCTTATTATAGTATTTTCATAAAACGAATATATTTTAATTGTTAATTATAGAGAAAGTTTAAACTGATAAAGATAAATTAAAAGTTGGAATATAATCATTCATATATCTCTCTATTTCTTCGTTAGCTACTTTAATTCGGAATTTATTTTTATTAGACATTCGCCAGACTTGCACAACAGGAACGAGTCGAAAATTGTTCTTCAATTAAGCAAAAAAGTGCAGCACAATTTATCGTTTCAGGCTGATGCGGTAATTAAACCAACGTGAAATTGCTGTTTACATTGAATACTACTTATGCTAAGTATTTATGTGCTATATCATCGTAAGCGATCCAGAGTCGGCACAGTGAGTCAATTCATGGAGTGCCTCTTCACAGCAAAAGTGTCTTAAATTGCATACCCGAAACACATGAAAAACAAGCAATTTAGAGCAATTTCGATTAAAATCAATATTTACAAGTCACGAGCGCCATGGAGCGTCAGCGTTGCCGTTGATATTGCCGTTGCCTGGGTGGTTAGCGTCCTAGATGGACAGGGGACAGGAGACAGGACAGTGAGAGAGACAGCGACAGGAACCGAAAGGGAAACCAAGACCAAGGGGGGAATTGTGGAGGGGTTGAAGGCGGCTGAATTGCGCCCCAAAATTACGAATTTAAACATGAAATGTTATAAATAATGTGACGATGACAGAGACGGAGACAACGCACACTACTAAACAAGTCACAAGGCAGCACTGCAAATGCCCAACTCGCAGATACCCTGTAAACAAAGTGGAACGAAACTGCGAAATAATTTGTAATAGAGAAATAATCAATCGAAACACTTTGAGCTAGAATTTTCACTATTAACAATAGTAAATAATGAAATGATTTCAATTGTAATTTTATTTTAACATTATAAATTACACAATTGAAAATTTTTCTTATTTTTTAACCATATAATAACATATAAAACACTTGTTGTTTTAGGTTTAAGAAAGTCACTAATACAAAAGGTTTGATGTTAATATAAATTGAAAATGATTAATTATTTCACAATTGTTTTCATTCTGCAATAAAAAAAAAGGTAAATTATTCATATTACTTGTATTTTTAAATTTAAATATTTCAATCGTTACACTTCCTGGTTATAACATTTAGAACATATGTCATAAAGTTTGAATATAAAGCAATTCAATTTGTTGCATTTTTCTGACTGATTTAAGTCTGTAAATTTCCAAGCAATGTAAATTTCAAAATTGAAAGAAACTCAAGTAGTATATGTGCCTTATAATTGTGATAAACCATAAATTAACCTACAGATAAAACTTGTATTTTCTGTTGTCTTACAGGGTATTTAGCAGCAAGAGCCAAGTAAACAGAGAGCAGAGTCTGTGCATCGTTCGTGCTGCGATATGGAATAAACAAGACAGTTGCCCCGAAGGCGCAGCAGGAAGATCGAGAGGCAGAGAGAGGGACGGAATGGGGATTGGGATCGAGATCGAAGTCGGGGCTGAGGCTGGGGCTGAGGCTGAGGCTGGGGCCGGTGTCAGTCGATGGCTTGTCCTAAAGAGCTGTTGATGTGTCCAGGCTGTGGCTGTGGTGGACCTGCAAACGAGGTTTGCTCGCACTGAACAGTTCTCAACAGTTTTTCGAGTCTGTCTGGTCTGCTTGTGGTGTTGCTTGTTGGTTGCTTGTTGTTTGTTGTTGTTGGTTTGCTTTGGTAATCACCTTTTGTTATAAACACTGTAATTAGGGCTTCATTAAAAGGGTGGTCCCCGCTTGTCTTCGCCTGGCATGCCACTGGCCAGCGAGAACGTTGATTGAAAACGTCCCGTTCCATCCGTCCATCCATCCGTCCGTCCGTCTGTCCGTCCGTCTGTCCGTCCGTCCGTCGGTTCATTGCTGTGCAGTAGGGCTTACCTGCTGCCCGGTTTGGTGAATGTAGCGCCGATCAACAAGCCAGCCACGCCCACAGCGCACGCCTCATAAATAATAAGTGAAATGTGTGCGTGCGGGCCAACAATCTGAGCCTCGTTCTGGGCCTCGAACCCGCATCAAGTCACAGTGGTAACAAAACGTCAAGCGGCAGCTACTGTGCTTCGAGTCGCTAGCAAAGCAATGAGATTGGACCCAAGTCAATCTAGCTCCAATTGCAGAAAATTTCCAATTAAATGTAGGATATTTTCAATTTATACGAGAGTTACAATAAAAAGAAAGGTTATTATAGAAATTATTATACAGTAATCATGGAATCATTATTATACAGTAATCAGTACTAACTTCGATATTTTTTTAATTTCTACAATAACTACAAAAACTAAACAAAAATATAATAATAGTAATAAAAGAATAAACATTCATAATACTTTTCCAATAGTTATGGAAGACAGCGTATTAATTTCAGTATTTAATTTAATATTTTAAGCTTTGTAATTGCGAAAGCTTCGTATTAAATGCAGAATATTTCAAACTGCTTATATACAGAATAAAATGAATTTTATATACATTTTATATTTTATATTTAAATTATAACACTGAGTATTAAAAAACAAATTTGTTATGCATTATAAAGGCATTACAGTCTGATGTAGTCTCATTAACCATTTCACCAAAAAAACTTGAACCTTTCTATTTATTCTATATTATCCCGGCTGATTTCGGAATACGTCTATAACTCATTTAATAATTATAATACAATTATCGTTCATAATTATTATAGTTACAAACTTAAGCTGTATCTGATAGAATTAAGCTATTAGCACAACTTTTCTTGCCTTATAATTGTTTAAACTAAATAACGCAGTGACTGTCCCAAAAACTTGTTATCCATAAATATAGATTTTTATAATACCTTGAACTTAAAATTATTGTTTTACAGGTTGGGTAATTTTCTGTTTTCAAGTGGAAGATTGAAAGATGACGTTCCGGGGTTGAATAAATATTCCATATGTTATTTTATTTCCACTGTGCGCTATTTGGTACGCAGGGCAAAACAAATAGCGAGATCAGCATAATTATAGCGTGCACAAAGTGTTTTTTAAGAAAGGGCGGACAGTTGCAGCGCAGTTTATTCACCTGCCGTCCCACAGCCAACCGACCACTTGCAGCTCCACTCGGCCCCACACAAAGTAGACGCGACGAGCTCAAACTTCACGCCTTGCAGCTATTTGCGAACAACCCAGAAACAAAAGGAACCCCAAACATACGAACTTAAAGAACTTTGACTCGATCAGGACTTGAGGTCATCATATTTATTCTGCTAAACGCTGGGCGCAATAATTAAAATGCCATCAGGTTCGTTTGTGACGTCACGTCACAACTGGCAGCTGACTCACCTTCTTGCCTTCATGCCTTCTACCTACCTGCATATCGTACAACAGCGACAAAAAATTGATCGCCCGATCGAGAGATCGAGATAAGCTCACCAAATGGAAAACTGTCACAGAATCAACGTATGATTTACAGTGCACCAAACAACCTGTCCTCTATACTCGCCTTAGATACAGTTGATATAAGGAGAGTGCGGTGCGGCATGCGGTGGCAGGTAGAGGAAGAGAGCAACTGCTTAGACGGTAGATGGCAACTAATTCTAGTCAAGACTCAAGCTGAATGCTATATTTGCATTTAATATATACTTGTATTGCAAGTGCAATTTAATATTTATTTTCGAAATTGCGTATACGTAATTAAATAAATATAATTTCAACAGAAATTGCAGCTGCAATCTAAAATTCATTTTTGAAAGCTAAACATATGTGATTATATAAATATTACGATCACTATGATAGATAAACTGATCAAATCAAATGAAAATTATTGTATATCAAATTATCTTCATAAAACGATAGATGACATGGATACAGTTCTTTATTTATGTTCTAGTAAGAATATAAATTGTATTATATAAGAAAATAAACGCAATTTTTACAAATAGAAAATGTTCGTATATATATGTTAGTATAACAACAAAAAGTTGAAGCTAATACATTTTAAGCTATTTTATTTATTCCATATAATCCGGGCTTATTTCAAATTATATGTAAGTCTTTTGCAATACAAATTTACTATTTATAAAGAAACTAACAAATTAATACTTTTCTATGATTCTAGTAATTTTATTTAAGTTACGTTGAAAAATGTAATACTAAAATAATTATTCAATTAATTGTTAATGACCAACTTCATCTCATATAATTCTAGTTGATATCAGATTATATTAATGTCTTAATTTAAAATCATTTTTCAATTCACTCTGCATATTTTACTAAGAACTTAAGCAGAGTATTCGTGAGTCGCTGTCACTTCGCTATCGAAATCAGTTTACACTTTGTCAGCGCATTTGTTGTGCTCATTATGAATGTAGTTGTTATTGTTGTTGTTGTTGCTATTGTTGTTGCTGTTACTGTTATTGTTGCTTTCTTTTTGTGCCGTGTGTTTGGCTCGAAACTCAGCGGGTTGTCGCGCTGATGACCCTCCGTTAAGCATTGATAAGCGGTGCGACAACGGCTGGCGCCTGCGACCGAAAGTTATTGATCCAAACGATCAGATGATAATGATCATAACGATCAAGACGACTTCAAATTGAAATGGAGGGGAATCGAAATTCATATTCGAACTCGAATTCGAATTCGACCGATCGAATGTGTCATTTTAATGCTGCTCAAGATGAGTTTTATGCGTGCTCAATGGGCAACCGTAGGCGTTGCCTCAATTCTGTGGCTTGCCCCTTGCCACATGTCCGCTGCTGCATGCCCCCTGCCCCTTGGCACCTCGCCACTTGCCGCTTGCCGCTTGCCCCTTGCCGAGTCGTAAACATTTATTGGTTACGGCTCATTTGGAAACGCACAAACAAATAAACAAAACTCACTGACTGACTGGGAACCACCTGCCTTCCGACTAGAGGCCTCCGTCTCGATCTCGATCTCGCTGTCGATCTCGATCTGCAGTCGAATCATTTGATCGACAAATCGCCAGGCATCCTTTCACTTTTAATGAACTTAATGAATAGCCGCATAAATCATCGTTCGAAAACCCACAAATGTCGTATGGTTGTCGTGCTCATTAATGGCCTCCAGGGGACACCAACGTGCCCCTTGGGGTAACCCTATTCTGCCTCTGCCGCTGCCCCTGCCTCTGTCACTGCCTCTGTCACTGCCTACATAGAGTAGTCTCACAAGTAGTCCACAGTTAGAGGCCCGGTTCACGCTTGTTGCCAACGACAACATTGTGAATCGAATGCTATTAATCTATTGTCACGAACGCCGGGAAATTAACTTGCCACATCATTTCTTAAATGCTTTGTACTGTTCTTTTCCCTCCTATCTATTTGTTATACTCGCGTAACTTGTCTCTCGATTGTTGCTCCCGTTGAGAGCTGCAACTCAGCAGGATGCCACCGCGAAAAATTCAAACTTATCAGCTCAAGATGAATCCTCAGACCAAGAAATATTAGATATTTATATTTAGATATTCTAAAATTTGTTAGTTCGTAGTTTATGTTGTTTAATTGTATTTTTTCAATATGTTTTGTTTTTATTTGTTTTTTAAATAAACATTTTTTAATTATATTTTTATTTGTTTTTAATTGTATTTTACATATAACTATTTTTCATAATTTGATTCTTGATTTTTGCATGACTTTTCTGTTTACTGAATATTTTTAATGAGAGCAAGTACAACATTTTACTTACTGCATTTATTTTAATTTGTTATTTTTTATTTTTTCACCAACATAGCTGTTAAATATTAAGTTTTCAGAATTTATTTATTCTACTATAAAAGCCAACATTTATTTAAATTTGCATTTGATTACTTTTTAGTTGATTTTAACTATTGTTTTTAAATATTATATATTTTTTGTTGTTGACGTCTATCTCTCAAATAGTTTATTTTCTCTCATTTTTATTATTAACAAAAGAACTAACAGCTCACAAAAGGGTACAATAGAGCATTTGGGTCGACGTGGTTCTTTCTTCCTTGTAATAATAATAATAATAATAATAAATATTTGAATTTACTTTCGTTAATTTCATTTTCTGTTCAGTTTTTCCATCTATTTTTATGAAAGTTATTGTTTACATATATTTATTTAATTCCATAGCTTACATTTCCTTCCTTCAGATGAATTCTCATTCATGCAGATAGTTTCCCTTGAGTCGCCAAATTGGCATTGTAAGCATTCAAACAGATCTTAAGCAGCAGAATGGTAGAGTAGTCGAGGCATTATTTCAATTATTAGAACAGCTGTGGCAATAACATCAGCAACGCCCCTAAATGCCAGGACAAAAGGACTCGCGGAGGGAGTGACAGCAGCAGCAGTGGTAAAGAGAGCAGAACTCTGGCTTTGGGTCTGACAAAAGGCTCTCACAATGGACCCATTGTGGCTGCATCAAAAAGTGGCAAATGCGAGAGTGCTCGGCAATTGTTTGAGTCCTGTCGCTTATCGGGCTTGTTAATCAGTTTACATCAGGCTCGCTGACTTTCCTCAATGCCTCAAGTACCCCAAGACCGGTAGAGACCTTCCACTGTGCGATCCCGACTGCTGCTCTATTCTTGCCTTATCGCGATTTGCGATTGCGATTCCGGTTGCCAGCGACCCTCGTTGTCTGGCGGCGAACTTGAACTTTGGTTTAGAGTTACCATCAAAACGCTGCTCAGATTTGACACGTGATTAGAAAACATCAAAAGATCTGAGCAACTGGAGAACTTGCCCAATATGTGAACTTCCTGCAGACCACAACTATTCGGTTGTTCAATGTCCCTCAGAAGAGCAGTCTATAAAGTTACCATTTGATAATAATAGACTAAATATAATTAGCAATTGATTTACGTACTATAATTGGTTATTATAGTATTACTTAACATGATCTCGACTTCATTATATCTAGTTCAAAACCCTAAAGAGATATTGCTTTGCCAAATTACACAGAGCAGAGTAGCCTAAAAACATACAATTCTATATGTTGATAGATTAAATATAATTGTTAATTCATTTACGTACTATAATCTGGTACTAAGATTAGTAAATTATTAGCTCTTATTTAACATTATCGACTTTATGTTATCAATTGCAAAACCCTCGAAAAATACTGTCATGCCAAATTATCAGCAGATTCGTAAATATATATTTGCTTTTATAATAAATGCAAGAATCTAGAAAGTATTTGTAATAGTCTAATATATAAATACATGATTTCATTAAATTTAAGTTAATTGTATTTCATTTAATTTAATTAATATAATGCGAATTGTTAGTGACTAGTGGCATAATTAATAAGTCTTAGCTTGTAGCCTTAGGATGAATTCCTCCTATCGTTTACTTTAATGAAGAGCCCTCTAGCGATACTCCTCTGAGTATCCAAAATGTAATGCAGCCATTTGCAGAGTTGTCTCAAATATTAGGTATTGCTGCACTTGCACACCTCGCAGCGGAAGGCAGCGCTTGGGTACGACCCATACATGGATGTAGGGCCCGACACAATGGGCCAAGTTGAGTTGTATCGGGGCGTAAAGCGACATGTTCTTGTTCCACTTAACGATACGGCTCGCATACCACAGGCTCGAACACACACACACACACACACAACAACTGGTAGTGCTGTGAGGTACTACCGAGAGGTAGGGCTGCTGCTACTGGTTGGAGGCGTACTTTCAATGCTGCATTCCACGCACAACCCATTGCATTGTTATTGTTGTTTGTATTTATTGTTATTGTTGCTGTTGTTTCGTGTCGTGTTTATTTGTGAGTGTCTGTCTCTGTGTTGTGAATGAGTGTTCGAGGCGAATTTGTTTGTTTTATGGCCGCATAAAATTTAATGCCGCATAAAGTTATCGCCTAACGAGCTCAATGAGCGCAACGACAACACAGCCCCAACAGAGCCACCCTGTGTTTAGTGTGTTTAACGAGTACACCCTGTGCCAGCCTCTCCCGATCCCAGACTGCAACTTCGTCGAACGTTTTGCGAGCAATTTTAATTTGCGATGCATTCTCATTGCTCAGCAGCTATTTTGAGGCAAGTTTTTAGCCTTTTTTTCTGTTGGCATTGTTTGTGTTTTTGCTGCCTGCTGCCTGCTGCCTGCTGCCGACGATTGGCGTGTTGTAATTTGAGCGTAATTCACGTAAACAGCGAATTCCAGAGACGCGACCGAAACGCTGTCTCCACAGTCCACACAGCCAGTGGCGTCGCCGCCCTTGGCCAACGCTTGTTGCCCCCGTCTTCCAGTGGCTGCCACAGCCACTGCCACTGCCACTGCCACAATCGCTGTGCTGCGCCAGTCAATTTGCTTGACACCTCACGTTCATCAATGAACGCACTCGGAACCCGGCCGAAAACGTTGCCGCGTGCTTGTCACTTGCAACTCTCACTCAGTCAGTCAGTCAGTCAGTCAATCAGTCAGTCAGTCAGTCAGTCAGTCAGCCTTTTAGTCGAGACGCTTCTTGTTGTCCTTAGCGGCAACATATCAATCTGTAGCTGTCAATGTGTGCGTAATTATTCCAGCAATTTGTTGCTGCGCCAATTGCAGCTGCATTCCAACAACCAACAGCTGCTCTCTCACTCGCTCACACTACACTCCCTCTCGCTCTCGCTTTCTCTTACACTCTCTCTCTCTCACATAAAGTTAATGTTTTGTTGCCATTAACGAATTCGCGCAATTTCATTCAATGCAGCATTTCTCTGCTTACTTTTGTCTCTCATTTTTTTTATTTTCAATTTATCTGTCACCTTGAATCCTATTCCTACCTATCTATCTTTATATATATTTTTTAATTTATTTTAAATTGCTTTCTTTCACACTCTCTGTTGAATTACATCTTATTTTGTTTTTAGTGCTATATATATTTCATCTTTTCTCACATCCCAAAATTATGGAATTTTATTTTACAAAATTATATCGCTTACACTCTATATCTTTCACTTATTAATTTCATTTATCATTTCAGCCAATCGCTTTTTATTTTAATACAATTTAATAACCCATTCTTTCTATTTTGTTGAAGCTGCGTTTTCGCAACTTATAAGTTTCGCTTCGAGACAATTGGTGCTATCTCTATGTCCATATATCTATCGCTCTCTCTCTCTCTCTCTCTCTTTCTCTCTCTGTCTCTTTTGTCTCCTCCCGTTGGCTGACAAAGTGTGTTGTCAAGTGGCAATTGTGGAACCGCTTTGCGAAGCACTCCAAGTATTTCAATCCCTTTCTCAGCTCGTTTTTTTGCCCATTTCATTTTTTTATGTTGCTGCTGTTGCTGATGTTGCTGTTGCTGTTGTGAAATGTGCGAAATTTATTGCCAGCAATTTGGTTGCATGTCATTGCAGGGCCGCGACTCGGCAACATTGCGACGTTGCAATAATTAAAAGCGGAAATGCGCTGATAAATGGAACGCGTGCGAGCGTTGCGACATGCAGCATGCAGCATGTGGCATGCAACGCCATTAGGGGTGGGGGTGGGGCAGGCAATGGGGATTATGGGGCGTATATCATTAGCGACTAATGCGCTAATCCATCAATTGCTGCTGCCCCGATCGAGCCAGCCAGAGAGTTCAAGTTAAAGTGCTGCAGCGGCTAATTGATGATGCGAACGTCATATATCAAAATAGCACCTGGTCGATCAAAAATACAGGTAGCCAGTTGGCCGGTAGGTTGGCCAGGTAGCCAACGGTATTGGGTCACTCGGCTCAGCTTAGCTTGTGGCAAGACTCCAAATGGGGCACGCGCGAGAGTCATTTATCATGCAACAACTCGAACTCCAATTCGATTCGAACTCTTCTGCTTTCTGCTTTTTATATTGACATTTTGGCAACGCCCTGGCTCATTAGCCATAAGGTCAGCGACTAGTCCAGTTTTCACAAACTTATGATCTTAAGTATGATTTATACAGATTGCTTTTATGGCCGCTCTCAGTCGGTGAGTTTCTATTGGAACGGCGCTAAATGATTGCGCGATCCACACACTGATAGAGACTGCTTCAAGACAATCGAACGCCACACAATTTGTGTGTGTTTTACTAGTCGCGATTTGAATGAACCGTTTTATGACCCTGGCGCCGAGCTGGGAAGAGGCTGCCTCTTGTTAGCCATAAAGATTTAATTATGGCTCATAAAGATGCAGGACATATGCCAAAGATGCCCAAAGACAACCAAAATGAAGCCATAAAAAGCGTATAACAAAACGAAATGAAGTTGTTTCGAAACCATTCGGAGATCATTAAAAAGAACAACAAACAAATATAAACTACTGGAGACAATCCGTCCGATTAATGTCGAGCGAGAGCGAGAGCGAGAGCGAGAGAGAGAGCTTTGGCCATCGGTTAAAGATCAATGTGCAGCAAATTGATGCGTGAAAAGGATTTTAACCCTAGACTTTGTGAGAGATCCTTTCGTTTCTGGGCCGCCAGTTTCCTATGAACGCAGCGAGCTGGAGACAAAAGCCAAATCACATCGCATTGCTGCAGGCTTGTTATCATTTTAATCCGCAGGCAACTACGCATCGATGCCAACAGTGTCTTGGCTTCTTATTCCACCGAATGAAACCCAAAACCGAAATCCAGCAGCCGCCAGACACTTGCCGCAAGCGACGTTCCAGGGTCCCAATCCCAATGCGCAGCGTGCTGCGAATACCCTGGAAAATTGACAGTGCGGGTAGTTCGAACGGTGCAACAGTTAAGCTGTTAAGACTTAAGAAGGAATGATTCGAAATTAAAAAATTCTTATTCTTTAATTATTAATATTAATACAGTATTCTTAATTTCTTAACAAACTATTAATGAGCATATTCACATACATTTATAGTTACAACAAATTATATTATAATGATTCGAAATTAAGAAATATTTATTTTTTAATTATTAATATTAATACGGCATTTTTAATTTCATAAAAAAATATAAATTAACTTATTCAAATACAATTATATTTACTACAAATGGTAGAGAAGAATATATATACAAATTATAGTAATTCGAATATTAAATTGAATGTAACAATTAAAACTGCATTAAACAGTTGGTTAAATTGTTAAAAAGAATTAAAAAGGAAAGTTTGGAAATGAATCAATAGTTTTTTTTAACACTTTTGTAAAGTTTGTTTTATTTTTTTGAAGTTAAACAAAACTCAAAAATATTTTTAATTTCATATGAATAGATATATCTTAATATCATGAAACTCATTAACAAGGTAAAATAATCTCAATTCCAATAATTTATACATGAATATGACATAACATTGATATGAACAATAAATAAGAAATTGTTTTTTTTGCAATAATCTAAAATTTTCTTTTTAATTTTAAAACACGGCGATATAAAACTATGCTTAATTTCATAAAAATAAAAATAATAAAAATTTAAGGCAAATATGAAAACAAGTAAAGAAAATATAATATAAAATATGATATATATTTAGTTCTAAAAACATATTTATAAATTTAAATTTTATAGAAAATTAAATTATTAAAAATGTTAAAGAAATATTAAATTTCAATCCGCCTCGAAAAGTTGTCTATGGTTATCGACAGTTTCAAGTGATGTAATTAAAGTCTAAACGACGCTCGAATGCTATTCTTCTTCTTCGGTTCTATTGCACAGGGTATCTGCAAGTCGAGCAGCCGCTAAATTCATGCTTAGCTGGATTGCATGAAGCGTGAAAATACCGCGAAATTCCCTTTGTCTCTCGCTCTTTGTAAGTCGTTCGCTCTTCGGTTTCTATTCGAGCCCCAAACGACAATCGACTGGTTTTTTTTTTTCATTATTATTATTATTAATTTTTGTTCTCTTTTCTTTTCTGTTCGGTTCTGTTCTGTTCTCTTTGCATTTCTTTTCATTATGCTTTTCGAAATTATCAAAATGTAAACAAAAAATAAGCGTTAACATGGCAACAATGATGTCCTGTGGCGACTTTGAATTATTGTTATTATGCCTTCTTTCTTTATGGCGCTGTCCATTTGCCAGTTGCCATCGTTCTTATTGTTTTTATTGCTGTTGTTGTTGCTTCTGCTATTGTTGTCATTATTGTGATCATTAGACGTTAGTTAGTGTGTTGACCACAAATTGATCGAGCGCCCAAGAAGAATTGTCAATTTACAGATATTCTGAAGTTTCACTTGATTAGCAGACTTCCTAAATTCTAATTAGTAATAATTTAAAGTAAATAATATTATGCGATCTAAATTTGTAGAGATGACAATTTAAAACGTTCACTAAGTGACAATGTAAATCAAATTAATCTCACAGAATTCTACACTAAATGTAATGGTCACATTTTTAACAAACCTATAGAAAGAAAAGAAAACATACGAATATTTGGAAAATTCTATTGTACAATTTGCGGTCTTTTTACTAATATATATTTTACTACTAAAATATAAAATTTTAATTAGGAATAATATAAATGATAAATTAAAATCGCACAAAAATGAGATGCTGCCAAGTGAGATAATGACAGTGGAATCTGAAATTTTGGGCATTCATTTAACACTAAATAAACACATTTGTTCGTGGTGTTTCCGGTACTTCCGCTATCTACTGCATTATCTGAGAGGCGAGTCCTTGACTTCCGCTTCGAGTGTGGCAAGTGTCAAAATGCGCAACCTCATCAGCGTCAACAGTTGCAGCCGTCTAATCAGAGATTAAAAAGCCGGCCCCCTTTCGAGCACCACGCCCACCGATTGTTTCCTTCCTCATCCAGCATCCGCCCGCCCCCTGCTCCATGGACAACCCTCAGTTGGGTAATGTTGTGCGTTGTGTCAAAATGCAAAATTCAATTGCTCAGCGCTTTGTTGGGCAGTAATTTTGGAAAAATTGACATAAAAATCCATTTGTCAGCCCCTTCAGATTAAAATCAAGGATTTAAAGTGTAATTTGATTCATGGGTTAGACTCGCGACTCGCCGAGGGGCGAATGCGATCAAAAGAGCAAAGCGTGACCCCAGAAAAATCACAAAACACAGAAACTGGTAACCAGCAACCAGCAACCAGGAACCAGACATGATTGCAAGGACAACACCAATAAATGACAACACAAACACACACACAAACACACCCCCCAGTGTGTGAAAGGGATGCAAGGAATTCGGATGCGCATCATCATCGAGAGACTTTTGGAGTTTTGGGGGTGGTTTCGGGGCGCAACGGAAGAGTGATTTCAATGCGACTCCTGGCGGTCAGAAGGATGTGGGATGCGAGGGTGCGACGCCAGCTCTCGACTCTCCTGAGTGCTATTTTATGCCGAAGTGTGCCAGACGCAGACCCCTCCCCCCCCCTTTCAGCGTGCAGCAGGAGTTTGTGCAACCGGTTGAGTCCATTAATCATTTTCTAATTTGTGGAATGCAGAGTGTGGCAGAGCGGAATGTCTCCCTCTCCCTCTCCTATCTGTCTGCGGTCCCCAAGGGGAACTGGGCTGTTGTTGGGTTCTCTTGACACTCCAAATGAAATTTTCACATCTGTAATTTGTTAAGTGCGTTTGTTATTTCATAGAATTATTTCACTTTTATGGGTTAAGTGCTTTTTGAATTATGTTACTTGCCTCCGCTCCCGACATCCTTGGCGTTGCCTAAGCGAACGCGGCCTCTGCAGCTATTAGGCAACTCTGGCAGGAAATATGCGCAGACAGTTTACATAAATTAGTTGTCTGGGAATTGACTGAATCGCCTCGCCACCCAATGGACTTCTAATTACATTATTGCTGACTCCGATCTCCGGTTTGCATTGCTAGCATTCCATTGGACAACCCTAATTTCAAATTGCTTACCAGCATCATATGTTATATTATACTAATAATATCAAAATCTGCCATTCATCTAATCTTCAAAACTTGTTCAAAACTAAACGTTTTTAAAGTTAATTTTTGAATCTTCTTCTCCAGACTAGACTTGTCGCCTCACAAACAAATATTAGAGTTAAATTAAAATTAAACTCTAAATGGCTTAAATTAAAATTTAAATTTAAATTTGGAACTTAAAATTTATAAAAAATAAAACGATTTAAATAATATTTTACATATGGATTTCCGTTTCCGTAAGATTTACCATTTCCTTTAATTTAATTGTCACATTTAATTCAACATTTTAAATTTGGAAATACTTGTTATATTGTTGTTTTTTCATAGCAAATAATATTTTATTTTTGTAACTTAACTTAATAATTTAAAACAATACAAACATTTTGCTTAGTTGACGTTACTTAAGATATATACATATATTTTGTTAAGATCCACAATATATTTTTTAGTGTCTTTTTTAATTTTTCTTCTTGGTTTTATTTTGTTATAATTGATTTATTGTGTATTATCCATTGTTTTTAGCATGCGTTTTGGCCTTTCGCTCTTAGCTTTTTATTTATTGTTCTTCAGATTGGGCAGTTTTGTTAGGATTTTGCTGAGGATTTAGTTTTTTGTCTTGAGTTTTTTATTTCTGCTATTTCGACTTTTACCTTGTGGCTTCTACTTTGTTGCCTTTGCTTTTTTACGTTCAAATTTATCGAATTTAATAGATGAATTGAATTTTCGAATGGGAAACTTAATGATTACTTCAAAGATCTCAGCAAACTGTTTTGACTCTAGCGAAAATAAAATCAAATGAAATACGTTAGACAACTTTAGATCCTTCAGCAGACGGTTGAATATTCTCTGTGAGGATTTCCATTAGGGAATCCGAGCATCGCAGACGCAGTCCGAGTAGAAATGTCATCGGAGCAGTCAACCCCATCGACTGGCAACTGGCAACTGGCAACTGGTCCTGTCAGATGTTGCGTAGTTTGGCAAGGACATCAAGCAAAGCTCTTCCACATCATAAAACTCGCCCTCAACGTGGCTGAATTTTAAGTTGATTTCGCTTGATTACTTCATTTGCGAACAAGTGGAAAAGTAATGGCAAAGATATTGTCATTGATTTAGCGACAAGTGAATATTTGCGCATTTGTTCGCCGCCTGCCTCCAAAGGACTGTCCTGGTACAAAGGACCACTTCCGATTACCGATTGCCGATTGTCGAGGGTGTCATTTGGTAATTGTTACAAGCTGCCGCATATTTGGACAGGGAAGCGACGCACTCAAAACAAACAAATAGTCAACTCGACTCGAGTGGAGTGGAGTCGAGGAGGACAGGATCAACCCTCAAAGGTTGCAGCACATCCTTGGCGTTTGTAAGCGGATACGCAGAAAAGACCACAAGATACACACGCAACACACTCGACAGCTCGGCAGCTCGCAAGGATCACGCACAGCAGGGGGCAGGCAGAAGGAGATGGAGAAGGAGAAGGAGGAGTGGGAAAGGGAAAGGAAAGGGAAAGGGAGTGCTGCTGCAAATGTCATTAGTTTACAGTTGTCTGATTTCATTTCCCATATTGTGATCGATGATGACATGGTCTCTTCGCAAGGGCGGCGAATGTTTTCATTATAGATAATCGGAACTGCAACTCGAGTTACACTTCTCCAATTATACTTTTGCAACTCTGACAAATTTTACACCTTTTTACTTAGAATACTACAAAGTAAATGAAATAATTATTTATTGCACCAGCAAATAAAATAACTTGTTTAATAAATACATATATTAGAATTATAATCTGCCATAAAAACTATTTTAATATAAAAATGTTAAATGTTCAGACTAGTATTGGTACTCAATAAATAAACAATTAAAAATTATAGTTCTGCTGAAGTACCGTCAATTTAATGTTATTTTATAAATATATATTTAATAATTATTTATTACAATATTTTATTGAAAAAATGAAAATAGTTTTCTTTATAAATATATTAGAATTCCAAATACCTTCAAGAACTCTCTTTTAGAATTGGAATATGGATATTGTAAATCTAAAGAGTATTTATTAATTAATAATTAAAAAAAAAAGAATTCGATAGAAATTATATTTGAAAGGTTATTCTTATTGATTTATACTTTTAGTCCAAGTCACTTCTCTTTATCACTGTACTTCATAAAATGAATTGCTGTTTTCAGTTCAATTTTTTTTTATTTAAATTATAATTATTATTTTTAGCTTTTATTAGCTGTTACATTATAATTTTTTGTGCATGTTTGCATTCAACTTCATTGACTTTTATTGCTGTTAAATTCTTAAGTTTCGCGTGATTATTTTTTTGAAATTGTTTATTCGATGTTATCGCATAATGCAGAAGCTACTCAAGAGAAGGAACCTTAAAGTGCTGGCTGGGGGCTTTAATGTGGGGCAGTTGGGGGCTGGGGGAGTGGCGTCCAATTTATGATCAGAGCCCTCGGAATGGCCCTCAAATGAGCCACAAGATGTTGCACCCGCCTGCAGTCAACTTTTTTCTTTTAAATATGAAAAACTGACGACATCTGTTGTTGCGTTGTTGTTGCTTCAGTGTTGTTGGTGTTGGGACAAGTGACGCCAACAACGGGCCGCAAGTCGATATGATTTGTGATTTACAACAGGTTTCAATTAACAAAGAGGCACTGCAAGGCGCCCAAAACGCTTTCGCTTCCCCATCGCTTCCCTATCACTCCCACTGGCCGCCCCAAATGGCCCGAAAAATTGAGGAATACCCTAACATAGGGTATGCTGATGCAGGCGTCGAATTCGTTGAGTACTCTTAGTTGCATAGATTTGAACTTGTTATGTGTTTTTGTTCTAAGAACTGCACTGCTACATTTTTCATTCATATTTTGAGAGTTTTAAAACATTCATAACAAAATTACATTTATTTTGTATTTGATATTTATAGCTCAATTTGAAAAATAATTAAATTAAAAATATAAAAATATGAAACACATTTCAGCAATAGTATTTAAAAATGCGTACTATTGCTGAAATATGTTTCATAATTTCAATAATACTTTATTCTATGTATTTTGAATTAATTATTTGATTGTAATAAAAGTTCTATTTTGTTTAGTTGCAAATTAATATTTTATAAATTAAAGAGTCCATATCTAAAGTTTTAAATGTCATGCTTGTAGCTTAAGTTGCAGTCAATAAAAAATATAATAATAAATACATTTGATATTAAAGAAGTTCTTATAACATTTAAAATTGTTATAATTAAATATTTATTTCGGCTATGTTTGCAATCAATAAATAATATATATGAGTTATTATTTTAATGTTTTTAAAATAGCATAAAGATTCTACATAAATGTTTAATCAATAAAATGTAGACTACAAACATTAGTTATTGAAGTAATAAAGATTCGAATATTTTGGATGTATATTAAATTATTTATGACACAATGCAAAGCATTAATTTGTAGAAACAGAAATTGAAAGTATTTATAATTGTGATTATTTGAATATAAATTGTTTGGTATGTTAGTTTTTAGTAATTACAAGATTGCGGGCATTTTTAAAGTATTATCTGATCGGAATGAATCTTGCAGTGCGGTTAGGGTATAAGAAGTGCGGCTAGGCGACTCTAAATGCATTCTCTAACAGATAGATTTAAGTTTTTTCGCATGTGGGTGGGAGAAGCGAGCAGCTGAGAGGCGTTGACAGGCACATAAATAAAGGACGTTTAAGTATCAAGTAATGCTAGACGAATAGTTTGATTTCTGTGCGCAGTCATCGATGGTGGCAGCGAGGGAGCCAGAGAGGCGGAGGCGGAGGCGGAGGCGGCGGAGGAGGGGCAGCATGTAAACGGAGATGCCGCTGCGTCCCGCGGGGGCAGCAACAATGTCAAGCGCTGAGCAGAAGCTGCGGCAGTTGCAGTTGCAGTTGCAGTTGCCGGGCGACTAATTGAAGACAAGGCGGCAACGCAGGCGGCATAAATTAGAAAAGAAGAAGCAGCCGAAGATAAAGAACAACTCAAGAAGCAGAAGAGTGCCATTAAGTGGAGAATTGGAGTGGGAGCTGGGGTGATTGGGAGGGGGGAAGTGGCATCGCTTGATGGATTGTTAAATGTGTATGAAATGTCGCCGCGACATATTTCAATTAAAATGCGCAACGTCGCGTCGCGACGACTGGACGACTCATCGTTCTCTCTCTCTGTCTCTCTGGCTCTCTGGTGTGTAATCTTTGGGCTCATTAAATCCAAATGGAATTTGGTTAAAGCCAGCATAATCCGCTCATAAACATTTATTTGTTGCGCACCTTTGGCCAGGGGCTTCCCCCTTTTCGTCGCTGCATTATAAATCACAAGGATTTGCCAGCCAGCAGCTCAATCTTCTCCTCCGCCTCCCCGCTGCTGTAAGACTCGAAGCGAATTGGAATCCGAATCGGAATCGGAAAGCAGTGGCCAATTTTATACCAGTCAAAAATCTAATTTCAAGCACCACAGCGCACTCAATAAACCCGGCTCAAATAAATGGAAAGCTACTTCCCAAGGCCGTCTCTCTCTCTCTCTCTCCCTCTGTCTGTCTGTCTGTCTGTCTGTCTGTCTGCTTGTTCCACATCGTTTACTTAACTATTTTCACTGTTTCCCCAGAACTTTTCTCTCTTGTCGACTTGATGTCTTAATGCCAACCATGCGCCTCTCCGCCCTCCGCAGTCTCGACCTTCCCCTGAAGACCTGTGCCGAGGAAACCACCCTGAGAGCATCATTCCCATTGTTCGGTCGCCTTGGGCATACAATTTTAATCAAATGGATTTGTTTCTATTTTCTATCTAATTTTCCCTAGTGCACCCCAAAAATAGACAAACTTCCCTCGTTGCCCTTTCGAGAGGGCCCCACGATTTATTAGCTTTTTTAGCTGAGCTCTCGAGGTATTAACTGGCCTAGGTGCAAACAATAATTTACGATTCTTCACAAATCTTCGATTAATCAATTGTGCGCTGTTCGTAACAGCAGAATAGCAAATTTAATGTTATGATTTTAAAATAAGTGTTAGTCACACCATTGAAATATTTGAAAATACAATTTATTTTATTTCAGCATTTTATTTTCAAAATACTGGGAACACATTTCATGGGCGTTAGCTTGGGTTCAAACCAAAGAAAAACAGTAAGTGCATTGAAATGGCTGTCCGAAAGTATGCTCTAAATAATAGTGTGCTCTTAAACCTTAGCTTGTAGCACAACCATTGAAATTGCTAAGCTCATTTTAAATTATAGTTTATTCTTGAACCTTAGCTTGCCACAAAACCATTAAAATTACAAAGCTCATTTGAACCAATACTGCCACATCACCGCATATTTATAGTCTAGACTGCCACCCTAGCTTAGAACAAAACCAATCGATTTACAAAGCTCTTTACAACCAGTTCTACCAAATTCCCTGGTCTGGCAACACTGGATTGTTTGAATTTTCTTCGCCACTAAAAAGTTTTTAGTAAAAACAGTATATTTTTAAATGGAATGACCACTACCCTTAATAACATTAAAAAATTGTCTTTGTATTTCATGTTGCCTATATAAACATCGTGTCTAAATAACTCAATTTCTTTCTTATCTTTATTCTTTTTAATTATTGATTTTTTATTTTTGTTGCAAAAATAATCTATCTTTCTGCTTCCAAATTGGCAACTCGACGAGTTGGAAGAAATTCATGTTCAATTTATTTTCATTTTGCAGTTTTCAAAATGTTACCATTTTTATTGAGTATCCAAAGAGGCCATTTTAGTGAAAATAAACAGAAATTTCTAGTTATCTTTCTATTTACTGATAAAATGCATAAGCAAAAAGCAGTTTAAAATATGGCGCCTTACTACAAACAATTTTGGTATATACCATACAGCTTGTTCAAGTGTTACCAGCTGGTGATTTTGAAAGTGCCATTTCTGTCGACATTGTCGAAATTTCAATTGCACCCGTCGACGGTCACGCTGGATAAAACAGTTGGCAGTCGGTTTTTTTACTCCGTTTGTGTTGCAGGCGTGCGTGCGCTCGGCATTTTTTCTCGTTCTTTTTTTAATTACTTCTTGACGCGCTTGAAATTCAATTGTGGTTCGTTCAACTGACGCGAAGTGATTGTAAGTGTACCGAATGAAAAGAGTAAAATCTGTTTGCACATCAAAATGCAGCTCGTTAAACGTTGGGCAAATCGAAAATGAATAAATAAAAGCGAAAAATGGCATTGAACGACGACGAAAGAGAAGAAAAGTGAAAAGCAATTTTTCTGCTACGCTTGAGAACCGAACGCGGCGACGACAACGACGACGACGACGAAAACAACAATTGTGTGTGAGAAGACGAAGAAGCAAAGAAGCTGAAGAGAGAAAAAGATCATGCGTGCTTGACGACGACGACGACGACGACGCGACGTCGACAAATGCGGTCGGGGGAGGGGTGATAACTAGTGCCAAACAATGCAAGAGAGACAACAACAACAACTCCAAGAATAATAATAATAATAATAATGAACACAAACAGTATTTGTATTTACACACATAATTATTGACAACGTGCAGCAAGCAAAGAGAGCAACAACAAACAACAAGAAGATACAAGATACAAAACTACAAGAAGCAGAAGTAGCGCTCTCTCTCTCTCGCTCTAACATTCAAGCGCAGCCTTGAAAGCTCAACAAGTTGAGTTTGAACGAAGCGCAGACGAAGATAGAAAACTCAACGAAGCAAAGAAGAGCAAAGGAGACAGCATGCAAAAGTTTTGTCTATTGCTGCTGCTAATGCAGCTCAGCTGCAGCCGCTGCCAGGAGCCGACAACAGAGGGCGCTCCAAGTTCGAGCACAGCGCCAACAGCTGATCGGCTGCCGGCGCCGCCGAAAATATCGCTGAACAAATGCTGCCACGGCGGCGAGTATCTGAACAGCACGACACGCGTCTGTGTGGCAGGCGCCTCCAAGGATTGGGTGCCACTCGTGTTCCTCATGCAGCAGCGTCGCTTCTTCGAGCCGCAAGGCGGCAAGCCGCGCTTCATGCGCTTCCTGCCGCACGTGCAACCCGAATGCGATCCGCAGCGCCAACAACTCGAACTGTTCCACAGCCGATCGCCCAACGTCGTCATCTTCTCGAATGGCACGTTGTCGGTGCGGGAACGCGACATTCTTGTGGCGCCCGCCGACTACTGCGTGGATCGCTTTGTGGCGCTCGTCTGCGTGGAGCGCGACACGCCGCTGCCCCTGCAGCACCAGCACCTCCAGCAGCAGGAGACGCCGCAGGAGGCGCCGCCGCCGACGCTGCGACTGCGCAAATGCTGCGGCAAGCGCGGCATCTACAGCACCGAGATCAAGAGCTGCACGTTGCAAGCGGCAGCGGCGGGCGAGGCGGCGGCAAGCGGACAGTTGCAACTGGAGCCGCAGCTGCCGGTGGGCAGCTATCAGACGAGCTACGGGCTGCCCGAGTGTCCGGGCAACGGCAGCGTTTACGCCATCGCCGGCGATTGGCATGAGGCGCAGTTGAATCGTGCCACCGCCGAGCTGCAGCTGCCGCACACCAATCTGTCGGCGCTGCAATATTGCCTGGAGCACACACAGCGTGCGGGGCAGGTGAAGATCATTGCCTGCAGCCAGCACTTTGGGCAGCACGGCGTCGAGGGGCACGACGAGGACGCCGGCCACTTGCAGCAGGCGCTGCTCGACGTGGGCATCATCATCTCCATTGTCTTCCTGGCCGCCACTCTGGTGGCAGGCTACATGCTGCCGGCGGTGCACCATGCGCTCCACTGGCGCTGCCAAATCTACTACGTCTTCTGCCTGCTGCTCGGCAAGATTCTGCTGGCCATTGTCGAGCTGAGCAGCGCGCTGATGCCCGGCACCGTCAGCTGCCAGCTGCTGGCCATTGGCATGCAGTTCTTCTTCCTGTCCGCCTTCTTCTGGCTGAACACGATGTGCTTCAACATCTGGTGGACATTCCGCGACTTTCGTCCCAGCTCCTTGGAGCGCAATCAGGAAACGCTGCGGCTGCGTCTCTACTCGGCGTACGCTTGGGGCGTGCCGCTCCTCATCTGCACCATTGCCGCCTGCGTCGATCAGCTGCCGGAGTCGGAGACGGCGCTGTTGCGTCCCGGCTTCGGGCAGCTCTATTGCTGGTTCGACAATCGCTCGCTGGCCATCTTCGCGTACTTTTTCGGACCCATCGGCCTCCTGCTGTGCGCCAACATTATGCTGTTCATCTCGACGACGCATCAGCTGACGTGCGGCCTGTGGAAGCGCGACGATGTGAAGTCCACGTCGGAGAAATCGGCGCTGGGTCGCGTCTGCCTCAAGCTCGTGGTCGTCATGGGCGTCACCTGGATTTGGGAGATCATCTCGTGGCTGGTGGGGGGACCCAATGAGGTCTGGCTGATGACGGACCTGATCAATGCCCTGCAAGGTGTCTTCATCTTCATTGTGGTCGGCTGCCAGCCGCAGGTGTGGACCGCCTGCAAGCGCATCTGCTGCCCCCGACTGACGCACGACATCACGAACACCACCAATGGCGTCCAGCACTCGAGCAGCTCGCAGGGCCTGCCCTCGATGGCCGGTTGTGGCACCGAGTTCACGCAAAACACCTCCATGAATGCGACCACAACGACAACGACCGCCTTGGGTAGTCCCGACGAGCCTCCTCCACTGCCGAGCTCATCGCCGCCCCACACTCCGACGCCAACGCTAGCGACAGCCACCAAAATACCCATGGAGACTATTTGCTGAGGTAAGTGTTTGCCTTGCGTCCGATAAGATTGCAGCGCAACAGGTAAGGTCTCGAGAGGTTCGAGACGTTCGAGACGCGTACCACACCCTTCGCTCTCTTTGCTTTACTCACTTTCTCCACACGTCGCTCGTCGATAATCCATCCCTGCCATGCCATGAGGCATTATAGCATGCAACCTCAGAGACACTTCTCTAATGTTTCCACACTGCAGATAAGCAGTTTACAGCTTTGTTTGCCTCAAATGCATTGCCACACCAACTTCTTCTTGCCTCTCTTCTATCAACTGAGTCATGAGCCATCCACCGGCCACTTAGCGACTATGGTTTCCTTAGCTAGATTCGGGGTACAATGACTTGGTGCCGCCGCATGCAACAGGCATCAAGACAGCCACTTTAATACCTTTTAATCTATGTGTTTACTAATCCATTTACTTGCTAATCCACCATTTCTAGCTAAAGCCTTTTAATTAGAGCGCTAGTTCGGAATAGCTGATCATATAACCGAATCATTCGCCTTTAAAATAGAGATATTAACAAATACTTGAAACAACAACTCCATCTTCAATCAGTTAATTCAATTTCAAGCCTATCCTGTAAAGACCAAATCAAAATCATACGTATCCTATTAGGACACACAAATATAATATATATTTATATATTGCTCATACTATATAGTACTAATATAAGCATGAAGTCCCTTAATTCAACAAACATTCGATAAAGATTACCACAATAATAAATTACTTAAAACAAACACAATTCTAGAACAAAATATAAATCCGAATCAACACCTATAGCATTGTCGATTTAGCCACGTCCGTCTGTCCGATTTCCGGCCTAAATTTTAATTACGTAGGCCAATAAAAACTGCAGGTCGATTGCAGTCAAAACTTGACACTATCTTGTTATAGTATAGCTTTTATTTGGTTATTATCATATATTAGGGAACACAAATTATTGACCGTTTTATAACTGTTTTGAATTGTAACATAATCAAAAATCTTAATTAGACACCTTTGACACACGCTATTAATAAAATAAACATATTTAGCTAAGTACAGTATAGTGTAACAACAAAGTTGAGTTATTTGGCTGTTTGTCCGTCTGTTTCAAGATCAAACAATCAAGTTTTCTTTTTGAAAGTGGGCACAGAAATTTATTTTAGCAGCGGATGTTACATAAATGCAAATTGATTAAATAACATGAATTGATATTGACATGATATTGTTTAGATTGATTGATTTGTTTATGAAAAATATGCAACTTTCCCAAGTGAATTAATATTACAAAATAAGAGTACTGACCAATTAGACAATTTATGCTTAAGCAGATTAATGTAATTAAGATACATTTTTGAGGGTGAATAGAATTCAGAAAACTTAAGCTCAGTTGAGATCGAACATCGTAAAGCGTAGACGTTGTGCGGTTTGTTTCTAGAGTATTTCGACTTCGTCTGCTTTGCAACCTACTTAATTTCACAATGAAAAAAAGTAGTTACAAAGTAACTTGATGGCAAGTACATAAAAAAGAGAAACGAGCAGAGTCGATTTGGATTCGGAATCGGCTTCCTTTCAACTGGGGATGATTCAATTGTTTATATGGCTTCTTTGGCGGAGAACTATCCAACTATTGATGGCAATAAAAAAAAAGAGAATCAAACTATCGCTGGCAATAAAACAACAAAAAGAATCAAGCTGTGAGCAGCGTGGCTCGGCTCTTTAAGGCAAGTTTCCCGATTGCTTTTGCCCATATTGCCAAAAAATGTGGGAAATTTAGCAACATTGCTGACGAAGGCGCCGCGGCGCCTAACAAATGTTTTGGGCATGTTACAAACTATGACGACTATTTGGTTGGGTTTTTCAACTACGTTTCATTGTTTGTGTGCCATCCATTTTCATTTTCCGAGTGCGCATTTTACTGCTTCAGTCTTTGTGGCATTTTCTGGCATTGTTTAATTGCTTTACGACCCAAGCGCCAAGTTAACAGTCTTGTCTTAATACGCTTTCGACGTCTTCTACATTTTTTCCTTTTTTTTTTTTTTGGTTGCCAGCCACTTGAGAATGCCATAAAAATGTGAAATGTTTTTCCAACGTTTTTCAGTGGAAAACATGAACTCAGCAGTCGCCTAGACGCCGCTCGCCGCTCGCTGTTCGCTATGCGGACTCGGACATTTCCTGTCGATTTTTCCACATGGCCATAAAATAATCAACGCAACCCTTGACACATAGACAGAGTGCGTATGTGTGTGTGTGTGTGTTTGGTTGCCTGGCAGCCTTTATTGGTGGCACAAACGCAGCGCCGCGTCGCATGAAAGTATTCGAAATTGAGACGAGATAATCGCTGCAATGGTCACACTGTGCCCACTGATAAGCAAGGGTCTTTCCCCCTACCCCCAACCCTCGTATTGTGCATGACACACAAACAATTGAAATTAAAATTGTAATTGAAATTGAAATCGAAATCGAAATGAAAATGATGCAAACTGCGTCATGAGCTGCACAGAAATCGAATCAGAAACAGCAACAGATGGCGGAGGTAAATGGGCTGTGGAGGAGGGAGGGGAAATCGCAACTGTTTACGTTGCCAATAATCAGCGTCGATGCCCCGAATCGTTGAATCGTTGACTGAATGACTGTGTGTGAGGTTTTACCAAAAACATTTCGTACTAAACGATCCCCGCTCTCTCAGTCCATTAACGCGTTGTAAAATGTTACGCAAGCGAATTTTGGGCAATGCCAACCAAAAAAAAAAATAACCCGGCTCAAAACTGTGCCGGGTCAAGTTTTGTTAACGTTAACAAATTACAAGTGGAATATCTACATTTGCATTTACAAACACACTCTACACTCCACAATCTCCACTCGACTCGACTCGACTCGACTTGACTCCACTTCATGCCACAGCAACTCTCTCAACTGCAGACTGGCACTGAGACAGTGTGGCACACATAGGACAGAGAATATAGAAAGAATTCTTTAATTAACACGTCGCACAGTGTGACATGCTTGAGGAATGTGTTTATTTACTCCACTCGTTTCGTGCTTGGAGTATTTAAATAGAGTCACAGTTGAGTTGCAGTTCACGCAGATGATTCAATTTTTGATGAAATCAACTCACTTCTGCTTTTGCTATATGGAAAAAATAACATCTCTGCATTTTATTTTTGGCAGTCTAGTGCTAAGTGCCTTGAGAAACCTTTTTGTTATTATACAAAAACCCCATAAATTTGTTCCAGATTCCGTTTTGTATCTCAATATTCTACTCAAATATATACAGCATATTTTTGGGATCATTTTAAAATTATTGAATACAGGCAACCAGAGGCAACTGGTTTTAAAAACAAATATTTTAACCTGAGCAAAACAATTTCTTTAGTAAACTTTGCTGAAAGCATCTTTTTAAATTTGATTGGAATGAATATTTCCATATTCCCGATTTTTTGAATATAAAATTATAAAACTTGCAATAGTTCCTTACAAATTTGAAGCATAGTTAGTTGAAGATTGTCAGTTACCAATGTTCATTTTAAATATTCAATTGTATTTCCATAATTTCTCACATTCAAGCTTATATATTGTTGAACTTCTCGAATATATGTTTTCAAAGAAAATGTGAATTTGGAATATTTCACTATCCATGTAGAATAATTGTATTTTATTTTTTTCTGACTTTTTCATTCTTCTTCGGTAGATTCAAAAACATTTACTTGTCAACAAGGCAATTTGGAATATTTTCTGCATTTTTTAAATGTTAAAAATTTCCTATATTATTTTATTTATCAACGTTTTCCATTGTACCTGATTCAAGCATATTTATTTTGCACCTAGACGGTCGTACCTGTCTGTTACCTGATTCTCAATCGCCGCTGTTTACAGTAATCAAATGCTGTTCAATTGTTTACTATCGACTACTAGAAATATTTAAAGGTTGTGTGTGTTTAGTTCGCCTCTTTGTTTATCGCTCTGTAGGTGTTTGTAAACAATGATTTTCTTCAGATTTCCCATTTCCTAAGTACGACGGTGAATGTGCTGTTTATGTGCTAATAGATTTCTCCCATTGCGAGCACATCTGTATCTGTGTATGCGTGTGTTTTGGCCCCACTGTGCATCCGCAAAATGCGTGCGCGGTTTTTGTTTGTCTCTGCGTCTGTGCATCTGTTTTGCTTGCCACAGCTGCCTCCAATGGCTGATGACTGTGGCTGTGCAATTTCTTTTCTTTTGCATAATCCCAGGGCAACGTGTCACCGTCACGCTCAGCCGTGCAGCAGCCGTGTGCAACTTGCAACTTGCAGCCGATCCACAGATCATGTAAATCCAATGGAGTTGCAGCCAGACACCAAGACTGTGGCAGGGGGAAACATGAAACGGGAAATGGCATCTTTCGTCAACCGGTGCGCGCATATCGACATCATTTTCTTTTGCCTTTTCTTTTTTCTTTTTCTTGTTGTGTGTATCTCATGAATACGAATGCGAATGTGAATACCATGAATAAGAGTATCCGGAGTAAGCAGTATTCGCTTTGCTTTTGTCAAATTAGCAAAAAGCCAGCACAAAATGCAAAACGCTCCAGATTCACAAACACACGAACGCAATTCATTAATTGAGTTTAGCGGCAATTTGAATTTTTATGCTCTGCACTTTTTCAAGTTATAATTGCAACGTGGCCCATTTCCATTTAACGCGCTTCGCTTTAAATGCCCTTTTTCTGCCCAGAGGATATTACACTTTTAGTGGCCATTAAAGTCGGCATGATCAACGTGATCGAGAGATATCCGGCCAAATGCGCCAAAGAAAAGAATTCTTGACTTTTGATTAAAATCGCACAATGCAAACAGAGTATTCAAACTTCGACAGACTTCAGCAAATTGCTTTTTCCGCTTTTAATTTGCGACTCAAGCACAACGAAATGCGTTGGAAGTTATTCTGTCTTCTCCTCGGCGAGGGTGGAATGAAAATAAACCTAATACTCGCAATTATTATTAATTTGTTTGAATTACAAAAAAAAAAAAAAAACAAAAACCCAGAAAGAACGAACATCATGTTTTGCTTGCAAAATTAGTTGACTGTAAAAGTGCACATAAATTATGCCAATTAAATATGAAATACTGAAATTGCAGCTGCGGCAAACACAAGACAATTTGATATGCTTTCTACACCGCCAGCGAATGTAGCTGCAAAATATTTTTATTACTCGAATCTGTAGTGAATGAGCAATTAAATAGTATTGTATTATATGCTTTTACATTTTGTAATCAATTAACATTCACTCGAACTGGAAAAGCGTTTATGGCCAATTTTTGTTGCCATTTTATTACGCTAATGCTATACATTAAACATTAATAATAAAATGGCCTTTCTAATGACCAATCAATGACCAAATAATGACAATCACGATCAAATTTTAGCCATAATTCTATTAGACAATAGACAAAAACACTTAAAAGAATACATTTTCTCGATTTCTCCAATAATAAACCAAAAAAAAAAGGAAAATATGTTAAAGGGCTCGCTGGAAAACTGCTTTTTATGTTATTTTTTATTAGGTATTCATAAAATTTACTTAGATAAAAAAAAAGTTTGTTCTTAGAGTGTCATTGATCTGATCATTTATTATTATTATTAATTTTAGTATTATTCTAAATATAATTATTATAACTATTAGTGTTATTATCATTATTATTATGATTATAACTTATATTATACAATATAAGTTAACATATACATTTACATTTGTTAAAAGCAGCCCTCGCATCCATGTCGATACGTATGTAATCATTTGTTGCCCTTTTGTTTCTTAACGTTTTGCAGAAAACTGAGACGAGCGACAATGCGAAAGTAAACCGAGTCCTACAACAACAACAACAACGACGGCAACAACAATAACAACGGCAACGGCAAAAAACCAACTACAACTACAACAACAATGACAATGAAACGGGCCGACTACAACAACATGCGGTCACACTTGCGCAATAGTAACCGCAACAATAGCAGCCACAATATCAACAACAACAACAGCAACAAGTATATTCAACATTCAAGCACGCGCATTGAAGGAGCGAGCGAGAGAGCGAATGGCCTGCAACTTCCAACTGCCCAGCCCAGCCCAGCTGGCCAAGCTTATTTCTTAATGTGAGTGTATTGAGTAAGACTTTGTCCATGTGTGTTGTTGTATTTTGAAAATCAGTTTTTAACCGACATCACAAAAGCGACAAAGCACGAACAAACCACTCACATACACACAGGTATACATTACGATCCCCTATGTGTGTGTGTGTGTGTGTGTGTTTAACCTGAGCTGAGTGCAAGAAAAGCTTTTGTTGTTGGTATAACGGTACGCAAATGCAATGCAATCTATGCGAGCGAGAGTGTGAGTGCGAGTGAGAGCGAGAGCACAGAGGCCGAGATTAACATTCTAATTGAAATGACAAGACAAGCGGCAGTGTTGCAAAACATTGCAAACGTCATGCAGTGTTGTGCGTGGGCGAGAAGAAGGAATGTGTGCAATGGCACAACAACAAAATGGCAGACAAAGCGCTGCCATTGTTCAAAGACTTTCAAATGCCAATACACCCAACAAACAAACACACACACACACATATGCGATGTGTGTGTGAAAACAGCAATGTGCTTTCTAAGCACTTTGTCCCTCTGCATGCAAGTGTGTGTGTGTGTGTGTGTTTGAGTGTATTGTTTATGCAAACGTAAGCAGCAGCGATAGTCACAAGGAATTTATTGTTGAGGCATTTTTTCTCAGTTAGATTTTTCTATAGTTGTTGTTGTTGTTATTATTTTTGTTCTCTTCTTCGTCTTCGCTTCGTATTGTGTTGTGCTTTCAAGTGCCTCGCTTTGCTGCTGCTGCTGCTGCCGATGCTGACGCTGACGCTTGTCAGCCAACAAACCATTTCGAGTGTGAGAAATCGGCAACATTTAAATTAGCTGATTCTAATTTGGATTGCGGCTGGGCTGCATTCATTTCACGTCATCACACACAAGTATCTATGCATCCGTGCCTGTGTGTGTGTGTGTATGTATTCGTGTGTCGCTGTTTTCTGTCATTTCGATTGCTCAATAATTTTGGTATTTCTCTCCAGCATTTTTTTGTTTGGTTTTTATGATCTTTTAAGTGGGTTTTTGACTCTGCTCTGCTCGCATGAAATAAATAAATAAAATACACTTCTGGATGTTTAACTTTTCAATTAGTCGGCTTTAGTGCGCACATTTATAATATTCTATATATATTTTAGCTGAGCTATCACTTCAAACTATCCCATGTTGCAAAACTATCGCAGAGATTATCGTAAATGTCGAATACGTGACTTTTGTACTCAAGTTAAACGTCCACTTGAAGATTTTACGTATTTCGAAAATGATTGCAAATTGTAGACAAAAAATTATAGTCAAAACGAGCATTAATGTTATTTTGCCATGCACGATAGTATTGTCGATAGTTTTAAAGAGTTAAAACCACACACACTTTGAAGCTTAATTGACTTCTGACTTATGTTCTTTCTTTTCCTTTGTTGTAGATTCTATCTCTACCGATTCCTCGTTTTTTTTTCGCCACATACTTTGCAACTCTCCGACTGTTCATTAATTACTGTGCTTTAGTCTTGCTTTCATGTTTACCTTCAATATGTTGCTCAAAAGTCTTTGCAAATCTTCTGGCTTCAGGTTAAGTTCGCTGACAGTGCTTATAATGTTTTAACATAACAAAAAAGATTCAAACAATAGCATAGCTTGTTCGCCTCCTCTATGTGGCATCTGGCAAGCAAGAAGCATCATGGCAAATTATTTTGACTGAAGAGCTTTGTTTTTGCGCATAATTTCCACTTAACTTTTAATCATCATTGTCTGTTTGTAATGGTTTTTCCTAGGAATGATCAGCTAATATTGGGCTTGCTTTTTTGTTTACACAAGATTCGTTATTCGTATTTCTTGCTAAAAAACATTTCAATTACTTTAGTCTATAGAGGATTCGTTTTTTTCCAAGCGTGTTCCATAGCATCTAGATATCGTTCTATGTAGTACAAGTAATTCCAAGTTAAGATCGTCTTTTATTATATTCTATCATGTTAATGTCTTATTGCCTAAAAACAACATGTGATTATTTCGTTTGCAGTTGTAAAAGTTAGAGCGATTAGCAAGTTATCTCTTAAAATAGTCTTTTTTTGATCATATGAAAAATATTGTATTATTAGCACTCTTCGATTTTACGATCATTAAAATATGGGACGAAAAATCGAAAGTGGCGTCACAAGCTGCAGGTCATAGCTCAGAAACTAATGATTCCACATATTCTGAAATTTCAACGGGAGTTCTTCAGAGTATGACAAAATTTAATGACCATAAGTATTATCTGCTTGTGTTTCTACATTTCCGCCTCTTGACTTTTCATTTCATATATTACTAATAAGCATCTGGTTCTCTTTTTCTTTTTAACTTCTCCATTGAGATTCTTGATCACCGTTATTGATAGTAATTCTAATGACTGAGTAACGTTTGGCAATTAGTAATGAACACACATAAGAAACGAAATGCAAAACAGTTGAGTATGAATAATGTTTTTGAGTTATTCAGGTGAATGCCTATTGAATGATTCAATACAAATTCGTCACAATTCATATTAACGTTTTAACGTGATAAGCCAAATATCCATTTTAAATACTTATCAGCTCATCAATCTTAAGTTTACTTAGCAATTCATAAATAATCTGCATCAAGATTTTTGAACAGCGCCCAAGAGATTATTGCTCGCATTATTTTTAATATGATGACAGTCTTGATATATGTATGCTAGAAAACATCAGGGTTGTTGCTCTCTCTTTGCCACACATTTAAGAAATATTTTATTCGAAATTGTATTTAATTCACAGGGGCAGATGTGCTATTATTTAATATATTAGAGGTAGGAAATAATGACGCACAAACAGTTGAAAAGTATCATTATTCCATAGAACGAGTTATGCTAATAATACTGGATAGTACGATATATAGTACTACATTATCAATCGATTGTTAATTTCACATCATGTGATCCTCCAGTGTAGATTTGAATATGATTTACATTTGTAGTATGTGTGGGAGAATTGGCATATTTTAAAAATAAAATAATTATTAAACTTTTATTTTTATTTGAAACTGAAATGCATTATTTAAGATAGGGTCTAACTTTAAATATAAATTTAAATTGAATAATAATGTCACTTTTTTGTTAGAGATGTAATAACTTTTTGGGTCTATTTTTGCATTAACCAATTGTTTTATTCATTTTAGGGGGCAGCAGACACAACATGATCCTGGTTGGGAGCGGCGCTTTTTCCCGAAATACTGATGAATTGTCTGCATGTAAACACAGCGAGAGTTTATTTACGTCTCTGTGTGTGTGTGTAAATGTGTGTTTTGTTTTCGGCGCACACAAAAGCGAAGCGCGCGTTTAATTAAACAAACATTGAGCTGGTTAATAGTTTACTTTGAGATACACACACACAAATACTTACACAACGAAATGAAAACAACAAAATACAGATACAGATACACACACTTGTAGATACGTTTGCATTTACATTTATCATCAAAAGTTCAACGCAACGAAACTGATCAAGGTTAAATGGCCTAAAACAAAAACAAACCCAACAGAGCACAATGAATAAGAAATAGAAACACAAAACGTAAACATAAAAAAGATGCCAATAAGAAAGCGAGTTTAATTAACCTGACAGACGCACACACACACACACACTCACTCACTCACACACATAGATACAAAACGCAATATGCCGTTAGAGTTAGTTAGTCAACCCGACAATGTGACCAGGTCTGTTGAAAAAAGCACGTAGACTCCGTCGCTTGCATAATGTATTTTAATTTACCTTTTTTTTAAACGCAGAAACTAAAAACAGTACAATTATTATTTTTTTGTAATAACACTTTTTAATTTATTTAAGTAAATTTTTTTTTTAGTAATTATATTAGTGCGTTTAACGTATGTCGACAGAAAAGGAAAATGCGTTTTGAAAACCGACAAAAAAATCAAAGAAAAGAAACAACAAATTTTGTTGTAAGAGCATTGTATTATGATAACTAAAATAATAACAATAATTATTATTATTATTATATATAGATGTATATGTACTTCCAAAGTGTTCAGGCCAAAAGTAATATTTCCCTCTAATTGTAAAAATAACGAGAATGTACGGTTCAACATATATATTTACCATGTCCAATTGTGATTGTATATATGTATATAATTAAAGTATATACATATTTGTATATTCTATGATTTTTTTTTTTTTAATATTTTTCAAACAAACCACAACGAATATGAAATTCTAACTGACTGAGGCAAAAGGCAGCGATTATATATACTAATTATGTAATTTTACCTACTTTTTATACGAGTATGTAATATTTTTGATACTAATCTGCAGTCAGCGATTAATTTTGTATATAATATATAATTAGAATATATTACTATATATTTGTAATTGAACCATTGAAATTGTTAATTGAAATTTCAGACACCACAATGCATCTTTTGCATATCATTATCATCAATATACACATAATATTCTATAAGCATGTACTATATCAAAATCAACAACGAATATTTACTAAGTTTAAACATGTATATCGTATAGCATAGTTATAGTTTGTAATAGTCGCTAGCGTTTAGGAAATGTTTGTAACAAAACTTTGCCCTGATCTTTTACTCCTTGAAATGAAACTAATTGAGTATTCAATTCTTAGCTCGAACAATTGAAAATGAAAAGTCTGCAGTCCTTTTTAGTCATCCGCACTCGCACTCCCATCGAATGATATTGAAAGGGAAGTAATGTGAATATATACATTTATTTATATGAATGTTTTTATCTATATATATTCTTCGAATATCTTTCATGATAATTTATGGAGCGCTTGTTTATAAGGCGTTCCCAATCATTTTTCGAGGCGTGTGCGATATTTTTTGTTTTGTATTTTATGATTTTTCCTCTTTTTTTTTTAATTTTAATTTATTGCGCACAACATTCAATGCGGAAAAATTGTCTGAAAATGGGCAATTAAACGATAACGAAACTGAAAACTCAGCAAACAATTTGTGCAGCCACTCGAGTATATGAGTTATATAGGTATCTATATAGCTTGGATGTGTATTATCTAGTATACAATATGACTATAGTGCATTCATTACACTGATGACGATCTAGCACTGGCAACTATATGATTATATATGTATGTAGTATATGTATATGTATTTTATTTATATATTTATCATTTATTATCACCGTACAATAAACCACTATGAACAATTTAAATGTCACAACTGTCTTTGATTGCATTGTCATTTTGTCTTTTTGGGATGTGGGGTTCGACTTTGATCCAATTTTCTTACGTTTTTGGCCTCAGCTCAAAATTTGTCATCTTTGGCATTGCTTTTGTATGGTAATGAGCTGCTGCAGGCAGGTGTGGCAACATTTTGCGTTGTGACGCAATTAACCTTTGTGTGGCAATGCGAACATTGCAAAAACCGGTTACAAATAAAAAATGCTTCAAATGCTTTAACAGACGACCGACACACATCATTTATAAAAATAAAGATAACCGTAATGCACGACTAAGAGAACAGAAAGCGTCTGGCTCAATATAAGAAATACCACATAAGGTATTAACAAGTAAGCACTCTCTAAATATGGTGTAAGTGTCAGAGGTGAGAGTGTCATCATCATGTAGTACATCAAGCTCTATTTGCGAAAATAACGTAAGCGACATTTTTATCGATTTTGTTTTAACAATTAATTAAGCTGGCAATTAAGAAACGCATGTACACTAAAATTTACTCAATTATTCAATATTATAATTGAGATATCGACCTAACAACCAATTGTCGCTAATCAACATTGATTTAAACCATCAAAAAAGAGCTTCTATAAAATATGCTTTTTGTCGCAAATAGGGCTCGACAAGATATAGTAAAATATGTCTAAAAAATGTGTACGATCATAATGTGGGTAGGTTACAAATATGAACAGTCTTTCAAAGGGGCGTCTGTGTGACAGTTGTGTATGTATTTGCATATATAAAATATAGTTGTATATAAAAATAAAAAACATTTACGATTAAACCACATTTGATGTGCAGAAATGTGCAGTGAAAACAATGTCAGAACATAAACTATATATTAGATACACATATATAGATAATAAACAACACTTTACATACTCAGTAATAAGCTAAGAAATGCGTCTAAAATTTGATCTATGATACACAATTTGATCGTATTTTATCGGTACTTTATGTATAGAGTGACACAAAAAAAAAAACATAAGGCATAATAGCACTCTCGCGACTAAAGAATATAAATGTCCAAAGCCTCCGCCAACTAGTCAACGTGATACTCGGTGCGATGCGGGGAACCGCTGCGCTTCTCTGCCACAAAAACGCTCGAAATGCCAGCGATGCTGGTGACACCGCGCAATCCTGTGCTGCGGAAATAGATGAGCAAATACTGTTCGCCGTGACGCAGATCGATGTCATCGGCGAAATCCAGACGCACCAGCTCCTCGTTGGCTTCCACCTGGCGGCGCAAACGCTGCCGATTGCGGTGCTGATGGCGGCTGCGACGACGCGGTGCCGGCGCTGGTGTTTCGAAATAATCCCGCTCCGGATTCGAATCGGACGATGTGGGCGATTCCGCCTGATTCACGTACTCGTAGGCCACATAATCCGCCAAGCTGGCATAGTCACTGGCGTAGATGGCGATCCAATCGTTTGGCCCCTCATCGAAGTCCGGCTGCTTGCGATACTCCACCGTATTCTCGTGGCCCATTTGCCAAACGTTGATGGGCGTGAAATTGACACCCGGAGCACGATAATTGGGATATAGTTTGATAGTGAAATCGCTGGTGACCGGCTTGTGATCACTGATGTTGTAGGCGGGATGCGATTTGTACGAGCACTGCTCAATGGCGAGCTGCATGCCCGGCTGGCGATTCAGCGGCTGCACCGCATACATGATGCGATCCGTCCACGCTGGCCGACGCTTCAGATCGTACTCGGAGGTGCCTTCCTTAAACTTGAAGGTGGGCGGAAAGGCGGGCAGCCGTTCGTGCAGCACCTGGAATGCCTGTTGCGTCTTCTCGCGCACCTCAAACAGCTGATCCCGCTGTATGAGCGCCTCGTGCAGCCGCTCGTCACGCACCGCTTCGCGCACCTCCACAGCTGAATCGCTGCCCTGCAGCCGAAAGTTGAGATCACCGAACCAAAAGACATAGTCATGATCGTAAATCTCACGATAGCGCTTCACATGGTAGTGATGATTCTCCAGTATCTGCTTATAGTCCTCAATGCGCTCATCCAGCTGATGGTCGTGAGCAGCCAAATGGGCCACCACAAACGACAGCCCGCATCCGTAAAGGGTGAAGCGCACACTCACCGCCCCCTTGTTGCCCCAAATGCCACCGAAACCGGTCCGTGTGAACTCCGCCTCCATGTCCTTGATGTGCTCCACATGGGGACGTCGCACAAACATCGTCAGCAGCAGGCCCTGCATCTGTTCCGTCTTCACAGCCACATAGTTGTAGAACCGCAACAGTTTCTTGGCCTTGTGGGTCCACGGATCCTCCTTGAACAGTCCCAGCACCTGTTGCTGTGGCTGGGCGTTCACCTCCTGCAACCCGATGGCATAAATGTCGGGCAGATAATCGGCAGCATCGCCGCTGGCGTCGTCGTGCAGACCCAGCAGCTGCCGCAGCGAGATGTTGTCCGGGAAGCGGCTGCCCACGTTCCAGGTGACCACATAGACGCGATACGTTTCCAGCTGTTGGCGCGCACTCGACTCAGCAGCTGGTGCTGATGTTTTGGGCGTCGCTGATGTCGTCCCTGTTGCTGTCTCTGTTTTGCTCATTTTACTACGCACACACACACACACACCCACGAAATAAACTTGTTACAATATCGCCGTATGTTAGATACCTTTGTTTTTGCTACTTACGTGTTTTTATCTCTTGTGGTTTTCAATTCACAATGTGTTGATTTCGTAATTAGCTTTGTTCGCCGTAAGTTCGCAGTTAAGTTGTTGCCGTTTTGGGGGCTCTAGCTGTGTATGAAGTAATCAGCGAGCAAACGCTCAGTGCATAGTAAATAAAGCGCAGCCAGTTTTTGAAACGTAAGAGCGATTTAGTCATAAAACAGCTGTTTTCTATGCCACCCAATTATCGGCACTAGATAATGCTGGTCTATCGATAGGCTCAACAATTGCACCACAAAGCTGGCCACATTGCCACTGTTCGCTAACTAGTTCAAACATTGCTTGCAAACATCATTTCGAGTGTAAAGTTTAGTCTTCCTTTTATTTTTTTAAATATATTAAATATATCGACTATCGTATTTACATTCTAAATTAATTATTACGATACATTAGGCCAACCTGCTAATATAATTGACCGCGACTTACATACTATTTAAGATATGCTTTTATCTTGGCGCAAACTTTTGACTATTGCATCCACATACCAAATCACTATACACATTACACAGGTGATTGTGTACAAAAGGAACTCTGTGCTTTTGTATATGTTTTGAAGTAAGTTTAAAGTATCAAAAATTTAACCAGTACCCACCAAATTTTAATTTTACGGCTAAAGAAAGCCAAATCAAAATATGCTAGATTTATGGCTATAAACATTTTCGAAAATTTATAGGCTAGGCTTTTCGAAATATGCTCGATATAGCAGAAAATAGGATAAACTGCCGGTATTGTCAATATCACTCACTTTAATTGCAGTCAATGCATCCTTTTTTTCTCGCTTAAGGAACGTGTCCATTTTTTGTCGATTGTCGATTCCAATTCAGCGACGCGCTTACGAACAGCACAAAGCTTTTCTTTGGTTTATCCTTCATTACGTTGTTTCGTTTCACATAACGGTTGTCCGGCCATTTTGGTTTTTGGAGTTTCATCGGGGACTGGCGCCCAATTAATTGTTGGCGCTGAATGCGGCAGAATCTGAACTTCGCAACCAACGCACATTTGCTGCCAGTTAATTTGGAATTTCTGCATCAATCACATTATTAATTTGTTTCACAATTGCAGCTTTATATATTGCTGCGCGCAGTTGTTGAATTGCCGCACTTTCAACATTGCGCCCGCCACAATTTTTCAATATAGCGCTAAGTTTAGTTTAAGTTTTGTACATCATTTCACTACAGTCCATTGCTCTCTTGATCACCGAGAGATTTGAAATCTGATATATAAAGTTTGCAGTCTTTCGTTTTTTATTTAGCATCACTTAATTTTAATAACTTAGAACAACTTGCCCGCTTGTTCCTCTCTTTTATATCGATGTGTCTCGCTTGTTAATATACCGATTGTGTTTTTAACAATTTTGTTTTGATGTTTTTTTTCTGTCAGACATTCGGTATATATGCCGCGTTGCTGCTGCGGTCACACTGCTGCGGGCACCTTTTGATCAGCTGTGCAACACTGTCGCCAGTTTTGGGTTTGTTTTTGTTTTTTGCGACACATCAATTTTTTTTGTTTTATTGATGCACAATTGATAAGCGGCCAGCTGCTGATAAATAAATATACGCACAGCAATCAATTCTGCAATGAACAGACGATGAACGCTGTTGTTTAATTGAATACAACAAGCCGAAAAGCCGCAGTAAAAAGTAAAAAAAAGAAAGAACAAAACTTATTTTGGTTCATCTGTTTTTTTTGTGTGTGTTCTTGTTATTGTTGTAGTTTTTGTTGATTTTTTATGCATACGTTTTTTTTGTTGTGTGTTTATTGACGTCGTTGGCAACCGTTGCCGTCTTGAGTTATGTAAATTGTGAAGCAAAACGCAAATATGCGCGCAGCATCCTTGAGCAGCAGTTAGAAACGTGTTGTTGTTGTTGTTGTTGAGCAAGTAGCCAGCAAAGAAGAAGAGCAACTGGATTTTGCTCACTTTCGATTTTGCGGGCGCTTGTAGCAGAAGTCACGCGATCTGTGCGATTAAGCATTATTTATTATTTTGGCCAGCCCCCAAAAAGAAACGTGCTGTGTTTGTGTGGGTGTTGTAGATTTTATATTCATCTGTATTATGTAGTCAAATAAATCAAAAACTTGCAAACTTTTTGCAGCCAGCCAAGGAAGAATGCCAGCCACAGCGAGTGTGACCAGCTCGGATGCTAACACAGCCCAAGGAGCAGCGACCCCGGCAGCGACGTCGGCAGCGAACAACAACAGCAACAACAGTGGGCGCCATCAGCTGCGACCCGTGAAATATGATTATGCGGACTCGTTTGCCTGCACTTATGTGGTGTCTGTGGTGGCCGCGTCCATAGCCGAACTGGCCACTTATCCGCTAGATCTCACCAAGACCCGACTGCAGATTCAAGGCGAGGCGAGCAGTGTGACCAGCGTCGCGGCAGCTGGTGGAACTGCCAAAGCAAATGTAAGTATATATTTTATCAATGCTATTAAATGTCATCAAATGTAAAAGTGTTTAACCCCTTTTAACCAAGTTGCTGTTGTTGTTGTTGTAACGGTCTCTCTCATGCATGCCTAGCTTTTAATCCCGGCTTTTCTCATCGTTATATAAGTATACCCTTGCAGTGGGCTCTCTCTCTATGTCTCCCAATCATTTGAAATCCTCTCTCAATTTTGATCCGTTCATCGTCTGTCCGCCAATCAAAATGCAGCTGCGCATTGCTGACGTTCGATAACATTTAAGCTTCGATTATCAAACGCATTTCCGATAACAATTCAAATTTTCAAAATATTTTAAGCTATCGACAGTTAGTTAGAACATCACATGTTTAATCAAATGACACCTAATTAGAAACAATGTTATTTTAATTTAATCAATTTGGTTAAAATCTATTTTTGTTCACTAAGTCATCAAGTGAAAAATATTCTGATGCTGTTCTGTTGCCGAATGCTGCAAGGGTATTGCACACTTCGGTGTGCTGAAGATAAGTGCAGATTTTTGCAATTTCAAGATTGAGATTTCTATATTATTTTTGGACCTCACTGTGTCCACATTATCAATCAAACTTAATACTTTGATAAGCCACAAAGCAACTTGAATCTAATTAAATGTTTGTTGTTATTCGATTTTTTGTGGGGTGTGTCAAGAGGGTTATATGTATGTACTATGTAGTAGATGTTGAGATCAGGTGACTGCCAAGGCCATTTACCCAAGCTTCATGATCCCCTCTCCATTATTCCCACCATTATATCTCCCTGTGCGTGTTTTAAATGTGAAACCCATTTTTTTTTTTGGGTATTTACTATGTTCGACAATGAACTATACTACATTATATTATGTAACCACAACCAAACCAACCCCCCAATATTACCAGATGCAATATCGCGGCATGGTCGCCACCGCCTTTGGCATTGTACGCGAGGAGGGTGCTCTCAAATTGTGGCAGGGCGTGACGCCGGCGCTCTACAGACACGTCGTCTATAGGTGGGCAAAAAAAACTAAAAATAAAAACAAATGATCAACAAGAAAACATTTAATCATGTGCTTCTACAAAATATACTAAATATATATGCCTTGAAATTGAACTCGCATCCTGGCGACTGCAACTGCGATCGAAGGCGACTGCCATTAGCATCGACACACACACAACATTATTGGCAAGCACAAAAGCGAACTAATCTCGTCTCCTCCTCGACAGTGGCGTGCGCATCTGCAGCTATGATCTGATGCGCAAGGAGTTCACCCAGAACGGCACCCAGGCGCTGCCCGTGTGGAAGTCAGCGCTGTGCGGCGTCACCGCCGGCGCTGTGGCCCAATGGCTCGCCTCGCCCGCCGATCTGGTCAAGGTGCAAATCCAAATGGAGGGACGACGCCGTCTCATGGGCGAGGCGCCACGGGTTCATGGGGCGGCGCATGCGTTTCGCGAGATCGTCAATCGAGGCGGCGTCAAGGGTCTGTGGAAGGGCAGCATACCGAATGTGCAGCGAGCGGCGCTTGTTAATCTCGGTGATCTGACCACCTACGACACGATCAAGCATCTGATTATGCATCGCCTGCAAATGCCCGATTGCCACACGGTTCATGTGCTCGCCTCGGTTTGTGCGGGCTTTGTGGCAGCCATAATGGGCACTCCGGCGGATGTGGTCAAGACTCGCATCATGAACCAGCCCACCGATGAGCTGGGGCGGTAAGTGGACAATGTCATTGTACATTTTTGTTCTTATCATTATATGTTTCTCTTTTAGTGGCTTGCTTTATCGCGGTTCAGTGGATTGCCTGCGGCAGACGGTGGCCAAGGAAGGTTTTGTGGCGCTCTACAAGGGCTTCCTGCCCTGTTGGATTCGCATGGCGCCCTGGTCCCTCACCTTTTGGTTGTCCTTCGAGCAGATACGTAAAATGATTGGCGCTTCCAGTTATTGAGCTAACTGCAATTCAATGCGAAGAAACACACACGAGCATCAAAACAAATTGCAATCGATATATTTTAAAAAGAGAGAGAAAGAGCGAAAAACAAAAGAAACAGCAAACAAATTAGTAATGTTAATTCTACAAAGTGAACAAAAGTGCTATTATTGTTATGGTACAAACACCAACCCCCAAGACTGTTTCCATCGTAGCACAAAATCCCTTCCCCCAAAAACTATATTCTCTTCAAGCTAGCTCAGGTCCAGGACAACAACAAAGGGCTCTCAATACTCACAACAAGCAATGTGGATGTGTGGAACAAATAAAAAAGCGGCTTGTTAACTTGTAGAAACTGCAAAAAGACGAGGGATCGTAGACTGAGAATACTATATGCTCGATAAAGTTGTTTGGTTTTTCGGTAAAATGTACGTTATTGTTTTTTATCATAAAATAATGAGTTAAATGATCCTGGTTTCGTTTCGAAATACCTGTATATCAATTAGAAACGGTTGTAAACTGTTTTTTTTTCTTCATTAAGAATTGCTGAGCATGGGCTGCATGCATAAATATAAATAAAAACTATACGGTCCACATAAATTTGTACCACGACAATTAAATTTGTTTTCATATTTGAATTTACCGCATACAATTAAAATTGCTATCGAGTACTGTAAAGAAAGTGTCGATTAATGTGAAAATCAGTGTAAATTTACCGTTTCACCATCTCAAAGTGAAGTTTGCCTTTCACTTACAATAAAATATATAATATAGTTTATTAGAAAACTGTAACACTGAAATGAAAACAATTCATAATAGTTTATTATTGTAGCAGCAAAAAAACAGCGATATGAAAATTTTCAAAATCATCGCTGTAATCGATAGTGTCAACGATGTTTCCGCACCTTCCCCAAACCGGAGCAACAAATAATTTTAGGTATATAATATAAAACGTGCCAGAAGTGCTTATTCGGTATTTTCGAACGGAAATCCGATCAATGGGAGGAGGACGCTCGAACAGTGTGAAAAAAAAATTTGTCGACGTCTAAAATTATTAACAATCAAGAAATAAAGAAGCTGCTCTAGAAGGACTTCTGTTTTTAGACGGGTTTAGAAAATGTTGTGCAATCTCTATAGAAAGCGTAATCAGTTAAGAATTCTCAGTGTGACAGCATTTTAGTATATTCCAGCGGCGATAAAGCGGGAATTTCGGAAATGTGGTTTGTGGTCACACCCCGGCAAATAAAACAGCTTTGACGAAAGCTCTTTTAAGAGCAACAAAAAGTCTGAATTCATCCAAAACGCACAGTGAGTGGAGTGGTGTGTGGTATTTAAGTGCAAATACAATTAACAATTTGGAAACAGTCGAAAATGTTATTCAAATCATTAGTACCGTTCGCCGCCATCTGTGCGCTAAGCCTGTCACCATTTTTGGCCGCCGTCGTCGCCGCCAAAGAAGAAGAGCCCCAAAAGCAGGCGACAGACGAAAAGCATTTTGCCATCGACCTGGACCCGGAAACATTTGACGAGGTTATCGGAGCCGGCAATGTCTTTGTCAAGTTTTTTGCGCCATGGTAAGCAACAAAGCAGAACAAAGTTGCAATATCATTATTAACCCAAATAGGGGAAACAATATTTTCCACAATTTTGGCAACATGGCAGAATTTAATTTACGTTTTTTTTTTCGGCCATGGCCGGTAAATAATTAGTGTTGTTGTGGCAGCCACGCAATGTTTAATAAAACAGCTACATAAATATGTAAATTTCGTGCAGACTTCTAAACATGTGTACAAACACATTTCTCCCTATTGACACACAACGCAACTAAATAATTAACCCATTCATTCCCTTTCTTTTAGGCAGCAACAGCTGCTGAAGGTTTTGGTGTCATTGACGTAGCTGGCATCAAAATTTCACATTTAATATTATAATATTTGTCACTACTTGGGCATTGTACACGTAGTTGTGATAAGGACGCATCAAACGCTCAAAGGGGCTTTGTTTTTGAGAAAAGTCAAGAACTTCCCCCCCAACACCAACACATTCTCTGTGATTGACAAATACTACAAGATTACACGCACACTAAACTAATACTTTATACTATATTTTTGTGCCGTTGACCGGCAAAGCGTCCGTCGTTATCAGCTTACAATATTAATATTCTATATTATATATTATATTGTAGTAAACTCTCTAGTTTTTGTAACATTTCAATTGTCGACTTCAACACGTCAGAGTTGATGATGATGGGCTTTGCTTCTTATCCATCGGTTTCACTTTACGTGGAACGAATACGTGTCCAAATTTGACAAACGACATGCAATATATCATATTTCATAGAATACAGTTCGAGTCATAGTCTAACTTCCTGAACAATCTTCCCTAAAAGAGATAATATTAAGTTCGAGTCATAGTCTAGTTCCCTCTTTATTTCAAACTCCCCTAAACATAGTATCCACACATTTCCGCAAAATAAATTTATATTTTAAATAATTTAATGTACACATTCACAAACGTCTTATTAGACTCGGATTGGTTTTTATCAAAAAGAAATACCTGCCGGTAACAAACAAATAGAGTAGAAAGCTCCATGGTTACTTACTTACTCAATAATGTCTTAAATTTATGCATTTTTCGAGCCTGTCTGTTTTACATCTTTTTTAAAAAAACAAAAGCATTTCGGCATGTGTAATAAATGTTTAAAAATAGACTGGGAGAAAGAAGTAATTTATGATCGGAAGCTGCATGCATATTTTACATTTTTTTCCTTGCCATTGATTTTGTCGGGAAATACTTAATAATTTTAATGCATTTTACTTTTCAAACTTTGTATGCCCCTGCCTTAGAACATTTTGTTGTTCTTCGCGACCCGATTTTATTTCTTTTTTTTAGTTTAGTTTCGAACATCGAATTTCATGGCTACTGCTGTTTTAAACAATGCTTCTCAAATGAGTAATTATTGCCAAGCCATTTTAGAAATCAGTCTTTGTTTTATTGACTGATAAGAACGAGCGCGCTTATCTAGATCTTCTATACGGAACATATGTACATAAATATTGTAGATTGTCTTTGTGGTTGTTGTTATTGTTGTTGTTTACTATGTCTTTGTGTGTCTTGCAGGTGTGGACACTGCACCCGATTGCATCCACTGTGGGAACAGCTGGCCGAAATCATGAATGTCGATGAACCCAAGGTGACCATTGCACGCGTCGATTGCACCAAACATCAATCGCTGTGCGCCGATCACCAGGTCACCGGCTATCCCACATTGCGTCTCTTCAAACTAGGCGAAACGGAGTCCGTCAAATTTAAGGGCACCCGCGATCTGCCGGCCATCACCGATTTCATCAATCAGGAGCTCAACACACCCGCCGATCAGGATTTGGGAGAGCAGGACGCTCAGGAGGCAAATCCAAATGCTGGCAAGGTTGTGGAACTCACCGAGGACACGTTCGCCAAGCATGTGTCCAGCGGCAATCATTTCGTCAAGTTCTTTGCACCCTGGTGCGGTCACTGTCAGGTAAGTTTGGACCATTGACTATTTGACTGAATGCAACAACTAATTGAATTTGCTTTTCTTCTGTTCAGCGCTTGGCGCCCACTTGGGAGAAATTGGCCCAGGAGCTCGTCAAAGAGAGCGATGTGACCATTTCCAAGGTGGATTGCACGCAATATCGTTCCGTTTGCCAGGACTTTGAGGTGAAAGGTTATCCCACCATGCTCTGGATTGAGGACGGCAAGAAGATTGAGAAATATGCCGGCGCTCGCGATCTCGAGACTCTCGCCACCTATGTGGAGAAAATGATTGGTACGCCAAGCAGTCGCAAGGATACCGCCAAAGATGCTGTCAAGGATGAGGCTAAAAAGAATACTGTGCAGCAGCTGAGCGGCGATGCAGAGTTCGATAAGGCCATCGCCGATGGCATTACGTTCATCAAATTCTATGCACCATGGTGTGGACACTGCCAGAAACTGCAGCCCACCTGGGAGCAATTGGCCACGGACACCGTGTCGACGGATTCGAATATTGTGGTCGCCAAGGTGGACTGCACAACGCCGGAGAACAAACAGATCTGCATCGATCAACAGGTCGAGGGATATCCAACGCTGTTCCTCTACAAGAATGGCAAGCGACAGAATGAATACAATGGCAGCCGTTCATTGCCAGAACTGCAGGCGTACATCAAGAAATTCATTGGACACGATGAACTTTGAACGCGCTCTAATCATCAAACAATGAACAAATTCACACCACACACAAACGAATGTCAAGATCAACATCATTATCATCGCCATCGCCAAAGTAACATAATTTCTGTATGTTCGTCGAGACAGTTTCAGCTCCTCTCTTAGGCCACCATCGTCAACAACGACAAACAAAAAAAAAAACCACAAATGTTTGATACTATTTTAATTTAATTTGCTTTGCTATAGTTCTTTTTACTTTCAGTGTTTATTTTTTTATTACTTTATACAATTTTTTATTAATCTTATTTGCAAGTTTTGTTCACATGTGCCAAATATCTAGAAAGACAGAAACAATCACAGTTGAAACTTTAATAGACTTGAGGTAGAACAATTTATAAAATTGCTGCAAGAATTACGAATATTTATATAGATATCTGGCATATTTGATCTCAACTTTCGATATTCACGTTAAACATTGAGTTTAGTATAAATAAATTTGTCTAATAATATATAGTTCAAACGAAATCAATAAAAACCAATTTGGGAATGGAATATAATATGTGTTGGTAATTATTTTTGAAATATTCCGGGTAGTTATTATTTACGTAATGTGTGTCAAAGTGGTCGATTTATTTTAATCATTATGTGATTTATAAAGTAATTGTTAAAGCGATTATTACGAACAAAAAATTTGCGGTATATGGAATTTATTAAAATTTTTGGTAGTAAATGGGTTATTTATTAAATAAATGTTTTGACTTAACCTGTGATTTACTTTTAAACGAGCGTGTAAAATTAAACAAATAAAAAGCCCGTTTGAGCTCAAATTTAGAAAGTAGCCCTATTATTAAATTAATAACATAACTTGTTATTATATAGTTAATTTAACGATTAAGGATTATTTATTTTCATTTAATTCTTGCAGCTGAAGCTCAAGAATTATTTTTATAATTAATGTTATTTTATAATAATTAATTAAATTGCCAAGCAAATAACTTTCTATGGTATTACATTATAATATTGCATTATAATATACCCTACTAAATTAGAACTGAACTCTTTAACTTTAAGATAATAGCTATTGTAGATATATTCATAAAAAACATATGTGTATTTATACATTTTGGGGTTGTTAGCTTCTTTGAGCTAATAAGAAATTATTAAGGACATACTATACTATTATAACATTAATATTATTTTAAATTTTAGTTAAATTTGTATATTGTTTTATTATAGATAAAGTATTTTAAGTTTTATTATAAATAACTAGCAATTAAAGGGCATAACAAAATATTTTTATGAACTTTATCAATCTATTAAACTTAAAATTAGCAAATAGTATAAACTAAAACAGCCCGAAGGCCTGTTTATTGTACTATAGAATTTAATTGAAAGTTGCAATTATAATTAATAAATAAATATTTAATTTTGACATTAAATTATTTACATTTGAATTCGATTGCTTGAAAAGTAGTTAGTTAGTCTAACAAATTTAACTGTAAATAAAAATATTTTATTTAATTAATTGGTTGAAAAGTATTTTTAGATTAACGAATATGACTGTAAGCTGCAATTATAACAAATAAGTAGATATTATTGAATTTAAACATTTGAATTCGATTAGTTGAAAAATATCGTTAGACTTACGATAACATTTACTTTGTGCGTTACATTTTAGTTTGACGTCTTTTGTCATTTCGAGCTTTGCGAGCGCACGGTCACACAGTCGCACAAACGCAATTTGTTGTTTTCCATAGCTCTGGGAAATTGATGTCAACGAAGAATTGGGCATGTCCTGCTAGGCTGCTGTAGGCAAACGTCTGGCCTGAAGCTGCTCAAACAAGTGAGCGACCGGAACTCAAGCGTTGTGGGGAGCAGGTGATTCATTTTCGGCCACACTGACAATTCGACAGCGAACGCGTGCAAAGTATTTGTATGAACGCAAACATTAACGGAGGCGCGGCTGCCTCTGGAGCTGGAGCTGGGGCAGGTGCTGCAGGTGGTGGGGGAGGCAGCAGTGGAGGTGGAAGTGGAGGTGGTGGACCTGCAGCTGCAGCTGGTGGTGCAAGTGGTGGTGGAGCAGTAGCAGCTGCTGCTGGCGGAGCTGTAGCTGCTGCAGCTTCAGTTGGAGCAGCAGCTGGGGCTGGAGCTGGAGCTGCTGGTGCAGCTGGTGGCGCAGGCGACGACAACGCAAATCCAGCGGCTGCCACAAACGGTGGCGAGTGTGTGACGACGCCCCTCAACGAGGATCAGGATGCCAAGCGACGCAAATGCTTGGAAACAGACGAGGCCCAGGATGGCGCTAGCACCGTGAGTATGCGAGTTTCTCCTTCTTCCATCCGCTCTATCTATATATCCTTGTGCCTGACAGATGATCGATGCGAACAGCGTGCTGAACAAGATTGCGCATCTGTATGCGGACAAACTGATGTCGGACATTGTGCTGCTGGTGGATGGCAACGAGTATCCGGCGCATCGTGTCATCCTCTGTGCCAGCAGCGACGTCTTTCAGGTGATGCTCATGAATCCGGAGTGGAACGAGTGCAGCAAGCGGGTGATTGAGCTGCACGAGGAGGCCTGCTGTTCGGCGGTGTTTCCCCAGTTCATCAAGTATCTGTATGTGGGCCACATTGAGGTGGCGCTGCAAACGGTGATGCCGATGCTGGCATTGTCCGACAAGTACAATGTGCGCGACCTCATCGAACTGTGCGTCGGCTATATGATGAAGCATGTGGCGAAGGCGGCAACCAGCGGCTATTTGGTCTCGTGGCTGCAATACACATTGTCGTTTACGCCCACGCATAATGATCTCACGGAAACGTTGAAGCGTTTCCTCAAATGGAACCTGGGCATGGTGGCTGAATCGAAGGACTTTGTCGATATGGATCCGGCCATCTTGCAGCTGCTGCTGCAGCAGAATGACATTGTTGTCGCCAGCGAGTACAAATTGTTTAACATATTGCAGACGTGGCTGTTGCATCGTCACGACCTCATCGAGGCCACCAGCAGTCTGAGTGCCGAGAAGAAGGCCAACAGCTTTGTGGAGCTCATCGAGCAGACGGTGATGCATATACGCTTTGGCATGATGACACCCACCGAACTCTCCAAATTGATGTGCGTCCCCCTGATCAAGTATCACAATAAGTTCCTCGTTGAGCGCATCGCCATCGGTATGAGCTATCAGTCGGGACAGGAGGATCGGGTGCGCGAGGTGCGCTCCTCGGAGTGCGGGGAGCTGCAATTTACGCCACGTCTCTATTGGAACGATACGTGGAGTGTGGGCATCGATGTGCCCAACTTTGATGAGATTGAGGACTATAAGAACTATGTAACCTGCTTCTTTTCGCAACGTCATATCGCCGAGTCTGAGGATGGTGAGTGATCGACCTTCTTTTATCTTATTTCTGTTCTAGGAAAATATTAACATAGAAGATATTATGGAATTTATTTGATCACTTTTGGTTTAAAAGCTGAAGTGAATTCTGTCACATTCGTATTGCTTACAAGATAAAGCAGAAGTGCAAGGTATCATAAAATATAAGGAAGTCTGACCGGTATGGTCAGCACGAAGGTTTCAATATCAGTGGAAAGCCGGAGGAGAAAGTGGACTTGGAGCGTGAGGCCCTAGTAGACGAAATTCTAAATAACGAAAAGATTATAACCATCTGACATGTTGCAGATAGTGTGTGAACACCTTCTAGAGTTCTTCAGGGGATATCTCCTAACGGGTTATACTGAGAACGGGAGTTGCCCATCAGTCTCTCTCCTGGGCCTGTAATTTAGAAGGAAACTAACGCCTCACACTCTTATCTCCTGAAATAAGGGATGCAGAGTGATAGTCCATGTGGACGACCTGGCTCTAATAGTCACCGTCAGATTGCTGCCAATAATCAGTGAACTTTTAAATGACGCCTTCAGCCTAACCTTGCGGTGGACACAGTTTAAGTGTTTTGGGACCAACTTACCAACAACCAAATTGGGAGCAACTAACACAGCTTGAGCTATTAAAGGTAGCCAAAAAAAATGGAGTAATTTTCGATTCTAAATTCTCCAGAAGGAGCACTTCACAGTAGAAGATAAAAAGGCATTACAGGCAATATACAAAACGACGTTTGTTAAGGGATGGGGATTATAACATACAATTTATAGTTGGTTTAATCAGAATACATACAACATTATTTTACACGATTTCAGATCCTTGCATGACTTGGGAAATTGAATTCTTTCCGCGCGGAGTCAAGTACAATAAGGCCAAAATGGTGTGTGGCGAGGACGTGCCCGGCTGCTCACTGAACACGGTGCGCTTGCGCGTCACCTGCAAGCACAATAACATCGAGGAGGAGCGCTTCAAGGTGCGTCAGCCACTCTTTAAATGAATCACCAAATTGAATGTCACAAATTTGTAATATTAATTTGCAGATTGCGGTGCTCATTGTTGGAGTGCAGAATCAAATAGCGCACATACGAACCGTCGTGGAGCGTACAGAGTATTTTTCGGATGAGTCGCGTGTCATCAATTTGGATAATCTATTGCCATACGAGGAGCTGGAGCACACATCGCCCTATTTGAGTCCCCATCTGACCGGCACTCAGCGCAACACGCTCTCCCTGCACGTGGTCATCACACCAATGGATGCGCACACCTGTCGCGATACGCCGCCATTTCAATTTTAAACAACAACTAAAAAGACAATAGCCAGAATCATGCGAATTCAGATTTATATATATGTGTGTATATACGATACATATAAAAATATGTAGTATTTCGATGGAAGATCGTTTCAATCGCAGTAGCGGAATTTACATGATTTGCAAATGTATTTATTCTGTGTGTATGTTTTTCCATCATTTTCCTTTGCATAGCGATGTAGCTCTTAACATTTATTTCTTTCACAACTTTGTATAAATGACATGAACATAACATACAAGCAATGCGAAACGCCCCCGACGCCGTTAGTTGCAATACGTTTAAGAATGTTTGTTCTTTTTTTCTAATTATTATTCGATAATGTTTTTGTTGTTTTTTTTTCCCCCTATGGACTTGATGTGAGGAAAGAATATAGAGAAGAGCAATTTACTTGATGATTACAGCAATTATGTGTACGATTTGGCGGGCATAACGAATTTTGAGATGGATAATGTTGCGAATAAACGTTGATTGTACTATAGTAAACACAATGCGATCGTTGAGTAGTTGAAAGACTTCTTGTTTTTGTGTTGTTCTTGTTGTTGTTGTCGTTTGTCGTTGTCGTTGTTGTTGTCGGTTTATCAGCAATGCAAAAATGCTTATGTACCCATCCTCTTAAGATAAGTGACACTTACCTTCCTACCTACCTATCTACCTATGTGTGTAAGACGTTCGTTCTTCAACTTGGATGTTGACGTAAAAAGAAAAGGTAACCATTTTACCAAGTGAGCTCAAGAGAGATACGCATCTGCATCTGCAATTGTATCCGTATTCGTATCTGTATCTATATGTGTATTCAAGTATGAGTATCTTTGTATCTGTATATGTGTATATAAGATGATATTCTTAAGTCAAATCATTTTGTTTAGCTTAACTCCTTTACTTATTCTTGTTTTTTGTAAATATTATCAGCGTGGTCTTAACTATCTCACTACATGGCTTTTGTTATACCATAAGTACACCTAAATCATCATAAACCGTAAGCTTCTCCGTAATAGATAAATAGATTGCTGGGTTGAAAGTGCAAGTTATTATTGTCCATGCATCCGAAGAGTATGGCAGATAAACAGAGGTGAAAGCAAGGCGAGAGAGAGAACGAGAAAGATAGAGTGAGATGAAATGTACATAGATACAAATGCATCTACAAGTACGCTGCAAATTCACAGAGTTACATATATTTACACAATAAATATATAGATATGTATATTGAAGATCGTACATTATTGTTACATACATAGAAATATGTACATATATGCCTGAAGAAGGTTTCCTGCAATTCATCAATTTAAGTGAATACTTTGTTATTTTCCTCTTCGATCTTTTGTATTTTCAGTCTATGCTAAGAACGATTCTGTAACATTTAAAAAAACACAAAATCATGCAAAAATTGTATATCGAACTTCTTTATCTCTGATGTGCAAAATAAAACGATTCTCGTAATTCCCAACTTCGACTTTGCAGATGTTGTAAAACCATGCGTTGGGTGTCCTTGAAAACACCTCCAGCAGTTGTTAAAGTTTCAGAGCATGAATCTATCTACCTGAACTTAAGAGCTTAAACCGTAGTACTTATGTGCCGTATAACTACGTAGTATATAAAAAACATTTATTTTTTTCACTTTTATTATTTATTTATTTTTTCGTGACTGTTTGTTGACAACTATACCGTATAACGTACCACTTATGCTGTGTTGTGACGAGCCACAGTGAGAGCAACTGCCTCTCAACCTCAACCTCAACCCGAGCGGGCGCTGACTTGCGCAAATTCATAGAGTTGATATTATTAAGTTTAGCGAGGCGGGTATTAATGTTTTACAGCTCAGTTTTACCCATGTTGTTAGTTGCGCGATATCGCACTTTAGCACCCTGTACATAACAACATGGGGTCTATTATTTCCAGCTATGATATCATTGCCTATTTATAGGAGCTTCATTCACGTTCTCTTACTGTCTGATGTGCAATGGTTATTATATGTAAACTATTTTGTTTAAATATGTATGTTAAGATATGCTTGAAATAATGGCTGAATGAGCACTGGAAACTCCAATTAGTAATAGTAGTAATAGTTAGGGTTCGAATTTTAAGAAACTATTTCTTACTAAATCATTTAAATTTTGTAAACTTTGTTGTGTAAAGTTTGCAACCTCGTAGCTTTTCCGTTTGGTCTGATGGTTGATAGTTCATTTAGTGAGTCAGGGCAAATTTTTAAATATTTCAATATATGTTTAACATAATATAATTGTTTTTTTTATGTTATATATTTTAAAAATACTTTTTAATAATTTCGTTCTATTTAAAACTTTCAAAACTATTCAAATTTTGTTTATGTGCAAGTACAGGAAATCTTGAAGTCGTTATTCGCCCACTGCAACCAGTGTTTTACGAGTTTTAGCATTAAAGATATATTATCATGGCTAAATGTACACATACATCTTGTTTTACAGAACCCAATTGTAATCGGTCTTTCTAATGATAGCTGAGTGTAAAGCATTACCTCCAGATAAATTTTGGTAAAAGAGGACAAGAGACGTTCCCAGTTTGCAGTTGAGTTTCGGCAGTGCCAGCAGTCGCATCAGTATCTCCTCCAGTGTTAGCCCCCCATACCAGATCCGATCTGATTCGATCGCCAAGCCAGTTAAAGTGCGCGTAACGTTTCCTTTTTTTTTTTTTTTTAATAATTTGTATTTTTTGTACAACGAAAATGGATAATCCCGGCTATGTGATTGACTGCGATCGTGAATTCGGTGAGTTCTCCTGATACTGACAAATCGAAAGGGAATAACTTGCCTTAACTGAAAGTGAAACTGAACACTCAAAATAGATAAACGATGCGTAAACAATTGCATTACAAATGGGCGTGTTTAATTGCTTTAGTGCCAGTTGGACCATAATGTATTATAAGGGAGCAATTCTGGCGACTTATCATTAATTTACGTGCCGCTCTCTTGCCATAAAAAATATCTATGAATGGGCATTGTAAAGTGACTGTGATTTCGTCGCTATTGCTTCAATAGCGGTTTACACGCTTATGTTCATGTTGATCGGCATAAACTGTCGTGCAGATCAAAGCAATCAAGAACTAGAGATATTCGTGTCGGAGGAAAGTAGCAGAAATAACTTCCAGAACGCCTTCTTTGAACTAAGACCTAACATTTAATTCCAGTACTATTTGCAAGTATATAATTTATAGTCTCAGGTCTTAAATAGTAGCAGATGTATAACTAAATTATGCTTTTCAAATTGACTTATTTACTTTAATTTTTCCTAGGTCATCCAATTAACCAATCTCATTTGTAAATATATGTAAATAATTGTAAATATTTAAAAAATAGTCAAATTTGTATAGTACCTTATATCTCTCCTCACCTAAAATGGCATTCAACAACTCATGCGCAAATAAAAATTATAAAAAAAAGACGAACCTTCATCAAAGCAGCGAATATAAAAAAATGCAGCCTGCTTTTAGGCGGCAGCTTTTTTTGTTCACCACACTCCAATTTTCGTTTATGGCTATAGAATTTCAAGGTAATACACTTTACTTATTTTCAAAAATAAAAAATCCTTGGATATTTCTTAATTAAATTAAAAAATGACTGTAATTGAAATGCTGCCCTATTGACGATTAGTTAACCATCTCATCCTTGAACGTCGTGCGATGACATGCATGGAAAACCAAATGAATAAATAATGCACAATACGAATGCAATGCACTGTTACTGGCTTTAATCAGCTAAAATGTTGCTCCACTTTCCGCAATTAAAAAATTCGTCGCATTTTTTCGCGATTAAATCGAAAGAGTTTTTGTTGTTGTTGTTTTTGTTTCAAGCAGTCGCTCATGCGACGCTCCAGTTTTATTATTCATCTTCTAAGTACACGGTATTCACGTATAGTATATGTATATGTAATATGCATATGTCCATCAGATTCAGATACAGGATACAATTCTATGTCATTGGGCCATATACTTAGTTATGTGGTACATATATCTCCTCTACATATAGATCGTTAACTCAATTGTCTCATGTAGCATAGTGTGTGTAGGAGAGTGTTGCTGAGATAAATGTATATAGGTTTGAGTGTGAGTATGTATGCGTAATAGTTGGTATGTATTTCAATTCTCAATTCTCAATTCTCAATTCGATTTGTTATAGTAGATGCTTATGCGGTTGCAGTTCCATTATCCTTAATCGCTTTATCCTTAAGAGTGGAGTGTGGAGTGTGGAGTGTGCCACAGCAGTATGCAGTATGTAGGGTATATACGAGTATGCTTCACATATATGTATATGTATGTATATTAGATGTATATAGTATGTTTGTATGTATGTTTAGGTCTAGAATTCGACATGCGATACGAAATAATGTTGCTTGCTTGCAGGAAAAGAAGAACAACTGAAGATCGAAATACATTTTGAGATGCATGCGCGCCGTGTCACGCACAACATTTTGTTAACTGTTCGTTCGGTTGGTTTTATTGTTGTTTGAAAAAGTTGCGAATATTGTTTTGGTGTCGTGTCACGCGCCGATACTACTAAACATATGTATCTACATATACGTATGTATGTATGTTATGTCTGTATGGTATATATAAAAAACTCGTTTCAAACAATTTGAAAAATCTATTCAAAACTGTACTAAAATTTCGCAAACATTTCCGATTTGATTTTCGATCGCTTAAGATTATGTTGAACATTATTTGGTTGGACGTGTCGTGTCACGTGCCATTATTATCGTGCTACTCACAAAAGATTTGCTACATAGGATTACGAGTATATTCAAAATGATCCAAATCGAATGCTATTCAAATCTTAACATAATTTCGTAAACATTTCAAATTCAATTTCTTTCGCTTTTCAATTCGTTTTCTGTTTTGTTTTTTTTTTGTTTTCAATCAATATATATTTGTTTTTTTTTTGTTTGTCACGCATGTCGTGTCACGCGTTGTTTTACCGTGCTATTCACAAAAATGCCTATATAAAAAATTGTTTGAACAATTCGAAAAATCTATTATTAAATTGAACTGAATTTCGATTCATATTTTGTAATATTGTTGTCAATCACATTTTCATTTATTGAAAAAAAAAAAAAAAAAAAAAAAAACAATAATATCGAATATGTATATATACGATATATAGGTATATATAATTTCTATGTAGTTGTCGAGTGCCGTGCACTGCGTTTCATTGTATGTACAAATACCATATAACTGATATATACTCAATCTGATCAATCTAATAATAAATATACATATGTATGTGTATGCTGTGCTATGCTCTATATGTACTATATGTATGTGTATCATGCAGTTTTGCAAGCTGAACCCGCTCTCAATTGTGAGTGTGTGTGTGTGTGTGAGTGTGTTTCATGCAGATGCCGTGAGTGGGGTGAGTTATTTAGTAACATATGCTTGTTGTAGTACTAGATTTAACTAATTATTCATCATATTTATTGTAGTTGGTGTAGCATTCGCTAGCTGCCTTAAAGCAGTGTCCTAGGTGGGGTGTTGTTGCTTGCCGCTGTGAGTGACGCTCTATTTGGTTGGAGTGGGTCCCGTATAGGTACATCGTTTACCGATCTATCGTTGTACCTAGCTATCGATTAACTATCGTATGCAGTGAATGTCATGCTCTCGCCGTGCTCTCTCTCTCTCTCTCTCTCTATCTGTCTCTAGTAAGTAGTGGAGTATATAGTTATGTCATGCTCCTCTCTATATATGATATATATCGGTAACAATTGAAGCCGTGTTGTGTTTTTGTAGACTCTTTAATATTGCACAAAAAAACGGGCCTATTATTATTTTTACTTGTTGTGTGGTGGTGTTGTAGCCTATGCTCGTGTTGTACTAGGTGCAGATCAGGGCAGATCTTCGACTGGGTCTGATATATATTTGTATCCGCATTGATGTCTACTGCTGTGTGTGTGTGTGTGTGTGCTGATATGACAGAGTCCGAGTCCTGCTAAACTAACTGTACCCACTGTACATACAAATCTTTGGCCAACTTTGTCTAACGTTTCCATAGTAGAAAAAAATAGAGAAAGAATAAAGTACAATTTACTTCTCGAAGATCAGCTCGCCGGTGAGGAAGGGATTGAGATATGTCTGCGCATCGTAGCCCGACACTGAGGCTGTGGTGGTGCGACGACGCGCCTGCGCCCCTCCGCCCCCGCCCCGCCGCTCGCCGTGCACGTGACTGTGGCTGTGGTGCGAGGGACGCTTCTCGCCGTTGCTCGGACTCAGTATCAGCGGAATGGGCATTGAGGTGTACAGCTGCAACGGCTGCTGCAGAATGGTGCCCGCTGCCGGATTGAGGGGCGTGTCCATGTAGCCATGCGGCGACGCTGGCGTTGCCTGATCCCCACCCAACCCAGTGGCTGCTGTTGTTGATGCTGCTGACAATGATGAGCTGATCACCTTCTTTTGACTGTTGCCGCCGCCGCCGCGTGATCGATGATGCTTGTAGTGGCCTCGATGCGTCTTGCGCTTCAGATGCGTCATGGACGTCATTTCGGCGGGCGGCGATGTGTCCAGCACTATGGGCATGTGATGAGGGGATGGGATGGCGGCCACATCCAGATTCGATGGGGACTCGAGTCGAAAGGCGCCCAAGTCGCCATTGCTTTGATTGTTGTTGTTCACATTGTTATTGTTGTTGGGCGACAGCAGTTTCTTGAGCGGATCGCGCGAATGTGGATGCGGATGCGGATGCGCCTGTATAATGGTGGCTGTGGCAAACACCTCCTGGAAGCGATTGCTCGCCTCCAGCTGTTGCAGCTGCAGATGCTGCTTCTGCAGGAACTGCTGTCGCTGCTGCTGCAGATGGCTGAGGATGCGATATTGGTCGAGGATGTGTCTGTAGAACTGCTCCGCGGTGACTTCCGATGAGTTGAGTAGGCGAATGGCTATTTTTTCGGGTATCACAATTTTATCTGCATGGAAATAAATTGGTGAAATTGGCATTAGTTCAAAATATATACTTCAAAGTAAACAAAATAAACAACTGCCCAAATTTGTAATATATTACTATATTTAGTTATTTCACTTATTCATGTGACTTAAATCTCACTAATAAATCGTTTATAATCAGTTTTAATCAAACTACTGCCTTGTTTGGCAGGCTTAAATTAATTACTTAATTAATTCAAAAGGAACTAATTTTATTTTTTTTTTTTTGCTTGAAGCTGACTTGTATCTTACTAAGGATTCCCCTTTACAATTTGTTTTAATCAATTTACTAAAAATATGTTAAGAAACTTTTGCCGACTTTGCAAACTTTTCTTTTCATTTGCGCGTGCCTACTCGACTGCCAGATACCCTCTGCCTAAGCACACTCACTAAAATAGCATTATGCACTTTTACAAGGCAAGCGATTATTTTCGAATATTAAGTAATGTTTTCAAATAATTTTTTTTTAATTGACATTCATATATAATATTTTTGCCTGTCATTCAAATTGAACCAAAAAATATTGTGGTTTTCAACCATTTTAAACTCTTACATTTTTATTTACAAAAATTAAAAAAAAAAATGGTACTCGAATGGTTTTCATCCTTATGTTAATAAAAACCTAATTTAAATTTAGAATTTTGTAGAATTTTGATCTTGACGTAAGACCTTTTATTCTTGGTTCACTTTTAATACGAGTTGGTCTTCATTGAAGATGTTATTCTAGACTTCAAATTCCATTTTTAAACTTTATTTGCCTTTCATTGATTGCGCCAAATCGAGTCAAAATTAGTGTAATACACCCAATTGAATTTATTATATATATTATATCCAACTTTAGCTGCTGTAGCTTTTGTAGAATCTAAGAAAAGGTCTGCAAACTGCTGCTTGTAATGCAAATTTCTGCAAATTTCAGAATAAATATCAATTACTGCAAAGATAGTTTTATACAAATTTTAAACTAAACTTGAATTCGAATAAATGATTAAAGACATTTTCCTTTGTTTCTTAATAATTACCTAAGACTTTTTTGCAATTGCAAATCGAAAAAATTACCATAAGAAATATTTCCATATTTTTGCAAATTTCAAACATAGTATTGCGCTCCTTTCAAAAAATAACATAAGAAACTTTTCAAGTTCCTACAAGTTTCCATCTAAGCTTCAATTTTAAAATATCTACCAATGACACTTTATGCAAATTTCCAATCGAAAAAAATCATTCATTCCAGTTTTGTACAAATTTCGAGCTAAGCTTGAATTTTATAGAACTACTAAAGACACTTTTTTTGCAAAATTCTTTTCGATAAAATTACCATTACCACAAATTCGCTAGTTTTCTACAAATTTCCAGCTAAGCTTGAATTTTGAATGAACTACGAAATGCGCTCCTTACAAATTTCCATTCAGAAAATGTACCATTCAAAAGCTGAAATTGAAAGGCAACGACTGAGACTGAGGCTGAGTGAAAAGAAGTTTCTGCTCGCTTTGGATGACAACTGCTGGTTGCCGAGAACTTTGAAAAAGGTAATTAATTGTCGTCGAATGCGATTGTTGCAGCTCGAAGAGGAGCCAGGACAGCGAGGATGTGAATGCAATGAGGACTCATTGTGTGTCGCTTGAACTGCTGCGAAGTGCTCGGTAAATTTGCAGTCGCTGAACCAATTTCATGGTTAGTGACAATGCGTTTATTGAACCGCAAAAGCCAAGTAGATTGTGAGAGTGTGAGTGTGCGAGTGTGTGTGTGTGAGATAGCCCATTGACCTAATTTCGAGTTGATTTACAAAACTGAAAAGCAACAAAGCAACTGCGACGCCCTTCCGGTCTGAACAGCAGCAGCAGCAGCAGCCGAGGCAACCACCCCGAGAGCCGACACGTTCCGAGTCGTTTGCCGTTATTGAGCTGGAGCTGGGTGGGAATGAAGTGTGTGTGTGTGTGTGTGTGTGTGTGTGTGTGCAATTTAGTGGCTGTAGCCTAGTTCATGTGGCCCAGTTTGATTTAGCGGTCCGGCCTTAATGGCCAACAGCAGTTGACCACACAATGCGCTGCCTGAGTTTAGAGCGTAACGAAATTGCTGCGGAAAGCATGAGTATTTTTGATGTTTATTATTATTGAGAGGGGTTGCTTACCGCACTGATTGGCCTTGGTAACAAAGGGTCGGATGGTCGGATCCCATATGAATATATAATACAGCGACAGCATGATGGCCGCCAATGAGACGCACAGCACATAGACGGCCACGGTGAGGATGCGGATGACCTTACGGTTGCTCTGCTGCGGCTGATAGCAACGGCTTATTGTCTCCGTGGGCGGCAGTTTCACTTTCTCCTCCAGCGAATTGACTTTGGAATTCATGTTCGCTGTTCGCTGTTCGCTGTTCGCTGCTTTCTTCCGTTTTGTTGATATTGCTATTTCCCTCGCTCTCTCTCTCTCTCTCTCTCTCTTTCTCTCTGTTGGTTTTTTTGATTCTCAAATTTGATTTCTCGTTGCTTTTCAAATTGCGCTTTTGATTTCTCTGTATTTTAGCACTTTCCTTCTCTCTCTTTGTTTATTTCGTAGTTCGCTTTTTTTTTTGATATGTTGTTCAGCTTCCGATTTGGTTGTTGTTGCTGTTGCTGTTGCTGTTGCTTGTGTTGTGGTGGCAGTGTTGCAACTTTAGTCTAATTAATTATACGAGTTTTGTGGTACATAAATGCAATGTTTCTTGTAGTTGTAGCTGCTGTTCTGTTGTTATTCTTATGCTTATTGTTATGCTTATTAATATTATTGTTTATTGTGACGCGTCGCGCTCTCTGTCTCGCTCTCGCTCTCACTCTTCGAACTGTTTACAGTTGCAGAGTCACTGTGCTCTGTGCATAAAAACGCTGCCAACCGACGCGTCCAGCGAATGCAAGCGAAATGACGCCCAACGCAAAAAAGCTTCAAAACCTTTCTGCTTCTGCTGCTGCTGCTGCTGCGCTGCTGCTGCGCTGCTGCTAGCGATGCCGTTGGCTCCTGCATCGGCATCGTTCGGCTGCTGTTCGTGTTCGGCTGGCGACTTCGGCTTTTTGTTCTCCGCCTTCGCTGCTGCCCTGCCCGACGACGATCCTCAGCCTTAAATTGCCGCTGCTCTTTTCGGTATTTTCGCATATAATTTCATTCATAAAATGCCTGTTACGGTTGCTGCCTGTGTTGTTGTTGTTCCGTTTCATTTACATACAAAACGCTGCGTCGGCGTTGCGCTCCGTTGTTGTTGTTCTTTGTTGTTGCCGACTGCAGCTGGCATGCCAAATAAACAGGCAACTGGCAACTGGCAACTGGCAACATCGGCACGTCTTGCGGCCTGTCTCACAGCGTTTATGTGTCAAGAGCGCGCTGCCCGCCCACGCTTGTGACTCAGCAAAGTCAATATCCAATTCCCCCCTCAAAATTCACTTGACTCCCACACACGAAAAAAAAAAGCGAAAATGCGAGCGATAAATTTGAAAACAACATCAATCAATTTGCGTATATACGCGAGCTGGGAAATCATGGCCAAACAAAAATTGCATTGCGAATGCAAAATGCAGAATGCAAAAAGCGAAAAGCAAAATGCAAAATGCCGTTGCATCTTCATGCCTAATGTTCGTATCGCGTGACCATGCCCAGGCACAGGCGCAACCTTCGCAGGAGGCGTCGCGAAGGACATCGGAGGGCATTGCAAAAGTGACTTTCTCGTTGTTCTTGCTTTTTTGCTGCTGCGCCTTTTGCTTGGCCAACTTTCGCTGTTCGCCGAATCCTCTCCGCTTCCGCTTCCACCTGCAGCAGCACCTTCACCTGCAGCTGCGCTACTTTATTGCTTCTCCTTGCAAACATATGTACATATATCCTGCATTGCGAAGTTTGCGCAGCGAGTTTGCCCGACTGCCGGCCAACAGGTCGTATACTTTTTGGAATCGCCATTTGCAGTCATAGCAAGCAACTTATGTCAGCGAGCACAAGCTCATTGCTACAGCGCATTTAGCTCAATTAGTGATGCAAATTTGATATGTAAACACGTTAAATCCATATTGTGTTCAACATCGAGTAAATATTTCAATGCATCGATGTTTCCATTATTTTTATTTAGGGATTCGTTTAGAGACTTAGAGTTGTATTATGTGCCAACTCGTATACGCGTTGCAATCACAATTAGCAGTCATATCAAGCAACTTCTGTCAGCGAGCACAAGCTCATTGATACAGCGCATTTGGGCCATTGTCAATTATAACATATCAATTTGATATGTAAAAAAGTTAAGTCCTTATTTTGTTAAACATCAGGTAAAAATTTCGATGCATTCAATTTAGAGTTATATTAAGTTGTACTATTTTAACAATAAGTTTGGATATTGTGTATTTTCGTCTGTCTTTAAAATTTACTTAAATTTGTATTTATTTTTCGCAAAAGTATTTCAAAAAACGGTGGAACCAAATTTCAACGAATAGACTTTCTTTGGCTATGTAAACACAGTGTAATTCGAACACCAAAATTAGTGTGGCACTGAAATCAAATCAGCAATATTGTGAATTGAAACGACCGATGTTTATGTCCAGCCGATACATGGCAAAACATTGGAATCATCGGTGCTTCGATGTGTTTCTACATCACTAATTCACTGTCAGCTCAATTTTAGCATAACCACACACTTTGTCCTGTACTTGCTGGAGCTACAGGGTAGCGGCAAGTCGAGCATCTGCACGTCAGACAACAACTCTTACTTGTTTTCTATTTCGATTCGGCAAGCGTTCGTTCGGTCGCTGGGTCGCTCGTTCGCTCGTTGTTGGCTGGAGGTTAATAATCTGCAACTGGGTCACTAGGACAACGAAGCGAGTGCAGCTGAAAACTGAGCGAGAGACAGACAGACGCGAGAGAGAGAGAGAGAGAGAAGGTGTGCGGGCATCGGCTTGGACTACGAGCGATTTGCAACGTTGGCCATTGATTTTGTTGTATAAGCTTTACTCACACATGGACACACACACATTCATCATGTTAGTTCGCTAGAATGTAGGCCAAACACGCACACACGCCCATTTCCAGTGGCTTGCACCCACAACCCCCAACCCTCAGTCCATAACCCCAAGCCCCAACCCCATTCGCCAACCACGACCCCAAAGGGCAGTTAGACGAGCAGCAGCGACTGCAACATTGTTTTAAAATGGCCCTCAAGGAATCTTCGTCGTTGCCGTCGCCGTCGCAGGTGGCGCCTCCTTGGACACAAAAACTACCAACAACAACAACAACGACAGCAAACAACAAGAAGAAGAAGCATTTGCAATAAAACTTGTCCTGAAATCGAAATTTCGCTCTCTAAACATTTTCACGTCGTACAATTTTGGCATAACAGCGCATGCTGCCAAGCAGCATATTGAAAAGGGAAAACGTTTAAAAGGAATGGCATAAATAATGAATTGACTTTCAAAGTAGCCAACTACTTAAATAATGCAAATACTTTGCTAAACAGAAACTAGTAGCTACTATATATTGCAAAGCAGGTCATGTAATTTGGAACTTTAAAACTTTGTTGTAAATGTTAAAAAAATTAAATCTTTCATTTGAAATATGACAAGTTTTTTTTGCAAAGAATTTATGCGGTACATTTCTGATCGAGTTCCTTTATAAAAGTAGCTAAATAATAGTATTAATAGAGTTGGATGTCGATAATTGCACAATTCACAATTCTTACACATAGAAAGCTGAAGTTAACTGCAATATCTCAATTATCTTTTACTCAGAGATTGCGAATAAGAGATATGTTTCAATAACTACATTTTTGAATAATTATTTAATTTTAAACTAATATAAAGTATAAATAAAGTTGAAAATAAATGTTAACTTAAAATTGAAAATAAATAATTATGAAACATTTGTTTTATAGAAATCAAAAAATTTATAGTTTGAGAAAATAATTCCCTGTATTTTGTTCTATATATTTATTTTTTTTTTTACTTATGGGGACTAGAATTCATAGTACCAAATAAATATGGAAGAGTGGATAATAATCAGAGTGCTAAAAAAAAGTCAATTGCAGAAAACGTCACATAGTTAATTTTCATGAGTTTCGCCCACTTCGCTTACCATATAATCATGTTGAACGTTGGGGATCTTGTTGGCCAAGTGGGGGGAGGGGGGGGGGGATTAGCCAAAGGCGGGCGATTTCTTTTGGCCCTTGAAGACGGGCGGCATGCGCGAGTCCCAGAAGAACATGTGATAGATGGACAAGAAGAAGCCGAGACAACAGAGACCGCACAGATAGATGACGATGACGAAGTAGCGGGCAAAGCGTTCCGAGCACGTTGGCTCCGTGAACACAATGTCCTCCAGCTGCGGCGACTTCGGCACATACGAGTACGTGGAGCGACGCGGAGTTCCGCTGCTGGCCAAGCGAACGCTTCGTGTGCTTCGCTGCTGTTGTTGTTGTGGTGCCTCCTCTTCCCTGACATTGGAGCCAATGAGATTGACGATTTTGGCCAAATTGGCAGCAGCTGCCGCCGAACTGGCATCGGCTGACATGCTGAACGCGACGCTGGCTTCTAATCTCTGCGAGACCTGGCCTGCTTTGCGGCACACCGATTACTGTTTACTGATTACTCATTACTGATTTCATTTCCATTGACGCTGACGCTGACGATGACGCTGACGTCGACGTCGATTAAATCAAAATCGTCGGCAATGCATGACGCAACTTGGATGCGAGGGGACAATTGACAAACGATCCAACTCTGCGATTTAGTGGAACGTTGCAAAGCGGATTAGTTTTGTGCGTGTCTGTCAACTTTTGATATTAGCCCCGGATGCAGACAGACAACCTCCCCCTCTCTCTGCTCTACCGGTCTCTCTCTCTCTCTCTCTTAGTTCCTCCCGACCGTCCATTCACCCAGTCCGACAAGTGTAGTTGCACCTTTGCCACCCGATTCCACGACCTTCCACCAGGTATTTCATTACGCTTAGTAGGCTCGAATTAATCCGAGATGTCACAAGGCGCAGGCGGCGCTAGACCCTGACCTAAGGCAACAAAAACCAAGTGGCAAAGCAGCTGGCGAGTGTGCTCGACTCTGAAACACCCGCTACACGTTCTGACAAACACGAGCACAAGACAAACTTTTGGGACAAACAGTAGGAAAAGTTGGAAATATACCAGCAAATCTACTAACAATTTAATTGGTATAAAAATATACCATTAAGAACATAATTAATATAATTATCACTAGGATATTGGCGTACGATATTTAACATATTTATGTAAATCTTTAGAGTGCTCTGATGTCAGCCATAGGAAATAGGTAAATTCACCATACAACACGTGGAAATTTTGGCATCATCTTTAACTGATCCCTTCACCAGCTACTCACAAAACACATGCTTACTATATGACGTATTATTATCTTCCACTTTCAACCCTTTAAAGTACAACTGCCTGTGGGAAATACCAGGCAAACAGAATCAAGCAGCTGCCAGAATAGCCTTTTCTGTGAAGAGAACATTGGATATACATATATAAGACAGAATCCAGTTTATTGGCTCCACCACTTTGCTCAGAGGCAATGCTTTCAACTCCCTCCTCAGCGTTTATCTTATTGTTAATTTCGCAGATAATTTTTACTATCTGCTGAATTTAGATTTCTAAAAACAGACCCATCATTGGCATGTTTACGGTAGATGGATCAGTCAAAGAGGTTTTGTGACACAGTTCTGCAAATATATTAATTGCTAAATTTCAAACTGATTTATTTGAGTACCTGCTTATAAAGAGTAAATATAAGTAAACATTTATTCGTAGAGAAACAAATCTAGATGAATAAATCTTTGTGAAAGTAAAAAGCAGACCACAGCTTTAAAGTATTTTTCAGATGGTAGTGGACGTAAACAAATCCTAAAACAAAGCTTTAGCTTGAATAGTCTCTGAGATGTAGACAAACGAACATATCGGTATCGTTTCATCAATAATAAGTGCGCTAAGGTCTTCAAACCCTTCTACCCTTTGGGTACAACACTCACCCGAATGGTTTCCGTTTCATATGACATTTTAAAGGGTCCGCTCTCGCTCTCACTTCAGCTCACTCTCTCTTTCTCTGACTCTGTCTAACCAATCGGATGCGTATGCTTGAAGACGGGAAGCGGCGGCATTCGAGAGTCCCAGATGAACAGATAGTAGACGGCCAGGGTCAGACCCATGCCACTGACGCCGCCCATGTAGAGCATAAGGGTGAGCAGACGAAAGGTTTTGGATTCGAAGAAATCGTGCGATTTGGGCACCTGAATCTCCTCGTCCTTGGCCTCGTTGACCACGGCGGCCAGACTCGATAGTGTGATGCCCGGTGCTGGAGCCGCCATCGCAAATGCCGTTCAAATGTTAACCGTCGACTGGGGCGTATACGCAATATGCGAGCTGACGAACACAAGCAGGCAACACAAAAATAAACAGCGTTCGAATCTGCGGTCTGCGGTCTTCCACGGCTCTGAGTCTCTGGAATCGTACTGAATTGTCGCCGGACTTTGCGTTCCGTATTTTGCGCATTTGTTGCATGTGGATTTCTGTGTTTTGCGGTTTCTTCTATGCTTCTTTCAGTTTGTGTTGCGGTTGTTGCGGTTGCTTCTGGTCGAACGCTTGCACCGAGGCGAGTGCAGCATGCTTCACACGGCAGCGTCTTGGCCACGGCGTTAATAAGATTCGACGATTCCCAACCGACCAGCCCCCCTCGACGCTTCCCTTCCCTCCCCACTCTATCTCTCTCTCTCTGTCGCTTTAGCTGCCCAGTTCCCCCTCCGTTGCAACCATTCCTTGGCGCGCCCTCATCACGTGACCACTTCTTTAGCCACTTGACCTGGTTTGATTTGTTGTCAACGTCGTCGCATCGTCGTTTGTTGTTATATTCGCACCCTGTAAGTGCACCCAAAAAGGGTATGACTCACAGGCGAACCGTGTCGAAAAGGAGTCACAAATTATTCCTATTTAAAGCATACTTTTCAAAGTCACATAAAGCAAGGAAATTAGACAGCTTAATCGGCTTTTTTCTTAATGATAATATTTAAGCTAACTGCATTAGAAATGTTCTTAAGCATAAACTATTTAATCTACATTTTTTTGTTACCCTCAGGCTGCAATATCTAAATGAGCTAATTTCTTGGAAATATCTCTAAAATGCTTTAATTTTTCCAACCAATTGCAAGTTTTATATTTCAATTTTACTTTAAAGAACTTTTTCTAATTATGTAGTTTTTTTTTCTGTGTATTTTATATTCCCTTAATAGGAGTGGAATCCTTGCGTGGCAAGCAGAAAACTCCCCTCCTATTCAATAATTTATATTTTAGAAATCCAGCTGGATTAACTAATAATATATTTTTGAAAACTACAAATATTTAGAACGGCTCTTGATTTCCAAAAAAATCGAAAAATTTCAGAAACACTTCTATTATACATTTCTATTATGATAATCAATAAAAAAGTAATTTTTGAATAATTTATTAAATAAAATATATGTATATTAATATTTTTGGAAATATATGCGATTAATTTGAAAGCATATTTAAAACTGAAAGAGTTTATTTAATAATATTTATTTCCCAAACAACATAATTGTAAAGCTCAATTACAATTTAGAGATTTTTCTTCATTTCTCATATCAATAAACAGATAAATTCTGCAATATTTTGGAATACAAATATATTAATCAAACTACGACTCGTCAATTGTAATGCAGGGTGCAGGCAAGTCGAGTTGCCCTGTTGTTGTTGTTCACCCCAATGGGGCAACGGCAAATCCAATTAGACATGAGCTCGGATGTTTTGCAGCACGGCGATTGTGGGTGTTATGTGCTGAAGGTTGACCAGCTTGAGGGGGGATGAGGGGGAGACATATGGTACATATGGTAAATGGACTCACCTGGCTCACTGATTCCGCTGCCTCACTGGTACTCGTGCACCTTCTGCACCGGATGGCCGCCAATGGAGACGGGGAACTTGAGATGAATGTCCGGCATGCGGGAATCAAAGAAGATGAGATAGTAGAAGGCCAGAGCCATGCCCAGGCCACTGATGCCGCCCACGTAAATGAACAGCGAGAGCAGGCGAAATGTTTGCGACTCAAAGAACGCCGACGGCGGCTGCTCCTTGGGCAGACGCACATCCTCCGCCAATGGTTCCGTCACTTTGGCCGATGTTGCCATCACAGCGGCAGATCAACGTTGACTTCGTGGCCGGAGCAACGTTGGCCTTTGGTCTTATATGGTCTTGTGGCGATTGCCAATTATGCAAATTGCGAAATGCATTTAATGCAAGCCGACATCTCGATTGACTTTGATTGACAATCGCTTTTTCTCTTGGTTTTTCCGTAGGCAACACGGAAAAATGCACAAAAGCCGCGCAGAGGGAATACAGCTTCGAGGAGGCCATCACGCTGACAGGCGTCGGCAGGTTTCACCTAAAGCTGCTGCTCATCTGTGGCCTGTGCTTCATGGCCGTCATGGTCGAGATTATGGGCGTCAATCTCATAATGCCGCTGGTCAAGTGCGATCTGCAGTCGAGTCTGGAGCAGCAGGGCATGCTCGCCTCAGCCGGTTTCCTGGGCGTTGTGCTCAGCTCGCATGCCATGGGCTTTCTGGCCGATACGTGGGGACGTGTCGCCACTTTGCGCTATGCCATGATGTTCAGTGCCGTCAGCTCGATTGTCTCGGCCTTCTCGCTCAACATCTGGATGCTGATCGTCTGTCGCTTCCTCACCGGCTTCTTCATCTCCGGCGGCCAGGCCTGTGTCTTCAGTCTGTGCGGCGAGTTCCACGGCAACAAGTCGCGGGTGCGTCACGTGACGCTGCTCTCCTGCTTCATGTGCATCGCCATGATGTTTGCGCCAGGTGAGTGCATCACATAATCCTCCTCATCACATTCAATTCCATAGTATATTCATAATTCAGCAGAGACAATATTGTCATCCATGTAACCCCCAATACCATATCATTTCATCTTTAGATAATGCATTTATTTATTCATTACAATTATAGCTTAGCTTAAATTCACATACAACAGTTTATTTAAATATGAAATGAATTTGAATAAAAATTTAAATTTTAATAAATTAATAAATTACAAAAGTGTGGGTGGATTTTAATGATATTTCTTCTTATAGTATGTGCATTTAAATAGTATATTCATAATTCAGCAGAGACAATATTGTCATCCATGTAACCCCCAATACCATATCGTTTCATCTTTAGATAATGCATTTATTTATTCACTACAATAATAGCTTAGAACGAAGTTCACATACAACAGTTTATTTAAATATGAAATGAATTTGAATCAAAATTTAAATGTTAATAAATTAATAAATTACAAAAGTGTGGGTGGATTTTAATGATATTTCTTCTTATAGTATGTGCATTTAAATAGTATATTCATAATTCAGCAGAGACAATATTGTCATCCATGTAACCCCCTGTACCATATCATTTCATCTTTAGATAATGCATTTATTTATTCATTACAATTATAGCTTAGCTTAAATTCACATACAACAGTTTATTTAAATATGAAATGAATTTGAATCAAAATTTAAGAGTACACGCCGTGGATCTATTTTAATAAATTAATAAATTACAAAAGTGATGATAATTATTCCTACAAATAAAATACTTTGTTTTACAATTGAATAGTTTATCTTTCATGTAAATAAAATTAGTAGTTAAAGTAATTTCATATTGGATTTGAACAATTCCTACTCTAATTACCTTAAATCTCGCATTGAAATTAGTATGAGAAACAGATAAACAACAACTTGATTTAAATAAGTAATCAAAATGCAAATCGTATAAATCAATCCAATATCCACTAAAATATGAAAAGAATATTTTTAGAATTTTAAACTGAAATTTTAAAGAAATAGATTAAAATTAAAATTATGTAGAACAGATAAAAAAAAACTTAATAAATACAAGTAATCAAAATGCAAATTGTATAAATCGATTTAAAAAGTTATTATTTTAAATTTTAATTTTAAAGCAGTAGATTAAAGTTAAAATGATGTAAAGAAGATACAAAAACAAGTCATTCAAATGCAAATTATGCAAATGCATTTACGTAAATACTGTTTTTTGAATTTTAAATGTAAGTATTAAACCTATAGATTAAAAATACACACATCATTTAACATCAATTGCATTGCTGAACATTCAAATTCCTGGAGATGGACTCGACACTTGACTATAGTTCTTCTATACTATATTATTTCCCTTGCAGCTGTGGCCATTGGCATTCTGCCGCTGCAGTTCGACACCTCGATCTTTGGCCTGAACCTCAGCTCGTGGCGTGTCTTCCTCATTGCCGACGTCTCCATCACGGTGCTGGCCCTGTGCGGTCTGCACCTGCTGCCGGAGACGCCCAAGTACCAGCTGGTGCAGGGCCAGGTTGAGGAGGCACTGCAGACACTGCGTTATATCTATGCCCAGAACTCGGGCCAGTCCGAGGCTGATTATCCCGTGGAACGCTTGGCCCAACAGAGCGGCGGGGCGAGTTTGTCGAGTGTCCATGGGGTGTGGGATGCAGTGCGTCTGATTTGGCATCAGACATTGCCACTTTTCTATAGGTCGCGGGTGGCGCATACTTTGAACATCTGCCTGATCCAGTTCATGATCTATGGCATTGCGCAGGGCATCTTCATGTGGTTCCCGACCATACTCAACGAGCTGGGCAAGGATACCGCCCAAGGATCGCTGCTCTGCAATGTGCTGCAGAGCTTCAGCACTGCCGCCGAAGTGCCAGCTGATGGTGTCTGCATTGTGAACCCCGACATTAGCACCTACCAGGTGATGATCACCATTGGCGGCGCCTTCACGATCATTTACCTGATATTTGCCTACACCATCGACGTGATTGGCAAGCGCAATCTGCTGAGTGAGTATGAGATCAATAATATAATATATTACATGATATTCAAGTTTACTTCGATCGTCAATAACATAGATTTGTGTCTCAGGTTTATATTTTTTTAATTTTCCGGTTTTTTTTTTTTTTTTAAATATAATTCAGCAACATATTGAAATTTTTGAAATATCAATTTAATCTTCAAAAAATGTTAATAAAATCTAAATTTTATAAGTTTACTTTTAAAGTAAATTTAAATTTAATTCAAAAAATGAAAATTCGAACATAATTCGAAAACATAACCAAAGGTGAAAATGCCATAGAATATTCATAGAACAAGAAATTATTTATTTTATTTTTTGATTTTCAAAATCTTACAAGTGCTTGTGATACTATAACAAAAGATGACAGATCAGTTTGACCATTTCCAATCAAAAAATGAATCAACAGTTAACATTGAATTAGTTGTATAATACAAAAATTCAACAATTTATATACATTTTTAGAGGTTTTCTGAAACGATATCTAATTTTAAGCACTTGAATGAAAATTAATATTATTACCATTAATGCAGTTTTCCCAAATACAATTCTTGAGCTATATAGTAAAATAATTATCTGTAAAATAATAATAGCTTTTTATGAGAATTGCACATATTAAATAAACTTATTATAATTATTCCCACTGTTATTATCAATTTCTCCCGCTCTCTCTCTCACTCTGCAGTTGGATGGATGATATTGACGATGATCTGTCTGGTGCTGTTGCACTATATCGCGCAGTTCGCCCCGCTGGTCATTGCCCTGACCTTGGTGATGGCCATTGGCAACTGCGGAGGTTTGGTGAGCACCATGGCAATGGAATTCTATCCGACACAGATCAATGCGATGGGCATGTGCTTCATCATGATGGTTGGCCGCCTGGGCGCCGTTGTGGGCAGCAATCTGATGGGTCGTCTGCTCTTCAACAGCTGCGACATCACGTTCTGGACACTGCTTGGCATTGTGTTGGTTCTCACCTGCATGTCATACTTTCTGCCCGATCGGGCCAGATCTAAGGACAAAACGCAAACATCGTCTACGATTCAAATTAGTTCGAAGTGAAATATTTTACTATCTATAAGTTGTGCCAGAATTGCATTTTTATACCATTATTTTTATTATTATTTTTTTTTTAATTGCTTACAACTTTAATTTAAGATTGGGAATCGAGACTAACGAACCATTGACCTATGTAGTTAAAAAGGGTATTATATTTAAACATATTTAAGCTAACTGAAATGTGAAATTAAAACTATTTTTTTTATTGGGTTTTACTAGAGGAAAATAGCGAATCATGAATTATGGAATTGATATTTACTTATAATAAATTAAAATATGACATATTTTCCTAAATATAATATTAATTTAGGCAAAAAATGCAATAAACATATCAAAAGATAAAATATTTCTAATATCACATATTTCTTATAATATGAAAAAGATCAGAAAAAAATAATATAATCTTATATCATAAATAATCATATTGAGCTCAATACAAAATCGTTTAAATTAACTGAATTAATGATATAATAATATGAAATAATTTTCATTTGGGAATAAAATGGAATAAAAAATATAAAAAGTTGAAATAATTATAATATAACATATGTGCTTATAATATTTTATCATAATAATATACATCATCCTAGAAATAAAATCAGAAAATAAAGATAAAATTGTTGAAATAAACTCTATTTATGATAATAATATGCAATAAATTAATGGAATACAGCAAATCAAAAGTCATAATCGTTATAATATAACATACTTTCTTATAATATATTTTTGTAAATAATATAGAGCATATACAAAAATCAGAAGATAAAGATAGAATCAGAAGATCAATACAAACGATATAAGACCATATCTTTATTTTATCACTTTATCACTTTGCATTAAATTTTAGTTTCGTGAGTTGTTTTTTTGTATTGCTCTTTGAGAATTTGCGACCTTGGTCTAGATTTGACAACAGCATTACAGTAAATTGCGCGATTTCCGATGAATCGGCAAAGTGGAGCAAAAAATCAGATGATTTCTGCATGGAACGGGAACGCGAATGGAAACGAGAATAGAAATGGGAATGGGAATGGAAATGGAAACGAGCACAGCTTGGGGAACAAGAGCAGTTGCATTGGAAATGGATTAAGTAAATGTTTGTGCTCATTTCGAATGCAGTTGTTGCTATTGTTTTCTGTTGTTGCTGTTGTCAATGTTGTTGATGTCGTTGTAGTTGCCGTTGCCGTTGCCGTTGCTGTTGCCAATAGCCACAGCGGCAGCATTAACATTCTTGGTATCGCGTCGGAGGAGCAGGAGGAAGAGGGTCTTGAGTCGCCACTAAACGCATTCCAAGTGCCGTCTGCAGCTTGCAATCGTAAGTACGCTTTTTATTTATTCAGTGAACGGTGTTTGCTCCGCCAGCGGAGACGTCGACGTCTGCAGCCGAGTCTGATCTGCCGCCAGAGTCTGCGTCTGCGTCTGCGTCAGCGTTGAAGTAGGAGCTGCCAATCATAAATACGAGTACGAGTCTCGGTCGCAGTTGCAGCCTCAGTACGTAACACACACGTTGTCAGAGAGCAAGCATCTGGCTATGAGCTATTGGCCATGGCCCTGGCCGCCAGACTTCTTCTTTGACTTGCCTAACTGCGCATTTGTCGACTTATATGGCATCGACAGATAACCACATAACAACTGCCAGTCCCACTGCCAGTCCCATTGCCAGCCGTCTAGTGTCCACCGTCCACCGTCCACCGTCCACTCGTAGTGCCAGTTCCATTAGACAGTCCCGTTTTTTGTGTTGCCGTCGCAACTTGGCAACGCTCTTTCTGGCCTCGTCTCTCGACTCTCCCACTTGCCACTTGCCACTCGTCTCTCGCTTGCAACCGACTTCCAAACTGAGTAAATTAGCCCACACCCACCGATCGATCGGATCGTATCGGATCGGTTCGAGCGAATTCAGCTCACAGCTTCAATTGTCTTCCGGCTCCCGCATTTGGCTGCAATGAGTTCCATACTGTTCCATCAGCGATACTTTAAATACATTTATCTTGTTCCACTTCTTCATTTAGTTGTGTAACTTTTAATTTCAACAGCCGGACTAACTTCAATCAGTGAGGTTTTACTTTTTTAAATTTTAGATTAAAAACATATTTATTTAACATTACAATTGTATATTCATACTGTTCACGCCATCATTTCATATTATAATTTCTTCAATGTCGACAGTTTAAAGTCTACTTTAAATAAACAAATAAATGCGAAACAAATTCATAAATGTGATTTACAAATAAATTATATAAATTCCAAAACAAAAATCTTTAAATAAAAAACAACTTTTCACCTCAATATACTTCTTAAATTATTTAATATTAACTGACTGATATACTTAAAAATCAAATTAAAAAAAATAATAATTAAATAATTCAACCTATTGTAATTGTATTGATTGTAAGCATAACTTATGAAATTTCTTATAGAGACAGTTGCAACGTTTTAAATACAAAGATCTTCTTCGACATCAATGCACTTGCAAATATCTGATATTACTAATTTGAAACATTTGCCATTAATAGTAGAGAAAAAATGTGGAACATGTACATATGTATATACATCACATCTTGAATATTACTATAAATAATTTTCATTTTCATAATTACTTAGTTTATAGCTTCAAAGTCGCTAGTTCTTAAAATCAAAGCATATCCTGTGTATTTAATGTACAACTTTATTTGAGCCATTCTTTTATTTGATAAGTGTTGAAAATTATAGTTTAATCAGAATGTAAATATGTAGCATTAGAAGGCATATTTTGATGGGTTATTGTTAATATTAATATTGTCTTTATAAATTTTAATAGTTGTCCTTTGTCCAGTATAAAACTAGACTTCAGTTACTTGCAAATCGAAATAATGCTTTAAATATAAAGTAGTTATAGTCAAGCTGCTTTTATTTTTAATAGTAGATTTTAATTAATTAACAAATTAATTATGTTAATTGTTTTTTTTTGTTTGCCTAAATATAATAGAAGTGAGAACAATGTGAAATTTTTGAATTCAATAAACAAAAGAGAAAACTTGCCCAACAATTATAATAAGTTGGTTTTATATCTTTTTTTTATTTAATACAAATAAGTAAACGCAACTAACCAATTCAGTGCAATTGATGTAATTGTAGTACATTAAAAAGGTATATTTCTATATTATTGAAGACTTTTTTGATATCTACATCTTATATGTAAGCTTTTACCGTATTTTTTTCTACAATTTTGAAGATTTGAATGATAGATAATTCTAATAAGTATGCTTCTATAGTACTTATGACTGATCCTAGTTAACCACACCGCCCATCGGTCATCAAAAAAACGCGTGTTGCATCAGTGGCATGCCACAGAGGATCAAATTGAATGTGTCTAATCAATGCTCGATGCCTTGCAGCCTTGTGGGCAGCCGCTTGTCGCCATGTGGGCCACGATTGCTTTCACGGGCGTGGCACGGTGTGGCACAGATGTGTGGCAGCCTCCAGACATGCGACATGCGAGGCATCAGTAGTCAGCAATCAGACAACGCACAACATCAGCCATCATCAGATGGTAGGTTGCTAGTGTGGGCAACAGCTTCAACTAATGTCGCGGCAATTAAGTGGCAGCCAACTGTCGTTCATCAATCATTGCGACTTGCGACTGGCGACTTGCGACTCTCGAGTATGTTGACCCGCAAAATGGCCTCAAATTAGCGGTAAATTTAGGTGCGATGAAGACCCTACAATCGGTAAATACACATATAAATACAAATGGTAAGATAAGGCATGTAGGTGGGGCAAGTGGCGCTGTTGTTGGCGAAACGTTGATGGACTGCAGAAGAAGCTTCGGCCTCTGCGACGTGCCGTGAAATAAAAATCAGAGATAAAATGTCGCTCGCACGTCCAAATGGAGCAGCATCTTGGCTAAAATAGTTAAATAGTCGACTTAGGCAAATTGGCACGAGGCGACCGGCAATGGGCAACAGTCAGAACAACAGCTATGGCCATGTCCAGGAGCAAGTGCGGAATTACAATGATGACAACAACAGCTGCAGTCGATGTTGAAGCTGAAGCTGAGGCTGAGGCTGAGGCTAGCAAAGTGTGCCGGCCGACATTGCGATGCCAGTCAGAGAGAAGCAGGCGACGTTAATAGATTTACACGCCAACTGACAAAACAAGAAAGCAATGAAACAACTGAGCAACTGAGCAACTGAGCAACTGCTGCTTGCTGTGATGATGCCAAATCCAAAAAGTGGACTGCGCATGCGTGGAATGGGGAATGAGAATGAGCACAGACAAGACACAGAATCAAACTGTATACTGTATATAGTATACAGTATATACTCGCATTCGCATTCGTAGTCAGATGTACAGATTATGATGACGACTGGTCAATGTGGCACTGGCAAGCAACATTGTAACATTGTTGCCTGCTTCTCTGTTCGCTGTTTGCTTGCCACAGTTTTATCCAACTCGCCATCTACAGCTAATGAAGCGAACGGATATTCTGCTTATACTTGACTCCAGTTTGATCTACAGTATAATGTCGCTAATTGCACACAAAACACTAACCAATTACCTGCAATTCGCAATTAACATTCAAATAATCTTTCGGTTTATTTTTATTTTAAATTTCATTCTCACATTGACTAAACAATATTTTTGCGGAGCCGAAAATTGCCACAACTTGGCAGCTCTCATGCGTTTAACTGAACATTTTCGATCGCATTCGATTTGTAAGACCAAAACATCTGATGCCTCAAGATTATAATTAATTAATTTTAATTTGTAACGAATGCTCCCATTTTCTATGAATAAGTGAAAATTGCGTATACGAATTGCAATTATTAAAATTGTCGGTATATTTTAAGAAAAAGCGGATACGCAATAAATACATGGCATTCATGATGAACAATTGAAAATTGCGTATACGAAATTGGTATTTTACAATTTGTTGGTATATTTTCATTTCAAGCGGATACGCAATAAATACCTCGCCTGTATGATTATAAATAACTGAAAATTGCGCATACGAAATTGCCATTTAAAAATTTTTGTTGGTATATTTTAATTTTGAGCGGATGCACAATAAATACTTGATGCTATGAATAACTGGAAATTGCGTATACGAAACAAAAATATCATCAATAATTTTTTGCATTATCTGAAACTTCTAAAATTAAATTAATATAGTTTTCAGTTTGAATATGAATAACTGAAAGTTGGCAAAAATATCTAATGCTTCAAAAATGATGCAGTCATCTGACGCATGTATTTATAGGCAATGTATTTAAGATAAAAAATTATTTTTAAAAATAAATAAAATTTAATCAAAATGTAATACAATCCTATGCAATTATGTATGTTGGATAAGCAATTGAATGTAAGTGCAAATATCGACATCACACTGTATTTGGTTGTATCAGTTGTTCGGTGTGGCAACTCTGTGCGTCAATCATAGTCTGCATAGATAGATAGATTTTGAGGTTATCGCTGCCATTTGTTGCAATCAAGTTGTGGGCAAACAAGATGATATTTATGCTGGATATTAGAGAGCAATCAACACACCGCCAGATTATCAAGATTATGGAAACCGTTCAATTAATTGTGTTAATTAAGGAACGACGAAACTAAGCTTCTCTATGTGTGTCAGGGTGACAAGTGTTGCCACCTGGCTTAACAGGGATCTGAGAATAACGTGATAAGTACGCAAGTGTGTGTGTGTGTGTGAGTGTGTGAGTGTGTGAGAGAGGGAGATGAAATCGCAGACGACAGCGACAGCGACGTCGACGTCGTCGACGACGCCCGCCAAGTCAAACGTTATTTAATCAGAAACGTAAAGGTAAAGGCACACACACACACACACACACACACACATACATACGAGCAGGCGTCTCAGCAGCGTCTGCGGTGAAACAGCAAAACAGCAACAACGACAGGTGCCTGGCAGCGACTGCAGCCGAGGCTGAAAGAAAAATGAACAAGAAATAAAAGCTGGCGTGTGGAGTATGCGAACTCGACTGCACCAGCAGCCGCCGCGACGGCCAATCAATTCTGAGAAATGAAAACGCCGTCTTCGGCATCGTCGCCGTCGTCGTCGTCGTTGTTGTTGTTGTTAATGTTGTTGTTGCTGGCACAATTGTGCAAAGCAAAAGCCGCAGCCGCAGCAGCAGCCAGAGCTACACATAAACATAAAAGAATGCGAAGAAATGCAAAATGCAAACACCACGAGCCACTTTCCAAATGCATTCATGATGTTTACCGTTGAAATGCGCCCAGTTGCCAGTGTGAGTGTGCCAAAGAGAGACAGCTAGACAGCATCTGAGACTGGCTGTCGTACGAGAGACATGGCAATATCGGGAGAGGCTGAGAGAGCAGCACCTGCAACAACAACAACAGCAACGCCAATAGGCTCAACTATAGCCACAACAACAAGGTGGAGAAAAGCACAAAAAACACCAGTGTTGCCAGATTAGCTTATTTCACGCTAGATCCAGCATATTTGAAAATAGAGTAGCTTATATTCATACCAATAAAAGAATTTGTGACGTAATCAAAATATTTTGAATGCTTACAATTCGGCATATTTAAAAATGGTGTAGCTTACAAAATTTGCAAATAGCTTATAATCATGAATATAGCATATTTTTAAAATCTTATCAGCAAATGTATTAGAGACATAAACGAAATATTTTGTTTGTTTAAAATTCAGCATATTTGAAAATGGAGTAATTTTTAAATAGTTTATAGCTTTAAATCTAGCATATTTTTAAATTTATAGCAAAAAATGAGTTTGTTTAAAAAAAAAGAATGATTTTTTTATTTTCATTTTGTTAACCTACAAATGAAATTATATGCTTACATATTAGAAAGTTCAGCCTGCTGGGGCCTTCGACTTTTGTGAACACATTTAATTTAAAGAAGAACTTTGGAAACCTAATCATTCAATATGATTTTTTATTTGATTAATTCTATTTATAATTTTTAGCTTATTTTAGCTTTTTTGTTCAGAATCTAGCTCATGAAGCTGGCAACACTGAAATACACAGCAAGGTGGTGACAGCAGGGTTGCCATTTCCGTTGACTTGTATTAAATTCGCACAATTAAAACACCTACAAACATATTGTGTGCAATTATTTATTTAAATAAAACAAATGAAATTTACATTGATTGCATTTTATGTAAAATCAAATAAAATTGCTTAGACTGGCCTAAGAAGTTGGCAACTCAAATTCATATTCAGTTCAAGTCCGTGTTGTTGCAATGATCCTGCAGGAGCTTTCGACGCTACAAATATAATACTTCAACAATTGTCCATCTAATCAGCAGCAGCAGCAGCCGAACTGAGAAGCAACAAGTGCTAATTGGAGCCTGCTTGAGTTCTAGGCTGCTGTTGTGGCGCGTCGTCTGTCGCTCTGTCGCGCTGCTGTGCTCATTTGTGCAGTTGTTGGCGTCGCGTAGCGTCGCGTCGCCTCGATATCGTTGAGAGCGTCGGCGCAGCCAGCCAGTCACAGGCGGCTGCCTCTATCATTATGTATGTGTGTGTGTGTGTGTGTGAATATTCTGTAGTTATATTTCTCTCTCGCTCTCTGTCGATGTGTGCGTGTGTTGAACTTGTCTTGAATTTCTTCTTCTGTTCCCGACAGTTACATTACGAGGCCAAAGAAAGTATCTTGGCTGGCTCGCGTGTATTTCGCGTTCGTCGCTCGACGAGTTCACACGTCTTTCGCTCGCTTCGCGCATCGCATCTTTTTGCACAGCATCCGAATTTGTTTCGAGTCCCGAATCCCGAATTCCGAATCCCGAACTTCGCTCTGCCCGCATTCGAATTGCGCTCGGATCGTGAATCGAGTCTCGTTTTTGTCTCGTGCTCTGCGCTTGTTGTCGGTGTCTGCACACAAAAAAAAAGTGTTCTGTTAAAGTTCTGTTATTTTTTTATTGTTATTGTTCCTTTTGTTGTTGCAAGCGATCTGTTGAGTGAAGTGAGTGTTGTTGTTATTATTATTATTTGAACTGTCATCGTTGTTGCTATTGTCATTGTTGTTGTTGCTTTGAGCTTTTGCAATTTTTTTTTTGTTTTTTCATCTGTTCTAACGAAAAGTGTGCGCTTAACGATTCCAATTGGAATCCAGCCAGTCAAATAGGACACGATCAGGAACAACAACAACAACAAGAACAGCAGCGACAACAAGAATTGAAGAAGTCGACGAAGAAGAAGAAGCAGAAGATCGCATGCAGCTGTAAATAGCGCTGCAACTGCGCAGCCGCGTCAAGCCGAGGCCGATTAACCAGCCAGGCAGGAGTTTGGGAAGGGGGGCGGTGAGGGGAGAAGGGGAGTCGGCATTTCATGCTTTCTAATTTTTTCCAATTAGCACAAAAGTTGTGTGTTTGTTGTGCTCTCTCTGGCCAATTGAGAATCGAAATCAAAATCATTTTTTTTTTTTTTATTATTTACTCTTGCAGCAGTTGCAGCGGTGTGAAAAGGTATTAAGAATCATAAGACACAAATCAAAACAATGTGTGTGAAGAGAGAGCAAAAGAGAAAAAGTGGCTGGTCATCCGCTGTCACTGTCGCTCCTTATTACTCTGGTTACTTATTGACAATGCCATTCACATTCCCACACACACAGACAGCGCGAGAGAGCGAGCGAGACAGTTGTGCACCTGTTCTTTGAACCAAATACAACAGAACGCGAGAGCGACAGAGGAACACACTATTTATGTGTGTGTGTCTGTGTGTGTGTGTGTATGTGTCAAATGGCAACTAATCACTAATCAGCATCATCATCATCATCATCATGATGGGACTTTTCAACTTTTCAATGTGAAAAATACTTTATGATATCCCCCCACCTCTGCGACCCCAACTCCAACTCCAACTCCGACTTTTGCTTGGTTGCTTGGCTGGTTCTTATTTACGTTACGTGTTATGCAGCGCTCTGCCGATTTCACTTCATCTTCTTTAACGTACTTACACGTTTTTCGTCTTCGTCGTCGTCGTCGTCGTCGTCGTCGTCGTCGTCGTCGTCGTCTACGTCTGCTTCTTCGTCTTCGTCTTCATCATCTCATTTTTTGACGTTATTTATTTATTTAATTTTTTTTTGTTTTTTGTTTTATGCACTTGCTTAGACTTAGTCCAGCAGAGAGCAAATAAATCTTGTTGACAATACAGACAAATACACACACACTTACGCGTAGCGCATATTCAAAAAATTCCCATCAAGTGGAGCTGCAAAGGAGCTGGAAAGAACGAGAGCGAACGAGCAGGACATTTGCTTTATACCGGTAAGTGAGCATGTGTGTGTATGGGATATTTATTTGTGTGCGCATGGGAAATGAACGAAATGTGCATGTGAAACCTAATTGGGGAAATTATGAGTGTGTGTGTGTGTGTGATCTTATGTGCAGTTATCGCTAATAATCGATAAGCGATTGCAATGCGAAGGGAGACAATGTTGAAAAGCTCTTTAAAGAGTATTTAGAGTGCGCGATTTTCTACTGCCAAATGCGGCATTAATGCAGCTAATGAGTTCACATATCAATCACACCAGCCATCGGAATCATTTAGCGAACAATACGCGCAAGAAAAGCAAACACACACGCACACACACATTGACGGTGTTAAATGCAGTTGATCCGTCTTGGGGCGCATTAAGTGCACCGTTAACTACTTCGAATTCTAATCAAGCTGATGTGGCGACAAACCAAAGAACGCCGCTCGCTGGCACAATAAACTCAATTCCTCGCGCCAGTTAAAAAAAAAAAAAACCAAGAAGAAGAAAAACAAACACACACAGAGACTTGGACACATTAAGAGAGACAGGTAACAAACACGCGACTTGGCCATAAATGCAATGCCAAGTTGCAGCTTGCGAGTTGCGAGTTGCAAGTTGCAAGTTGCAAGTTGTTGTCGTTGTCGTTGTCGCATCTGTTGCAAGTTAGCAAACGGAGATCAGCAGCAACGACAGACAACAGTCGTCAGTCCCCATCTTCAACTCCAACTCCGACTGCAAATGTCTGTCTCTGTCCCTCTCTGTCGTGGCCTCAAATCAGTTGGCTCGCTGCATGGAACACCCTAAGAAGACGTGACGCTGCTCGTCTGCCTATGAATTCCTCTATTACTATTTGATCTATGAGCACACAACTTCTTCTCCAACAACTTCTTCACTCGTTGATGTTTCGCATCTGTTGACGGCCTTTGCTGTTCGAATTCATTTGAATTTCATTCATTGTTTGACATGTTGCTTTATGTGCGACTTTCGACGTTCGCCAACTACCGGCAATAAACAACAGCCCCTCCCCCCCCCCCCCCCCCCCTCTTGTCGATGACGCATAATTTATAAGTTAATTCGATTTTTTGGCCATCGTTTCTTCAGCTTCTTGCTGCCAGAATACGGAAACACGAATACAGATACAAATACAGCTATATTTACAGATACATCAACATCAGCAGCAACATCAACAGCAACAGCAACATCAACATGCGATGCCTTTCTTCGAAAAATGTTAATTTGCGTTCAACAAGTTTTTTTTCTGCTGCCGCTTCTTTAACAATTTGAACATTTTTTCTTGTTTTTTTTTTCGAAATCTCAACCGGCGTCTAACTGTTCTTTTGCCTTTCTACGCTGCATACAAAACCAAAATGAAAAAACTGTTACCAACTCGCTTCTTGCAGCGTCGCCGACCCCGCATTCCAATAATGAAATGGAAATCTTTGCCCAAATCTCCATGGACCCCAGTGGGTACAAAAAAAGGGAGAGTAACGTTGCCTTTAATACTGCGTCGCTGCGTATCTGCAAGATACACAAGCTTAACTGGCACCTACAGCTTGAACCTGGCAAGACTTTGATGCAAGTTGCGAGTCGCACTTCTTTCAATTGTTGCGTCTGGCAAAGCTCAACTAAATGAAACAAAACCAAAGCAGAACAAAAGGCTGCAATTCCCAAAGCATTTTGTGGTTGCAGCTGTTGCCGATGTTGCTGCTGCTGTTGCTGATGTTGCTGATGTTGTCGGGCAATTTGACACGTTCTCGACGCTTTACAAACGACCATTTTGAATATTAGAAATAATGTTTCCCCCTCCAACACTTTGCATTTCCCCTTCACTCATGGCTTTGGCTGTGGTTCCATTAGCAAGGCATTTGCACCTTATCCCAGCGGTCGTGGCAAATTGTTGTGCTTGGCATCTGGCCAATTTCAAAGTCTGCATTGCCCCAAATAACAGCCAGATAAGGCTTAATATGTCAGACGAAATGTACTTTAAATATTTTCTGCTTGGCCTGCAAAGCTGAACCAAATAAATAAATAAATGCGACTTTGCAAAATGATGCCAAGTTGAGCCTTCAACATTGCTGTTTAAATCTTTAAAAATTATTTATCAAACGTTTGAAGTTTAGCTTGGGCGTCACTGCAAAAAGCGCTGCAGGGATTCTAAAATGTATAAAAGAGAAATTCCCATTTTCTTTACAAAATAATGAAATACATATAAGGTTTTTTCTAAAACTCAAATTCTAATTTTCTTTACGAAATTAAGAAATATAATGCAATAGATTTATTTAGGCAAATTTTAAATATATCTGCCATAGTTTTATATTCGTATTTTCTTCTGAAAACATAATTGGAATAATTGATGATAATATAAATAGAAATATAGTTAAAGTATCTTTAAACGGATAAATCTTTTCAAAGAAATGCATATTTGGATATGTATCATGATCAATTTTTGGGGGGTTAGAATGTGGACTGTTAGAATCTCTTTTGCCTTGGCCAAAAATGGCAGTGCGCCAACAACAGTTACGATGCCCGAAGCCACCGACGATTAACTAAGTATTATCCAAAGTAAGCTAAGCAATAATGTTGGCCACCAGTTTGGTTGGCTTGGCTACTACAGTTGGTAAACCAGTTTAATTCAAATCGGGTGCAAAAGAAAGTGAACCATTTTGGGGGAACGTATTTCATTTTAGTTTTATTACGCTTATTATGATGATTTTCTCGTATTTATTGTGCAGACACTTTTCAAGCCATGGCATGTGAATTATAAGATGATGATTATAATTAACATGAATATGGTTTGGTTCGGTTTGAGTTGCACTCAAAGAAGGCGCCGCTTCGTTAAGACCAGAAAATGGCAGACAAAAAAACAACGCTCAATAAGTAACTGCGTTTTGTTTGGTGGTTTACCGTTTAGCTGATTATGTGTCTGTGTGTGTGTGTGTGAGTGGAAAAACGCTATGATTCGAAAGTGGTCTTCGAATAGCAATTTTCCCAAGCCAAAACCGCCCAAATGGCTTTTGATATTTGGCTCAATTTGCTGGCCAGCTGTGGCAAGCAGGCTGCTCACAAAAGGGGCAGGTGGAAAGGTGGACGACGTGGGCAATGAAAAGTGAAAACTACGCGCATATTGTGCGACAATTTTCTTTTCCATTTCATTTGATCGATACGATGGCGGGGCGGTACGTAAATGCGGCAGCTGCCACACAGCAACGGCAACGGCAACAGCAACGGCAGCGGTCGAGCGTGGCAAGCAGCGAGTTTGCTGCAAGTGGAAACTCGCATCGCATCATTTTCAAATCCTCATTCAAAACGCGATGCTGTTAATTGCAAACTGCGACTGCGACGGCTGTGGCTGCCATTACCATTAATTAAGCGTTAGCGGAGCGTGCAACATGCTGCATGCCACCATGCCGCACTTTCTTTGGCTTACATATTTAGACCTCAGCCAGACAGTCGCAGACTTGAGCTCGGCTTTTAAGTAGATCCCGGCCACTTAATTGGGCGCCACGGCGTGCCAACGAAACCAAACAGTTGCCTCTGGGTGGCAAGTGAGGCAGGTGAGGCAATTGAGGCAGGTGAGGCAGCTGTGCGGCACATGCAAAACAGTTAGACGCGTTGCTGGCTGCTTGACTGCTTGCCTGCTAGCTGCTTGGCACGAGTTTGATTTTGATAGCGCTCGTATCTTGATCTTGATCTTAGCCACAACAGCTGAGTTGAGCTGACCAAACACACACACACACACACACAGACACGCGCACTTGACGACGGATGCTTTACCGTTTTGAGCCGAAAACAGCTAAGCGGACGGACGGACGGACGGACGGACGGACAGGCCAACAAATGTGGTCTACAAGTTCGTCTAATTAGTCTGACGAGAGAGAGAGAAAAAAAAGCCGAAAAAAAACTTTAACTTACAAAGAACGAAGAGTGAAAACGGACGCAAAGCGACGACGACAAAAAAGAGAAATTAATTGGGCTCAAATTAAAGACAAATACAATAAAATTTATACAGACAATTTTTACCGTTGTTAAATCGCATTTCTATTGATTGTTGTTGCTGCTCTTTCGACGTATTCAATTTACAGTTCTGCGAGAGATTCTGACCGCATTTTTGCGCTTGAATTCAAAGCCAACAACAACAATAGCTGCCTCTTTAAATTGCCGATGTATCTGTATCTGTATCTGTATCTATGTGTGTGTGTATCTTGTATCTTGTAGCTGTATCTTGAGCTCTATGTGTGCACCTGGCTTTTGTATCAACCGAAACTCACAATCGAACATTGAAAGCAGCTCGCAACAATAATTTCGATTTCATTTTCACCTGCTTGCGGTAAAAGTGTGCAAATAGAAGAAGAAACGCCAAGAAAAACACATCATCCATAAAAGAGAGAAGCAAACAAATCATAAAAGAATTAAATTGTTCAGATCTTAACATATTTGTTGTTGATTTTGTTTGCTGCTTCGTGTATTTATTATGATTGCTTGCGACGCTTGTGGGTTGCAACCGACCGATTGACTGCCTGACTGCCTGCCTGCCTGATTGATTGATTGATTGATTCATGCCAATGTCCAGTGGCGGCGTCTTTCAAATCCCCGGCAACAGTGAAAGTGCAACACGCCTCGCAGCGTATTCACAAATTGAACCAACCGATTACAGTTACTTTTCTGCCAGCTGTTTTTTTCAAATCCGGATTTTACTCCGCACCTGTGGGCGAAATAAGGCCGATAGTATATGTACATTGTTATAGGGTATCACTCGTTGCTAGGCCTCGAACTCGACGATAATAAAAATCAAGTGTTATCAAATTGATGGACAACATTGCCATAATTGTGAACTTGATTTGTATTCGCCTGGCAATGATCAATTGTATTTCGATAGCTCAAATTTATGAAAGAATTACAAAATAAGTTGTTGTTTTTAAAACATATTTATTTATACAAATATTAAACTGGCGAAAATAATTCCTTATGTTATTTCAGTAAGCTTTTTTTTCAAAATATAAATACATTTCTTGTGGGTAATTGTTAATTGTATTTCGATAGATCATAATATCTGCTATTATTTATTTCATTTATGAAAGAATCAATTACAAATTTCCTTACAAAATATGTGAATATTTTTAAAACATATTTATGAAATATATTCTTATATATTGCTATAATTGACAATTGGCGAAAAAAATTCCTTATGTTATTTTTTGTCAAAATATTAATTTATTTCTTATTGGCAATTATGAAGACACTTTCGATAGCTTAGAATATCTGAAATTATTTATTAAATTTGTAAAAGAGTTACAAAATAAGTGTATGTTATATATACGAAATGTATTCTTATACATTCCTATAATTAATAAGTGTCTAAGATAATTCTTGTGTCAAAATATTGATACATTTCTTGTAGGCAATTATGAAATGTATTTCGATAGCTCAGAATATTTTCTGTCTATTATTATTTATTAAATTTAGAAAATAAATGTATATTTCTTCAATGTACACTTTCTGAACCAAACATTAAATACATTCCTATATATTCCTGTAGTTAACAAGTAGTTCAAATAATTGTTAAAGTTACTATCGGGAATTCTTCTTGTTTATGTTCAACATATTCCCATAGTCTTGTCATCACCTCTGCGACCTCAACATTTTTGTTTTCGGTTTTGACAACAGTGTTGGCCAAATTGAATTTTCTCTAATAACAATTGTAAATTGTAAAATTAGTCGAACATAAATCGTTGGTGGCAATTCAACTTTGCCCTTTGACCATCGAAATTAGCCGCCATATCGTTTATCGTGGCGAGTTGCCGAAAGCTATATCGGATTTGAAATTGATGCCGATTGACCCAAAGGGTCGATTGAGTTTCCAGCTTGCAACTGATCGTTTGATCGATGATCAGCTGGAATTCCTGGACTTGCAGAAAAAGAAAAGTTTGATACACACTTTGGATACCATTACAATTCGATTAGCAGTAATCGTGTGTCTTGGGGCTGGTCAGTTAGAGACGACCTTACAACCTGCCTATCAACTTAATGCCTATCTGTTAATTGTTATGGCAAAAACAATCACAATCATGCGATAGCGCAACTCGATGGATTGCAGGAGTCAAGCGCGTCATGCTGATAACTCAACACGCAGATTAATTAATTGTAAGCACATAAAAACATTGTATGGAAATAATTATATGAAGAAGTCTTTGCACCGTTTGTTGCCACTGTGTGGCAGCGATCAAATTACAGCTGCCCCACGTGCCACAAGCCGCAAAACCGCACATGTTAAGCAACCACATGATTAATGCAATGATAATGCTTAGTGTAATGACAAACCAATAATCGCCTTCTCACTCTCTCCATCTCTCTCTCTCTCTCTCTCTCTCTCTTCTTGTATTGCAGATAGAGGAGCAGCGGCGACATCGCCAGCATGTGGAGCCCACAAAAAGGTCCTACACGTCTGTGGGACCTTAGACTTAGTAGCTGTATATTTATATTACATTTAATGGTGAGTTTGCTCTATAGACTATAACTGATGGTCCCGATAGTTAAGCGCACGAAATTATTTAATTATCGCCGTTATCATATCATATCTCTCGCGACTTACTTTGTGTGATAAGCGTCAAACAAATATTTTGACACCTGCGAAGAACTCGGCAAACACTCGAAGAACTTCTTCTTGCTATGACAACATTGTCATAAGTGGCTTAAAACGAGTTGACTCGACTTTAATGCACGCCATCTATTTTTTAGAAAGTATAGAGAATAATAGAGAATATAATTTAATAAGTGGAACTAGAAATTGTCAGACACGAAAGGCAAAATTATAATAATTGAAGCTTGCAGAAGAATATAAATAAATAAAAAGATTTCCATTTAAATTGATATTTGCATTAACAATATAAACTAAATTGCCTCGATATCAAATGTGTGCTGTGGGAATGTAATTTACTTTACTTTGCGAGCAGTTGAAAATGTTGAGGTAGTATTCATGATAACTGAAAGTTGTAAAAGCAACTTGTATCGCAAAAATAATGATTAATTTCGATTAAACTCTTTTGCTGTGTTCAAACTGATTTAGTCGTTTTTTTCAAATTGATTGCAAAATTGTTTAACCACAGTTCATAATTTCGAGCTAAAAAATGTTACTTGAAAGTTGATTTTTGTAACTACATTAAATATATAAACACAATCTTCCCAGTCATAAACCGGCTGTTAATATGATCGCTAACCAACGATAAAAATGATAAGAGTAAACGGCTGGGACATGAAAATATGTTTATTTAAACAATCGAAAAAAAAATGCTTTAAGCAGTTAGTACATAAATAAATATATAGCCTTTGTGTGAGAGATATAGTATAAATAGGCAGCTGGAAGAGTTTAGAACTTCTCGCCAACCGGCTTGATGGTCAGCTCATGGATCTGGACATTCGGTGGCGTCTGGATGCAGTAGGTGACGGCGTCGGCCACATCCTCGGAGCGCAGCAGCGGGAAATCGCCCAACTTGGTCAAGGTCTCCTTGTCAATGATTTCGGTGTCCACGGCGCCGGGACTAACGCTCTATATAGCGGACAATTAATAATTGAAATGTATGGGAAGATTGTTATGGCTTACGGTGATCTTGGTCTTGGTGCCCTTGGCGGCAAACTCCTGACGCAGCACCTCGGTGAGGGCGGTGATCGCGTGCTTGGACGGCGCATACATGTTGAAGCTCATGCCGGGCATGTTGGGCACACTGTGGCCGGCGATGCTGTTGATGATCACCACGTGGCCGTCATCGATCTTGCGGCGCTCCAGCGACTGGAAGGCCTCGCGAGTGCACCACGAGACGCCCAGCACATTGGTGTCGAGGACGGCGCGCAGATCGGCGCTGTTGCCGGCCCCAATGATGGTGGTGCGTCGCACGATGCCCGCATTGTTCACCAGCACATCGGCACCGCCCAACGTCTTGTCGATCCAGGCGAACGTCTCGATCACCTGCTGCTCATCGCTGACGTCGCACTTGCGGCCATGGAAGCGAGCCGCCTGCTCGGCGGGCAGTGCCGCCTTGATCTCGTCCAGGCGATTCTCACGGCGTGCCAGGCCGACAACGACCATGCCCTTGGCCACCAGATCTCGACAGCAGGCGGCACCAATGCCGGAACTGGCGCCGGTCACAACAGCCACACGATTCGTCCAACGATTCATTTTGCTTGAAAGTCAATCAACAGCAATTGTTGCCAGCGGTTTGTCAAGGCACGAACTGAAGCCGCCGCTCGGATGCCGCGCTGCTTTTATAGCGCTGCCAGCCCAACGTCCGACGATTCCCCCCAAAATGCGCCAAGTCATGCTGATTACCCAGACTTTGTCCACTTTGGAAGCAACCTTGAATCAATGTGCTTCGCTCTCTCGCTCTCTGCACGATCAGCTGGCTGAAAAGCTCATGCGACGAAGCTCTCAGAGCATGAACTTTGAAAGGGTATGATCAACTTCAGTTCCAGAAGAGAGCATGAAAATCATACTTGGTTTAGTTATCTGCACTATACTAAAAACACAAGCAATCAGGTGACTTTTTTGATTATGCGTCGTAGAGGGTATTTATGCGTCGTCACTCTAAAGCGTTTGGTTTTTATCACTTGTCATGCTCAGAGAGCATTAAAAAACACAACGCTAATTTACATTTCATTTGCTGTTTATAAATGACAGCTCATATTGAGCAGCAAACACCAAAACTTTTGCTAATTTCGGTTTGGCATCGAATGTTGTATAAATTAAACATTTTTGTATCTTAGTTGACGTCGAATTGTTTAATTTACACAGACGCCTGGTTGTTTGGAATTCTCACAAACTGATTGCATTTTAATTGTAGATACACAACAAACTTAATTATGCCAGAGCAAGTTAGCTAGGAAATTATTCTAGAATAATAATTCGAATTAATTGCGTACTATTTTATTTGTATTATGAAAGAAATTAAATGTAGTCATTATATTTGAATGTACCAATTAATTAAACTGAGTAGAATTTGTTGTAAAGACGATATTGATATATTCTATGCAATAATGATTAGAAATCTGATATTTGATGGTTGGATAGTTGATTTAAAAATTGAAATTTCATTTACTGCTTAATTATCAAACAAGTTGGAGACACGTTATCAAAGATGGTGAAATAATTCGATTGATTTAAATTATGAAACGTTGATTTAGTCATTTTATTTCAATGTATGATTTTTAGACTGTTCAATGTAAATCTGTTATTTCATAGTTGGATAGTTGATATAATCATTGAAATTCAATTTACTGCTTAATGTTGGAGACCATTATCTAAACTGGTGAAATATGTTCGTGAACAAATCCAGATTCTTATAAGATTTGTCGATATCAAAGAACAAATTAAGTTGTGACCAAAAATGTAGATTTATTAATTTGCAATTGCTCAGCTGTTTGTGGCAAGCGACGCGTGCCACATGTGGCATGTTGCCGCAGACAATTTGGCACCGTCTCCCAGTTGATGGTCAACGGCACAGCTGTCGCTCAAAGTCGCAGCCAAAGGCATTGTCCGTATTTAAATATTCAAAGTAGAGGATGCAACAGGGAGGGAAGAAGGAGAAGGAGAAGGCGACTCGATTCGATTCGATGGCTTTGGCCATTTGAATGCTGTTTTTGCTGTGCAGCAAAGCAAGTGGAGCAACTTTTACTGTTGCAAGTGCAGCCAGAAATTCCATTTGCAATTTTGGCCAACTGCAACTGGGCAGCTTTGAGATGCCCCATGGAATCCGGCTCGTGGGGCAAGTATGCAAATGGCGCATCCAGATTCCAGATAGACGAGTTGTCTGCAGTTGTGTCCCATGTCTCTGCAATGGAATTTGCTTTCTCGCTGCCCACCACGTCAAATTGAAGCTGCATTTCGTTTTTATTGGTAACATGTTTGGCCGGCCAAAGCGGTGGTAATTAAAATAAATAAAGGGCCTCAAGGCCATCACCAGACTAGCAGACCACCAGACCACCAGACGGCCAGACCCTTTTTTTCGGGGCAAGCACACAAAATAAAGTCGAACTAACTTGGCCACAAAACAGGCAACTAACTTGGCTGGCAACCAAGTTAATTTAGTGCGCGAATTCCAAGCCAGATTCGTTGGATCGCATCTTGGCGATGTCTGCGATTTTCTAAAGAACGAGATTCATTCCAGTCGCGAAGAGTGGTGGCAAGTGGCAAGTGGCAAGTGGCAAGTTGCTTGCAGCTGCAGGTGTCAAGTTTGCCTGTGGGAATTGCGTTAATTAGAAATTATAACGGCGCTCTACACATCGTTGGCAGCATCTAAACTCGAGACGATGATCTACATGTGAAAATTGCGGATCACGAGTGCACCAAGCAACGCTTCCTAATGAGTACAACTTCAAGTTAATTAAAATTCGGTAACTGGCAAAAAATATTGCACCAAGATTTGCAAAATTATAGACGACTGATCCGCTACAAAAGCCTTTATAATTTCGAATTTGCAATTTATCAATCGATTTTATACATATATTAAATAGTCCGCAGTCAATTTTTACACAACGTAGATGTCATAATAATTTAGCGAAATATTATATTCTATCATTAACTTGTTGCTTGTTTTGGAATAGAGATGTACATTTAAGTCAAAAAATATCGATGGCGATGCTGATGGATCGATGAACATCGGTGTTGGGTTAATACTTCGATAAATAGACGTAAGTCTGTAAGGTACAATGTAGAAAAAGGTTTCAAACCTTAATTTATTTTTAAATACAATTAACCTAATTTCTTCATAATTAGATTATGCCTGTTTGGCAATGGATTCCGGAAATCATAACGCCAGAGCAACATCGATAGAACCAACAATTCCATGTTGATTTCAATTCTTTAGTTAATTCTATAATAATGATCTGATAAATGCGGCATCGCAAGAAATCCCGACAGTTTTGCCTTACTGTCAAATTGTCAAGCATTAGCTTAATTTCATTTTAATGAAAACTAATAGCATTCATTTTTGGTGAAGTTGGTTTCTCTAACAAAGAATTACAATGTTTATACATATACTATACTATGTAAATGCTTATGTAAAATATCACCAGGCAGAGTGGGAATATACTTAAATGTACATTTAATAGACATTACTTTAAAGTAGGGGTTTTAACGACTATAATTGTTGTTAAGAATAAGCAACAAAGATGATTAATTTATCAATATTATTAACATGAAATTTCAATTTTTATTTTAAAGTTTGACCACAGTTATTTTTAAATTTGTATTATAAAATATTATTTTAATTTAAATTTTAAAATTCGGTAATTGTTATGAAAATGACCAGCAAGTAAATTCGATTGTGTGTAATGATAAATGACTACAGGGTCTCACAAAGTCGTGTAGACTCGTCGGCATGTTTTGTGATTTGCAGCTAATCCGTATCTCTGTATTTACAGTTTAGTTTAGTCATAGCTGGTAATGAACTGTGGCCCATGGAACGGCCGGATGGAATGCCAAACATAGTTTCACTCGAGGTCATGTGCGGCAAGGACCACATGGATGTGCATTTGACCTTCTCCCATCCCTTCGAAGGCATTGTGAGCTCCAAAGGTGCGTCGATCTCGTCAACTATTCAACTTGACGGTCATAATTCCTGATGTTCTTTGTACTTTCAGGACAACACAGTGATCCACGGTGTGTGTATGTGCCACCGTCGACGGGCAAGACGTTCTTCTCGTTCCGCATCTCGTATTCCCGCTGCGGCACCAAACCGGATCTCAATGGCCAGTTCTACGAGAATACGGTAAGTGGCACGATCGAATGAATGTTGTGAATGTTGTGAATGTTGCGAATGTTGCGAATGTGAATGTGGATGGAAACTTGAACACAAATCGATCGATGTGTAATGGGTCAAGTGATCATGTTGATCAGAGTGATCGCTGATCGCTGGGCCGCCATCGAGAACGAGAGCAAACAAGCCGAACGATCACAACGATCACAACGATCGCTTTTCCCACATTCACCTGCTGCCTTCAGCCATTTATTTAACCCTCTGCGACTCATTGTTGGACTTTGTTGGCAACCGCAGGTAGTCGTGCAGTATGACAAGGATCTGCTGGAGGTCTGGGACGAGGCGAAACGCTTGCGCTGCGAATGGTTCAACGACTATGAGAAGACTGCCTCCAAGCCACCGATGGTAATTGCCGATTTGGATGTGATACAGCTCGACTTTCGCGGTGAGTACTTGCGACCAACGATCAACGGGTCGAGACTGCAAAGGGAACTGAGAGCAGCCCTTGGCATTTTGATTTGTTGTGCCCCCACAGTGGTTTCATCTCCTAAACACTTTGCCAATATCATCATCATTTTTTAAATACTTGAAACTTCTTCTTAATGAATCAGAAAATATGTAGTCTTAGTATTATTTAAATTACATCTTTTTCGAAGATTGTCTAGGTTCAAAATTTTAATTTTTTAAATTCTTAAAACATCTTCTCTATGATTATTTATAATGAATCATAAATATGCAGAATTCTATTGTCGTAGAATTATTTAAGTTTCCTCTATTCAGAAGGTTTTAATTGTGTCTCTAAATTAAACATTTTAATATTTTAAATTCGTAAAAAGTCTTCTCTATGATTATTTTTAATGAATCCGAAAATATGCAGAATTCTATTGACATAGTATTATTTAAGTTTCTCTCTATTCAGAAGGTTTTAATTGTGTCTCTAAGTTCAACATTTTAATATTTTAAATTCTTAAAACATCTTCTCTATGGTTATTTTTAATGAATCATAAATATGCAGAATTCTATTGTCGTAGAATTATTCAAGTTTCCTCTATTCAGAAGGTTTTAATTGTGTCTCTAAGTTCAACATTTTAATATTTTAAATTCTTAAAACATCTTCTCTATGGTTATTTTTAATGAATCAAAAATATGCAGAATTATATTGTCGTAGAATTATTCAAGTTTCCTCTATTCAGAAGGTTTTAATTTTATAGCTACGCACATTATTTGTTTTATTAAAAAGGAAAGATTTTCAAACACATATTTATTACTATACATAGTTCAAAGTACTAATTTGATATTCTTAAAAATATTTATTTTGATTGAAAAATTCGTTGAGAAAGAAATATAAATTTTTAATATCCTTACGATTTCTGCCACACACTGCTCTTACAGTTTTGCTTAGAGTTCAAAATTAGAAATCGGTTGAAATGGATTTTGTAATACTATATAATTGAGTGTATATTTTTTTGGGCAACTCGTTGATCGACTTGCGCCACTGTGCGCCGCTTTTCAATTAGCCAAAGTAAACGTTTCTCGCTTTCTCTCCCTCGCGCAATGCAGGCGATAATGTTGATTGCTGGATGGAGATACAGCACGGCAAGGGTCCCTGGGCGCCGCCAGTGAGCGGCATTGTGCCACTCGGATCCACGCTCACTCTGGTTGTGGCCATCAACGACTATCGCGGTAAGTGCATCGAATCGCAATGCCTAGAAATCACTTTCTGATGATGTATCCACTTTTGACTTTGGCAGGCGAGTTCGATATGCGGGTGAAGTCGTGTGTGGCGTCCGACGGATCGGGCCACGTCATCAATCTGTCCGATGAGTTTGGGTGTGTGCTGCGGCCCAAGATGATCTCACGGTTCCTCAAGTCGCGTGCTCCCGACGAGCGGGCCACCGTCATCACGTACGCCTTCTTCCATGCCTTCAAGTTCCCCGACGCCCTCAGCGTGCACATCAAGTGCAAGGTGGAGATCTGTCGTCACGGCTGCCTCGATCACTGCCAGAACACGGCGCCGGCCGGCGATGGCCTCGGTCTGGGCGGACCCACCGTCATTAGCAGCGCCAACGAGCGCAAGGATGTGCATATGGTGGACAATGTGGGCAGCAGCAGCAGCAACGATCTGTTCCGTGATCTGGCGATGCCGCCGCCCTCGATGGGCTCGCATCCTGGTCTCGATCACGACATTTTCTACGAGGACATCATACACGATCACAAGCAGACCATTGGCGGAGCGGGCAACGGCGGAGGCGGAGGCGGAGGCGGAGGCGATATGTATGAGGAGAAGAGCGTCAATTTGCAGCCGCGACCGGTGCACGAGATACCCGATGAGGAGGCCGATCTATCGGATCTGTTTGGCGACGACGATCTCAGCGACATGGATGGCGGCGACGGTGAACGCTACTTGGGGCTGAAGAAGAGCGGCAAATTTCCGCACGGACCCCGCCAGCTGGAGGCGCAGAAGCGCATGGGCGTGCCCATGGCCGGACCGCGTTCCCTGGAGCCCAAATCCGAGCTGGACGATGTGCCGCGTCCCGTCTATCGGCCGCAAGCGGAGGCACTGAAAAAGCCGCGCGAGGATCACATCGATTTGGATGATGCACATAAATCTAGTGATAGTTCCAGTGACAGTTCCAGTTCCAGTTCAACAGAGGAGACGCCAACGTCACAGCAGCAGCAGCGTCGTCGTCGACGTCGCCGATCGCTGGTCATTGGCGATCGCAAGGTGCGCAGCGCCGATGTGGGCGTCAGCGGGCTGTACGACGTCATCTCGGAGGCGGATCTGGCCTTCTCGCCGGACTCCAAGCAGGAGGCGGTCACCGTGTTCCAGGGCAAGATCAGCGAGGAGGTTGTCTACGGCATCTGCATGCCGGTGCCCGGCTTCAGCATATTGTTCATTGTGGTCATATCGGCGACCATTGTGTCGGCCCTGATCGCCGGCTCGCTGCTCTATCGCTATCAGCTGCAGAAGGAGGCGCTCGAGAAGCAGACGCCCATGCCAGTGCCCGGCACGCTCGCCTCCTGGATGACCTTGCGCCTCTTCCGCATGCGACACCTGCAACAACAGCAACAGCAACAGCAACAACAACGGCAGCCCAGTGCTGAGGCGGTGCAGTGAGAGCACGTGAAGAAGTCCCCGCTCCACATCTCAACCCCCGACTAATTTATTTAATTTGATAACGAATTGTTTGAAAGGATCCAAGTGACTGGCACCTCGTCCAGAACAACTGAAGAAACAGGCAACAACAAAACGAAACGAAATGGAAAAGAATTTTTTTTTACTCGTTAGTTCATTCACTCTCTCGTCAGCTACGCGGGCAACACGGCAATACTTGGAGGCAGTTTGACTCCGGCCCACAAACACATTTGGTGCTGAATAATTAATTACTTATTTATTTATTATTATATGTAACGCGTACACCATTTTTTTTTTTTGTTCGATTGCTTCTGGGTGCATTTAGTCGTAAAATTCAATCGATTTACAAATTATATATGATACATATGGCACATACATATGTACTATATATCCGGTATTCACATCAGACTCATCCACATGACTAACGTTAGCAATTACTTAACTTATTTTACACTTACACTCTACATAGGACACTTATCTTAAGCGACGGCTCACATGGAAAATTCTGAATTGGTTTTGATAATTAGGCAAATTTCGTTTTATATTTATTATTTTATTTATTTTATTTTATTTTATTTTATTTGATTCATTCAAGTCAAGTCATTCGAATGCGGCGAATTTTTTTTCATAGCAAATTTTAAGTGAAATTCTTAGTTAAATTACGTCTAAATTCGGATAGGTCAGATTTAGGGCATCTAATTTCTCATTGAACAACATTTGGCAAAATTCATTTCCAGAACAGAACCAGAACCGTGTCTAAAACACTTCCACATTTCTGACCTTTGTGAATTTAGATTTACGTACTTACCACATACTTATGCATAACATACATATATCTAGTAAATTGTCATTAGAATGGAATGGAAAACAAAAACAAAACAAACAAAAAAAAAACAACAACAAATGCAAATCGGTTGTCAAGGCCAAATAATTTATACAATTTTACATAATTTTTTTTTAAACTCGTAAAACTAAAGAGAAATTAAAATAAACTACTGCGAATTGTAATGAAGGAAATGCAAAAACAAAATAAATACTTATAGTTAAGTTTAAATATAATATATATGAAAATGAACAAAAAATAAAATTGTGTTTTAATGTTGTTTCTGCTGAGATGTAGTGGTAATATAAATTATTTGCTCATTTATCGATTAAAATGAATTTATAATCAATTACATATGTCGATAACAAACTGCAATCAGTTTTTATTTTATTATATTTTGCTTATTTATGCCTCGTCATCGTCATCGTTGAGAGATCAGATGAGTTACAGATGATGTCAATATGACTTTGCGTTTTTTCCCTGATCGACTTCAGACTTCTCTAAAAGTTTTGTGACACAGTTTCCCATAAAAAGATCTATGCGAAATATCAATTCAATTTGTTTTTATATTTAGTTTCAGTTTGTAACATATGGTTGATATATAAGTAGTATTTTTTTTTTTTTTTTACATCTTAACGATCAAGCCGTCTAAAATAATGGAAATTAATTCTTCGCCTTTATGATAGGCTATGCTTATTTTGTTATTCAGTCATCTCGACGATCCCCTGAAAACTGGCACATCAAGCAATTGAAATACCAGGCAAGCATAATAAACTAGCAAGTGAATAATAAAAAAGAGATAAGTTTGTTTATCTTAAGAGCGAAGATAAAAATCTTTACATAGTTCTGTAAGAACGTCGTAGCATTATTATTATTTCATAATTTCTTCGTAAATAAAATTTGAAAACAAATTAAATAAAAGTAAGTGCCATTAATTTGAAAGTAAACATTTGACTATAAATTTATATATATAAATAATAATGATCCCATTTCTTGGCACTTTCAAAGCTTGCTTCCATGTTTTGATTTCTGAAAACTCGAATACTTTATGAACAAAAAACATATAATCGATAGTTATAATGGGAAATTTTACAAATCCAATGTTATTATCATGAAATCAAGTAAATGTTTCAGCACTTACCGTTTGTTAATTAAACATGAATCCAAATTAATGAAACTGAAATCAATTGTGAATAAATTTAATCGATAGTCATTTTAGATTTTCGTTTATTGATTCGCTCATATAATAAGTACAATGAAGCTAATGTTATGTGTGTTTTTGTTTCGTACATTTCGTAATTGGATGGATTTGAAATCAACGTAAGGTTGTGTGATATACTCATAGCACATACGAGTGTTATGGATCTACAATTTCCGATTTCCAAAAATATAATGATCAAGTGTCGCTGCTTTATTGAATACGTCGTGTTGTTGCCTTAATATTTGTTCCTCAATTTGCAGGAATTACAGTAAATTAATACGAAAAAAAAAACAAAAAAAAAATTGGAAATAAATAAATAAATACTCGTAATAAATATTCGAAGGAATGCGGGGCAGATACTAGTCGGTAACAAATAAATAAATAAATAAGTTTAAATTAGATACAATCAAGAGGGAACAAAGTCCAAAAAGAAAAACAACAGAGCGGAGCTTAGACTAATTTTTAAAGCACTTAAAATATTTAGTGACTAATCGAAATACACGCACAACTAAAGTGTGTGTAGCATAAATATATTAAGGACAGTCAAGTGGAGAAAGAGACAGAGATAGAGAGAGAGAGAGAGTGCGACATTGAATTTGTGAGAGCATTATTGGCTTAGCACCGATTTCAAGTAGAATCTAGGCTTAAACTATGATTTCTTTATGACTACCACCAAGTGAGAAGTGAGAAGTGAGAGCGAGAGGGCGACTGACAGTGCGAGTGAGAGAACTAGATAAAGCGAGAGAGAGAGATGGTGAGAGAGATGGAGTTGGAGATGCAGATGGAACCCAGTGAACGGCGAGTAAACTAAATGTACTATAATAATTAAATAAATATTTGTTGTGTGTGTCAAAAATTAAACTAATGAATAGCGAATGGGGGGAAAACTTGTGCCTGCTGCCGCTGCTGGTGCTGCTCATGAGAGCGCCCGCTTCTTGGAGAGCGTCCCGGCGGTCAGAGCATCGACCGGCGCCGGCAAATGGATGACCGGCAGTCCGCCGGCGGCCGCCAGCTGCGGATTCGTGAACGCGACCGCGCGCTCCTTGGCCGCAAACGAGGCGAACGGCCGCAGTCGGACGTAGAGCACGGCGGAAATCAGACACGACGTCACCAATATGCCCAGCAGCACAACTAACGTGATGGCGAATCCGGGCGTCGTCATGCAGATCAATCCCTCCTCCCGCATCGGGAACACCATCGTCTGTGGCATCGAGTTGCCGCTGCCGCTGCTGTTGCCGCTGCCGCTATTGTTGGCCGCCTGATCGTCAATGGCAAAGGTCAGATCACCGGAGGAGACCACCTTGATGATGCGATTGAGACCCACTTGCTCCGTGGGCGACGGCGACGGCGACGCTGCGGCACGAGCGCGACGCTGGACGCGACGCTCGTCCCGCCGCTTGCCAATGGCGCTGGCCACGTGATAGGCGTCGACATGGAGCTGGGGCGGCGGACCGTATTGGGATTCGGGACCGACCTGCAGATGGTGGACGTCCTGGAGATTGGTTTCGGCGCTGCACTGGTCGGGGCAGTGGTAGCGACAGATTTGAATGGTGCACTGGAAGTGCACTTCCATCGAGTCGGGGAACTTGAAGGCCTGGAAGTGGGCGTACGACAGCACCGAGGCGGAGGCGCCGAAGTTCTTGATCTTGGTGAAGCGCGACATGAGCTTGGGACGGGTGACGCAGCCGCGCTGATCCACCAGCTGGATGGGCGCCCGTTTGCCGTCGTGGGCCACACAATTGCGCACCAGCATATCGAACTTGGAGTCGTCGTCCTTGATGGCCAGCACCATGGTCATTGTCTGGCCGATTTTCACCAGACCGGACACCTCCGAGGCCCACGGTCCCTTGCCCACCTGGATCTGCATCCAGCAGCCGACATTGTCGCCGGCGAAATCCGCTCGCACCACGTCCAGCATGTCGACGGGGAACGGCCGGAACGTGACGCTCTTCTCGTACTGATCGTGCCACGTGCAGCGCAGCTTGCGCGCCTGATCCCAAACCTCCTGCACCTGCGGATCGTACTGGATGACGATGATGTTCTCGAAATAGGTGCCAGCCCCAGCCCCCGAGCCTCCGGCGCCCGTCTCGTAGCCCTGATTGTAGTTGTCGGTGTTGCCGACGGTGCCGCACTCGTGCAGCCCAATGTCGAAGCTGGCCGAGCTGCGGCCGAGGCCCGACGGCAGATGCACGCAGTTCATGTTGCTGTAGTGGCCCTTGGAGAAGACGATGCCGTTGAAGGGCTTGTCGAACTGCACGAACACCTTCATGCCGTTCTTCTCGCACTTGACGTCCAGCGACACGATCTTCGGCATATCCTGCACCGGCGACGCCCAAATCTCGTTGTTGCTCGACGCGCCCACACTCAGATCCGGCAGCGATTGCACCTGCACCTGTTGTTGCTGCTGCTGCTGCTGTTGCACCTGCGGTGGCGGCGGCGGAGGCGGCAGACGTTGGGCGGGGGGCGGCGGTCCCTTGTAGAACTGGGCGCCGGGCGGCGGCGGCGGCCCGAAGGGCTGGCCAAAGCTCATCGGCACATTCTGGTGGTGGTTGCCTGCGGAGGTGAACGGAACGGTGATTAAATCGGTGAAGGGAATGCTTATAAGAATTATTTTATTCTTTGTAAAGTTTATGAAATAGTGTGAATAACGAAAATGTGATTAAATTGGTGGAGGGAATGATTATAAGAATTATTTTATTTTTTGTATAGTTTATGAAATAGTGTGAATAACGAAAATGTGATTAAATTGGTGGAGGGAATGATTATAAGAATTTATTATTTAAATTATATTTTATTCTTTGTAAAGTTTATGAAATAATGTGAATAACGAAAATGTGATTAAATCGGGGAAGGGAATGATTATAAGAATTATTTTATTTTTTGTATAGTTTATGAAATAGTGTGAATAACGAAAATGTGATTAAATTGGTGGAGGGAATGATTATAAGAATTTATTATTTAAATTATATTTTATTCTTTGTAAAGCTCATACAATAATGTGAATAACGAAAATGTGATTAAATCGGTGGAGGGAATGATTATAAGAATTATTTTATTCTTTGTATAGTTTTTGAAATAGTGTGAATAACGAAAATGTGATTAAATTGGTGGAGGGAATGATTATAAGAATTTATTATTTAAATTATATTTTATTCTTTGTAAAGCTCATACAATAATGTGAATAACGAAAATGTGATTAAATCGGTGGAGGAAATGATTATAAGAATTATTTTATTCTTTGTATAGTTTATGAAATAGTGTGAATAACGAAAATGTGATTAAATTGGTGGAGGGAATGATTATAAGAATTATTTTATTCTTTGTATAGTTTATACAATAATGTAAATAACGAAAATGTGATTAAATTGGTAAAGGGAATTATTATAAGAATTGTTTATTATTTAAATTAGATTTGATTCTTTGTAAAGCTCATACAATAATGTGAATAACGAAAATGTGATTAAATCGGTAAAGGGAATTATTATAAGAATTGTTTATTATTTAAATTATTATTATTATTATTATTATTATTATTATTATTATTATTATTATTATTATTATTATTATTATTATTATTATTATTATTATTATTATTATTATTATTATTATTATTATTATTATTATTATTATTATTATTATTATTATTATTATTATTATTATTATTATTATTATTATTATTATTATTATTATTATTATTATTATTATTATTATTATTATTATTATTATTATTATTATTATTATTATTATTATTATTATTATTATTATTATTATTCATTCATTGTAAAGTTCATACAATACTATAATGTGAATAACGAAAATGTCATTACATTGGGGATGCAATAATTATAATAAGAATTATTTATCATTTACATTCTATACTATTAATATTGTAAACAATTTTAATAATATAGATAATGTAAATAAAATAACAATATAAATAATGTCAATAATGTAAACAATGTAAAAATGTCAAACTGCAAAAGCTATTGAATTACATTAATTACTATATGATTTCAAAGCATCAATAAATTCAAAATTAATGAAAATAAAGCTTAAAATAAGAAACTATTTCTAAAAATTGTATTCACTTCTTTTTATAAGAGAAAGTGATTCGTAATGTATTTGAATTTAAATTTTCAAAAAGAAAACTAGTAAGAAAGCTACAGTCGAGAGTGCTCGACCGTATGACACCCGCAACTCATTTCGAGAGAAAACAAAAACTTAAATTATATTTTAACAAAAAATATACAAAAGAATATACTGAAACTTGTTTTTTTGTATATATTTCAAAATAGCGGGTAAAAATCCATAACACAGACATGGTCACACTGTAAACTAAACAAACATAGCGCCAGAAGCTGCATGTGAATTTTGCATATAAAATTGATTCTTTAATAACTTCCGTGTTTTTTATTCGATCTCAACCAAATTCACAGGAGTTATTGAGACTATCATTATAATTATGCATACCATGCATACCATTATTACGGCTTCTACAGTTTCTGGGGGCGGAACCCTTCTACCCTATGGGTAGCGGGTATAAAAATAACTTTGCTTTTAATTTTTTTAAATTTTCAACCTGCTGTTGCTTATATGAAATATATGTATGTACGATATTTTTTAAACCTATGTATGTATGTACATACATACATAGTACATACATACATATATCGATAGCCCAAATAAGCAAAATAAATAAATTAAGAAATTATTTATTATTCGATAGTCAATAAACAGCCTTCTTTATTTTGCTTTACGTGCGAGTGTTTAAAGCAAAGCATTTCGCAGCACCCCGAAAAATTCGCAGCATGTGTGTGCGTGTGAGAGACACGTTCAGCGAACGATTACTTTGCCAAGCGACTAGCGCGCACTCGCTCGCACTCGCGTACACGCTTTTTCATCTGCTTTGCTTTGCCATTCGTACTTCTCAGAAGTAGCAGCGTCTTCTGCTTAACGGTTTCGTCTCCTTGCATTCGAGCAACTTCTTCTTTAATATCAGCGGCAACTAGAAACTTCTTCTGTTTCTTCGCAACGTGGACAGTTTGATGGGATTTCAAGTGAAGAAACTTTGTTGAGTAGATTGTTTGCGGCAAGTGGCAACAGAAAAGAATAAACGTTTAAAATTTGCTACGCCTCTGAGTACTGAATTATTCCAATAATTTATTGCTAATTATTTTCTATATTTAATTAATTCTCTACCAGTATTTTATACTTATTTTCAATTCTGTTTTATCTCGATTTTTTCAATTTGTTTATTATTATTTGTTTTCATTTTATTTTGCTTTGTAATGTAATTTTGTTCAATATATGTATCATCTGTTATCTGTCATCTAGCTGTTTTTTTTAACTATATGTATGTACATACATAGTTTAATTACTTTTACTTACTTTCCACATTTTTCAGCTGACTTCAATGGTTTGTCATCACGTCATATATAATCTTTTTTTACAATTTAAGCTTTGTACTTTAGTGTATTGGGAATTTTCAAAATTTTTTGATAACACCTTTTTTATTTATTAGATTATTAGAAAATATGCAATTGTTTGTATAAATTGTTTTCAATCTTTATTGTTATTATTATCAAAAGGTAATATTACGATCTGTTTATTTTTAAATGTGTGTAGTTAAAGCAGCCTCTTCGCTTATGACATTATTTTTTTGTAGCTGCAGTCAATGCGTTTTTATCGCGACAGATATAAGCTTAGTGCGAATACTGAAATGCAACTTGGCTATAAATGCTGTCAATAATGTGCATTCACACAAACATGGCGAATGCGGTTATTTATGATGTGTTTTTGTCTGTTATGTGTGTTGTTTAACACAATGACAGACAGACAGACGGACATGGCTATATCGTCTCGGCTTTTGACACTGATCAAGAATATACATACTTTATGGGGTCGGAGATGCCTCCTTCTGCCTGTTACATACATTTTCTGTCGGCACTAAGTTATAATACCCTTCTACCCTATGGGTAGCGGGTATAAAAAACAAACAAGAATTTTTTGAAAAAATCTACAAGGGGTAGGCATGGAAAATTGGCAAAAAATTTCGAAAATCCCTCGTAACTTTGTCATTTGAAGGACTATCGGGATGATCTTTGGCATGAATATAGGGACGGATTCATGACGGACGACTATGAAATCAAAAGCCCAAATATCCTTTCAACAACAGAGTTAGAAGTACTTTTTTGCTGAGAGAAAACATGCTCTATCTTGGCCCTATCCTTGCTGATCCTTATGACGACTGCGGCAATCAACTCGTCTTGCAAAGGACTATCAGCTGTCCAAAGGGCATTTTGATCGTCCTTTTGGTTCCCGAGAAATGCATGATTTTCTCATTTTGTTTCGATTTCTTGCGTTTCGTATCGACTCCGCAATTTAAAATTTGCAAGTCCAAAAATTATAAATTTTTGCATACTTTTGGGGATGAGATATAAATTTCAGTCGAAAAATTAAAATGTGTTTATCTCGGAAACTACAACGACAATTTAGATAACCATTTACCGGTCGATAGCCCTAGTAAATACGTTTAAAAATAACTGTCGATTGTCATTAAAAAAATAAAGAATAAATTAAAACCAGTAAGAAAGCTACAGTCGAGAGTGCTCGACCGTATGATACCCGCAACCCATTTCGAGAGAAAACAAAAAATTTAAATGATATATTAACAAAAAATATACCAAATGTACTAAAACTAGTTTTTTGTATATATTTGAAAATAGCGGGTAAAAATCCACAACACCGTTATGGTCACACTGTCAACTAAACAAACAAAGTGAATTTTGCATATAAAATTGATTCTTTAATAACTTCCTCGTTTTTTATTCGATCTATCATTGTTATACCAAAATTCATGGCTTAGGTCTATTATTACGGCTTTTTCAGTTTTTGGGGGCGGGAAGGGGCGTGGCAAAAATCTAATACAAACTTGATCTGCGTAAGACCTACACGAATACTGTCACCAAATTTGATATCTCTAGGTCATTCACACACTTAAAACGTCCATTTGCATTGGGCACAACTATTTTAATAAATAATATGACAACTAACTTTTGTTCTACTTATCCGATTTTTACCAAAATTACAGGGTATATTAAGAGTGTCAGATAGTTTACCAAATTACACATCATTACACAAAGAACTTTTGGAGTTATACGCAGTTTACATAAAATAAACTTGACTTTTTCTAGATTAATGCTTATTGTGGGCGAAGAGGGCGTGGCATTCAACTTTTGAAATAAACTTGATCTGCGTAGGGAGTGCAGGAACCTTTATGCCAAATTTGGTGTCTCTATGTCTTATAGTCTCTGAGATCCAGGTGTTCATACAGACAGACAGACGGACAGACGGACAGACGGCTGTTGACACTGATCAAGAATATATATACTTTATGGGGTCGGAGATGCCTCCTTCTGCCTGTTACATACATTTTCTGTTGGCACTAAGTTATAATACCCTTCTACCCTATGGGTAGCGGGTATAAATAATATTACGATGAATGAACTTAAGATTTAAGATATTTGAAAAATTGTATTACAGCATAATGAGCTTCTGACTAAGCCTAGTTTTGATCTATAAAAGAATAATTTTTCATTCTTTACAAAGAATAGCTTTTTATTATTTTATAGAACAATATTTGGCTGAGTCAGAAACTCATTTTTAAATTTTTTAAATATCTTACATTTTAAGTTGATTGTCCTATTATCATTTATTTAATAAATTCTAAATTTCAGAGAGATGCATTTTTGTTCTTTATACTACAAAAAAAAATATATAATACACTTCCAATAAATGTAGGTATAATTTAAGTCAAAAAATTAAAAATAGGCAACCTTAAATTAATAAATAAACTCTAACTAATTATCAAATCTCAGTTGAATTCCCAAACTAAAATAACTATTTTTTTTAAATGCAAATGCAATTTAAGAATGGAAAAATAATTTTAATTCTCATAATAAAATTCGAAAGAAAATAATTTTATACAACAACTGCAGTAGAGTGTTTTAAAATACATGTACAAATAATATTTTATACATTTTCATTGCACTATACATAGTAGACTTTAATTATTGGCATTCTTGGGCTGCAATTGTGTAAACTAATGATAGTGGAAGTTGTTGTTGTGGTGCGTGGAACTTACTGCGTGCTGGACCCAGATTGAGACCAACTGGCGGAGCCGGAGGTCCGTTGTGTGGATAATGCACCTGCACCTTGGGCACGTTCACGATCGATGGCTGCTGCTGCTGCTGCTGTTGTTGCTGCTGCTGCTGCTGTTGCTGTTGTTGCTGTTGCTGTTCCTGCTCCGATTCGAGTGCCATCTGGTCCACCTCATTGTCATGGTCGGAGATAACCAAGGTAAGCTCATCGTTGGCATCGCCGCCGTTGACTGACTTCACCACCTCAATCTCATCCGCCCAGATTGAAACGAGCTGCCAAATGGGTCGCACATGAACACATGAACATGAAAAAAAGAGAGAGAGAAGAGTGGCATTAATAAGGTGCTGCTGTTGTTGCTGCCACACACAGCATGCGGCAGGCATCTAAACTAAGTACAATGGGAGCAGGCAGCAAGAAGCATGTCGCATGCCAATGGCCAATTGCCGAGCGAATGGCGGATGCGACTTGCGATTCAATTGCATAAGGCAACAAACAAACAAACAAACAAACAAACGAACAAGAAGAGAAAAAGCTAAGCAAAGTGTAACAATTTCACTTTTTTGCCATCGCCGCCAGCGCCGAGTCGAAGTGACCCAATTGCCTCATCCGAGATCCGCCTTTGTGCCAACGATGTCAAGGCTAGAACCGGAGTACCCAAGACAGCTGCCAGTTTCCAAGTTGCCCGTTGCCAATTGCCTGCGATCGCTGACAATCTCTTTGGCCAGTAATTATGTCTAATTATGCGCATTTAATCGATCAATTAAATCGATAATTACGACGAGCAGCAACTGCATAATGTTTAATAAGGAGGATGACATTTCTCCGAAGCTATAGCAAACTTTTCACTCTTGCGCTTATAAGTATATTACAAATTCAATACAATACTTTAGAATCTCATAAGTATATGAGAAACTCGATAAAACATTTTATATATACGAAATAAATTCAGTTGTTCTGGCTTTTACTTATTTTACTATAGAGTTTAATAAGTATATTAGAAATTCGATATATACATATATGAAATATGCACAAAATAATTTCAGTTGTAGTCAGAAAGCTTCGTTCTGGCTTTTACTTATTTCACTAAAGAATTTAATTCAAAGCCACAACTATAAATAAACAAATAAATTCAGTTGCATTGAAATTTTAAATAAGCCAATTTATCTCAGTGATATTTTACATATTTTTTAAATTAAGTTATTGGGTTTTAACGAGCAGAATATATCAATAAAATCAAAAATTAAGTTGAGCAAATATTAAATAATTATAATACATGATAATAATAAATTAAATTATTTAAGTTTTCCGAGATTTTTTCAGTTACTGTCAACAAATTTGAAATATCTTAAATATTTAACATTTTTGAAAGCTAACTTAGAATAATAAATAAACTCAATAAATGCAAAATGTATAAACAACAAATTAATTTTTGCTGATTTTCAATTACATTTCAAAATTATAGATGTAAAGTAAATCGAAGGTAACAATAGAACAATTTTAATATTTTCATAATTATTTTAATGCAATATAAATATAATTTTCAACAGATTTGATTTCTTTCGAATCCTAAAATGATTTAAATTATAATATTTTATTATTGTTATTATATTCTTGCTAATGAGTTACATTGGTAGAACTTATTAATTTTCGAATTTGCAATATTTTATTGAACAACTTGTACTTTCAATTGACTTAAATTTGTAATGACTAGAAAAATATATAGAGACATTTAATTTATTCTGAATTTCAATTAATTTCTACCAGCATTTGTTTCTAAATAGCTCAAGCTGGAAGTCTGTTGAATTGTTGTTATGGGAACCCAAAATTTGGGGCTATAAAGACAACATTAACTGCAGTTGGCTGAGAGAGCGAGAGAGCGAGAGAGGAAGAGGAAGTGGAAGTGGAAGAAGAGGCCAACTGGGCAGCTGGCCCAATCGCAAGCAAAGCATTTGTATTTTGGCCAATCTGTGCCGCAGCCAAAACGACTTTCTCCCAGGCAGCATCGTGCCGCATCGTGTGGCATCAAGCGACTGGCGATGGCGACTGACGCTGGGGATGTCACATAATCAGCGCGACGTCGTTTCGCTGTGTGGCATCCTGCGCCAATCCTGTTTAGGTAGAAAGTGATGTGGCAGACGACGCACACACACACACACACACACACAGCAAATGCACTGAGATAAATTGGCAAACGAGTTCGGCAAACAAATTCTAAAAATACTGTAAAAAAAGAGGGAACAATTTGCATGCATAGTTGGGGACAGGAGACGTGATTTGGAGCGGCTTGCAACTGGCCATGAATAACAACGAGACTGTGGTCGGAGAAAGACGCGTCTTTGGTTTCATTTCGATTTTTTGCGATGCGTGATCCGGTTCCGCAATGCGAAAAGAACGTATAGTAATGAACTGGGAGAGACTGTCATTGGAGCAGGGAAATCTCTCAGAGGTGTGGTGGTGAAGTCAGCTCCTTTGGCGCATTCAATGTTAAATGTGTGCCAAGTTTTCCTTTTCCTTGCAACAACAAGTCGTGAGCTGTTTGCTGCCAGCGCCAGCTGCTAATGCGACAACTAATGATGCGGCAGCCGGAGTTGGAGACGGAACCGCAGCCACATCTCAACCTGATGCCGGCTGTTGTTGTTGTTGTTGTTGTTGCTGTTGTTGTTCATCTTGACCTCGACCAATGCTGAAATGTCTGGCCCGGCAGTCTGCGTCTGCAGTCTCGAGTCTGGCAAATCGAGAGAAAGTAAACGCGACGACGACAACAACAACAACAAAAGCCGCCAGCTTCTCTCTAGCCAGAGAATGCGAACAATTTTTGTTTCTCTTTTTTTTTTGTTTTTTTTTGTTTTTGGCCAAGATCTGGTTGGGGGTTCAAAGGTGATGCCTTCGAGTAGAAAAGGAAGAGTTTTACAGCAGTTGCTGGCATTGTTATTGCCGCTGTTGCTGTCGTGCAGCCAAGGAAAGGGAAATCATCGTTGGGCACATTGGAAAATTGTGTCATAGCTGAGCCGAGGAACGTGAGACGCCCACATGCTAAAAACTTGGCAGCCAAAATGTGAAGAAAACATAAAGCAACGGCTAATTGAAGACTTTCTAACAAACATCTCGGACAAAGACATTCTTTTGTGGCAACTTCAGATCATTATTACAATTATGATGCGACCTCAAATGGCAGTTGCCCATTGTAATACAATTGCGACTATTATTTCCTCAATTCAATTTGTTGCTAAATGAGCCAAGAGGAATGCGCTGCATTTTTGCCACTTCATCCACAATCAATGCGGATCAGAAAAATCAGATAATACCAATTTGAAGTTAATAACCTAATAACTATATTGTGTTTTATTATTTAATTATGGATAATTCTGCTCATTGAAATTAAATTCTTTTTAATTGTATGTTCCAAAATGGTATTTGACAAACTAAATTGAATTTAGTTAGTTTATTAATCCATGTTTGAAATATAAAATTAATTTTATTTAAAAATTTAATTGAGTTTAAACTGCTAAAAACTGCAATTTGATTTGTTTTGTTTTTCTAGCTGTTCTAGCATTTGAAATATCAAAATATTCTACAAAATGAATAAATCAACATTTATTGATAAAATTTATTTAGTTTCATTTTAAAAATTAAACAAATTGAATAAACGCTTTATTATTATTTTTTTTGAAATTTTATAAATGTTCTACAAAATGAATTAAAATAAATGCTGATTTCGAATATTAGAAAATCAACATTTATTGAAAAAATCTATTTAGTTAAATTTTAAAATGCAATAAATTTAACAACTTCATTCATTTTGAAAACAAAATTGATTTCAAATGTAAAAAATGCTCCACAAAATGTATATTATAGTTTAGACAAACGAATTTCTTCGATTTAGTTTCGTTTGTTAATCGCATCGCTGGGTAAAAAGATGTTTCCTAATTCGCCAAATGTGCAAACTATGCAAATTGTAGTGCAATTTGTAGCACTCAATTGGTGGATTTGTGAATTTGTTAATAACAATGCAATTCAACAATAATCGACTTGTAATCATGGCGACAGTTGTTAAGCAATTAGCGGATACGTGATAATGTCTCGAAAGCTCTTCTTTCACTTGCGTCTATCGATAATTATCGAACAGATGCGTTTGGAACGAAGCTCAAATGAATATTAATTACATGAGTGTGAGTGCGAGTGTGTGTGTGTGTGTGTGAAGATGAAAAGCTTTGAGCTGCTAAGTTGTTAAGTTGTTAGATTGTTTGCTTGTTGCTCACCTGCAGTGAAAGGAAGGCGACGATGAGCGGCAGCCAAATCTGTTTGATCCCAAGACGATGACGACGATGGCGATGACTTTGTTGTTGTTGTTGTTGCTGTTGTTGTTGTTGTTGTTTGATATTTGGCTGTTGCTGTTTGTGCAATTGCTGCGAGTGTTGCTGTTGTCGATGCATGTTGCTGCTGTTGTTGCTGTTGTTGCTGCTGCTGTTCGAGTATGTAGAAATTGCAATTAATTTATTGCTTTTGTTGTTGCCGTTGTCATGTGCGCGCTTTTGTTGTAACCTGCGAATGGTTTGTTGTTATTGGAAAATCAAATGAGTTGTGGCAAGTAGAAGCAGCGGCAGCCAAAGAAGACGACGAAAGACGCAGATGGAGAAGAAGTTGGAACACTAGAAAGTGTTTGCTTTGTGGCTTTTACATGCACTCAACATGTGATTATTATTAATGTTGTTGCCGTTGTTGTTGCTGTTAGCATTATTATTTATTGTTGTCGTTTTCGCTTTCAGGTGTGTCCGGTTTCTATGTATCTGTCAGTTAATTATAATTTATTGCCGCTTGACTGATGGACTGATGGACTGATTGACCCATTCAGCTGATTGATTTGCGACGCCCTTAACGCCCATCAGCAATCCACCCGCATCAGCCACGCCCCTCCCCTCCCCCAAAGTCGCAAAAAGTGACAGTGGCAACCGAAGAGACAACTTATTCACCTGCTGCCGGGAGGTGAAATGTGTTAATAGGTTCCACAAGCCAAAGTGGGTCAACGTCAACATGGCCAAGACAAATAGCGAGTCGAGCAATTAGACGACCAGACGATCACAGGAAAAAGTGACACAGCGCCAAGGGAAAGACAGACTGACAGACAGACGTGTTTCAACAGAAACAGGTACACAGATAAACAGAGACAGACAGAGAGAGAGAGCGTGGAGAGAACTCTTGTTGGGCAAGGCAAAGAGTTGGCTTAAATGATGGCCAATAAAAATAAATTGAGCTATAAATCGCAGAGATTTCAATAGCTGCTTAAATCTAGATTAGTTCATGGGACGGCCATGAGAAATGTAGTAAACATTTAATACGACACTCGACAATTTCAAATTATGAATTTGAATTTATGCTATAAAAATGTGAAGCAAATAAAAATAATATGACACCCGACAATTTGAAATGATGAATTTGCGTTTATTATTGCTTGAAATAAAAACGTAAAGTAAATCAATAAATTGTCACAACAATTTTTTTAAAAAATAAACCGCATAACAAGAAAAATAGTTGAGCGCACTTTTGAAGTATTAAATCAATGAAAACATTTTTTTCGGTGGAAATTTGAAATAATAGAGAATAGTTTTGAATTTTAAAAATATTTGTTCTATAAAAATGGTCAATCTATGCAAATGATAAAATAAATAAATAAATATTCAAATAGAATTTTGCTCAACCGTTTCAGAGCAATGTACAAAAATAAAACTAAATGGGTTATCAAAAATCCTAATTTTTAAAGAGACTACCAAAAAAATAAAATGTTGATAATTGAATTTAAGGAGACCTGTATTATACATATGTATGTTATGTGAAGATGGTTGGAATGCCATATTTTTACAAATTTCTAAATTTTTACAAAGTTCTAAATTTTGACTAATTTCTTTAATCCCTATCTGTCTTTCTCTCTCTCTCTCCCTTGTTCTCTCTCTCTCTCTCTTTGTGTTTATCTCACTTTCAGCAACCGGGTGCAATGGGGATGCCAAGCATTCCCTTCTCAAAGAACCGTGACGAGCAACGAGTGGCGAGTGACGAGTAACGAGTGGCGAGTGACGAGTAACGAGTAACGAGTGCCAATTGCCGCGTGTTGGCGTCGAGTAACTGCGTCCATTCATCCAATTGGCCCCAATTGACAGCCTTGGCTTTGGCTGCCGCTTCGGCTTCGGCTTAGCGGCACTTACCTTCGCCTCGGACCAATTCCGAGAGCAGCGCAATTCCAATTTTGATGCAATGCCGACAAACAGGATGTGTGTGTTCGCTGTGACTTTCGAAAGCACTTGCTGTGAGTGTGTTTTTCGTTGTTGTTGTTGTTGCTGTTGTTGTCGCTGCTTGTTGTTGTTGCCGTTTTGTTGTTGCAAGTTGATTTGTTGACAATGCAGCACGCGGTGCCAATTAACGAGTTTGCGGCACACACACACAAAATATTCACACTGCGAACAACCAACAACAAAAATACTCAAAAAAAACAAAAAAAAAATACCAAAAAAAAGAATCAAAAGTCGAACAGTAAAAAAAATGCTGATGAAGTTCTTCTGCACACACGGAGGCACAAAAAGGACACTTGTTGTGGCACACACACGCACATGCAACAACAAATTTGCACTTGGCCAACACAAAATGTGGCTTATTTCTTTTTTGTTGTTTTTCGTTGCAAGCTGTTTTGTTTTGTTGTTTGTTTTTGATTTAGTGATTTGTGTTTTTTTTTGTGATTTGTATTTGATTGTGTTGCAAGTGGCTGTGGCGATTTGCAGCACGTTGCATAGGCAAAGAAGCAAGTGGCAAGTGGCAAGTGGCAAGTGGCAAGCGAAGTGGTTGAAAACGCGTCTGGTCCGCGCCGTGGGTAAGCGCCGAATGCTGCATCCACCTGCTTTCTCGTAGCGAAACACTTCGCATGCGCAACGGCGCCGACGACCACGAGGCGAGCAGCGCCGTCGACGTCGACGTCGCAGCCGCTGCTGCTGCCGCTGACGACGGCGAAATTTCTTCTTTTCATTGATAGGCAGCAAAAACAGAAGAGAAGAGAAATAACAAAAACAAAAAGTGAGACACACGGCAAAGACACGAATACAAATACGGCAAGCTGCCAAGTTCGGGTATCGGACTGGGTATCGGTCTGGGTATCGGTTTGGGTATCGGTATCGCTGTTGGTATCGGTTTCGGGTATCTGCCCCGTCGGTTTGTTTACACTGGGCGGCAGACGGCAACTTTCAGTTGCAATGGTCAACAAGACAGACGCGACAAGTCCTCAAACTGTTTGCACTTTCTATGCCACACTGCAACACTGACCCTCTTGCCACACACACTCGTTATTAATGCTTACTTCCAATCAAGCTTTAAGCTGACTTGTGCGTGCGTGGGCGTGGCACCGATACCTTGATACCTTCAGCACCCTAATGTCCGCCACAGTTACAGAATCGCATTGCTTCTTCTGCTGCTGCTCCAATCGGAGCTGCTGTTTTTGTTTTTGTTTTTGTTTGTTGTTATTGATGGCATCGTTGTAATGCTTAATCGATTGTTCCACTTTTCCATAAAATATTTTTGCCAAGTGCCGTCGCATTTGGTTTTGCTTTGGCCAGCCAGCGACAATGGCGATGACGCTGCTATACATTCCCTGCTGCCACAATCGCAGTCGCTGCCCCTCGGTCCGGTTGCCACTGCGGCTTCGCTGCACTTGCTCTGATTGCGTTGCTGCACACTGTCCATCGATCGCATAAACTCGCCAAAAGTCTTAGGGTATTTTTTTAATTTATTTCTAATTCATTTTTATATTGAATTTTACTTACCATTATTAGATATTTTATTACGAAATTTTAATATTCATATATGTATTTCATCTTATCTTTATATTATTCATTTTAGTACGTCACTAATTTCAAATTCATTTTTATATTTCATTTTACTTGCAATTACATATTAGATATTTTTATTACGACATTTTAATATCACTTTCATTTCATTTTAAAACTTTCGCGGAAATGTTTGCCATGTAAATTCATTTATGTTTGCTTATTATAATGATTTGAATTTCATTTATTTCCAACTCATTTTTCATTTTTTTATTAATATACATATATTGTTAGTCATAATTTTTGTAAATAATTTGCTTGTAATTAATTTCAATGCACTATTTATTATGATTTCTATATTCCAAAGGTATTTATTTAAAAGTCGTGTAAAAGTTTCGCGAAATCGAATATTGTTTGGTAATTATAATTATTTTTAAAAATTTATCATTTATTTGAAGCCTTCTGTTTGCATCAATTATTTAATTTAATTCAGTTTGCTTTTAATTTATTACAATTGCATTTATAATTTGTGTAAGAAATTTATATAATTTTAATAACTTAATTAATTTATACTTTTTAATATTTGTTATTATAATTATTTATGATTTTCTGCCAAATCGCACTTCGTTCAGGCAATGTTTGGTACAATTTTTGAAAGCAATAGTGAATACAATATATATATATATATATTACTATATAAATAGTAATAATAAATATTGCGTATACGCAGCAATGAATTAATTGAATCAGGCAATTAATGTAAATTGTTTAGCAGACTTTGTTGTGCCACCTGCAAATTGATCGAGTGTTCACAGTTGTGGCACCACTGTGCATGGGCGAGCAGCGATTTCATCGCCATTTCAAGTCCAGTTGGCAGTTGGCAGATTTAGGAGCAGTGCCTCGATTCCTGTTTGCTAAATATGACCAAAATGACTTGTCTCGAAATTGGAGTAATTTCATCGCATCTCTCGAGCAGAGCTGCTTGCCAATCGACTTGGTTCCGCCTAAAATTGGCCATTTGCACGAGCCACAAACTGCTGATGTTATTGCTGTCGTCTGTCGTTGTTGCTGTCGTTGTTGCTGTCGTTGTTGCTGTCGTTGTCGTTGTCTATCGCTGCACACATTAAGTAACACGCGGATGAGACGCGCCACAAAGTCTGCCAGTTGGCTGATCGACTATTTGCTGATCTGCTTTGCATGCTCATTGCTCATCCAACGACTACTTGGCTGCTCGCAGTTTCCACTTCCCAAATCTCCGATATCAAAGCCAACTTGCCGCAGCCCAAGGGGCAAGGGGCAGGGCGCAAGGGGCAAGGGCTGCTGCGGCAAGTTCCCATTGCTGCTGCCCACCTCCCTCTCTGGTTGCCCCTTCGGCTGCTGCTCCTCCTCCTCCTCTCCGCTCAGATGTCTTATTAAAAGTATCTTGTTACTTTCACCGGCCGCAGACTCGAATTGCGCTTCAATTTCACACACATGCGCGCTGCACAAGGCGAACAGAGACGGCAACAACGAGTGCGACAGCGAGAGCGAAAGAGCGAGGGGAAGGGGAGTTCTTGGGACAGTTGGCCAGTTGGCCAGTTGACTCGCACCAAATTTGGTGCTGCGCTGCCCCAAGCGAAGGTCTCTCCCGATTGTCATCAACTCCATCATCTTTCATCTGCCGGCCGGGCCGATCTCAGTTGAGTTGAGCTGAGAGCAGTCGGGTTAATTAAACACGGTTATCAAGCAGGAAGTATACATTGTAATATCCAATCCAACAAATACGCATGTCGATGCTGAAAGTAAGCCTGAAAGATTCTCTCTCCAGAAAATATAAACATCTTCTGTATTTCCATAATTTATAAGTTGGAAAAGCATAATTCAAAATATGTATGTTTATTTTTAAATAAGTAAATTTACACTTCAATTTACTAATCAAAATAAATACCGACTAAAATGCATATAAATGATTGCTTATTTGATATTAAATGAAGCTTGCACATAATCACCATTTAAGAATAACATTTAATTTTGCAAATTTAAAAAGCAAATGTATAGTATAATACATTTAATAGATATTTAAGGAAGAAAGTATGAACATACATATATTATTTGAATACCATTTTATTCTAATTTTACCTTTATCGATTATTTTTACATATGTAAAAAGATAATTTATTTGACATTAAGTAATTTATTAGCCAAATTCATTAAATTCCATGATGACATTTTTTAAAAGTGGTCAAATTAATATTTGGATATAATAAAATTCAATTGAAAATTTATATTTGGTAATAACATATAAATAATTTATGTTTGCTTATTATAATTATTTGAATTTCATTTATTTCTAACTCATTTTTCATTTTTTTATTAATACATATTGTTGGTCATAATTTTTGTAAATAATTTGCTTGTTATTTATTTCAATGCACTATTTATTATGGATTCTATATTCTAAAGGTATTTATTTAAAAGTCGAGTAAAACTTTCTCGAAATCGAATTAAATTGTTAATTATAAACAAAAGCAATACAAATTTAACAAAAATACTTTATAAATTCGGGTTAAGTCTAAATTGAGAAATTTAATTGTTATCAATGTAGCACAATCGAAAAATAAACAAATAAATGATAATAATGAGTCTATTTAAATAGTAAGAAACTTCATGTACTGTTCATAGAAGTTCTACAATGAATTCACTCAGTCACAATCAGCAATAGTTAAATATGTACAACGAGAGCATCAGAAACAAATAAATAAATAAATAATAACTTCATTTGTGATTCAGATGACGATCCAGTTCAGGTTGTTTTGCGTTGGAGTCCGAAAATGATTTTTATGCGTTTGGTCAGTTGATGACTTCATTTGCATAGAGCTAAAGTCGAAGTCGAAGTCGGAATCCAATGCCTTTTTTTTTGGCTCCCACAGTTTGCAACGCCCTCGACCACGCCCTCAATATATGCATAGCTAAAGTCACACACACGTAGAGACAGAGCAGACGTAGAGTTAAAGTCGGAGTCAACAGAGCCATCGTCATCATCATCGCCCAGTAAATCCTCTTTGCACGCCAGTTTCTAGCCAGCTATTTGGGTCGCTCTCACAATTTATTAGTTTAGTTTTCATTGCATTGACACTCCATCATCGAGTGGCTTGTCGTTTGTCATCTGCCGCATTCAGCTTGACGTTGCCCAAGTTGTTGTTGTTGTTGCTGTTGTCTCAGATGTTGTCGATGTTGCTGCTGTGCATGTTGTTGTTGCTGTTGCAATAACCTTTGCGCTGCCTGCAATCGGTCGCATGTGTCCATTATTGTTGGGTTACAAGGTGGCAATGGCAATGGCATTGGCAGCTCCGACTCCAACGCCAACTGCAACTGCAACCAAAGTGAAAACGCCACAAACAAGAAAACAACAACAGCAGCAGTGAGAGAGGCAACAAAGAAACAGTAGCAACGTCTGCCATTAAGCAATGAGAAGACACTTTTTTTTTTTTTGTTTTTTTGACTCTTGTCGCTTGGGGAGTCGCTCGGTTGGGAGTCGGCGTTTGGCCCTTTGGAGAAGTTCAGTGGCAATGCGGCGGAAATGCAGCCAAAGAATTGGGTTAAAGCCGAGAGATGCCACCATTGTTATTGCTGCTGCTGTTTGCTGCTGTTGCTGCCGCTGATATTCGCTCGTTTCGTTTCGCTTTTAACTGTCGCCGGGGCATGCGTGGTAAAAGCTGAAGCTGCAAACTCATGCAACTCATCCCAGCAGCCGCATCGCATCATCGCATCACTCGCTAAGATGCGGCTTAGAAAGCGGCAGCGACCTCAACTTCTGTTGCTGCTGTTGATGCTGTTGCTGCTCAGCTTTTGCGGCTGTGACAACTCCTTAGAATCCCTGTGGATTGGAATGCGGAATGTGCAAATCTCTTCGAGTCCCATAAATCACCAAAAGCGAAACAAGTGCCACTTGCCTCGCGATCAATTTCACTTTCTCAGCAGCGCCAGCAACAACCGAAAACTCTGCCCCAAACACTGAAAGTCAATTAGCAGCTGTCCAAAAGATTCTTCTATCGCCGCTGCGAGAAACCAACGAGAAAGATAGATGGATAGAGGGGTAAAGGGGTAAAGGGGGAAGTCCACTCATCAATTATGACTATTGTTATATTGTTAATGTTGCGGTTTATTTACCAAGCGGGACACACACTTATACTCGCACTTATATTCTCACGTTCACGCGCACTTTAACTCGCACTTATACTCTCACTTATCTGCACACTTATACGCACACTTATACGCATACTTATACTCGCACTTGAGCGGAGAAACCGATTTTCACACTTATGCTCATATTTATATATTAACACACATTATTTATATGTACACATTATATATACACACATTATTTATATATACTTATACTTATACTTATACTTATACTTATACTTATACTTATACTTATACTTATACTTATACTTATACTTATACTTATACTTATACTTATACTTATACTTATACTTATACTTATACTTATACTTATACTTATACTTATACTTATACTTATACTTATACTTATACTTATACTTATACTTATACTTATACTTATACTTATACTTATACTTATACTTATACTTATACTTATACTTATACTTATACTTATACTTATACTTATACTTATACTTATACTTATACTTATACTTATACTTATACTTATACTTATACTTATACTTATACTTATACTTATACTTATACTTATACTTATACTTATACTTATACTTATACTTATACTTATACTTATACTTATACTTATACTTATACTTATACTTATACTTATACTTATACTTATACTTATACTTATACTTATACTTATACTTATACTTATACTTATACTTATACTTATACTTATACTTATACTTATACTTATACTTATACTTATACTTATACTTATACTTATACTTATACTTATACTTATACTTATACTTATACTTATACTTATACTTATACTTATACTTATACTTATACTTATACTTATACTTATACTTATACTTATACTTATACTTATACTTATACTTATACTTATACTTATACTTATACTTATACACACTTATTTAGGCCTCTTGAATGCCACTTTTCTATTGATACTTATACTTATACTTATACACACTTATTTAGGCCTCTTGAATGCCACTTTTCTATTGATCCCTTTTGACCCACTTTGTCTACTGTGTTCGCCCAACTCATGAGTCTATTCACAAGCACTCAAACACACACAGACACACAGGCAGGTAACAAATACTTGTACAAGCGCCGATGGCGGTCAAAAATGATGATGATGATGATCAATGTGGTGCGGTGGTGCGGTGGTGCGGTGGTGCGGTGGTGCACAGTGAACGATGTCCAGTCGCGACTGAGACTGCGACTTTTGGCTTTACATTTGCCGCCTGCCAGCCAAACATCAATCAATTGCAAATAGAAAACAAATCTCCAATCATATCTCTTATACTTATACTTATACTTATACTTATACTTATACTTATACACACTTATTTAGGCCTCTTGAATGCCACTTTTCTATTGATACTTATACTTATACTTATACACACTTATTTAGGCCTCTTGAATGCCACTTTTCTATTGATCCCTTTTGACCCACTTTGTCTACTGTGTTCGCAGTTCACTTCAAATGTCTGCCGACCCCGCCAAAAATCATTAGATGGTGTTTTGGGTTCGCATCCCGAGGCGAACAAGGTATTCATGAATGTTATAAATATTATGATCTTCTTCGACCAAATGTGAGATTTCAGTCAAACAGTTTCAGTCCGCATTTTGTCAGAGTTGAGAAATGAAGTCAACCAAATTTTTAATTGCTTTTACTTTCTTCTTGATTTACATTTGATGCAACAACATTTGATGATACAAATAATATTGGCATTAATTTTAAATTACCTAATTCAATTTATAAACGATAATTATTGAAAAGTAGTTTTCTCTTCAGCTTAGAATTAAATCGAAAGCGAAATCCGTTTCGTAGTTTTTACAAGACCTTGTTAAACTTTCCAGGCTTTTTTTGTGCTACCGTCCACAAATTTCGCCTTTACTTGTAACACGTAAAAATAGTGTTTGAACAAAAAGAAAACAAAACGAAACGAAAGAATAATAATACGCACTTTCGAAATGAAAACAAAACTCGTAGATCAGCAAATAGCATCACGAAGTGAATTATTTGAAACGCTGCAAACGTCCCAGACTCCGACACAGCTCCAGGCCCAACCCCAATCTCAGTGTCAGCCACAGAGCTACAGCTTCAGCCACCGCCCAATATCCAATCTCAGAGTTTGACTCTAAGCCTGACTGAGACAGAGACAGAGTGTCAGACGAGCCGTCAATAAATGTGAAATATTCAAGCTGAAATGTGCCACGCATGCGAAAACAAATGAAATTGACTCGTGCTGCACGTTGTGGCAAGCAAAAGATGAATGCTGCAACAGGTAGGGCACGAACAGACCAACAAATGTCAGTGTCTGCGCATAATTTAGTTGCAACTCAGCCCGACCAACAATATAGTATGTTAAGTGCAACAAAACGTGTGCAAGTGCATGAACATGCGGATTCAACACACAACTTAACGCATGATATATTCGTTGGTTGGTAAGAAAAACCCTCAACAGTCAATCAATCACATTTTCTTAGCTGACACTCGCCAGTTTCTAACAGATAATAGTCAAAGTAACACTTGCTATAAGCAGATGCGACCAACAACACTCTCTCCTCCATAGTCAGCGGACACTTTAGCAATTGATTGATTCGAATCTATTAAACAAAACTGCAACGATTCGCAGCAAAAAAGATATTTTTGCAATAATCCAAATGTTTAAAATGAATTATAGACATTTAAATATCAAAATATATTCAATCTCATATCATGCACATTTTCTTTGCATTTTAAATGGTATAATATTAAGATACACGTAAAATAAATTAAATTTAAATTTGTCTTTAGATTATAATTAAAATATATGACGTTATAAAATATACAATATTTTCTAAAATGATAGAAAATATGCAATTGCTGGATTAGTATTGATTAATGTAAACTAGAAAATAAAATAAATAAATATAAAATCAATTTAATAACAATTTAATTTAAAGAACTTTCACTCTAATAATAAACTAATTTTTATACAATTCAATTCAAATAAATAATGAAATATCAAATAAATTGTATTTAAAAAAGAAGAATTACAGATTAATGTTGGATTGAAAATACTTTATAAACATCAACAATATGTTATGTATGTATATAACAAAAATCGGTGCAGGCAATTCTTAAGTGTAATGCATTCATCAGTCTTTATTAATTGCAGGAGATCCGACTCTCCTTCAATTGAGGCATCAGATTATTGCCAGTTTCCAAAAATTGACTTGAAAGGCTTTCAAAAAGCTGTGTGAAGCGAAGTCAGTGCAAAAACTGGGAATATTTGGCAGCGTCGACATGGAAATTGAAAAGAAATGAATGAGCGGCACAATTATGATTATTGAAGAAACAATTTGAATAGCGTCTGCAGGCAGAGCCCAACTCATGAGTCTATTCACAAGCACTCAAACACACACAGACACACAGGCAGGTAACAAATACTTGTACAAGCGCCGATGGCGGTCAAAAATGATGATGATGATGATCAATGTGGTGCGGTGGTGCACAGTGAACGATGTCCAGTCGCGACTGAGACTGCGACTTTTGGCTTTACATTTGCCGCCTGCCAGCCAAACATCAATCAATTGCAAATAGAAAACAAATCTCCAATCAGACGAATTGATCTTTCGGATTGCTCTTGGGGCTGAGTCCGGGTATGGCTATTGGGTATTCACTATTCACCATTGAGTATTCAGTATTCAGTATTCAGTATTCAGTATCGAGTATTGGTTATTGGGTATGCTCAGTGGCCAGCGGCAGTTGCGGGGCATGCAACATTGCGCTTGCGGGTGGCCCCACCTGCAAAGCGATGGAGCAAGAGCGCTGGAGCGAGAGCGAAGCATCTGGGGATCTGTTGTGGATCGAGAGAAGAAAGTGTTAAGTCCAATTCCAAAAATTCGCTGGTGAAATTTAAATCATTTTCAAATTTAATTACCGACAAATAAACGTTTGACATTCCGGGCGAGCCGCCGCCACCTGTTGCTGTTGTTGTTGTTGTTGTTGCTGTTGTTGTTGCTGGGCGTGGCGCATTTCAAGCATTCAAGTGTAGCATCTCAACATCATCATCATCAGCATCAGCATCATGATCATTTACTTATTCTACGAATACGCACGACTTTTTCTCTTTTATGTCTGCAGGTCTCGAGTTTGTTGTTGTTATTGTTGCTGTTGCTGTTGCAGTTGTTGCTGCTGTTGCTGTTGTTGTTGTCCGAGTGATTGCTGTTGTCATTGCAGTCTTGGCATGTCCAAAACTTTAATGGCAAACTCTTTTGGCTCATGATGTTCATTGAGAAATCGGTGCACACAACTCTGCACAGTGGTTATCATCTTCTCCACTGCACAGTGGTCTAGCAGCACTTTCGACTGAAGAGCAGACTCCATAATTTAATTGCAATTAACTAGCAAGATTGTCTTCACAAATGTGGTTAGCTTAACAATTCAAATATTGATTAAATTGCATTTCTTAATTACTGAAATAAATTTGATATTCTATTGTTCATTTGCCATATTTACATATTAAACAGCCAAGTAACAAGTATTGACATTTGCTAATAACAATTATCTCATTTTGAAATAGAAGGAAACTAAAAAATTCTATGCTAAACGCTGTTTAAAAAATCTCTGTAACATTAAAGGAAATCAATAAAATAAATAATAACAAATATTTCTAAAACAAAAAATTTACTGAATGAATGAAAAATAAAAAAAAAAACAAATATTTTGAAATCGATTTATTCAGTTCTCGCAAACAATATTGAACGATTCTCATTTCACAACTCATCAAAAATATATTACGATCATTGCGATTGTCGAAGGTTACTATTTAAAATAAATGAGAAGCCCCAATATATTTTTTTAATTGCACAATTTGTTGTTGTACAAAGTGGGTGCACTGCAACAATTATGCATTACTTTTACTACTATTACTTCTGTTGTTTATTTTATTTTATATACTACAATTACATTTGTGCATTACTCTGGCTCCAACAATGATGTTTATTACTCTATCTTCTACCTGCGGTGTTATACTGGGTCGTTTGCCAAACAGTTGCAAGTTGCAAGTTGCAACCGGACTTGTGCGTGCTCGTGTCACGAGACGCGCCCAGCTGAAACGAGGGGCTCGAATGTGGAATATGGGTTAGTTAGCAACTCTGATGGTTTGGTCTACGCCCTTGGCGCATTCTTCAATTGCCCGTCATTTTCATTCATCTCCCAAGACTGTGGATCTGTTAACACAGATACCCAGTGAACCATCAATGCGTGCACGATAGCATAAACGATATGATAGTTTGTTGTTAATCATCAATGAGTTGGTGGCATAATATATCTTACAATAAACTCGTTAGCGAATTGATGGTAAGTTTAATGTTTAAAAATACATATAGACTGGAAATAAATTAAATATAAAAATGTTTAAAATGGAGATATTTTAAAATCTAATTATAAAATATAATACTTTTTGTAATGTATTTGTAAAAAGTCAAAAGTAATATTTTTGTTGATACTATATAAATATAAATATTTACAATGTGTTTACAGGCAGTCGAATGTAATATTTCTGGTGGTACCTTTAAAATACAATAATTAAAAATATACATAGTATCGAAATAAATTAAATATAAATATTGTAAATGTATTTACAAGCAGTTGACTTTAATATTTTTGGTGATATTTTTAAAATAAAAATAATAAATATATAACAGTGGAAATGAATATTTCTGGTAATAATTTTCATATATAAATGTTAAATATTTCTTGTAGTACTTTTTAAAACTAAATATGAAATAATTAAGTCGAAATGCATATTTTTTGTAATAATATTTAAATATAAATATTTAAGGAGTGTTTACAGGCAGTCGAACATAATATTACTGGTATAAATAATTGAATATTTTACAAGCGGTCGAAATGAACTTTTCTTGTAATAGTTTTTAAAAATAAATATGAAATAATTAAGTCGAATTTTCGAATATTTCTAGCGATGCTTTTAAAATAAAAATATTTAGTGTATAACTATTTAAAATGTATGTCCATATCATTGAAAGTATTGCCGACTATCGGTTGAGGTTTTGCTTCTTGGTCTGCTGTGCAGAAACAAGTATTTTTTCATATGCAACATGTGTGTATGTGCGTGTGCGTGTGTGTGTGTGTGTGTGTGTGTGTGTGTGTATGCGAAATCAGGAGACATTTCTCGTTGGTCGTTTTCTCGCCTTTTTTGCACTGGCCGCTCATTTCTTTTCTTTCTTTCATTTTTGCAGCTTGTACGCTTCTTTTTGTTTTTTAGGCGCACATCGTAAAAAGCGGCTTTTCGTTTAAGTGCGTCGCGCCTGGATGAGAGAGATGTCCATCTCTCGGTCTCGGTGGCTCTCTGCTGCTCCGGCTGCGGCTGCTGCGGCTGCTGTTGGCAGCGTCTGCATCGGCGTCTGCAACGTTTTATGGCAGAGATGACCGCTAAAGCCGGAACTGGCCATGGCCATGGCCAAGCTGATGTTGTTGTTGTCGCAGCGCCAGCACGACGAAAGTTTGCACCGTTTTTGGGCTGGCCAACTGACAGACAGACAGACAGACAGACAGACAGACAGACAGACAGACAGACAGACAGACTGACTGACTGACTGACTGACTGACCAACTGATTGACCAACTGACTGACCAAACCAGACAGAGAGGCAAACGCAAGGCGGAAGAAGGAAAGTGAACAGCGCACAGCACGCGTTACGTTAACGTTAGCGACTGCCTCACCGCTTACGTTACGTGACGTATGCGCAATGCGAACGCCACCTGAGGATGTCTCCGTCGCTGCTGCCGTCGTTGTCGCCGTCGCCGTCGCTGCCGCGTTGTTGGCGATGGCTGCGTGAAAATGCCGCCCAACGAGTTTCGCAATAAAGAGAAAGTGTCCAGGCCAGGCTGTTCTCGCGATCGTAAAGAATAAATTTGTGTTTCCTGTTTGCTGCATACCTTTATTGTCTCTCTCTCTCTCTCTCGCTCTGTCTGCCGCTGGATACAAATTTCATCTTTATCAACACATCATCGTCCCTCGCCTTGCAGTTGCCACGAGAAAGTTATATGCGTTGCGTCTGTGCTGTTGATGGGCGCCTTCGGGCTGCTCTGCCAGGCAGGGCTTGGATGCCGCTTTGGGGTTGGGGGCCTGGGAACCATAAAGGGATCGAACCGAACCGGACCGGACTGGGAGATCAATGCGCCCCGCTCTGGCGGGCAGCGTCAAGTGAAAACCGACTAAATTGAAAAGTGCTGCAAACGCAACTTGCTGCAACTCTCAACTCCATCGCCATCGCCAAATGAATCCAAAAATACAACTTGTCACCGTCCCGTATCGTTGCACAGTGGTCCACGTCTTGCGCAATCCGCCGAGTGTCACACAGACGTTTGTGGCATTTGTCGATGTCGTTGTGTTTATGCGGGTGGCTGATAAGGATTATTTGTTTCATCCACTGGACGCTTGCTCGCATTCCAGCATCAATATGACGCATCTGTTGTGACAAACACACGCTCAGTGGCCACTGTGCACAACTGATTCGCAAATGCTCTACTAGATCTGCAGACAGCCTTATAGTTGAGATATTTCCTTGGCTTGAAATCAGCTACATTTTATTACATTTCATTTCGTAGTTTTCAATTTGGCTGAAATACAAATAATATATAATTAATATAACTAATATAAATAACAATAATATACTATATATATTATAGAACATAAAATGTTGTTCTGCGCAAAAGAACAACTAAATATAATAATACATTTTTTAAATAAAATAAATATTCCAAAATTAGAATTGAAACTGTACTCATACCTGAATACAATTATAACTTTAAATAAAAAACCTATATTCAATGAAAAACAAAATATTCAAAACATACAATTTAAACTTTAAGCCTTAACATAAAATTATGTTGCTAAACAAAAATAATCAAAATGCAAACTTTAAATCTAAAAAAAAAATTTTATAAATGAAAAACAAAATTTTCAAAATCTATAATTTAAATCTTAAATTAAAATTATTTTTTTAAAACAAATTTAATAAAGGATACTTAATCAAAATGTAAATAAAATTATAACTTTGAATACAAAAAAAAACATTTAATTAATCAGAAACAATATGTATATAGCTATAAATACAAATTATTTGTGAAACGGAAAATTAGTGCAGAATTCTTAATCAAACTTTAATATAAAAATATTTTTTTAATATTACTTGAAATATTATATTAAGTTAGCTTGCAAAATAAGCCAGGGACTGTAACGATTTTAATGTTTACTTTAAAATAAAAGTTATTCGAAGAATATGGTGAAATAATTAGTAAATTGCAGTTTTGCAAATATTTTCAATTCTTAAAATGAAAATTAAATTGTTTTTTTCAAGTTTGAATAAAATACTCTATTATTGCTACACTCAAAATGAAAACTAGCGAAAAATTGCTGTGTGAATTGCGCATTTTAATCTGGCTATAAAACGGCTGAGTGCTCATCGCCAGCGATCGAGTGTGCGTTTTATTTTCAGCTACGATAATGAATAAGCGACAGCAGCAGAGCGACAACAACGCACAACGCACATCGCTTTAATAAAACATACATCTATGCACATTCTGTGTAATAAATATATGTACTTAAATGTATGTGTATCAATGTACTTAGTATGTGGCGCCTTATCCGCTAAGAGTCGAACTGCTGCTTGGGGCATCCGCTCGAGCAGCTGAATGGGGCAGAGTCAGTAGGAAGGCAGCCACGAGACGAGCGCGCTCCCAATTCACGGATAAACCGCACATTCCTAATCCTTATTCCTATCCGCTGTATCTGTATCTGTATCTGTATCTGTATCTGTATCTGCATCTGTATCTGCATCTGTATCTTTATCTGCATTTGTATCTGTGGCGATGAATTCGCTGTGGCATTGGGCGGCATTGTTGCTGTTTGCGCTGCTGCTGCATCTGACGGATGCTTGGATGAAGTACAACAGCTACACGGCCAACAGCAAACGTCGCACGGATCTGCGCCGGAAGTGTCCCAATGTAAGTTCAGCAAAATGCGATCAAAGCGATGCAAGTTTTCTCCAGCCCGATATCAGCATAAATTGTTTGTGGAAATTCCAATAAAATTACACATAATTTTTATAGATTGCGACACACATTGATAACGTTTTGAATATGCCACCAAAAAGGGTATTACACTTAAAACTGTCGATCTCAAGTTCCAAAATTAAATGCGTTGAATTAAACTGAAAGTCTCTTTCCAGCTGCAAGCTAATTGGATGATTTAATTGATAGCAACTGAAAGACCTTTCCCTAAAAACTAGTAACTGCTTTGAAATTGTTTAATTTTTTTTTTCAAAATTTAATTTAAAAATATAGAATACAAGAATACAAATTTTCACTCATTTGTACAAAAGTTGGACATTAAAAAAGTCGTCTGTAAATTGTAAATTGTGTGCTCGGTATGAAAATATTTAATACTTACGGTACACATTGGAGAAAAGTACCGATTTCGATAAATACTGTTTTAATAAACACGCTTGTACAAATGTTATTCATGGATTTAGATAGAAAATACTTCAAAAACATTTATGGTACATGTAATAGTACTTTTTCAAAAATGTACCATATTTTATGAAAGTGTACAATTTTCAATTTACATACTTAAATGGTACAAATATGACTAATATCACACTTTAAAAGTACCTTAAATAAAATGTACCAAATTTTTAATGTACACCATGAATTAAAATGTGAACAAATGTAATTAATAGAAATATGTAGAAAGAAACTATTTAAAGTAAAAATGTACAATTTTAATATATGTACACGAATTCAAATTTATTCAAATCTAATTAATGTATTTTAGAAGAAGGTTAAATGTACATTTGTGGTACACTTTTAAAGTACATTGCTAAAATGTACCGTTCATGAAAATTGCCAAGAATTAAATTGTATTCAAAAGAAGTTAATGTAAATAGGAAGAAGTCTTAATGTACAATTATAGTACACTTTAAAAGCAACTTGCAAATACCATTTCTGATCAAAATACAAAATACAACAACATTTAAAATGTTTACAAAATGTAATGAAGAAAAGATTTCAAGTACATTAACGGTACTCGTAAAAAGCACCTTGCAGATTGAATTTGGCACAAATGCAAATACAAATGTTGGGACAACCTTGATAATGAGCTCAGCTCGCAGCGAGTTTGCTCTTGTGTTGATCGTCACATAGATCGTGAACCAATTCCATTTCAAATTTTCGGTTTCAATTGTAAGTTGATCTCATCAATATGCGAGTCACTCTCAGGCGCACATTCAGAACGTCTGGTGGCCAACGATGCCAAAATCAATCACACTTTCTAACACAGAATGCTGACAGCGCAGTCGCGACGCAGTCTCAGCGTCGACAGCGGTCAACAGTAAAAAACTCACAAACAAATTGAACAAATGCCCAAAGTGACACATGCAACGAGGCTTCACATCAACTTCTGTTTGTCTGTGTGTGGTTTAATTTCGTTTAGCACGCATCCGTGTCGATGTGTGTGTTTATGCCCATGTCAACTTTCTACCACAATTGCATTATTCCCATTACACATCCCGAAACTACACAAATCAGGTGCGCGCCATTCGCAACTTCGATCTGGAGCTGATGATGGGCAACTGGCACGTGGTGGAATATTACGCATCCAGCGAGGAGCTCCCCGAATACGCCTGCATGCGCAGCAACTTCGCCTTCTCCAGCGAGGATCAGCATGTGAGTAACGTCAATATACATAGATACTTTTAGGCAACATTTCAATTTACTTTATTATTTAGGGTCTACAAAGTAGACGAGACCCTAACTGAATAGACCCTAACTTAACAGACCCTCACTTAATGGACTTAGCTTTAAAAAAGTAAAGTCTATTAGGTTTGTCGAAACAGGCTGAAGTAGACATCCCAACAATAGAAAATATTATTGATTTATTTTTTTATTTATTGATTTAGTTGCTGCTAAGAATTCATTTCTGTAGAACAATAATACAGCCAGCGTAACAAATGCCTTCAGGATTTGTTTGTTTGTGCTATTCTCTTATTTATAATTTACTTATTAGTTTAACAAAGTTTTTAATATTTTTTGCGTTTTCATATAATATATATAAAAGGGTAACTTTATTTCACATTTTTCATTATTTTCAAAATCTTCAATATTTGATATCCCATGGATAATTGTTTCTCCACCATCGCTAAACTGCTCGAAAAGGAAAATAATTATAGCGGATTTATCGATTGCAGATAACGATGAATTTCAGCTACATTTTCGCAGAGGATCCGTTGCGCGAAAAGCTGCAGGGCAACATAACGTGGTTAATACCGGACTTTGGCACACCGGGTCACTGGATGCACACCGAAGACATATGTATGTATTTGAAGTGACAACAACATATGCGAACATTATGGTTTATATACTGTTCACATGTTGCAGATGAGGGCATTTACAATACCTATGTGCTGGATACGGACTATCAAAATTGGGGTCTAATCATGCATTGTGCGGAGAAGAAAAAGCATCCGCGTTATTTATCCGCTTTGCTGCTCTCACGGGAAGCGACGCTGGGCGCCAATGTGGTAACCTTTTTGAAGTAATTTATGGCAATTGCTTGGCGTGATGTTCGATGTACTAATAATCGTAAATATTTATAGAGAGAAATTGCCGCGGTACGATATTGATTTATCTTTCATGTTTCCCATAAATCAAACATCTTGCGAGCATCTGATGGAGTCCAGTAAGGATGATCCGCTGGCGTATATTGTGAATGAACAGCGAGACACAGAAAATACTTTTAAAGTTATCAATCAACTTGAAATTGATTAATTTAAAAACTAAAAATAATTTTGTAATTTATTTGATGGCGCCAACATTTAGTTTGAATTAATGCGTTACGTTAGCTGTACGTTCTGCGTCACGTAACGCAGAATGCGCTCCATTAAGAACGCAAGTTGAGCAGCGAAAGAATAAAAAGCAACACTGACCGTCTGCAATATGACCATTTATGGTATATTTTTTGGTCTGAACATACCAGAATCTTGGATAAAGTATATATTCTGCAGTAATTCCAACATTTTATGTTAATTTGTGTATTTGCAAAGCAAAACAAATTAATTTTAAGTAACGCATTAAACGATGGAAAAAAATGTTAACAAAATAGTTTAGTTGAAATGAGAAGAAATTCAAAATATTGCGCCATGCAAAATCAGTATATTTTGCGAAACAAAAATAAACTAGTGAATTTCGGAATGCAGCGAGCGGTCACACTGCTGACAGGCTGAACAACGCAAACAAAATTCGGTCACTCTAAATCGTAGTTGCGAAGAAAAATTTAATATTTTTGTGTGTGTTTTGAACCGATTGAATTGGATTTACATACAGCAAATGTGTATTATGAGCGTATTTATGAACTTGTGTTCGCAATGCACATAAATTGCACCTTTCGCACACGCAAACCGTTTTGTATGTATATAATTTGTAGCTGTTGTTGTACCTGATTCGTTTGCGATTTTCTGCTGCTGCTGCTGCGTTAAAAGTGGTGGAAAATGTGTGCAACAAAAAACATGCAGTTGATACAAACAAAATGCACAAACGGCGAGCAGCAACAACCAGTTACGCTATTGTGTTAGTTAATTAATATTAGGAACAACCATAACAACAACGACAACAAGAAAAGAGCCCAAAAGGTATCAAAGAATTCGCGCGTGTAACACAAAATTGCGCCAATAAGCAAACGGACGACGACGACGACGTTGCTGTCTGTTTCTGTTTTATTGCATTCCTGCTCGCACGCATACATACAGAGCAGCAGCAACAGAGATTTGACCAACACACACACACACACATATGTATGCATGTGTGCATGCACACGCACACACAAACACACACGCATACATATGCACATGCATTCACGCAATAAACGGAGCACAACAACAACAAACCAGAATCAACATCGTCCTCAACTCAAATGTTTTGTTACAGGTGAGCATTAAATATGACAAATGCATAACTGCAAATAATGATATTTTGCATTTGATTTGTTATTATTAAACACTAAATCAAAATAATGCAGTAGAAAAAGAAGCAAAATAGTAAATCGTTTGCGTTCTGTGCGTGGAACGCAACGCGACCTATTGTGTGCTCGCTCGCACGCATGCAGCCGTTATGGCAGCTCGTTTGTTGTGCTTTGTTGTTGTTGCCTTCTTGAGTTGTTTTTCTTTTTTCTTCTTCGCCCGAAAGGAGTAAAAAACACAATCCGCGATTAATAACAGCATTTAACATGTGTGCTAATTCTCTCCCACTCTCTCTCTCTTGCAGTGCAGTGTAATTGTGGCTGCGAAGTAAACAAAAACAAACAAGAAGCACTCTAGGCGTCGCATCAAGATGTCGCGCTGGGGCAAGAACATCGTCGTCCCCTTGGACTCGCTGTGCAAGGAGAAGGAGAACACAAATCGCCCCACTGTGGCACGCTCCGTCGGCACTGTGGGCAAATGGGGCAAAATGGGTTTCACCTCCACACGCACATACACACTGTCTTCGGCCGCCATTGCGGCTGCCACAGCGGCGGCAGCGGCCGCCAGTCCCGCCCAGAGTCCAGCGTCGACGCACGACCATGATCCCAACGATATGTCGGTGTCGGTGCCGGAGCCGCCGAAGCCCAAGAAGTTCTTCAAGTCGCGCAACGCGGCGCCACCGGAGGTGATTGCCCAGATCATACAACAGTTGCCGCATTGCGTGGGCGGCACGTCGCCGATGCGCGGCGAACCGATGACGCCAATGACGCCGACACGGCATCAGGAGCCGCCCCTCAAGCTCAAGCTGGCGAAGGGCAGCAACTCCGCAGAGCGGAAACGCAAATCGCCCAAGAAGAAGGCAGCGGCGGCGGCATCGGCGGCTGCAGCAGCTGCAACGCCAGGTGCGTTAAGTGCCGTCGATCGCACGTTGGGCGATAGCTTGGGATTGGATGCAGCGGATTCCTTGGATTTGCCCGGCGATGAACCGAAGCCCGGCAAAAAGTTGAAGAAGGCGAAAGAGGAGAAGAAACTGAAGCCGGAGGCGCCGCCATCACGTATATTGGGACGCGCCCGCAAAGCCGTCAACTATTGCGAGGTGGACGAGGACGAAAGCTATCGATCGTCCAACAAGGATCTGATCATTCCCAAGCAACGTGCCGCCGACGGCACCGGCGCCACAGATCCCTCCTCACCCTCTCCAGCCGCCGATGTCAGCAGTCCAGCGCTTCCACCACCGACAACAGCTCCCAGTGCCGCGGCAGCTGCAACTGGATTAGGGACCGCCACGGCAGCCGCTGTAAGTGCCGCATCCTCCGGCAATGTGCCGCCGTCTGCGTCCGGCTCGTCAAGTGCCTCGCGCACACCCGAACATCCGCCAATTGTTCTGCGCATTTCCAAAGTGAGTCTTGGTCTTCAGTTATGGAGAAGTTTCGATATTTTCAGTGTTCAAAATGAACTGCAAACATGGGGAATATTTGTAGTTTAACAAAATAATGCCGAGAAACTTTTGGAATGATTTAATAGTTCAGAGAGTCAATCAGTTAGCACACAGTGTAAAATATTAATTATTGTAGTAAGGGAGAGTACTACCGTTTAGTCTGTACTTTGATAGCAAGACACCAGTTAGGACAAACAACTTTGAATATATAGATAACTCTGTTAAAGGAATATTAATAATATGAAAAACAATAGTTGTATTAATTACTATTTGTATTCTGCGTCAATATTATTTCTTTAACCAACATTCCAGCCTCTTACCTCTTAGCTTTTGGACTTTGCTTTAAATAGTTCAGGGAGTCAGAGTATTTAATATAAAATACGTGTGATGTTACCAGTTAAGTGATATTTTTAACATAATTTATTATAAAAGGCAACATTTTATTATTTACAATTTGTATTCAGTAAAAACCCTAATTCATTACTGTGGGAAAATCAGAAACAATATTTGATCTTCACTTCATTTGATACGTCATATCTTTTTGATAATTTGATAGGTAATTTCACAATAAAACTTTCCCGAAAATCATCAAACATAATTTTTAAAATGTATTCCTCACCGAAATTGCGTTAAGATTTGTTTGCAATAGTTTTGCTAGTTAAACTTTGTATATACCTTTAAATATATTTTGTTATAGTAATAATGTCCAAATAATTAATTATTTATTTAAATATTTTACACATCCAAAAAGTTGTAGGAATCATAATAAGCGATAGTTTTGCTAGTTACATTTATATTTAGCCCCGCAGTCTAGTGCTTGTTGTGAAAAAAATCATAACAGATTGAATAAATAATTGAGATTAATTATTCATTTCTGAAAATTGTAGAAAACTTAGTAAGCGATAGTCTTGCCTTTAAAAGTTTCTATTAATTTTTTATTGAATTGCTTACTGTGAAATAATCAAAATTGAGCGATAGTTTTGCTAGGTAAAATTATTATTTAATCATAATTGAATCAAATGAATTTCCGCCTGCTTTATGCCCACTGTGCGATGGCTAAGATAAGCTGAGCGCGCAGCAGAAGTTAGAAACGTGCTCACCGAGAGAGCCGCTTTACGACGCTCACCCCATGACTTGCCTCTCGCTCTAACGCACGGCGCTCTCTTGCTAGCACGCGCTGTCTCTGTCCGTTTTGGTTTAGCGCTCTTAGCGAGTGCTGTGTGGGAAAGAGAAAGCGACAACAACAATAACAAGAAGACGGACACAAACGCAGTGTTAAATTACGCGCGCTTTTACATTAAACGGAGTTTTTTCTTCTTTCTTTTCTTTCGTTCTGCGTCTTCTTTGTGTGCCGTGTGTGTGTGTTTTTTGTTGTTGCTTTTATTTTATTTTTTCTTCATTTTCACTTTGCTGAGCGGCACAGTTGCTGTTTGTTGCTGTTCCACGGCAGTTGTCGCGCTCTGCGAGTTTGTTTAGCAGTTGTAATTGTTGTTGTTGTTGCTGTCCAAGTGTTAATTGCGGCTGAGAAAACAAGCGACAAAACTACAAGAAGCGTCAAGCGACAAACGGCAAGCGACTTGCAACATTTTCCCAATACAATGGCATCGTATTTATTTTCCATTCGTCTCATTTCGCAGGGAACCTCACGCCTGGTCAGCACGGACAGCGAGGAGCCGCCAAATAGTTCGCCTGCCCAGCAGCAACAATATCAGAGCAGCTGCATCGAGGCGACACTGGACGATGACGATGATGCCACAGTGGTGCCAAAAATTACAGTGAAACCGCTGCGACCACCAGAAACGAGCTTGCCACAAGCGGTGGCAGCAGCAGCTGCGAGCAACGAGGTGACGTCACAGGGCAACAACAAACAGGCGGAAGAAGAGGAGGACGAGGAAGAAGAGGAAGAGGAGGAGGAGGAAGAAGAAGAACCACCGGAAATCAACTATTGCACGGTGAAAATCTCACCGGACAAACCGCCCAAGGAGCGACTGAAGCTGATCATCAAGACCGACGTGATACGCAACGCGATCGCCAAAGCGGCAGCTGCAGCAGCGGCCAAAGCGGCAGCAGCCGGCGACGAGACGCGCAGCGAAAAGAAATCCAAAAGCAAAAAGCACAAGCACACAAAGCATTCACTAGTCGAACAGCAAGTTGCAGCTGCAGCTGCAGCTCCAATTGCGGCCACAGCAACAGCAACAGCTGCTGCTGTGCCAAGCGAGGCGGTGGTTGGCTCCGAGTTCAAGACGCCCTCGCCGCATCTGGCGCTCAGCGATCCGCCCCAGCAACAACAGCAGCAGCAGCAGCCTCAACGCGGCTCAGTCATCTCGCCGACAACGCGATCCGATCACGACTTTGACTCGCAATCGTCGGTGCTGGGCAGCATCTCCTCCAAGGGCAACAGCACACCGCAGCTGCTCGCGCAGGCGGTGCAGGAGGACAGCTGTGTGATACGCAGCCGGGGCTCCAGTGTGATCACCAGCGATCTGGAGACCAGTCAACACTCGTCCCTGGTGGCGCCGCCCTCCGACATTGAGTCGCGTCTCGAGTCCATGCTGATGACCATGGACGGCAACAATGCGACGGTCGCCAGCTCGCTGGTGGTCGAGGAGCAGCCGCTGCAGGAGGACATCCTGGCGGTGCTGCGCGGCGATGTGGAGCCGCGTCTCAATGGCGCTGCCACCGAGGAGACAGCCGCCAAGCAGCCGAAGCGCAACACGCGCGGCCGAGCGCGCAAGGCGAACAACAATAATAACAACAACAATAATGTGGAAGTGGCAGCGGCGCCGCCAGCTGTGGAACAACGTGCCACGAGGACGCGCGCCAAGCCGACGGAAACATCGCCCACAACAACCACAACGACGACGACGGCGACGCCGACGAGCACAATAAAACGTGCAACACGCGGACGCGGCGCCAAGCGGACGGAGGAAATGGAGGTGGATGAGTCGCCAGAGAAGCCAGCAGCAGAGGCAACAGCGGCAGCAGCAGCAACGGTTGCTGCCACAACGACAACCGAGGAGACGTTGCCGCGTCGCGGACGCGCCGCTGCACGGGCCAACAACAACAATGTGGCGAGCACCACCAACAACAACAACAACACCAACAACAATATCAACAAAATTGCGGCCAATCTGTCGGCCAAGGCGGAAGCCAGTCGTGCCGCAGACAACGGCTCCGGAGGCGCCGCCACACGCAGCTACGGCCGCAAGCGCAAGAATCAGCAGGTGACGCAAGTGCTGCAACAGGCGACGACAACAACGACGACGACGATGAAGGACAGCGAAGCAACGGAGACTGAGCTGAAGTTGAAGTTGCTAGGGCAGCACGATGAAGACGCGACGCAACTGGATGCGGAGGCGGACGTGCAACCGCCGCCTGCCAAAGTGCCGCACACCGAGCTGGAAGCGGAGGCGGAAGCGGATCCCGGCATGGATGAGCTGTCGAACACCTCGAACGGCTCGTCGATGCAGCACGATGGTTCCTCTTCATCGCCGCCGCCGCGTGACTTCAAGTTCAAGGACAAGTTTAAGCGCACGCTAACGCTGGACACCCAAGTCGCTGGCGGAGCAGCTGGCGCGGCAGCAGCAGCGGCCGCAGCAGCGGCGGCGGCGGCAGCGGGAGCAGCAGCCAGCGCCAGCGAATTGCCCGCCACGACGTCCGCTGGCAACGAGGAGTCGCAACGCGGCGCCGTCAAGCTGGTGATCTCCAAGAAGAAGGGCAGCATCTTCAAGAGCCGCGCGCTGGTGCCATCCGATCAGGCGGAACAGGCGACGGTGGCCAAGCGGCATCTGTACAAGCACAGCTGGGATGCGGCACTCGAGGCGAATGGCGGCGGCACTGGCAGCGACGCGAGCAACGCTTCCGCGTCCACGACGACGGCGGGCAGCGGCGCGAAGGCGGACAGCTTGAGCGCCGGCAAGAGCACCGCCATCGATGCCATCTATAGCGATTTCGGCGACAGCAATTCCAATCATAACAATACCTGCAGCAGTGCCGCCTTGCGTGGCGAAAGTCCAGCGTTGGGCAAGCTGAAGACGAAGCCGGCGCACAGTGGTCAATCCTCGCTGGCCTCGGCCACCTCCGCGGACGCCTTTGATCTGGACTTGGAGCCCAGCGCGGATGATGGCGGCGGAGGGGGCGTTGCTGGCGTTGGAGGCGCTGGAGCTGGCGGCATCGGCGGAGCTGGAGAGCGCACCGGGTTGCGTGTGGATCGCAAGACAAAGGAGTACTACACGGTGGTGCGCAATGTGAAGACGGCCCATCAGATCCAGGAGATTGGCGAGTACCAGGAGATGTACGACGATGTCGAGTACATACTCGATGCCCTGCAGCCGCACAATCCGGCGCCCACTCGCTGTCTATCCGCCCTGCAGCTGGCCACCAAATGCATGACGCCCGCATTCCGGATGCATGTGCGTGCTCACGGTGTGGTCACCAAGTTCTTCAAGGTAAGTGGCCCAAAGATTGCAAGCTGGAACTAGCTGTAAATGCCAGGGATCGAAAATAGTTCGGCTTTAAGATAGTCCTCTACCTTACGTAAATTAAGTCTCACAAACACATTTGCGACAATGGAGAACTGACCCCCAAAATAACTAGATGGATGTATATTCAACACTTCATGCTTAGCACTCCGCTGAGCATCATCCATATCTGTTATTCTATTCCTTTTAGTCTACAACCAATGTGTTGTCAAGATCGACTTATCCTTCACACAACTTATTATCAATTTCGCAAATTGCAACCTAGACTGCATACTGCACACAATCAACAACTGAAGATCGTACTCAGTGGATTCTTCATCTCTTTCCAAATGCCAAAAACACAACTAAATTTGTACAATTAGTTTCAACAGTAGCCACATCCTCACTGTAACATCACTTAAAATAGACTACGGAATACTTTTTTACGGACACTTCCATGAGAGCACACTCAACAAAAAATTCAACGCAGACATCCCACTTATAGAACAAAGATGTGACCAACAAACCGCAAAACTATACACATCTTGTATAAACGTAAAGAAAACTGCTTCCCACAAATTGATTAAATACAGTCATCATCTGCATCTGCATAAATATTTTTTTATTCACTGACTGTCTGAACTATTAACACACAGTCCAAGCGGTTATGTTATTTGAAACAACAATGTTCACGTAATTCCTAGTTTCCTTATCAAAAAGTATAAATATAATCATTACCATAATCGTACCAATCTAACATACACTTTTGTGACTATTTTAATAGGCGCTGTCGGATGCGAATAAGGATTTGAGCTTGGGCCTGTGCACCTCGGCCATTATGTACATACTGTCGCAGGAGGGTCTCAACATGGATCTGGATCGCGATTCGCTCGAATTGATGATCAATCTGCTGGAGGCGGAGGGTGTGGGCGTGGGCGTGGCAGCGCCCACAGATCGCGCCAACTACGAACGCAACAAGGTGAAGGTGCGCGAACTGTGCGAGGAGATCAAGGCACAGGGGAAGGGCACGCATCTGAATGTCGAATCCATTACGGTTGGCACGCTCGCAATGGAGACGCTGCTTTCGCTGACCTCGAAGCGTGCTGGCGAGTGGTTCAAGGAGGATCTGCGCAAACTCGGCGGCTTGGAGCACATCATCAAGACAATATCGGACTTTTGCCAGCCCATCATCTCATCTGCCGCCTCGGCGACGGACATGGCGCTGATCAATTGGCAGCCAGCGTTGCTCGACAATATGCAGACGGTGGCACGTTGTTTGCGTGTCCTCGAGAATGTGACGCAACACAACGAGGCAAATCAGCGATACATGCTCACCTTCGCCAAGGGGCGGGCGGTGGACACGCTGTGCCTTCTGTATCGACTCTGTGATCGGCAGTTGGTGCTGCATCCGACAACGACGGAGACGAGCAACAGCAAAGAGCATCCGGGCGTCGCGATGCGTGAATTGCTCATCCCTGTGATGAAGGTGCTCATCAATCTGACGCACACGTTCAACGAGGCGCAGCCGTCGCTCGGCGCCGAGCTGCTCGGCAAGCGCAGCGATGTCATCGAGACGAGCTTCCATCTGCTCCTACTCGCCTCCAACTACATTCCCGATCGCTGTGTCTTTGAGCTGAGCATACTGGTGAGTAGTACAAGCATTCTATTCATTTGTCAATTTAGTTCACTTTGTATTTATATTTATTTCATTTTAAATCACTTCAAATAAGCCCATTAGCCAGTGTTTTCAGTTAGTTTAGTTTTAGCTTATTTTTTTTATATTTATTTTCCTATATTTATGCTACTTTAAGTTGATTATACTTTTGTTTGGTAAATCTCTCATGCTGTCCAAAACTAAGTTAGGTTGGTCCAAACCATCGTGAAGACAGCACATTTGACTTGTTGCTAAATAATAGTTTACCATAGTATCGAAAACTTTGGTGGGTGCACAGTGAAAATGTATAAAAGACTATCAATTAAAGATCAGGCGGCAGGCAATAGGGAGTATCATAAAAATAAAAAGTCTCCCCGACTACGAAATATAATATTACGACTCAAGTGCAAGAAATTTACTGCGAAACATAGATGCGGCGAAACGAAATTCAGAAGATATGGATATATGGAGAAATCGATATGTTAATCCACAATATTCACGTACAGTCACAACAAGCCGCATCTGCCGACGCTAATACATCAATCGGTGTAAAGTCAGAATAGTTTTTTTAAATTAAATGTAATTTTAATTTAAAATATTTCGTTAAATTCTACTTATGTTAATTGTAAACCTCTTTAATGGATAATTTAACTGTTTCTTGGTTGCTTTATAGGTTCTGACGCTGCTCATCAATCTGTGCATGCACACGCCTCCCAACCGTGCCACGCTGATGCAAGCGCATGCGCCTGGTGAATACGTGGCAGACAATCCACCTGCAGGCGCTCAGTCCGTCACTGCGGTCCAGGCTCTGCTCGAGTACTTCTACAAGTGCGAGGAGCTAGCCAAGTAAGCCTATTGATCTTCCTCCAAATTGAGTGGGATATTCAACTAATTTCTATGCATTTTTGCAGGCTTGTGGAGAAGAATACGGATGCGTTCCTCGAGAGCAACGAGAAGGGCAAAAAGAAGCAGGAGGAGGTCGAGGAGACAGTCAACAATCGTAAGTTTAACAGCAAAAATGTGAAATTTGTAACGTTGTTTAAGACTCCAGAATAATTTCCCATTTTGTTTAATTGCAGTTGTGCAACGCGCTGGCCATCACATGGAGCACACGCTAAAGGGCAGCTACGCGGCCATATTGATTGGCAACCTGATCACCGACAACGAGCAGTACGAGACAATCGTGCGACAGCAGCTGCGTGGCAACAGCTTTAAGGAGATCGTTGGTGTGCTGGAGAAATATCACACCTTCATGAACCTGACGTCCAGCGTGAGTATCAAATTAAAAATGCAGCTCACTAAATATCTCAATTACCACTCGCGTCACTTTTGTTTTCATAGTTGGAGGCAGCGTTTGTGGCGCACATGAAGTCCACTAAGAAGATCATTGACAACTTTAAGAAGCGCGACTATATCTATGAGCATGCTGATGATCACGCGATGCCTCTGAATTTGGAGACAACAACGCATCACCATCATCACAACGATGTGCAATCGGCGGAAGATACAATTGCATCGCCACCAGTGGGAATGCGTGGCAGCAACAACAGCAGCAGCAGCGGCAACAACACCAGCAGCAGTGGCAGCATGCCACGCGTCTTTAAGACATACAGCAGTCACAGATAATTGCAGCAGCAGCAGCAACACAAATAAATCAATACTGCATGCAACATGCCACCTCACTTACGGTCCTCGTGCGCCGTCGTCGCCAAAAAACAAACCGAAAGCCTGCCACCAAACTATGAAACTATGTAAATTGTAATTGCAAAAAATAGGAGAGACAATTGCATAATGTGTAATATTTGTTAAATTTCCTATTATGTATGAATGTGTTTTGTATATCGATGAGTAATCTATATAGTGACACACAAAAACACACACACATTCGAACACTCCTGCATTGGATATAGTTAATATTTTAGTGCTCTGCTCTGTTCGGCTTTTGTTTATATAGCTTAGCGTTCTTGTATTCTATTGTATTCAACAACAAAAAAAAAGTGATAGCAAATTTCATGAGCATGGTCAGCGTTTATACTACACACACACACAAACACACACCCAACACTACAAACCACTCAATGATCCAAATTACTACTGATATGTGTACGTTATATAGTCATAAGCAATATTAGCAACTATTATTCTATTTACACACACACACACACAAAATAATCAATTGTACATATTGTTTATTCAACGATTTTATGAAGCGCAACTTAGGTTTTATTTAATGTTTCTATTTCTATATTATTAACTAATTATTACATTATAATATATGCTATATATATGTATATATATGTATGTATATGTACACTTGAACCATATTTTTTTTTAATAATTGTAGAACGCTCTTTATAAGCACACAAACACACACATGTAAAAAGATTTGAGGGTGGAAAATGAATGGAGTGCAGAAAATAAGAAAATATATAGTTATTTTATTGCAAAAACTACAATTTAAGTGAAACAGAACTCTATCCATAAACAATGTATGTATATGTATGTATTGTGTATGTTTAACAAAGAAATGTCATATTTAGGCTTACAACTGAGATATAAACACAGAGAAAAAACAATTTCGGGAACAAAAATATATATGTATTTATTTTTTGTTTTAAAATTGTCGATAATGTGAAAAATATTATAAGGATACTATTACACACTATACATATAAATATTGTTCTTGCAGAAAACAAAAGAAAATATTAAATAAAATTCAAATGAAGTGAATTGCAATTTTACAATTATTTCAATTTATGAGTAATGACTACAGCCATGGTTTTTTTTTTTTTTTTACTTTGTCCTTTCCTTAAAGTCGTATTTAATTAGTCGTTAAAATTTAAATTGTGTATATGTATATATAAGCAGTGGATTGTGGGGACTTAAGTCCACATAACAAGCTGTTCAAAATGACGCGCCTTTTTACACGCGTATTAAAAATGTACCGAATGAGTGTGTAACCATGGGCAATTGATGGCGTTGCAGTATTTTGGTATTTCTTGCTTAGCGTTAAAATATATACTTTAGTATCTTAGTTTGCGGCCACACAGCAACGCAGGTGTTAGTGAATACAGCTTTGAGGGACGAAAAACGGTTCCGAATTAATTTAAAAGTAAATTTATGCGATAATAATAATTAAAAAAGCTGGTAGCACATAACATCGATGCTATAATAAATCGATGTTAAGAAGCAAATGCGAAAAACATCGATATATCGATAGTGCGTGCCATCGAAATTTCTCCATCTCTATCTGATGCGAGAATAAAAGTACAAAAGTTTATTTTGTTTGTTTGTTTTTTTATGAGTTGTGCAAACCACTAAATCGAGTGCGACGACAGTCGGTTACAAAATTTATGTCAAGCTAAAAAGTTAAAGAAAACTAAAAAAAAAGGCCCAAAACGAAAAGAGTGTGTAAAAAGGACGAAGAAGAGAGGAGAACAACAAATAAGGCATAAACAAAAACATACGGAGGCTGAGTGCAGTGTGAACAGCATAGTAATAACAGACAGACAGAGAGGGAGAGTGAGGAGAGAAAGAGACAAAGTGGGAGTGGGAGAGGAAGAAGGTTAGCGAGAGGAGGCGCCATGTCCAAGGTGCTCAGCCCACACAAGCAGGAGACGCAGGTGTCGCGCCAACGCCCACAACGTCCATGCCCACAACGGCACAACAGCACGGCCAGCGTGACCAGCGTGGTCAGCGTGGCCAGTGTGACCAGCATGGATTTGGACGCACTCGATTATACCAGCGGCAGCTCGATCATTGAGTTTCTGGCCAAGGAGCAGGACTGCAACATTGAACCAGCCGATCCCGACAGCATTTTCCAGGAGGTCAGTCGCCTCTCCGACAACACAGACATGCGATCCGTGGACGAGCTGCTGCTGGAGGCGGAGCGTCTCATCCAGCAGCAGTTGCGTTTGGGAGGCGCCAACGATGGCGATACAGATACAGCGGCAGCTGCTGCTGGTGTCCAGCTAAAGAGTTGCGAGCAATTGGAGCGACAGACGCCGTCGTCATCGTCGCCGCAATCGTTGTCATCACCACAGAACAGCATTAGGCTAAACACACGCTACACACGCTCCATTGAGCATGTGACGACCAAGCCAACATTCGCTTCTCCAAAGCAGGCCAAAGTGGAGCAGAAGTCGCCACCAGCATCAGCGGCAGCGGCAGCTGGAGCTGTAGCTGGAGCTGAAGCTCAGACGCCGCAAACGGATGGCAATTTTGTGGCATTCGTTGAGAATCTGCCCTCGGAATCGGTCATCTCCGAGGAGTCCACGCCCAAGGATATGCTGCATCACACACACAATGGCAACGAGCTGCTCGCCCAGCAGCTCGACACGGACGACGACGAGGATACGGTGAGTAGATCTCTTCAAATTCAATATAATAACTTGGGGTTGCCCGATGAGGTAAAAATAAATAAGAACATAAATGACAAGGAAACGACGGCATCAAACCATTTTTTAAGACTTGAGATATACATAATTATTAAGATTTAATTTGATATTTTGGGCTTGTTTCAATTCCTAGAGCAAATGCCAGCTTTATATTATATAGTTTAAATATTTTACAATACATTTCTATCGAAATTATTTGTTTTAATGTCGACTGTTCATAGTCGATTCCCATCTAAAAGTTTTAAATTGTTTTGTCTGTCTGACTGAATGAACCATCAATCTAAGAGCTAAGAGGCTGCAATTTTTACACAACATAGTTTACGTAAAAAGTGCGGGATTTCTTTCTTATTCCAAAATTCCAATTCTCGTTATATTAAATCCCAAATTAAATGTTGCCAATTTACATGTAAGCAGCGAGAGGCTGTTATTCTTACCCATCAATACAATTTTATGGAACACACACAACAAACTTTATTATTTTGGTTTTCTTTTTAATAGCTATCAATTCTTTTTTTTTAAATCATCAAAATACAAATATTTAGTTTTCTAGTTTTTGAATAAATATAAAAAGAAATTATACAAATTTGTATTTGTTGTGCGTGAAAAAGAACCTCAACTATAAATGAATTTAATTCCGAAAACAAAAATTAGGCCTGGTTTTTAGTTTTGTGAACCATTTAGTATAAGGATATGAAATAATATCGGCAAAATAATAAGGCGTAACATAAGTTGCGATTCATAATAAATCTGGCTGCTTTTTGATTAGATACTCAACTTGCAATTAATTTCTATGAAAACCATAAAATATCTACTTCCAAAAAAAACACCATCTTCAATTAAACAAATAATTTATATAATTTATTCACTTTACATATGTACAATGTACACGCATACATAAATAGACATTCACTCAATTAGACACACACACAATTAGAGGGAGAACTTATGCCTCTTGTCCTAGGCAATGGCCTGAGCCACCGCATCGGCCACAATCCAGCCCTCCAGGGCCGTATCCTTGATGTATTTGGGGGGCAGGACAAAGCCGTAGGTGCCGCGATCACGCAACTCCACCGTGTACACGTACTGAACACCGAGGGCGGCACGACTCCAATCGTCGGAGCCGCCGCCAGCAATGCCGAGCACCTCGTGCGTCACCGAGGCGCGATACGAGGTGCCCGTCTTCTGGGCAATGCGATCGGAGGCTGTGTTGGCCACGCGTTGCAACAAATTCGAGTCCTTGACCTTGACGGCCTTGTAGGCCCACGGATAGACGATCATCTGGCCGTAGCTGTGGTACGTCAAATAGCCGTCGAGATTGTTCTTGCGCTTGGCCAGAAATTCGGCGACCACTTTCGTCTCCTGCTCGGAGGAGGGCGAGGTGCCGCGATAGGTGTCACTGCAGGGATTCGTTGAGGAGCCATAACCATTCCAGCCGATGTCGAAGTTGCGATTCAGATCGACGCCGAAGCAGTTGCTGCGCTTCGATGGCGAACGATTCTTGCGCCACAGCCGATTGCTGGTGCGACTGTAAACGTAACCATCGGGATTCATCACGGGCATAATGTACCAGGTCTTCTTGCGTATATATTCGGGTTGTTCGCTCCATTTGCTCATCAGGCTGTACAGTATAAAGGTGACGGTGGCGGGACTGATCCATTCACGGGCGTGTATGCCGCCGTCGATCCAGATCTTTTTGTTTTCGCGCGGGTTCTCCGAGATGCTGTGGGTCGCAAGACAAAAAATGCAGCATGCTTTTAGGCGACGTACTTAAAATGCAGTGTTTAAAAAAACTGTTGCCTACTTTCGAGCGGCAGTTTGTAAATTGATCAAAAATGCAGCATGCTTCTAGGCAGTCGCAATTCGTCAATTTATGTGCCCAATCGATGTGTTTAGATATAGTTTGTCACCCCATTAAATTCCCTAAAAAAATAAATAATGTCTACCTACCGCAAAACTTTCAAATCGCGTCCCTCAGCCGTCTGTCCGATGGTATAGAGCCGACATATATCCGGGAACTTGGCGCGCACCTCGCGCATGAAGGCATAGATCGTCTCCAGATCGTGGTAGTCCTTCCAGTGCATGCCGCTGCCGCTGCGAGACGCCCTATCTGTGCACCCCCAAAAAGATAAAAGGATTAGGAAAACACAGGCGAATCGCAGCCAAAATTGTTGCTTACTTGTGCGACTGCCTGGCAGGGATTGGGTGCCATTGACGCCATCGAGCTGCTCCTCGTCGATCAGCTGCTGCACATTGTCCGTCAGCACTTCGGCCTCGAGTCGATGGGCGTCGAGAAAACTGCGCGCCGCCTTCACATGCTCCTTGGCAATGGAGATGTCCAGAAACTTGGAGTTCTCCTTCCAGATGTTGCCGCCAAACTTTTGCTCCATCACCTGGCCCACGGGTATGCTCTGTTGCATGGCCTCGGTGATGTTGTAGATGCGCCACAACTGCGTCTCATCGAATCTCTCGGGAATGCCGTTGCCCATCTCAATCTCTGCCAGGGGCAGCGAGCTGTTCATTGTGCCGCTGACCGTGGCAAGCAGCAACGCTGCCAGCACCAGTCCAAGTTCCATCCGCATTGTCATCGCAAGATATTCGTGTCTATGTGAAGCAATATCTTATCAGTATTTTATGTTTGTCGGCATCATTTAATTATGTTAAAAGCTTTTGGCTTCCCGAGAAGGTTGCAGATATTTACAATTTTGTTGCACCGATGCCCATTTTTGTTGTTTAACACAATTATAGTATGTTGACAATTATATTGACATTCAATTAACTAACAGAACTGCCAATTGCCGTCAATCGGCATTGATGTAAACGAAAAAAAGAAACCTTTCAATTTTCCACATCACTTGTTTTCAAGTTGGCCAATTTAAAGTGTTGGCTGTGTGGCACGAGTTGTGTCGAGTAAGTCGAGTATTTGTTGGCCTTGGCCAAGAGCTGTCAGCAAACGGCCAAGTTCAATGTTACAATATCAAGTCGCAAATCTGCCTCGAGTGCAGCGTGCGTGTTGTATTTTGTTGTTGTCGTTGTCTGGCGCCGATTGATTCGATTCGCGGATTTTTTATTCATTTTTTCGTTAGGCAGACAACTGATATGGAATTTTGATTTGGGCTACTCTATACTATATACTATGGTATAAAGGTACTGGTGTACGTATAATAAATCCATTTGCAACATTTGTATGCATTAAGCAATCGCGTCATACCGATGCAAATGATAATGCCTTTTTTTTATATATTTTTTTTTATTATTTTTGGAAATTATTTCGGCGACAGAATCGGAATTACGAGTGGTCTAAATCTCGCTTTTAAGATGTTTTTTTTTGTTGTTTTTTATTGTGTGTCCGTTGCGTGTTGTCTTGTTGTGGATATGAAAATAGAAAACGGCCGCTCAACCAAAAAGCCAATTTCGAAACTGTTGTCGCTTTTGGTTAGCACGCAATTGTGCTAATTTTCCCCAACGACCCGTTTAGATTTGTTAGTTCTTTTAAAGTTTCTGTTGTTGTTGTTTTTTTGTTTGTTTAGTTCATTTTCGAGTGCAGAAAGCAGCCCAGAGAACCAAGAACTGGTTCTGGGACTAAACAAACAAATGTAGAAGAGTGCGATGCGATGCGTGTGATTGATAGATAGACATGGATATAGTATCGACCTTCAGCTCTCGCTACATTAAAGTTGTATTTTATTTTTGTTGTTTTTTGAAACTGGAGCGAATGCATAGTTCGCCTTGAGTCGAGTTGTAAAAATCGAAAACTTGTTGCAGTTGTGCGAATGCTGAGCGTGTTTCGTCCCACAGTGAAATGTGTAAATGCAAAATGTGAATGTACAGATACGTTTGTGCGTGTGTGTGCGTGTGTGTGTGTGTGTGAGCTGCTGATGTCAATGCTGGGTGCGAAAGGTAAGCGAAGTACACTTTAAATATGCAGACAGACGCATCCGCATTAACTTTCTCACACACACACACACACACACACACACACTTACATTTCACTTCATTTGTTTTCTTCTCTTGTTCGCTTACATTTTATCTCCTTGTTGTTGTTGATGCGCGTTCTTCGGCCGCCTCTCTTGTTCTTTTCGACTGCTGCAATTGCCGGTCACTTCTGCTGCTGCTGCTGCTGACACACCTCTTGTTCTCACTGTGTGTGTGTGCTTGAGTGTGTGACTGTGACTGTGACTGTGACACTGGGCAGGCCAGTGACTGTGCCAGACTAAATGCTGCCTTTGTGTGCGCTTCAATTTTTATATGAAGCCAAGCCAGGCCGCAATGCGAGGGCCGTTTCCCGATCAAAAAAAAAAAAAAAAAAAAACAGCAACCAAACCAAACAAAACCAAAAAATTAAAAAAAAAAACGCACAAATCGGAGAGAAAAAAAGAGACCGAGCAACGTAAAAAACCAATACGTTAAACAGAATTACAACAGAAAGTGAAATAACAACAACAAAAAAAAAAAAACCAAAAAAAAAAACAATTTTGGACAAAAAATTGCGCTACTGGCTGACGACCGATCTTGGAGCGATCGGCGCGTACTGAATGAAATGACAGCCGCATCGCAGTCGCTGCTCTAGTCGCAGTCGCGCAGCGCCAGCGTCGCCAGCAGCAGCAGCGGCCGCAGCGTAGCGACGACGTCGCAGCGCGAGAGAGTCACGCTTAGTAAGATTAAAGCTTACAGAAAGACAACAATAAACTTTAAAACTGTTGTTGTTGTTGTTGTGCACGTCCATGTGCATGTTCATGTGCATGTGCATGCCTTAACTCTGTGTGGGTGTGTGTGTGTGTGTGCAGAGAGAGAGCCGAAGAGTAAGAGAGCAAGTGAGAGGTGAGGGTGGCAATAGATGCTTCGCATTGGCCCCATGCGACATTGACTCTCTGGTGAAGCTGCTATCGTTTTTACATTGTGTTTGATGATGAGCTTTATCGCAATCTGCCTCCTCCCGTCCCCCTCTCTCCGCCGCCATTGTGCAGCCATGTGTGAGCAGCGCAGCAGCAGCATGCGATGCACTTTGCACTCGCCTATCTCGAAACTTACAGTTTGGCAGTCACAGCGTTCGGCACTGTTTGAGCTTTAAAATTCAACATAAATTAACACTTCTATTTTTGGGCCATACAATCGGTTTGCTTGATTATTTAGCACCTGAACAAATCGTGCTTTAGCGGAAATTTTCAGTGTCACCATCAAAGCGATTTGTATTATGAAAATTTTCCGTATTCCCTAATGAATTGCATTGTGGCATGCAATAAAATAAATTTGAATTTTGCATTTTGCATTTACACCACCGGACAATGGGTCAGCTCGATAACGTATTGAGCAAAATCTATAATTGCGCACTGTTGTTCCAAAATCGACCTTTCATTTGTCTAGTTTTCGTTGCGGTTGTTGTTTATTGTTTCGTTCTGATAACGCTTCTAATTACAACTAATAACCTCGCGAGTCTTATTCAAAGCACGTATACGAAAACTATACTATTTAGTGTGATTAACAATAACATTGTATAACGAATGCTGATTATATTTGGTTTCATATATACCATATAAACTCAATGGAAACTAAAAAGGAATTATTTGGGCGGTAGTCGACTCGAAAATACCCTTTGGAAGTAGGTTTAATATATTTTGGAAAATTAAGTTAAATTAAATTATTAAATTAAACTATGAAAACTAAAAAAGGAAATATTTGCGCGGCAGTCGGCTCAAAAATACCATTTTAATATATATTTAGTACATTTGGGAATTAAATTCATTAATAATGATAATAATTATTAATGCCATAAAAACTAAATAATAATTCTTTGGGGGATGGTCGCTAAGAATTATATTACATAGAACCGAATTAAAATAGATTAGTTTATTTAATAAATTAAATACAAATGTTTTAATTTGCATAGTCTCTTTGAGACTCTTGGCTATTCGCAGAGTATTTTAATTTAATCAATTGCTCATATAAAATTTGTATTATTCATTGCAAAATTCAGCATAATCTGTAGGTGGGAATAACCGATGAGCGCAGATCTGTTAACTGATGACTGGGAATTGACCCAACAGATAACACAATGTGCGAGGCAGAGGCAGAGAGAGCGAGATTGTTTACAATTGGGTTTAATTGACTCGATTCATTTGAGCAGCGGCACATTGAGCAGAGCATTTCGAACTTGTCCTCGACTTGTCCTCTCGTGAAAGTTTCGCATTTCTCCTGCCGAGTCACGCTCGAATTGTTAATTTGCATTCTCTCAGGATGTTATTCTTACAAGTGTGTTAATCTGGCGATCATGGCGTATTATGATCGTTTATGTAAATATGCTGATGTCTATGACGGTATTTATGTGTATGACGGCGCAATTTTTGACCCACTTGTCATATTTTTACTTTCTTTTGCCCGCCTTTAATGATGATAAACACGATGATGCTGATGCTGATGCTGATGCCCCCGTCCAATTTGGTTTTTTATTTTCTTCTCTTTGGCTTCTGCTGCTCTTCAGCGTCTTCTACCGTATTTTGTTGTCTTTTTGTATTTTGCGTATTGTTATTGTTGTGCTCGTTTAAAAGATTTTCACTTTTGTGCGTTACCCTTTTGAAACCGCAAACTGCCAACTGCAGCAGCAGCAGCAACATCAACAGATCATTGTGGCCATACAATTTACAATTTGAACAACAATCCGTCAGCAACTGAAGCTCAACTCGAACTTGAATGCGATTTTTATTCTAAACAAAAAACCAAGATATACAAAAGCGTTCAAGATGGAGGCCAAGAGTTGGTGTCTTTTGTGATTGTTTTGTTGGTTCGCAGGGTGTGCGTTAGTCGGTCAGTTGGGTGGCGGGCGAGTTCTCACCTGTTTTGGTAACGCGTTCGGCGTCTAAATCACTTTCTTTGCGCGGCTTTGAGCTTTTGCTGCAAGCAACTTGCTCGCTGGCGAAGGCCTTTCGCCTGCCCCGCATAATTTCTATATGCATGTAAAAATAAATGAATACATACATATATACACAGAGTATGCGTCGATGTATATGTATATTTATTTGTGTTTCGCCCGTCGCGGCATTTGTCTTTTACTGGTTTTCAAAACGCGATTGAAAGTGAAAGTTTCGCCCGCCGTCGAACTAGCTCCCAACACACAACAATCTCGCTCTCGCTCTCACACTTATTATTCTCTTGTACTGCTTTCTATTTGGTCTGCCTGGCGCCCAAAAACATATATATATCGTTTACATAATTCGATTCGCGTCGATTAACTGAAATCGAAATCAAATTGCATCGCTTGTGTCTTGCACTTCACTCGCACTCTCAGCATTGCCGACTTCGCCTAAAAGCATGCAACGCTTTTCCCCATCAAGCAGTGCAAATTGCCGAATCCCAAAGCGAGCACTTTTAATTTAAATTGCGGACGTTCATTATGCCCATATCACAGCAATGACTCAAGGGTTTGCAGGCGATTATATCATACATCTGAAAAGAAATGATTTTTGAAGTCATCGATTCCTTTTAATTATCCGATTTGTTTATGGTAGACTGGAAAGTTAATCGCTTGCATAATACCATTTTTTATTGCTTTCCACAGTTACGACAAACAAATCTCACTCGATTCCAGTTTTGTGTCGTCGCATTTTATGGCTTTAATTAAGTTGCAATTTGCATATGTGAATCGATTAATAAATGCCAATCAAATCGCCAAGTGATCTCTGCAAATGTGATTTGCTTTACACTTATAGTATTGCGATTAAAGATTTGCAAACTAAGGCAATTAAGTCAGGGTAAATTACGAAATATATTTTATATATAGTATTTTTTCAAAGAATGAAGATTGCCCAAATTAAATGTAACTCTCTTATAGTCTCTATGATTATGATCCCTGATATAAATTTACTGCTTTTTGTTTTCAAAATATCACAAACTTAGAATGAAGTTATATAGTGTTTATATAGCCTCTATGATTATGATTATTTAGCTACATTTTCCTATTTTTTTAAAACGAATTTTTTCCAAATCTATAATAATGATGTTTTAGCTAAATTTTCAATTTTTCAAAAATATATAAATACAAAAATTACTAACTTAGAACGAATGATGATTCAATGATTATAATCTTTACGCTAAACTAATCATCAACGATCGCCAACAACTTAAAAAACGAAAACAATTTGTTTTGCGTGCGTCTTTTTTATTATGTTTCAAAAAAAGTGTCAAATAAATAAACATAAATATTAATGAGTACAATTAAATGATTGCGTCAAGTCAGCGACAGCTGCTGAGCTATCGTGCGCAGAAATTCAAAGGCTTCCTCGCCCGACTCCAGAATATACTGCGGCGGCATCAGATACCCATAACGCCCCTGATCCTTGAGGAACACGTTGTACACGAACTGCGGCTCAATGCGATCCTGCACCCAATCAGCCGAGTTGCCCGGCCTCGCCAGCTTCTGGCGATAGCTGCTGCCCAGGCTGTATTCCGCGTGATTGAGTCGCCGGAAGTTGAGCATCGCCTGGCGAGCTGTGTGGCGGAGATCGCGCTGATTGGGCGTCACGTAGTCGGCATCGCCCCAGGGATAGGTGATGGCCTGGCCGTAGCCGCCGAAGGAGACGTAGGCGCCCAAATAGTCGCGCATGCCGAGCAGAAAATTGCGCATCGCTCGCGTCTCGGTTTCCGAGAAACTCTTGGCGCCCTGATACAGATTCATGCAGGGATTCGTTGAGGCGCCCGCCTGGCCCCAGCTGTAGTCGAAGTTGCGATCCAAGTTGACGCCGTAGCAGCCGCTGTCGCTGTCGTAGTTGCGGTTCTTGGTCCACAGGCGGTCGGTGAGGCGCGAGTACTGATAGCCATCGGGATTGGCCAGCGGCAGGAAGTACCAGTCGATGTGGCGCATCGTCTTCTCCGCCTGGCCCTGGCTCCACAGCCACGTGAGCTTCGAGATCGCGTAGGTGAGGGCGGCGGGACTCAGCCAGTCACGTGCCTGCATGCCGGCGTCGACGAACACGGCCCAGTTCTTGGGGTTGCCATTGGAGACCCTGTGCGGGGCGATCGGTAGGGATTTGGCAGTGAGATTGGCAGTAATATTAAGAGCAACAGCAGTGACATTTGGAGTAACAGACGTTTTAACAGTTGTAGCAATAGAAGTAACAGATGCAGTAACATTTAGAGTAACAGAAGTTTTAACAGTGGTTGGAACAGTCATAATAACTTTTCTGGTAACACTTACAGAAGTTGTAACAGTTGTGGCAACATTAAAAGTAACAGAAGTTGTAACAGTTGTAGTAACAGAAGTTGTAACAGTTGCAGTAACAGAAGTAATAACAGTTGTTGCAACCTTAGCAGTAACAGTGAGAATCACAATAATTGCAGCATTCATTTATAGTTTGAATTATTAGTGTAATTAACAGCACCAATAATTGTAGATAAATAACAGCAGCAGTAAGAATGATTGAAGCAGTGCCAGCCTAAATTACGAGTTCACAATTTTTGTGTTGAACTCAAAAAATATATTCAAAGAAAAAACTCAAAAATAAAAAGCTCTAAATTGGAATAATAATGAACTCAAGCCAAAATTGACAGAACATTATTTACACTGCAACAATAACGTTTAGACTTTGAATGTTAGCAATATTGACTAAGAGAATAAATAAAATCAATAATCCAGTGATACTCGTAGCAATATTTACAGCAATGGTAACAGTGACAGTAGCTGTTATAATAACACTTTTCGTTGCTGTTATTTTACTGTAGTACTCAACTGTAGTTTCTGTTACAATATAGGTATCTGTTAAATTAACAGTAACAGCAGCATTGGTTCGCTGTTATTAGATCTGCGTCTACTAACAGTAACAATAACATTAACAGTGTTTGTAACAGTCACAGTAAATATCGATTGCAGTTGCTGTTATTATAAGTAACAGCAACATTAACAGTTGCATTAAGAGTAACAGAATCGTAACAGTGAGCGTTGTAGCTGCTGTTATTGTAATTGTACAACTGTAAAAGCAGCAGTAACTGTAACAGTAACAGTAACAGCATCAATCAATCAATCGATCAATCGGCGTACAAACCTAATCACCTCCAGCGGCCGCTTGTTGCGCGTCAGTCCGATTTGAACGATCTCGGCCAGGTCGGAGTGGGACTCGAGGATGTTCTGGAGGAACTGCTGGATGTCGCCCTGGTCGTGGTAGCGACGCCAGCTCAGCAGCGATCCCTCGCGATTGAGCCAGGGCAGCGAGTAGTTGGCGCTCGTGCTGGGAGTGTCCATCTCGGTGTCGCCCACCTCGGTGTAGGTGTCGTCGATGGCGGTCTCGATGTCGTCGATCATGATGTTGTAGCTGAAGGCGGTCTTCTCCATGTACAGCTGGGCGGCCTCGACGTTCTTGTGCTCGACCAGAATGTCGATGCCATCCTGATTGATGTTCCACACCTCGCTGCCTGCAAAACAGAGTCACAGATGAGACGCAAGTCGCATCGAATTGAACTAAACATATCGCTACCAAAGTACTTTATGAAGGCCCGCAACTTGGGCTGCCCGAGACGCGTCTCGTGCAGCTTCCACAGCTGATAGCCGTAGTAGCGACGCACCGAGGCGTCGTTGCGATAGCGTCGATTGATCTGATACGTCGAGCCCGGCGACATGAAGTCGAAGCGTCGCAGATCTGTGGGCACCAGCCACTGCAGGCGCTCGAAGGTCGCCTCGTACAGTTCGCTGGTGTTCAGCATCCAGATCTCCGGCAGCTGCCCCAGTCCCGGCACCGTGACGCTGCGCCAGAACAACAGCCTCGACTCCAGCCCAGCCAGGTGACCCAGTAGACCCAGCAGCAGACCAACATCGATCGGTCTGAACATCATGCCGATCGTGCTACGCAAACAGAACTAATTCGTCGCTCTCGCTGGCCAGAAGGTCAACATTTTTGACAAAGAACAAAGAATGTTTCTCGCTGTCGCTGCCATCGAACTTGAAATTGATGTTGCCTCTTGTTGTTGCCATTGATTAATGCCAATTTTATGCGCAGAGACCTGGTTCTCAAGTTGACTAGCTGTGAGTTGTGAATTTGTGAGTTGTGAGCTGGGCGTTAAACGCTTGACATGCTGCCACTATTTAGCTGGTTGCTATTGGCCTAATCACGGCCCAGCAAGTCACTCGGCCAAGAGGTCAACAGCCCAAAGCACGCACTTTAAGCTGTTCTTTCTCGCTATCGCGCCATTTACATGCGAATGTCGTTAGAACGCAGAGGAAGTTGTAGTTGTTGCTGCCTATACCCGGCAGCCAGCAACTAGTGAGGTATTTACTTAATGTCGTCATGATATTTTTACATAGCTTGAGTAGATCTACTCAATCGAATTAAATCTTATTTAATCCCAAAAGAATTGACAATCAATTTTACATTAATTTGCTGCCAAATATTTTAAATGTAAATATAGAAGAAATTTATACAGATATTTTAGCTGCATATTACAAATAGCTAAATATAAATTAAACAAAATGTTATTAATTAATAACAACAACTAGTCTTTGTCATATTAATTTATGACTGATGCAAAATTCTAATTTTCTGTTCTGTCTGTACGGCATTTAAATTATAATATAGGTTGTTTCCAAAATTGTTTTATTTAAATTGAAAACTAACTATTATGTTTTCGTTTAATTTCTTTATATTTAAAATAAGAATTAACTCAACATTTTAAATAAAAATAATTTAAATGAAAATATAATGTAGAGTTAACTCTTATTTTAAATAAAAAATATATATATATATATATATAATTAATTGAGCTCAAAACACTCTGAGCTAATTTTAGATCTTTGCCAAGCCCCTTTTTGACAACCGAAATAATGTTTATAGCTATAGATAATACATTTAAAAATGATGCCAACTGTGATATAGAAGCAACATAGTTCGATCGCTTAGCTTTGGTCACACTGGATTATTTAGTGGGTATCAAATCAAATATTATATTTGAATAAATTAGTATAATATTTGCATGGATTTAAAGGTGCTAGAAATGAAGTTCAAAACACTGAGCTAATTTTAGATCTTTGCCAAGCCAAGCCCTTTTTTGATTATATTAATACAATATAGTAGATGTATGAGATCGTTATGCCGATCAGTTAGTAAACTCGCTTAGCTTTGGTCACACTGGATTGCTTAGCGGGTATCTCGCCGTCTAGCAACTTGGCCACTTGTCAATCGCCTTATAATGGCTGCGATCGATGGATCGCCATGGGGACTTACCGAACGTTTCGACGAAATGATTGAACTGCGCATCCGGTGAGCTGTCGGCACGCCTGCGTGTCCCATTGAAGTTGAGCTTCCACAACTGATCGCCCCGATAGCTAACGTAGTTCTCGTCCAGCGCCGATCGCACTGCGGATCGTCGACCTTTGCCCTGCTGCTGTTCCATGGGTCGCAAGTACCGCAGCAGCTGCGTCACGCCGCCTCCAAAGAACGGCAATCGCACCAGAGGATCTCGGGTGCGCGGATGCGACGACAGCTCAAAGCGATGCGGCTTCAAGGCATTTGTCGCTGTCGACAAGGCAAAACAAATGCATATTGCAGCCCACGTGACGTATGCGTAATGCATGCTTCAGTTTCGTCTTCCACTGCGCGTTCTGTTTGCTGCTTATCCTATTGGGAGGTCCGAGTGTGCAAGATCGCTGGCAACCTGTTGCTCGTGTGGCCGTTGGATTCAGTTTGGCTGGCGATGCGGCGAGAGACCGACAAATAACGGCCAAATTTCTTGACCATCGTCGTGTTCTCAATTCTCCGATTTTTGTGGGCCACACAATGGGCCGAAATTAGCATAGCTTAAATATATCACTCTTGCTGCTGTTGTTGCCACTTTATGTTTTTGCCAAACTTTTACTTTGTTATACGCATCGCATCGCAACCATTCTGTTATACTCGCTCGTTACACGGCGCCGAGCTCTTTCTCTGTCTCGCCCTTTCTCCACGCTGTTAACTTGGCTTTTACTTGCAATCGATCGACCCAAACAACTGGAAGATTGTCTCAAGATTGTGCAGAGAAACATATTTCGTTTGTGTACAAAATTATAATATATGTTTATAAGACTATCTTTATACGCAAGTCTTAATCTAAAATTGTTATTATTGAAAAGAAACCCAATCCAAAAAAAAGAATAGTTCAAATATTGATTTGTTGATATTTGAGCTACTGAAATACGACAAAATCATCATCCGTTGAGTTTCATAAATCTACTTCAATCAATAGTATTTAGCGAGGCAAAGTTGAGAGTTTTCTACAACATATTTTAATTATGTGTTCACCATGTGTAAATAAATAATATATATTTTTTATATTTTTTCTGCAATTAATTCAGTTAGTTGCGTTAGTTTTCTGAACTGTGTTGAATACTATTAAATGGATTTACCAAATGTAAATACAAATTATATTCACAAAACTTTTTCATATACATATATTTTTCTGAAATTAATTCAGAACTGTATTCAATAATAATCAATTCATTTAATTGATATCAATTTAAATAAATAATATTCATAAAAGTTTTAAAGAGAAATTTTCAGAAATTATAGTAATTCAGTTCTGAGCTGTATTAAATAACACATCACTCAATAAGTCCGTAGGATAACTAAGAAAAACACATTTTTTTGGCGAAATTCGATTTTATTCATCAACATACATTCATTCAAGGGTGATACAATCAGTCCAACGCCGTTCTAGCATTTCGACACCTTTTTTGTAAAACAATTCGTTTTGGCCTCAAAATAAGCTTAAATTTCAGCGATCACCTCTTCATCCAAGCCAAATTTTTTTCCGGCGAGCATTTTTTTCAGGTCTGCGAACAGGTAGTAGTCACTGGGGGCCAAATCTGGAGAATACGGTGGGTGCAGAAGCAATTCGAAGCCCAATTGCTGCAATTTGGCCTTCTCTAAGAATCATCGACATGTTGTTGTTTTTGGTCCACTGTGAGCAAACGCGGCACCCACTTTGAGAACAGCTTTCTCATGGACAAATGTTCATGCAAAATAGTGTGCACACTGCGTTCTGATATCTTCAAGGTGTCAGCTATCTCACGCAATTTCATTTTTCTGTTTTCCAAAACGATGAAATTTTAACAGATATCTTTAAAAGGTTAGTACTTCCTAAAAATCATATGGATTATTACATAGCAACGCCATCTGTGTGTCATCCTACGGACTTATTGAGTGATGTGTTAATATGAAAATAATGTTGTTGTTCTGAAATTTGGTCCGCTAAAGAAAAACGCATTTGTTGTGGATTTTTGTCAATAAACATGTCTCAGTCTATTCTTCGAATGTTCAATTTGTCTAGTTACAAATAAATAAATAAATAAATAGTTTCGTATAAATAAGATTAAAAAAAAAATGAGTTGGACGCGTAATCAGAAACAAAAAAAAAAGTATTGAACTAAAGTCCACTAGTTGCGTGGTGCACTCAACTAATGGAAGCGACGGCGGCTGCTCTTGCTCCTGCCGGCCACATCGGATCCGTTGCCGTGTCCTCCGCCCTGGTGGATGGCACGGGCAACGGTGTCGACGAACGTGAAGCCATCCTTGCCATTGAAATCAATGAAGTGGGCCGGCAGCACGAACCCATAGCGGCCCGAGTCGCCCATCTCGATGGTGTAGGCGTACTTGATGCCCGCGATGCCCTTGGCCCAATCATCCGAACCGCCGGCGGCGGGATAAAGCGTTGTGGCCGACGAGCCAACCGTGTACTTGATGCCCGACGACTTCGTGATGATCTGTCGATGATAATTCAGTCAGCTCAGAGAGAGAGAGAGACAGAGAGTGTGAGAGGAAGACTTACGGAGCCAGCTTGGCGAGCGACACGATCGAGATCGGCGCGATCCTTGGTCAGCTGATAGTCGTAGCCCCAGGGATAGAGAATGTACTGGCCGTAGCTGTGGAACGAGAGATACGCCTGGAAGGTGTCGCGCGGAAAGCCGCTGATGAACTTGGAAATGTAGAAGGTCTCCGGTTCGGAGAAGGCCTTGCTGCCGCGATACGTCTGCGAACAGGGACTGGCCGAGGTGCCCTTGCCGCCCCACTTGTAGCCAAAGTTGCGGTTCAGATCGACGCCGGGACACTGACGGCCGTGGGCGCGCATATTCTTGCGCCACAGGCGATCCGTGGTGTGGGAGTATTCGTAGCCATCGGGATTGGCCACGATGTGAAAGTAGTAATCAATGTTCTGCATATGCTTGGGCTGATCTTCGAAGCCCTCGACCAGCTGGTTGGCAATGTAGCTGACGGTCGCGGGACTGATCCACTCGCGGGCATGCATGCCACCATCGATCCAGATGGCCGGATTGCGTGGCTTGCCATTCGATACTCTGCGCGAAGATGAAGATGAAGATGATTAGAACAAATTGCAGAGGTTTTGCTGATGATGGCGACTTACTTGAGGATCTTGAGCGGACGCTTCTCCACGGAGTAGCCGATGATTTCGGTGGAGCAGATGTCGGGATAGGTTTTGGCCAGGTAATCGATGAAGCCGTGAATGTCCTCGAGGCGATGATACGCCTGCCACGTCAGACGATGACCTGTCGAAGGGAGGAGATAAAAGGTCAGCATGTTGCAACTTCAACCCCCTGGTGTGGTGTCAAGTGGTAGCAAGGAAATTGCGTGTCTGCCGGTTATTGATTAAACAAGTGTCTTGGCGTTGTTTATGCGCCACGTCTGGTGCGTGGCCAGTCAAGTGCATGCAACTGCCGGTGGCAGCAACGTCGCAAACTGTCACTCAATTGCCGTCGCGATGTCTCTTTTCTCGGGTCTCGCTGTCACTTTGCTTTATGACTTTTCACACGCCCTCGCCATTAGCTGCATTAAAAGCTCGTTTATGGCAACACCCTTTACCCTTTGCGACAAGTTTGTTGTCTGTCCCCTTTTTTTTTTTGCAACCCTTTACCCGTTAACTCACCCTTGCGGTTCTGCAACTCGGCGATTTTCTCCGCCGGCGGATTCTCCACTTCGATCACCTGCTGCAGGTTGTCGATCAGCACAATGCGCGACAAGTTGGCGGCACGAATGTGACGCTCGGCGGCCGCCAGCACCTGAGGCTTCAGCAGATAGTCCACCTCCTGTTTGACCTCCTTCCACAGCTGTCCGTCGTACTTGGACTGCAGCTCATCGGCCATCTTCTTGTCCTTGTCCGTCTGCACCACAATGCGCCACACCTGAGCTCCGTCGTAGCGACGCAGATTCGAGTTGACTGCCGTCGGCTCCGCTTCGGTCTTCTGCAGCTCCGGCTCCTGCTGTTGCATAAACGAGGCGTTCACATAGTTGAGCACACTGTCGAGCACTTGGCTCGCCTCCGGCTCCGGCAGCAGCTGTGGCACAATCGCGGCGGGAATAATTGTCGTCAGCATGGATTGCTCCGCTGGCTGTGCTTGAATCTCGGGCTGCTTGGCGGGAACTTCATCAGCTTGAATTTCGGGTTGCATGGCAGGAACTTCATCAGCTTGAATTACAGGCTGGACTGCGGGAATTTCATCAGCCTGGATTACAGACTGCATGGCGGGAACTTCATCAGCTTGAATCTCGGGCTGCATGGCGGGAACTTCATCAGCTTGAATTTCAGGCTGCACAGCGGGAACTTCATCAGCTTGGATGACGGGAACCTCGTCAGCTTGAATCTCGGGCTGCTTTTCCGTTTCGAAATGCTGCTCTGCCAACACTTCGCTTTCCTTGGGCACTTCGGGTTCAATGCTTGCAGCAGGAATTGCGGCTTCCTCGACATCGGTCTGTGCCGTTTCCTGCTCGACTGCTGCAGGTTGAACTTCAGCCTCTGGCTCGGTTTCGATTTCGGGTTGAGGCTGTGCTACAACTTCAGCTTCCGGTTGAGTTTCGGACTCTTGTGGAGCATCGGCTGCAATCTCGGATTCGGGTTCAGCTGCTGTTTGAATTTCCGCTTCAGGTTGGGGTTCCACCTCAGCATCTTGCTGCACTTCAGCTTCGGGTTGCACTTCAGGTTCGGGTTGAACTTCAGCTTCAGGTTGCACTTCAGCTTCGGGTTGAACCTCAGCTGCGGGGTGCAGCTCAGCTTCAGCTTCGGGTTGAGCATCTTGTTGCACCTCAGCTTGCGTTTCGGATTGCGCTTCGTCTTCAGTTGGCGTCGCAATTTCAACTGCAGGTTGAGCAATCACTTCGGGTTGAACTACAATTTCAGGTTGAGTCTCCACTTCAGACTGGACTTCATCTTGTTGAATCTCAGCTTCTGGTTGAGCTGCAGCCTCGGCTGGAATCTCAGCTTCGGGTTCGGGTTGAGCAACAGCAGCTGCCTCGGGTTCAGCTTCAGCTGCAGCTTCGACTGCAGGTTCCGCTTGAGGTTCGGCTTGGATTTCGATTGGCTCCGATGGAGCGGCTTCCTCATCGTGTTGCACAGGAACGGCGGCTTCGTTGTTGTCCTCTTGCAGCTGCTGCTCGGTGGCTGAGTCGACTTCGAGCTCGGGCAACGCGGTCTGTGGCACAAACTCACTTGGCTGCTGATCGGGCTCCTCGGCGACAGCTTCTTGAGCCTCCTCGGGCAGCAGATCGCTCATGACCGCGCTGAGACCTTGCTCGATGCCCTCGGCCATGGACTGCAGCATGGAGGCTTCAGTGGTGTCCACTTCGTTCTCAGCAGCTAGCTCCAGCTCCAGCTTGGGCTCTTCGCTCGCTGCCAGCTGCAGAGCTGCCTCTGTGGCAGCTACCTCCGCCTCAGACTCATCAGCCTGCAATTCCGATTCCGATTCTGAGTTGGGCACAACTTGAGCCGCTTCGGTGGCTGCTTCGGCCACATGCTCGGCGTTCTCCAGCTGCGCTTCCTGGCTGCCCTCGACGGGCTGCTCGACCACATGCTCCTCGATGAGCTCTGGCGATGCGATCGCTGCGCCAACCTCCGCTTCTGGCTGCGACTCCGCCACCAATTCCGACTCGGTCTGGGCCTCGGCCAGCGATATGTCGCTGGGCAGCTCGATCAGCTGCATGGCTGGCGTGTCGTCGCTCTCCAGCATCAGCATATCGGTCTGCTCGGCGGCGTCGGCGGCGTCGCTGTCGCTGTCACTGCCATCGATGGTGTTGCGATGCACATGCTCCGTGTCGTCCAGCTGGCTGGCCACCGACTCCGGCACCAGCATGTACATATCCGTGTTGCCGCTCGCCGGCACCGCGGCCATCTTCATGTCGTCCACCACAACGGCGGCCTCTGGGGCGGGCAGCTCGTTGCGCTCGAGCGCCAAGCGATCCAGCGACATCGCTGCTGTCTGGCTGATCAGCAGCAGCAGCAGCGGCACAGCATAAAGCGGCATCCCTGTTGACATTATTTTTCTGTTGTAGTTGTTGTTGTTGTTGTTGCTTGCTCTTGATCTCGCGCCGTGCATCTTGGCGAGATCTAACACTAAACCGTAATGAGACATGTCCCATTGCTGGAGTGGCGCTTTTATACCAACGCTGGGAAAGTATTGCCATTTCATTTTCGATATTTTTCTCTGCCTCGTCGACGTCGCTCAAGCTTTTTACACCGCGACTCTCTGCATGTGTGCGTTTGTGTGTGTGTGCGTTTGTGTGTGTGTGTATGGGTGTGTCTCTCTGTGTGTGCGGCAATCGTGTTATGTATGTAAATGCGACGGTCGCCGTCGCTCATTTCTTATGGTCACAACAGCGACAAGTCCATTGCTGTCGCTGCCTGCGATCGCTGCTGCTGCTGCTGCTGCGACGTTGACGTTGACGTCGACGGCGACGGCGACGGCGACTGCGACGCTGTCTTCCTTGTGAGCGGACAGCTTATCGGTTGCATGAATCTTCATAAATGCGACGGCAGCTGTTGTTGTTGCTGCCGCTGTCGGATCTTTTATGTTAATTTTCAAATCTGATCGCAACAACAACAGCAACACCAACGCCGCCCGCTCTCGCTTTCTTTCAGGGATTGATTACAATAACGTCTCCGAATGATAACACAATACGTAATCCCCACAAGAATTTCTACAGCCACAACGCACAAACGTTTTCCATTTCAACAACTAAAAATAGACTTGTTTGCGTGTTCAAATTAAAGCATATCAATTTGGTATTCAATGCGAGAGCTTATATTGATGTTATTGCATTAAATATTATGCATTTTGCATAGATTGAACTATTTTACTAAACAAATATTACATTTTTATTTTTTATCGATCGAGTGTGAATACAAATATATGATATAATTATTAATTTAGTCAATAAAGGCCATCAAATTGCCTTTGTATAAATAATAATACAAACATTACATTTTAGTAGAACTTTTTATTTATTTATAATGTTTGCCTCTATTCAAAATTTGTATTTATTGCAATTGAATTATAAACAATGTTAAATAAAAAAAATTAAATTAAAAATGAGAAGTGTATAAAATATTATTTTTGTATACAATGAGTTTATTATTAAATTGTTATCAATGGGACTATCAAAATATTTAATAAATAATGAATAAAACAATATATGTTTTTATACCGATTCGGCACTTATTTTTGTAAACAAATCTAATTTCAAATTGTTTTCAATTTGCAAGTCTTTTTTACTTCCCTGGAAGACAAAATGCATATTATACAAATGCTGGTTTTTAATTCAATGGGACTAAAAAATAAATAATACAAATATTTATTTGATTTATATATTTGTAAATATGCTTTCAATTTGTGAGTCTAACAAAAATACAAAATTTATATCTTGCCCAAAACATTTCAATCCTAATTAATAAATAATACATAAGACAACCAAATTATTGTTGTAAATATGTTACTTAGTCCGCATTTATTGTTGTAAACAACATTTAAAATTGTTTGCAGATTCAATGCATATTGTGCAAAAATATGGCACAGAGCATTGAAAGCGTTTGACTGCTGCTTAAATATGTTAATTAATAACAATTGCAATTGACTTTCTCGCAATTTTTCGCAAGAACTCGCAACGAAACGAATCAAGTGAATACATATTTGCCATCTGACAAATGCGCTGACATGAATATTAAATGGCTTAGTTAATAATCTTGCTCGACTTTCTATGTGCACAAAACCGTTTAACGACTCCTGCGATCGGCGATCGGCGATCGGCGATCGGCGATGGCTGTGATCAATCTCTGCGATCGCAGCGGCAATTAGTCAATCTTGTTATCGATAACGAATCGATGTCGGATCGAAAAGTGTTAATTGCCACGTGCCGCAGCCGTCAGTTTGTTAACTGTTAATGTTAAATGTGGCACATTTGTTGGCTATTGTTTGATCACTGCTGCAGTCATTGAGGCTTGGGGACGCACCCACGAGTGACACATTTCGCTGCCAGAGTTCTTGACGTGACGACTGATGATCCATGATCCATGATCTCGGGCCCCAGCTCGAAAAGTTTCCAATTTGTACGCATTGACATGATTACTGAACAAACACACGCAGTGAGAGTTGTTGTTGTCGTTGTTGTTGCTGTTGTTGCTGCTATTACCCACACTCTCTGATCTGCTCTCGCTCTCTAATCAATCGCCGCTCCTTTCACTTTATATTCACACACACACACACTCGCACACTTCTGTGTTTATCAAATGACAATTGGGGAAGAGCGAGAGTTCAAGTAATTGCAAAGCGCCAATCGACTTAAACATTACTCTGCCACTGAAGTGAAGTGATCCAAAGTGGAGCGAAGTCGTCAAGTAGTGAAATTGTCCTTAATACGAGTGCACGAGTACTCGTCAACACTCGATCTATTCATAAGCATGAGTGGCCATTTGAGAGCCATCGCGCCTCGATTATCAAGTCATTAGCAAGTTGGCCGATCGATTCAAACATTTATCATGCAAAAGAATCGTCTCCAAGAAACAACAGAAAAATGTACCAGCCATATTCTACAATCAATCGAATACTTTCTGTATTTATTTTAACAGTAATATTCTAAATGAATTTATACAAATATTTATAAACTGCTATTCAAAATAAATATATTTTAAATATATCAAAGGATCAACAACATTTTTATAGCTTTATAATCATTATTTTACTATTCCATTTTGAGTTATAATCTTAACTGCTTTTGTTTAAAGTCCATCAGATAGTTATTCTAAAATAAATCCAATATGAAATAACGAACACAAATAATTATAAATTGCTATTCAAAATAAATATATTTTAAATATATATCAAAGGATCAACAACATTTTTATAGCTGCCCTATATTTATAATCACTATTTTACTATGACATTTTGAATTATAATCTTGACTGCTTTTGTTTAAAGTCCATCAACTTTCTCATAAGTGCATTTCAAATTACACAATCGCTGAATCGCTGGAATCGTGAGAACTAGTCTAATAACTGATCAAATGAAGCTGTTTATGGGTAACTGAAGTGATTACAAAAGCAGTCATAAACATATTAAAATGATGACTGAATGTTTTCGGTTGAGTGACAGACTTTGGTTCGTTGCTTTCGTTGCTTGATGAGTCTCAAATATTTTAAAGTCAAGTCGATGATCGATTGCAGCAGTTGGCCCAAAATTCGAAATATCTCAATGAAATAACTTTAAATATTAATGCATGCGCTTTTCGGAGTAATATTTCTAGTTTTTGGACTGTTTTTTTTTGTTTTTTTTGTCGTTTCTAGTTGCTTTCTTGTTCGGGTAAATGAAATGGAAAGTGGGGATTAGTCGCAGCAAGCGAAACAAAAACTATGCACGTACATAAAGATCATTAACATACGTGTAAATGCGGCAAATGCCAAAATAAATACCTGTTGGGAGTAGACAGTAAAAAAAAAAAAAAAACTGGGCTAGTAGTTAAGTAGTGTGTGTGTGTGTATGTGTGTGTGTGTGTGGGTGTGGGGGAGTTCCCAATTCGATGCCTTCCAGGTAGAATCTATCGCTGAGCTGGGCGATGAAAGCGAGAGTGCTGCGAGCGTGTTTCGAGTGGACTACACAAAAACTACAACAACAACAGCGAGAAAGACAACAAAACACAAGCGCTTTGTAATGAGACTTGAAAAGTGATGCACACACACACTCTCACACACACACACACACACGCACACAGACTTGGACAATAGGCGAAGCCGGAGATGGTGATGAGATGTTTTTGGCGTGGGTGGAAACAAAGTTGGGGACAACGAGCCACGAACTTTCTTCTTCAATGTTTCCGCTCTTTCAATGAGTGCATTGTTGTTATTGTTGTTGCTATTGTTGTTGCCGCTGCACACCCACATCATCGTAATTATCTTTGTCGCGCTCTTCATCGTCATCGCTTACCCTTGTTAAATACTTACTTACACATACATACATGTCCGCTTATGAGTATGTGAAGCATGCTACGTATCGGGAACGAAGAGCGTCGCACAGTGGCTGAAGGGAGGGGCAACTTTGGTCAATTTAATTGCACTATAATCACACGGCTCGTTTTAAATAGTTTGTGTACCCTTCGAAGGTATTTTATTTTCATTTTGTACAAATATAATTTGAATAATATTGCACAGTTTATTCGACTATTTTGTTTGCCCAGTTATTAATATAATTAATTTATTAAAATATGGTTACATTTTTATCATATTACACATTTTATTTATCTTGAATATATTTTTCCTTCATTTACAAATTTAATATAAATATTTGCCTCGATACAAACCGATTCTGCAGATTGTTATTGTAAGCTATGGCAATTGATTTGTATATATATTTGTATTTTATTTATCTAAAATATATATTTCTTAAATTTAAATATATAAAGTAAATATTTCCCTCGAAACAAATCGATTTTGCAGATTTATAATTTCAAGCTATGACAATTAATTTGTATATATATTTGTATGATTGTAACATTGTATTTGATACACATTTTATTTATCGAAAAAATATATTTATTAATTTTCAAAATATAAAATAAATATTTCTATCGAAAAACTCAGATTTTTCAGGTTGCTAATCTTATATAATATATATGTATGTACATAATAGAATTTCAAGTTACGGCACCAGTTGTGCTCTGCGCATAAATAATTTATGTATCCCTCGATACTTTAAGGTTTATAAATTTGACTTTTTTTTTTAATTTTCATTATATTACGCACTTAATTTAATTATTTGTGTACTCCACAATACATTTAAACTTTTAACTTTTAAGCCTCACACATTGTTTAATTTAAATAACACGGAAATTTAAGTGTTTTAGTAAGCGTTTTGTTTTTTTGATATTTTTATTATCTTGAGTAAAATGATTAATTATTATTAAATACAGTTATGTTATTTAAATTACATTTGATTATGCATTTTTGTGAGCAAAATGTCCAGGATTTGTCTTCCTATAATTCTTTTTGTTTCTTATATTTTGTATTTTGACATCTCTAGAAACAACGCGGACTTTGTACTTAAAACTGACTAAAGTATTTACAAGCATTTATAAATCTGACAGCTTGAATTGTGCTTAGTCACAAAATTCACATCTTTTTTCAAGAAAAAATATTCTTTTTGGATTATTTTAGTCAAGCTTTTGTCGGTAAATAAAGCAGTTTATTGATGTTAAATGTTGTGGTATCAAACAAATTATGTGACCACTGTGCAGCGCGTTGCGTGGTTGTTGTTGCCGTTGTTATTTCGCTTCGACTGGTTTTGTTGTTATTCTGTTGTTTAAGGAAGTGCTGGAGGGATGGGGGAGGGGCAAGGGCAAGGGCTGGGGTTGAGGTTTAGGTTGAGGTTGAGGTTTTGGCTACGGCTCGGCATCGACTTCGACTTCGACGTCGACTTCGACTTTGGTGTCGGGTGGAGACGCGTCGCTGATGCTCATTGTTTTGCCGGTGTTGCGACTGCGATTGCGACTGCGACTGTTGCTGTTTGTTTTTGTTATTGTTGCTATTTTGCCGGCTCGACACTTGACACACCCAGAAGGCGCCGGCACTTGCCAGGCGCGCACTTTCACGAGCTCAACTAATCCGCCTTGTTTTCATTCCATTTCCCGGCCCGCCCCGCTTGGCCCTGCTGCAGATGGAGGAGATTACCGAAGCGGAGGATTGTGCCGCCACTTTTAACGGCCACTCGCGTCGCAGCTCCGGCCAGGCGGCCGGCTCGGTGTCGAGCAGACGGAGCTACAACCACAAGCCCATTGCGCCCATGGCCAGCTACTGCGAGAAGGGAGTGGGCAGCTCGCCCAAGCATCTGGTGAGCACGCTGAGCTCGCCCATCGAGCAGATCGGCTGCAGCGTGAGTCGGGAGCATGCGCTGATGCACGAGATCGAGCAGCTGCAGGAGCAGCTCAAGGACACCGAGGAGCGACTCGCCTCGGTGCGTCTGCAGAGCGAGTCGCTGTCGCAGACGCAGCGCGCGATGCGCGAGCAGAACGGACGGCTGCAGGACGAGTCCGAGATGCTCAAGCTGGATGTGCAGCATCTGCATGAGTGTGCCGGCGTCCTCCGCTCCGAGCTGTTGTCGGCGCGTCGCGATCGCGACGAGGCCGTTCAGCTGGAGCGATCGCTGCGCGCCGAGCTGGAGGAGGCGCAGCTGGAGCGACGCCAGGCGGCCGATGTGAAGGACAAGGATGCGCGCATCATCCAGGATCTGCAGCGACAGTGTCGCGAAATGGAACGCATTCTGATGCGCAAATATCCGGATTCAGTATCGGCGCTGATCGGTAAGCTATATTTTCTATTTTACTGCTTAATACAAAAATGAGAGACTGGGAAATTTAAAATATGAAAGCAACAATTATACCAGAACATTTATTTTAAAAGATAATTCTATTCCATGAGTATTATGTTTGGGCAAACAAATGTAAATCGATTATTTTTTTAACTCATTTTCTTTAATCACAATAATGATTTTTAAGTGATGTTATTAAAGTTATTCCATAATACAAAATTTTCAATTTAATAATTTTGTAATCCTTTTATTTAAATTTAAATCTATAATATATTTTACAGTTTTTTTTTCTCAGTCTTAATTAAATATTACAAATTTGTTCAATGTCCACTGTTCATAGTGGACTTTGAAATAAATTATTCATATTTATGGAATAATATAAAAATCGAAAACAATGAGTTTTTATTTGTATTGATTAAATAATTGAAATACATTTATTTTTTATTATTTTATCAAACGCATTTCATAATCATTGTATATGTTTTTCCACTATAAATCAGAAAATGCATTATGCAATTATTGAAATATAATTTTGCACTATAATAATATTCACTTTGCTGTTGCAGTGGCATCCAAAAATCCGGGCATCTGCTCGATGAACGACCAGGAGAACATGAGCAGTCGCAAGCTGCTGGAGCAGCGCATCGCCCAGCTGGAGTCGGATGCCAAGGAGCAGGATCGCAAGGCTCAACAGATACTGGCCAACGTGCAGGCGCGCTTCAACTCGGTGCAGGCCAAATACGAGACGCACATCGCCGACCTGGAGACCCAGGTGCTCAGGTGAGTGACGTTCACTTGGCTCATTAGAAATTAGCCAGCTGATGATCGCCGGATTTGTTTTTTCTTGCAGCCTGCAGGAGATCAACACGAAGCTGAACGAACAGATCGAGTCGCAGGTGCGCACCCTGGATCGCTTCATGCAGAAGCGTGCCGACAGATACTACAACAATTGCACTCAGACCGAGCAGCAGGAGGCCGTCAATTGGCCGCTCCAGCTGCCAGTGGTTGTGGACACAAAGGCGGCGACGAGCACTGGAACACAGACGCAATCGAATGGCCCGATGCGTGATCACAGCACCAACACCATCGGTTGCCCCTCGCCCAGCGTCATCTGCCAGCAACATCTGCAGCAGCAGCAGCAGCAACAGTTGCACTCGGCCGGCAGCAGCAGCACGAGCAGCACGGCCAACTCGACGCCAAACACATCGCGACCCAACTCAAAGCAGAGCGGCACTCAGCGTCGCATTGCCATCGGCTCCAAGCTGCCCATCTCGCAGTCGGACTCGACGCTGTCGCTGCTCAGCCATGGTCAGGGCCAGGGCCAGGGCCAGGGTCACAGCACGGCCAAGGAGGACTCGCAGCTGTTGAGCTCGGTGCGTTGCATGCGCGTCGATCTGGCCATCAAGAACAAGGCGATGCAGCGTCTCACTCGCGAGCTGGACGAGTGCAAGAAGACCATTCGCAAGCTGCAGCGGGACAGCGGACCAGTTGGCTCCAGTGCAGGTAAATTGCAATTTGTAATCGACAATTAATCCCGTCTACCTACGATTCGTCTGGCAATAAAACGATAGGTTACGCTATAGTTCCGATTAAATGCAGAAGCAACTTATTTATGCTTTCGTTGGTAGTCACAAGTCGATAGAACGTTTTTCGTTTAACAAAGTTTTTTATTTAATTCGAATAGAATTGTGATACTAGAGCATGTTATCAAAACTGGTTAAGTGATTAAGTGCAGAAGGAAATTCATTTAGTTATCGATAGTAGTCACAAATCGATAGTTCGTTTTTCCTCTAACAAACGTATTTATTAAATAATTCTAATAAAATTGTGATAGTGGTACAAGTTATCAAAACTGGTTAGGAAATAGTTATGCTGTCAAATGGAAAAGTATCTTATTGTTTTTATCGATAGTAGTCAGTGTTTCTTTTCCTAATAAGCTTATTTATTAAATTATTCTATTTGATTTGCAACAAATATATTTTTGTTGAATAAATGTATTTATGTTTTTATTAAATTATTTAATTATATCTGCGATAGTAATGCCATTTAAGAAAACTAATCGGCGGTTGTTGAAATTTTTAAAAAGAAATATCTATTCAGAAGAAGAACAAATCCAAAGCTGAAAATATTAAAAAAATAATTTTGAAAGTGATTTTTTATCTATTATGGTTTTTGATTTTTTATTAATTGTTTGAAACAAAAATAATCATTATTTTCGGTTTATACGTTTTTTTCGCTTTTTTATATACAAATTTCTGATTTTAGAATTATTTTAATAAAATCATTTAGAAAATTAAAATTTTTAAAATCAAAACGAATTTTTAACGGTTCTTATAAACAAATTTTGAATAATCATTATTAATGCTTTTAGTAATGGACGCAATTAATATTAAATTTTGAATTCCGTATAAACTTTTTAACTGAATCAAAGTAGCAAAGTATTTAGTGGGCGGAAAAGATGTCGATAGTATTTGACTGTAATCGATTTCTATGTTGAAAATGAAAATTTGAAAATATGCGCGCTCTATTGACCTTTTGTTTACAAATTTGATTTTAATTTCGTCTACACTTCGTTGCGATTAATTGCTAATGTTAAACATATAATTGGTTTATTTCGATAGTATTGCGGTGCGATTGTATCGACGGTGGGAACAAATGGTATCGCGAACAGGCACCAAGCCTTAATAATAGTTATACACGAATAATGGTCTCTGTGTGTGTGGTGTGTGTCACTCGGTCGCCAGTGGTCGTTGTAGAGTAATTTATGGACTTTCTCTGGTCGTCAGCACGTACAAGACACAAAGTCAAAGACGAGGCAACAACACGCAAATAAATTGCTGGAATAAATCATTGCACATGGCTGTCGTCTGTTGTTGTTGGTGCTCGCCTTCCCCTCCCCACTCAACACACACGCCCCTCTAGATAGCTTCCTCAGGCCGGTATGACCAGCTTCGGGGCGGCCTTTTGACCGAACACTTTTTGCACTCATTTCAAACGGCAGCAACAGTTAAAGAGTTAAAGAGTTAGAGCAATGTCCATACATACCGAGTATTTAAATGCCTCAAAGAAATGCTTTAAAACGAAACACGTTCGCATGCCTAATGGTCGCGTCTCCGCCCCCGCACAGCGCCTATAGCCTATAGCATTGGCATTGTGCCGATCCGGGCATCTCGGGCAGTTGGTTATGTCACCTGAGTGTGCGACTCGTTTATTTACATTTATCGATTTGAATTTGCTTGGTTTTAGTTTTTATGTTGTTTTCTTGCGCCGATAGAGCGAGAGAAAAAGTGAAGAAAAAGAAAAGAAAATTCGAAAGCGAAAGTCAAAGTCAAAGACGACGACGACGGCGACGGCGACGTCGGACCGGCCCCAATGGACGGCAAAGCTGCTTGGGGGCAGGCTCGATGGATGGCGTCGAGTTGCGGAGCGGAGGGGAGGGGAGCGGTGGGGAGGGAGGAAGGGGGCAAAGCATAACAACAAGTCGCGACGCGTCGTTTGCTGCTTTGCTTGCCATTTGCGCATGCGCGCAAGTTTTATAATTTCATGTCTTGTTAGTCGGCTGACGACGATGTTGCTGTTGTTACATTTGTTTTGTTCATAATTTTTATCGAGAAAGAAAAAACAAATGCCTTAAGCGGCAACACTTATATACATATCGTGTTAATAATAGCATCAGCCACAACAAAACGGCAACAGCCACAGCCACAACGACAACATCATGAACATAAATAACTATTTTAATTTTAAGCGCGTGTAAAAATGCAAATTTTAGATTCATTTGCCGCCAGTTATGCAATCAGTCTTGGCTCTTATTTAATTATTGTATATTTATTTATTTTGGCTTTTTGTTATTGTTTGCTGCTGCCGTTGTCGTTATTTGTGAAAATTTCAATTCGAAATTTAGGGCCTGCTGCGTACATTGAACCCCCGATCAAGCGATCCAGCGATCAAGCGATCAAGCGGCTGGCACGTGACATGCCTTACATAAGTGCGAATCGTTTTCGGATTAGTTGGACTCAAATCGCCACTCTACGTGAGAACCAGATACCTTTATATAGCTGGTGGTTGTGATCTTGATTCCATTACGAAGTTATACAACTTATTTTCGAATGAAAATGATGTCCACGATAATTTGGCATAATAAACTTCCATCAACTTCGTTGCCTTTTCTATTAGCACGGTTTGAAAGTAATATTTTAAATCATTAAATTAAACATTTACAATTGACAGTGATCGAAAAAACTATGATGTTTGAAAGGTTCTTCCACAATTTCATAGTTTACGATTTTATGGGTGATTGAATTTAAGTAAATTGAAGTAAATTACCGTGTCTGTTTTAAAATTAAATTCTGCCTGAATTTTCTACAAAAGAATTACATATTTTTACATTTACATTTGAGTTACTTATTTTAAGCAATCATTATACATAGTTATGTTTGCTGTTGGTCTATAAGGCATTTAAGGTTAATTATAAATATTTATCTCTAATACATATATCTGAACTCTGACTTATAAGGGTTGGATTATATCTGGTTGATTTATTTATTCAGATCATTTGTCTTACTTTTTGCAAATTCCGAGAATTCATTTCGGATTCCAACTAATTGTATAATTTTTAAGTTTCGTTATAACAACTCTCAACTGAAAGTTTATTAGTTATTCATAGAGCACACATATTAATGAATTTCAAAATTTCATCAAAGTGCAGCCAAAAAACAAATTTCAAGACTTTAAAGGAACATAATTTAATGTTGAAATATAATATAATTAAATGTGTTGTCTAATAATTGCATTTGTGATTTATCCTTGCAGCTGTTCAGCGTCGTGGCCACGATCAGGGCCATTACCAGGACCATGTGCCACCCACCACGGAGACGCAGGCCCTGAAGGAGGCACAGAACAAATACCATCTGCTGGAGGCTGACTACAAAACACTGCACGACAAGCGGCTGCAGGACGTAAGTCGCTTTTGGCTTCACTGTTTGATGGCACTGATTAATTTCATATTTTTTGCAAACTGCAGTTGAAGACTCTGCAGAGTGCCCATGAGCGTGAGCTGGCGTCGTGCAACGAGGCAGTGCGCATCCTGCAACAGCGGCTCAACGAGCGCGAAGAGGCATTTGCCACCCAGAAGCGGCGCAAGGTTCCCGTCGATTACTACGCCCTCAAAGCCAAGGTAATTACTTTGCATACAAGAGGAAAATAAATGGAAAACTATTTGAATTGATGTTGGGTAATTGCAGGTGTCGTTGCTGGAGCGGCGTCATTCGGAGCGAGAGGAACGCTTGCACATGCTCGTGGAGGCGCTGAGCAAGGGCAGACTGAATGGGGCACTGGAGGACATGTTGCAGGAGAACAACAACAAGTAGAACAAGTTCAACAAGTTGAAGTGTGACTGATCGAGAAGCACTTGACGCTATTCAACATTCAACTGTGTGTGTGTGCAAGACGTGAGAAATGAAAGCAAATCAAAATTCACCGAGTGCAACATACAGATATTCGTTTGTTATTCACATTGTACTGAAAATGCTACCCCCAAAAAAACTTGTGTTACAACAATACTCATATTTTTGTAAATCGTATTCGAGAGTACTCGTTATTGAGGCATGTTCCAGCCAAATTGTATTATGTTTTTTAAGTCACACAAAAGATATTAAGTACACTTAAGAGGATGCAAAATGTTGTTAGACCCATGCCCAATGGATGGATTGAATACATGTCGTATTTAAATCAGTTAGATACTTAGGTTCAGCAGTCAATTGAACTGATGTTGGAGGCGAGTAATCAATCGACCTCTTTCCCACTCACAATAATTCATAATTATTTGTAAATATCGGATCTAGTGTTGTGTAGGGATTAGTTGTGTTTTTTGGGCATGCAATTACAATATGTATTATTAACAAATTATATATGTATGTATACAAATATGTTAAGTACAAATTAAGAGATTGTACGGCAAATTTTTGTGGAAAGTGAAAGCCCTCCGCTCACTGCCTCGTTTGCAGCAAAAGGTCAACTTTTAAATAATAATAATAATTTAATAATAATTATGATAATACTATTTATAATGGTAATGCTAATGATGAAGGTTATGATAGTTTTTAAACGAGTTAGGTATATATTTTAAATAACAAAACCAAAAAGTGTTTGATGTAGAATTGTTCACGACACACGACATCGACAGAGACAACATGCCAAAAGGAGCGAGACAACCATATAGCAATAGTTGCATCTCTTTCCCGCCAGCGAAATCGATTGTGTGAAAAATCAACTGTCGCGTCTTCAAACATTCTGCCAATGAAGTTGTTCCGTCAGAAATGCTGTCCATCCAAAACAAAATAAAAGAGAATCAAGAATTTGCAAAGCATCACGCTCGATTATATGTAGTATGCTGTGGACAAAAGAAGCAAAAACCAAACGTATTTCAAAGTTAACGTATCTAATATGGCATAACATTGTATTCTCCCCCTCCTTTTAATGACCAGCCGCCCAAGCGATCTAAACATATAGAGAGAATGTGCTCAAAGTGCATAAACCATAAAGAAAAAAAGGAGGCCCAACTCAAAATTTAAAAAAATCTACAATTACAATTGAACTGCACTACAGCTCTCTTAACAGATATATCTCAGATGTATTGTATATCGAAGAAGATTTGAAGCATCTCTGAACTGAGTATAGGATATCCAAGCAGTCGTATGGGATCGACAATAGTGTTCTTAATAGTTTTAAACATATGCGTCTGCGTGTATTAGTGTACTAAAAAGAACACTTTCAAAAAGAGTTACAAAATAAACAAAATCCTAGCCGATTAAACTTCAAGTCGAATGTCAAATTGCTTAATTGTACAACAAAAAAAAAAAACAAAAATAAATAAATAAATGATTTCAAATACAAATAGAATAAACCAAAAACAAACACACAAAAACCAAAGCATAATTAACTATATACGAAATAAATCTTAAACCAATAAATAATTGTCTTTATTTTAAAAATACTGTCAACAAAAGAATTCTGTTAAATTTACTCCCAACAATCTGAACTATAAATACATGAAAAATTCGTTGGTTTTTCGTTTGCTCAACACATGGATAAGGTAAGTTTATTTGCGATTTACGAGTATACATAGAACTTGTATGATTTCAAATGATTATAATATGTTGGTTAGCTAAGTGCCGAAGAGCGACACGTTTTTTTTGGTTTTTTTTTTGGTTTGCATTATATTATCATATGTGCTTCTTGTTATCGTCTTATAGCATGGCATACATATAACAACTTGTAAGGTAGTAATATGAATATTAAGTACAATACATTTATTTCTATAGAGTAGAGTAAGTTATTCGTAAGTTTGTGGATAAGAAGACATCGTCGTTCTGTTGACAATACGATCCCAAACAACAGCAACATTTAACTACGGCATTGAACCGTTAAGGATATTCATAACTGGTTACATAACACTCCAATAATCGATATTATAGTATATATGATAGTAAGTATAGTGTGTGATAAGTAATTAATACACCCATTTTATAAGCAGTTAACAGTGTCTCTTACAATCTCTAAATGTACCGAATTTCCAACTTTTTGTTTACTTATAGTAATTAAGTGTCCTGCCATCCAGCTGCCCGATGTCAGGGATTCACATCTTCCTTGCTAGTAGGGTAGTCAGGTCAGGTCAGATCGGGAGTCGGTGCCACCGCGTGGCAGGCCGCCGCCGTGTGGCACTGCCACACGTCCTGGTTGAAATGCTACTGCCAATAACGTGGCTGGCAAGTGACGCCTTTTATAGTTGCTCCCCCTCGATGGGGCCACATTTGCTGGGGCTTGTAGACAATTTTACGCCTAGCTGCGCATCGATTGTGATTCATTTATTTGCCAGTTGTTGCCCGACATATTGTTCATTGCACTTTAATTTGATTTTGATTGAAACACGCTTATCGCCATTCTGCACCCATCTGCCCAGCTTCTCAGCCGCAACAGAAGTTGGCCAAGTTCAGGCCCTTGTTTATGCTCTGCACTTCTTTTCTGCTTGGCTAACAATGACGTCACGCCTGGAATGGAACCAGTTCAATTTCAATTTCATTCATAAAAATTGTGATTTAGGAAGCCGAGTCCTGGCAAGTCAGAGCGCATTGGTGCACATGTGCGATAAGCGAAATTGAATCAATCAACAGGAAATTGCTGCTCAGCGCGTGGGCGTCTTGCCACAATTTTCGTATAAATACCCAGCGTTGTGGCTGCTAAACTCATTCGAGTGCCACGACTTGCAGCAGCAGCAGCAACGACAACCAACCCTCAACTTCGGCATCTACTTCAGGCAAACACTCTAGCATGGCGGCTAATCCACGATGGCTGAGGCTCAACATACTCATCATGCTGCTCCAGCTGGCCAGGCCTCAGCAGACGCACTCTGGTCGTGGTCTTGGTCGCTCCGATGGCCAGCATTGCGGCCAGCTTGGACTGCAGTGCACCGCGGAGGCGCTGCATCGCCTCATGGAGAATCGACGCGGCCAGTTGGACGAGTACGACGAGCATCTGGTGTACAGACAAACCGAGAAACGTGACCAGCTGCAGGAGGACTCATCACGTGGCCAAGAGCGGGAGACTCGAGTGCGTGACGAACGAAATGAAGATCACGAACGTCGTGAACGGCAGTTGGATGCATCTCGCAGGCAGGAACGCGAATCACGAGAGCGCAACGAGCGAATGGATGAACGAGAAGAAATGCGACGGGAAGAGAACGAAATCAGTCGCAGGCAAGAGCGTGAAGAGCGTCGAGAGGAACGTTTACAAGAAGACACTGAACGAGACCATCGAGAACGACGAGAGGAACGTGTGGAACGACGAGAAGAGCAAACCGATCGCCGAGGAGAGGAGCGTGTGATTTCTCGTCGCGAGGAACGTGAAGAACTTGAACGCGACGTATCTCGACGAGAGGATCGACGTGACGGACAGCAACGAGAAGAACGCAGCGATCTGCGACGAGAGGAACGTCAGGAACGTGAAAGCCGCGAGAATATGCGACGAGAGGACGCTGAGCTAAACCGCAGGCGAGAACGAGAAGAGCCAGAGCAACGAGAAGAGCGGGATGATCGTGAAGATATGCGACGAGAAGAGCGCAATGATCGTGATGATATGCGACGAGTAGACGCAGAGCGCGACATATCTCGAAGACAGGAAATGCGACGAGAGGAACGCGAAAACCGTGAAGTTATGCGACGTGAAGAAAACGATCTCTCTCGCAGACATGAACGGGAAGAGCGACGAGAGGAACGCATACAAGAAGACACTGATCTCTCACGCCGACATGAACGGGAAGATCGTGAGCGACGGGAGGAGCGCACTGATTCTCGACGAGAAGAACGTAGACAGGAACGAGAAGAGCGTGACGTAACCCGAAGACAGGATCGCGAAGATCGCGCAGATATGCGACGAGAAGACAACGAACGCAGTGAATTGCGACGAGTCGATCGCGATGTGTCACGGCGAGAGGAACGTGCGAATCCAGAAGTGGTGCGAAGGGAACAAAATGATGTATCTCGCAGACAGGCACGTGAAGATCGAACAGAGCGAAGTGATCGCAGGCGAGAAGAGCGCGAACTTATTCGTGAGCGGCGTGAGGAACGCAGTGATTTGCAACGAGAGGAGCGAGACGTAGCTCGTCGTCAGGATCGTCGTGAAGATGTCGATGCCATACGCAGAGAGGAACGTGGAGAGCGCGACGTATCTCGCAGACAGGAACGTGAAGATCGGGCAGATATGCGTCGAGCAGAACGTGAAGACAGGCGACGGGAAGATCATGAGCTCACTCGCAGCCAGGAACGACGAGAGGAACGCAGCGATCTCCGACGAGCAGATCGAGAAACATCCCGAAGGTTTGAAGACATGCGACGGGAAGAGCGCGAAGTATCTCGACGCGAAGAGCGTGTAGAGCGAATGGACAGTCGAATGAATCGAGAAGATATGCGACGAGAGGAACGTGAGGATGGTGAAAGCCACTTTGAAATGCGGCGTGAAGAGCAGGATTTGACGCGTCGACAGCAACGTGAGGAGCGTGAGCAGCGAGAAGAACGTGAAGTTCGGGACGAGACACGACGCGATGAGCGTGATGCCACGCGCCGAGAAGAACGAGAGCAGCGTGAGCGACGAGAAGAAGTAAGCGATCTTCGACGGGAGCAGCAGGGTGAAGTATCTCGTCGACAGGAACGCGAAGATCGTGAAGACACTCGCAGACAGGTACGCGAAGAGCTCGAGCGACGAGAGGAGAAGGACATGGCACGAAGACAAGAGCGACGAGAAGAGAGTAGAGAACTTGCCAGCAGACAAGAGCGGGAAGTGCGACGAGAAGATCGTCGCGAAGATCAAGATCGTGTCGAGCGACTGAGTCGGAGAGAGTTCACAGAAGAAGACAGTAAAACGGAGCGCGACGTTCGACGAGTAGATCGCCGGGATATTCGTGGCGACGAGCGGCGAGAGGTACGCGAAGAGCTCGAGCGACGACAGGAACAGGAAGAGAGTAGCGAACTTGCCCGCAGAGAAGAGCGGGAAGTGAGACGAGAAGATCGTCGCGAAGACAGTAGACAGGAGCGGAAAGTGCGACGAGAAGATCGCATTGATATTCGTGGCGACGAGCGGCGAGAGGAACGCGAAGAGAATAATGGACTTGCCCGCAGACAGGAGCGGGAAGTGCGACAAGAAGAACGCGAAGATCAAGATCGTGTCGAGCGACTGAGTCGGAGAGAGTTCACAGAAGAAGACAGTAAAATGGAGCGCGAAGTGCGACGAGAAGATCGCCGGGAGGATATTCGTGGCGACGAGCGGCGAGAGGTACGTGAAGATCGCGAGCGAAGAGAGGAGAAGGACATGGCACGAAGACAAGAGCGACGAGAAGAGAATAATGAACTTGCCCGCAGACAGGAGCGGGAAGTGAGACGAGAAGATCGTCGCGAAGATCAAGAGCGAGAAGACAGTAGACAGGAGCGGGAAGTGAGACGAGAAGATCGTCGCGAAGACAGTAGACAGGAGCGGGAAGTGCGACGAGAAGATCGTCGCGATGAGCAAGAGCGAGTTGAGCGACTGAGTCGAGCAGAGTTCGCTGATCGCAGCAGCAGACAGGAGCGTCGAGAGGAGCGCGACGAGATGCGGCGCCAACTGCCAAGCGGGACAGAGCAAATGCGACGAGATTTCGCGCAGCACTATCGCAACAGCCACTTGGCCCCAGTGGCCCCCAAGTCGAGCAGTTGGATCGGCCAGGTGGGCGGCAAGCACTGGCTGCTGATGGCCGGACAGGCGCTGCTGCTGCTGGCGCTCTACTCGAAAATCAGCACAAAAGGACTTAACCTGAGGTACGTGATAGAAGATTCGATTATGATTGTCTCTAACGTCTCTCTCAAACACAGACATGTGGTCGGCAGTCATGTGCATGGGCTGCTGCATCCCGTCGAGTGCTAGAAATGGACCCAAGCAACCTGATTGACAGAAGCGCATAAGTACCTAAGAAACCGCAAAGAACACATTCGGACCATGGGCCCACATTATCGTACTAAATAAATAAAGTACTATACTATATACATATATCAAATACATATTACATAACATAACATAGCAATTGGAGCAACGAGTTAAACGCCGAGAGTGGATCTGAGACGTGTCTGTGTAAATGCAAATGTACAATTTAATCAAACTCTGTTACTCTGTTACTACTAAACAAGCAGCAACAAATATAAGTTATACTTAGTTGAGCATATGCAAATAACGACGACGCCGACGAGTATTTATTATTCAGCATGGCCATCTCAATTTCCATCTCGGATTGCAGCGCCTGCGGTTGCCAGAAATCTCGCATAATTGCAGCCACTGTGCTCGGTCCTCTGGCCAGCGCAGTCGAGTCCTGTCTCTTTGTAGTAAGCATGCAATATGCAATTGTCCACTTGGCATGCTTCAGCATATGCTGGTCAGACAAACTCCAAGCGTATTACAGCTCGAATCCCCCCTTAGACCGTTTGACTCCTCCATTCGACTGGGACTGGGACTGGGACTGGGACTCGGCACAAAAGCCTGAACTGGAAAATTATTATTGCGATTTTCCATGTCGCTTGGCTTCATCCTGCCTTGTGCGCTCTTTGTGTGCCCGACAGTATCGTTGTTGATAAATTTCGCACATATTAGACTCGACTCTCTCTCTCTCTATACATCTTTCGCCCTTCAAAGCGTATCCCCAAAGGCAGCTGGACGGACGGACAGCAGAGGGTGTCTATTTGGAGCCCGGAGCGAACTGCTGCAGGCAAACAGGCAGTAAGCCATCCTTAATCAGTGAGACCAACACAAATTTTACACAATTTTCTCCTATTGGGGATTATTTCGCATGGCAAATGTGTATGCAGTCAACTTATGGTTGTGCACACACACATTGGCAGTCAAGAGACAGCTACACTATCATCAGTCTTGTTAGTTTAGAGTCAGAATTCAATGCTGCAAAGGTTGTTAACAGTGCCAAGCATCAACTCGTGCACTTATTTAATTAGCACACACAAATCACGCATCGCTTAAGCTATCTATTCGTCATTAAAGCTGCACAAATTACACATTGAACTTGGGTTTGTGGCTCAGCTGCTCATTGACGCATTAGTGCGACGCACGTTGGGCGCCTTGCGGGCTGAAATTCACTTAAACACATTCGGTAATTTGTTGAGCCAAATTATAACTACACTTTAATTACAAGTAATATGATAAAGTTTGTTGGTTGGACTTTTCAAACACTAAATAACGAATGTAAATTCGGAAAATAAATAATTCGTAATCTTAAATAATTTCCAAAACAAATTTGGCAACAACTTAAATCCGCATGATCTGAAATTTACTTAAATACATTCGGTAATTTGTTGAGTATTTTACAGGGTATTTCTAGTAGTACACATCCTAGCAAAATTTAGTGTTTTCGCAAAGAGAACAAATAAAAAGGTTGGTCGAGCTCTAAATTCACTTAAACAAATTCCGTAAGTTAATTCACCAATGAAAGTTATTTACAGGGTATTTCGAACAGTATTTGCCAGCAAAATGATTGGTTTTCTTATCGATTGTTGTCACTCAAACGCATTCGGTAATTTGATTAGTCAATGTAGAGTATTTTACAGAACAGTTCATGTAACAGCATTTCCCGAGAGTGTTAATCGCACGTTGGGCGCCTTCGTACTCAAAGTTCCACAAATCCATTCGGTAATTTCATTAGCCAATATTGAGTATTTTACAGGGTATTTCTAGTAGTATTTGGCAGCGAAATTTTGGTGTTTTTCATGTGCACACATAAATAAAAACCCGTTTGCTTTTTATTTTTGTATTTTCGCTCGCACACGCCTGCTTCTATATGCCTGTCTGTGTGTGTGTCTGTTTGTGAGTGTGTGTGTGTGTGTGTACGTGTGTGAGTGTTGTCCAATACAAACACCCACACACACACACACAGCTACAAATGGAGACAGTCGTCGGCAAGGTTATTCGATATTAAAACACCACAAAAGCGCAATAAACCAACAAGAAAACATCATAAAAAATTGAGTTTTCAATATTTATTCGAATTAAATAATTCACGCGCTCGTTGCTCGTACACACGGGCAGCTTAAAACCGCACAGCCCCAGAGAGCGAGAGAGACAGAGGGCAAGTGCGAGAGAGAGAGAGAGAGCGTTGTGTGTGTCGTGGCTAGACTACCGGAAGGGCTCAAGAAGCGTGGCAGAATAAAGGCGATGGCGATGGCGATGGCGATGGCATTACGGAGTTTTTTTTTTTTTTTTGATGGGGGGGGGGGGGGGTTTCGGTGCCGGGGTCGTTTGGGGTTTTGTACGTATGGCATTTTACGAGCATTTGAGGTTTATTTTATGCTTTTAACCGCACTCCCACTCACACACACTTTCGCACACGAGACGCTGAATGCAAAACAACATAAATTTTGTGTCAGAAATCATAAATTTCAATAAAAAATAAAAGCAGCGAAGCGCCAAATAAATACGCAACCTGGCAAGGAAGACAAAGAGTGAGAGAGGGGGGAGGTGGAGACTCCTGGGAGCATGTGTGGCACGTTCGCAGTGCTGCAAGAAATACAAGTTCTATGCCACGTACATATGTACTATATAGTACGGGTAAAAAGTGAAAAATATTGCACTGCTTAGAGCGCAAAGTAAATGCAACAGGCGGACTGTGCATAATTCTGCTCAAACTGAAATCCAGGCAAATGTCCAGGACACGAACTCAGCCAAGGACTTCAACAATTACAGCTTGTGACGGTCGAATCGAATGTTTCACCAGACTAGTTGCATAATTAAACACCTTCGTATTACGATTGGATTTCCGGCCAAGCCGCAGGACAATGAGGCAGCTCAAACACTGCTGATGAGACAATAGGATTCTGGTGGGGCTTTGTCAAAGATTATGGCAACGGCAACGCTTTAGCTGTCAATAACTACTGTTATTGCACTCAAGAGCTTAGCAACCGATTCGATTGAGTTCAACAGTTGGCCAACAGCTTAATAGCTATAGAATATACTTAGAAACAATAATTAATTCGTATCATCAGCTATCTGTTCAGAAGTATAAATATTACTAATAAGCTTAATTTTCAAATACTTTTAATAATACAATGTGCAACTAATTTCTTGCCTTGCTATATTTTTATCTTTATGTGCAACAACTTCAAATACTCTACATACAAAAATGATTGTTTGAGTCATCAACTATTTATCAACCAGTATAAGTATAACATATATATAGCTTGTTGAAAAAAACAACTGAATGCAACATTATAATTTAAAAAATATGTTCTCATTTGGATACAGTAGAATCCGGTTATAACGACTCTGCTTATAGCGTCTGTCAGGTTATCAGGTTCCGCGTATAACGACGTAAAATATAATCAAGATTATATTAGAAATGTGTACTCGAACTATACATAATTAGTAATCTGAAATAGTTTCCAAAACGAAATTTCGTATACAATATTTTAAAACAATTCAAATTCACAACTTCCTTTTTGTAGTAAATTTAATGACGATTTACTTTAATATTTTTAATACATCAAGTGGACAGATGTCAGAATAAAGTCTATAGTTGAGAAATAGATTTATTGAGGGTTTATTGAAATTTGCAGTTGATTGAAATTCAAAGCGCAAGAGAATTTCTATTTGTCCTGAATTTAGGTCATGAAAACTAACTTCAAATTGATAAATATTACAAACTATATTTCGAATGTTTCATTCAAATTCAATTACAAAAAAAAAACTAAAGAGTTATTCAAGCACACTTGATTTATAGCCATGAAAAAATGGGTTGAGTTATTTGTTTATTTGCTGGGATTTATTACGTATACGTTAACCATTAATGGACAATTAAAAAGCGAGAGCTTGTCGGGTTGCTAGAAATACCAACAATTGTTTGGCAGTTCCCAATCTATTCATGGAATTGATGGCATGTCGGGGGAGTCGCGGGGGCGAGCCCCGTTAGGAGCACTTTAGACTGGTTTAATATCGGTCTATATTGGCAAATACGAATACCGAATACCTTTGAATAGCTAGTGAATAACTCGTATTTTGTATATTTATTTTTTGCAAATTGTAGCGGCAACTTTTAACACAAATTGATGGGCGTTGCGGGCACGAGTGTGGGGGCGGGGTCGGTGGTTAAGTTGGCAGGTTTGTTGTCAGTTATCGCTGAGTGCGTGGGGGGGGGGGGAGGTGGGGCACATTTGCCTCTGACATTTGCTAGCAATTTTATAAATTATCAATTTCATCGGCAACTGAGCAGCGAGCGAATAAATAAATACATAAATAAAAGAAATACGTGAAATGGAAAATGGAAAATCGTTGCGAAAACTGTGAAATTGCCAACTGGCGAAATTGGTAAATTTCGTGAAACCGCAGCGCGATGCGAGCGAGCGAGACAGAGAGACAGAGAGAGAGGGAGAGATAGAGAACAGAAAAAAAGAAGCGAATTCTCCACAAGTTGCCATTAAACGTCAATGGGAAATCGGGCCAGAAATTGTTAGATTGCAGATGCTGGCGATGGAGAGGTTGAGATGGCAGATGGCAGATGCCAGAGATGCCAGAGATGGCATCGTGGTGAGCTGGTTAGAGTTGAAATTGGAGCTGCGGCGCCCTAAGCGAAATGTGCAGTTAAATAAAAATCAAAGCGGTTTACGTTATCAGCGACGATTTTGTTGTGGGTCGTTTTGTGGCTCCTCGAATCCGGATTGCGATTCCGATTCCGATTCCAAATGCGACTGCGAATGCGATTGCGAATGCGATTGCGAAGAAGTTGCGTTGACAGCCTCAAACGTTTGCATAATCCCCACCCAATTGAATACAAGCTGAAAGAGCCCGATCCCACAAAAAAAGGGAAAAAAAGCGGCGCCCAAAACTCTGGCAAAAGTCAATGCCTAAGCGAAGGCAAGCCCCAGTCAGTGAGTCAGTCAGTCAGTCAGTCAGTCATGGAGGGAGGCAGGAAGGCAGGATGGCAGTCTCAGGCCAGTGAGTTGCATTTGTGCGAACAAATGCGAAATTGGTTTATGCAACAGACTTTTATGGCGCACGTCAGACCTGGCGAGAGCAGCATTTGGAAATGGCAAACTTTGACAGCGCAACTCGGGCGCATTCGCAGGCAAATTTCTAAATAGAATCGAGAGCGCTGGGAGTCCCCATCTGCCCGCTGCTCGTCTCCTTTTCGATCCAGTCGAATGGAGCCAGCATCCATTGCAGTCGTGCAAATAAATTTGCTGTTCACGTACATGAAAGCCGTTTGCACAAGCATGCAATCATCCACAAATATTGTCTAAACGAACACACTCACTCGCACTCATGAGTGTGTCGCTCTCTCTCTCTCTCTCTTTCACACTCTCTATCTCCCTCTCTGTCTCTGTCTCTGTCGCGTCTGACGACTGACATCGAAGTTTTGATAATCCACGGCTCGTTGTTGAATTGATCAATTGGAAAGCAACCACAGCATTGCAACCGCATGTCAATTGGTAGGCATCGGGCATAGAGGGCGACCCTGCCACGCCCCTCCACTCAGCCACACACACACACACACACACATGATGACATTTACTGGCTCGCCCAGCTCGTTGCAATATCCCTTTGCCACCTGCCACCTGCCACCTGCCACGTCCTTGAGTTTTATGGGATTTTTAGATATTTATAGATTGCGCTCTCACAATCGCTGTGCTTTGGCCCCAGCTTCGACTTGGATCTGGTGCAAGTTTTGCACTTCGATTGTGGGGACAGCAAAAGTTCTCTGCGTGTGTGTGTGTGTGTGTGTGTGTGTGAACTGTTGCGCAACGAAGCATAAAAAATGGCTGCATTCAGGACACGAGCAAATGCCTTCATCCTCGGTCAGTGTGCGATTGCAAGGAGCTGAGTGCGAAGGCGGCAAATCAAAGTCAATTTGGCAAAGATCTTGGAGTCACCCTCGAGTGGAAGCAATGTCCTTGTTGCCTGCCACAACCACAAAGCGTTGCATGCCGCATGCCGCATGTTGCTGTTGCTTTTGGCTGCCTCGTCTCCCCTGCCCAAATTGCAGCCTCAAGCGACTAACAGCATCTTGTGGCTTAGCAGTTGATGGGGCTAGACTCATTTCTCTTTTTCTCTTCTCTCTCCTCTCTCCTCTCTACGCTTCTCTTCTCTTCCCTTCTCGTGTTCTCCTGGTTTTGGGGACTGCCAGCGTATTGCAATTTCGTCGAGGAGCCAAGTTTGCGTGTTGCATGTGGCTTGTGCTACCTGTCGCTTGGCGAAAATGGGCAAACATACTCATCCATAAACATTTAATGGCCGCTCTGATTGCACTTTTAAGTTTTAAGGCGCCGACTAATCTGCAAGTCTCTCCCGAGTCTCCAAAACTATTTTCGTTGCAATCACAATCGCACTCTTCCCACTTCAAAAGCTTTAAGCGAAACCCAAAAATTGTATATCAAAATAATAGAATTGATAGTTGGTTATTTACTATTATATTAGATGAAGTGGTATTTAAAGTTAGATTTTATGAAGTGCATAATTTTATTATTTTTACTCTTATATTTATATATTTTTATTGATATTCGCCTTTGCCGTTTCGAAAGCTTTAAGCAAACATCAAAAATGTAATATAACATTTTGATAGTTTTGTTAGTTAATATTGTAGTAGATGAAGTGGAAATTAAAGTGAGGGCTGCTAAATTAAAGTATATAATTTGATAGAATTGCTTTTATTATTATAATTATTAGTATTTATATTATAATTAATATGAACTTAATTATCTCTTATTATGTTGCATGCATTCAAAGATAATGAGACAATATAAATTTTTGCAGAATTTAAATTTTTGTTGAATTCTTCATCATTCTTCAATATTTTTCATTACAAATTATATTAACTTTATTGCTTACAGAAAAACTTCCCTATGCTTATACATATAATATAAAGGTAATTTCGATTTGCTCCAAATAATATTAATTTATATTCTCTAAACATTGCTTTCCTTGTTCATTTTTAACTTTAATATTGTCAATAAGTAATAGGTAAACTCATTAATAATATCAAATATATATTTAATACGTACTTTAAGTGTCTGTATTTCATGTAACATTTTATGTTGCATATCAAATATTTTGAATAGTAATATTCTTCCATCATGTGCAACAACTTAAAATAGTGAATCAGAAGTGCAATACAACTATGGACTGTTGGTGAAGTAATGCTGATCAGGTGAACGCATAGAGTTGACCCGTGAAAGTCGCGGTCAAGCTCTAAAGGGTCAGAGTTCATTCGAGTGAGTGGCGTTGATGTTGCCAGCTGCGATGTTGGCTGCATAAAGAGCCGCCGGTCAGGTGCCAGTGTCGATGTCGTGCCTGGGGAACCCAAGAGCAGGAGGAGGAGGAGGAGGAGCAGGAGGAAGGGAAATTCAATTAGAAATTTACATAGAGTAGAGTCACTCTTGTAGTATATTCGTTGCATCGCTTCGAGGGGCAGCTGCGAACAGGGCAAGCGTTGCGTGCCCCATGGCGTATACGTATTCACAATCGCGCCAGCATTCACATTCACATTCACATTGCCCATACATATGCATATCTGAGTGTGAGTGTGAGTGTGAGTGTGAGTGGCAATTGAATTTCTGTGGCATGCAGGGCGAGAGAGCGATGGACAGTGGCGAGTGGCGAGTGGCGACATATAAAAAGGTGTTGATGGACTGCAACATGGCTGCACAAATTGCATATTGCATCAGTTGCAGACACGAATTTGGCATATGGCCAAAGCGGCGACGCTGCCAGGCAGCCGCATGACGTTGCAGCTAATTAAACGCAAAAATTGCATGAGGCACATTGTAGAATTTGTGAGCAAACCTAAATGGAGGCAGCCACCACTGTACTTGTTGTTGTTGCGTTGCCAATTGAAATTCAATTCGAGCTGCAACTAAAATGAAATTGAATGCAACAACGCAACAGCGCCAACCTGCGCGAATGCGATGCGGTTGCTGAAGCGCCAGTTGAAATGGAAACCGAACGTGGCCAAAATGGCGAAATGGGTTTCGGATTGGGCTCAGTTGGTCGCCCCCCCGAGGAGCAACTCGAATTAGAATGAAAAATAATTGCAGCTGGCGCTGGCCCGTTTCAATTAAGTTCAGCGCACAAAATGCCCCGTCACGGAGCTGGCCAGCGACTACAACGAATTTCCAGATTCGCCTGCAGCCTCTTCGCACTCTCCCCTTCGCCCCGTTGCTGCTAATTATTGCGCTGCGTTTCGCTTTCGGTCAGCTGAGTGCACACGATGGACTCGCAACTCCGGCTCGACTTTATATAGTATATAGTACAGCATGTACAGTATATAGCAGATGCAACAACGGCAACAACGGCAACAACTGCACCCGAGGGATGCATTTTGCTGTCCGCCACAGCCGCAGCTGCTGCTGTTGTTAAACAGTTAACTGGAGGGGTCCACGGACTAAACAGCTGCCCGACTTCTGCCGCACTTAACGATTTTTCTGCACCTTGCCACCGATGGCGTTGCCATAAATCAAGCCACAGTGTGCTGCGGCCTCAGCAGCCACAAATCAGTCATTTGGATATCCATTCGCATTTCGGACTTCATTTGTGCCCCATTAGCTGCCACATAATTCATAAGCATCGGCTCTAGACTCCAGTCTCCAGCCTCCACACTCTTTTGCCCACTCTCCGGTCGGCGGCAACTTGGATAATTGAATTTCAGCGAAATTATTGCAGACGGTTTCGTTTCGTTTCGTTTCCTTTTTTTTTTCTCGTTGGCATTTCTTTGCTTTGTGTTTGTCTTGGAGGCATTCACTTGAATTCCTTGGGCCAATGTGTTCATTGTCCTTGTCCAGTTCGTGCTCTGCTTGCCTGTCCACTTGCAGCTAATTAAAGCTAATCGTGTTGTCGAGTCGACTCTCCGTTCAACTGCTGTTGCTGCTGCTGCTGTTGCTTGCCACTTTGGCTCTTAGTGCTGCACACTGCGAGAAAAGCATAGCATACTTCTATGCGCATCACACAAATATTTTTGTATCTACGATTATATTTTGGATACTGTCAAGAATAGTCTGTAATTCAATTAAATTAACAAAACATATAATTTGTAATTGTAAAATTGCAATTCAATAAGGTCTTCATAAAGCTGGTAACCTTTCGATTATATTTCTCGCTTTCCCTCAATATAAAAAAAAAAGAAATTGAATTATCTGCAGGTTTCGAAAAAGTCAGCTTACAGTCTGTAATTTATCTCATGTATTTTTGCCTCAATGTAAACATAGATTAAGTTACCTGAAGGATCGTGAAAAAACAATTTAATAACAACAAAATAAAAATAATAATAATTTGTATATGGTAAGAAATGTTGCTTCCAACTCAATTATCTCTAAGACTTTGATTATGTATTCAACAAAAATAAGATTGTATAACTTTTCGCACTTAATTGTTTTCAATTTACATAAAACACTTTTATTTAATTAAGTTAAATACTTCTCAAGAGTGTATGAATATATAGAAAACAAATGGAACAATTTAAAAGTACAAAACATGTCAATAATTCCATTTAAAAGTGAATTTATTTTTTGATTTTTATATGCAACTTTAAATTATATATTCTAGACGAACTGAGGTTTTCAGGCTGTTTAAGCGTTTGTTTATAATTTTGTATATTTAAAAAAAAAATATTATTTTATATTTTAGGAAAATTAAATATAATATAATATATATACACCTAAATATGCAATTAATATTTACGAAATTAAATAATTTGTATTTATGCTTTCTGTATTTTCTAATCTATTGCTTTCAAATGTTTTTAAAAGTATTATTCAAACATATTCTGAATGCAGTTTTTTTTTTATTTTTGGTAAGTGAGTTAGTTGTAGTTTGAAGGCTATTAATATTATTTGCTGGAGAGTGCTTTAGTTATAGTTTGAAGTTAATAAATATTAAACGCTAGTTTAAATTGCCGCGCCAATAAAACGATACGAATGAAATAGTAAATGTTTGAACTCTATAAATATTTACCTCTACCTTAAATTGCTGCAGAATGATAAGAGACAAATAGTTTGTATAAATAAAATAAGAACTATGTGTATTAGCCAGATTAATGTTTATTCAACACTTGTTTCGGCATTTCTGGCTGTGTAGTTGCGCTTTTCCTTGGCACTTTCAAAGCTTGGCAGTGGCGATGGCGACAGGGGCACGGAGAGGCAGTTGCGGGGCCACGTTGCAAACATAGTCGATTTGTTGAAAACAAACCCCCATACAAACGCCGTCGAACCCGAACCCGAAGCGAAACCAAACCAAACCGAGGCCGAGCGTGTGTTGGCGGTGCGTGAGGCAACAACTTCGCCCCGAACAATTTGCGGCGAATTGGGAAAGCTTTGCGACACGACTTCTGTGGCGATGGCTTCGATGGCTGGAGAGCAGGCGACGAGCGACGTCCAATGCCGTGTGCGGCTAAAAGGTTGGCTAGTTGGTAGAGAGCCAGAGCTTGGCTGGGAAGGGGGGGGGGGGGGGGGGGAATTAAGTCTAAGTCAAGTCGGCACCACTTCCGCCGCCACTTGCACGCGCTGCTCAGCTCAGTTTAGTTGACGTTGGACCAGCAACAACAACAACAACAAGTCGCTCTCTTTCTTCTTTGTGGCCATCTCGAAAGTTGGTTGTGCTTAACACTTTCCGCTTGCAAGTCGCATCCGCATCTCCCAGACTCTGCCGCATGTTGCAAAGTTGTGCGGCTTGCCTGATGTATGCTCATATAACTTTGCCACTAACGAGACTCATGAGCTGCATAATAATGAGGCCGCCAGCCGCCAGCCGCCAGATCGTAGACTTAGTCCGCAAATAGGCGCCACCGGGCGCTGTAATCACTGAGCTTCCCCAGCGACCAGAGAGTCTGTCTCCCCCTCCCCAGAGCTGTCCTCATTCCTCATTCGCTATCGCTATCGCAATCGCAATCGCAATCGCAAACGCAGCCTCCTCCACAAAATGGTTGTTGCCTATGGAACAATGCTTCATTTGGCATTTATCGAAAAATATCCAGAGCCATCAATCAGACAGCTGCGCAAATGGAGCCGAGTCGAGTTGAGTCGAGTTGAGTCGAGTCGACCGGATGGATGGCTTCGTGGCCTGCCAATGAATTCAATACGATTAATTTAGCAACTGATTTGCCGATGACGAATAACAATGCAACATAATGTGCCACAATTATTCATTTCATCGGCATACTTCTAGCACTCCTCCTCCTCCTCCGCATCATTAACCACAGCCAGTTGTCAGTTGACGATTGCGGTGGCTGCGAGTGATTTGAACGCGAGACGGAGCGGAGCGGAGAGGTGAGGCCGAAGCATGCTGATGAGCTTGGCTCCCTCAGCAATTTCTAGTCATCGTCGTCTTCCCTCTGTTGACGGTCTTCGTTGCGTTCCATACAAATCAGCAGCTGAGCAAAACAAATAAGTATTCAGGCAACATTCCTAATAACAAGTATACGCCTATTGGGCCACAACAAATGCATACTTCAAATTGGAATTGAAATTGCAAAGCTTCTGGATTTTGAATTTTTCATTTTAAATTGCAGTTTAACAGTTTTTTTTAAGCGTTTTTTAAATTACAATCTTCAATTATAATATTGAAACTTAAAGTTGAATATTATATTTTTAGCTCATCGAATGTTTGGAGGTATAATGGAAATAAATGTTTTAAAATATATATGCTATAGCTTGAAATTTTGCGTAAAAAAAAAGTTCTGACAATTTAAAGCGTTGTTTTTAAATTACAATTTTCAATTGCAGCTAAACCATTTAAAGTTGAATGAAATATTTGCATCTCATTTTAATATGTGTTAATTTAAGCAACAAATATTGCATTTATTTGTAGCTTAAATTATTTAAAATATACGCATATGAAATACAAAATAAATTCAACGCACCTAAAACTTCAAATTCCATAAATATTTCCATGCCAACAAAATATGTTATTATATTTCCCCAATTGGTGTTTGTTTATTCAAAAAGTATTGAAATCGTTTGAAATATTGGAGGCTAACATGCAATTTTCGCGTTGGTATTGAGCACAGACATCAATTTAATTAAAATCGGCAATTATAAAATGGAAAGGTCGCAAACACCGGCAATTTGAGCCAACAAATTAATCGATAATCGATATAGCAAAAGTAATCTATTTATATGCATTATGGGTGCGAAGGTGCGTACGGCAAAGTTGATAAATCTTAAACTGAATTTAACTCTACGGTCCGTGAAATATAAAAATCTATAAACCATGACTTTAATCAAGTCTCCATTTTAAGCACCAGTTATCTGAGAGATATATCCCTGCCGACGAGTTTTGCAAGGAAATGATGTTGACAAGTGGATTTAGTTTTTGTTTATTTTCTTTCTAGTTTCATATTCGGTTGTTGGTCATTTTCTTCTGGCCAGTTGTCTTTTCAATTACCACCAGAATGCAGAAACTTAACCGGCAATTCACAGCTTCCAACTACTTTCCAGCCCCCTCCTGCCCCATGCCCCATGCCGCATGCCGCATGCCTCTCTGTCCGTTGCGTTGCAAGTGCAAATTAGTCGAGAGTGCCAACAAATTTAACGAGCAAATTTACACTCGAGCAGCGGCCACGGAACGGAATTCAGCTGAAAAGCGACTTGCAGAGGGGGCCGCTGAGAGACGACGCGTCGTCAGAGCCACAGCCCCATTCTGCCTTCCCCATCGTCATCCCCATCGCCTTCCCCATCGCCAGATCAAAATGGGACTTCAGCAGCAGCTTGGCAAAAAAGCGGAGCATCGCCAGCCAGTTGTAAATTTTGTGTTTGCGCTTCCGGACCCCGAGGCAAAGGCAGTTTTTCTCTGCCCCGCCTCCCCTCGCTCTGCTGTCTATCTCTCTCTCGCTGTGAGTATCTCCCTCAGTGTGTGTGTGTGCCTGTTTTAATTTAGGGAACACAGCACAGCAATTGCCCCAAAAAAAAAAAAGAAGAGAAAAAAGAAACGCCGTGGCCGATGGAACCTTTCTCTGCTCCGGCTGTCTTATTACGCTGCGTCTGCTGCTGTTGCTGTTGCTGTTGCTGTTGCTACTCCTGCTGCCCAAAGGGGCCAAAAGGCCGAGAGTCGAGGGCGTTACCAGCATGAAGAGCACGGCCTGCTGAGCTATGCGTATCGCTGCAGAGACGATGCCAGCCAGCCAGCCAGCCAGCCTTAATGGTCGGCTGCAGCATCTTTTGCGAGTCCTTCCTTTGAGTTTGCTTTGCTTTTTGGCTCGTTGCTCTCGCCCAGTGTGTTTGCCGTTGAAATTGAATCAAAAATTGGATTCACTCAGGTCGTGGCGGTCACTGGGACTGCAGCGTTGACTTTCAAACACTCACACACACACTCAAAACAACCATCTGTCCGTGTGTCCAACGAGACATCGGCTTAGCCAACGGCTCAGCCAAATGGTACTTGTTCTTCTATGCCTAGCTGCTCCTTGGTCCGTTCCTGGCCAGCTGTGAACCCATGTCAACTTTAATTGAATTTGATAGAACAAATATTTAGCAGCATCTCGCGCACCATTTTCACCCCGGCATACTTAACAGACAGCTTCGGCTTCCTCCACGTAACCCAAGCTACCGAACAACAAAGGAAAAACTCAAATGAAACAAAAAAATAATAATAGAAACGAAGAGACAACTGCAATAATGACAACAACGGCAATTTGCCTTCCTGATAATCGATGAATTGTTATGTCATAATTAAGGCACATTTTTTGTTCACTTCCGGCAGTTTATACCATAGAGTTTGTTTTTTAGGGATCATTCAACGCTTTCGCACTCACTTTCTTTCACATTTTCTTATCTTTTCATGTTTATTTCCATCATTTTTTTGCTAGCAGTAAATACGAAACCTTTCTTCAAAATTCATTAAAAATCCAGCAATACAATAATTTAATGTTGCACAAAAATACATGTCAATTAGTAGAATTACAATCAAAATATATAATTTTGTTTTCATTCTATTAAATATTCGACTCAGAAATTTATTATAATAATTTAATTTTAATCACTATACAAAAAATAGTTCCAATTCCATTTCGATTCAATTTCATTACTAAATTAATGTGAATGTGTAACCTTTATGTATAACTATGATTTCGCTGTCATTGAATATCTGAAAAATATTCAAACTAATTTAATTCAAAATTAAATATATCTAAATTGGATGTTGTTGTCATTTTATAAAATATTCGATAAAATCAGAAAAATATTGTTATAATTTAATTTGAATCAATGTACAAAATTATTGATTCCAAATATAACAATTCTGATATATTGCATATTGATTTGCACTTTTTCATAATTAAATTAAGTGCATGTTAAACTTTTCTATATATTTATAATTTTGCTGTTATTAAATGTGAGTAAAATAATTAAATTCAAAATAAATTTGACGAATGTCAAAAATTGAATCTTAACTCTTGTAATTGCAAAATATTTTAAATTGATTTGTACATTTAATCGCTACTTTGACAGTATTAAAGTTCACTAGAATTCTGCAAAAGGAAAAATGGTTTTGTAATTAAGTTGAATTATTTAACTCGATGCTACGTATGTTAATGAATGCCTGATTATTCTGTTTGCCATGCCTGCATTATTAATCGAGCGCCAACATGAATATTCGCATATACTTTATATTTGTGGTGCAATATTTGTGCTTGCAACTTTGAGTTAATCGCAAAGAATGCGAATAAAGACATGAAAATAAAGTTTCAGATGATCGAAGAGCTTTACGAGCGCACTTCTATCGACAGTACTAGAAAGGAGCATGTGCTGCTAATGGGTTTTATATCACTCTATTACAGCACTCGTGTGTGAAATGTACTTCAATCACAAGTTGAGTGCTAAAAATACCAAATACGTATTCAAATAACCAGATCCTGGTACTCCTGGCAATCGCAATCGTAGTCGTAGTCGTCTGTGGCATGCAGCATGTGGCATCTCCATAAGGGGGTAAATCAAAAGTGTTGTTTTCTTCTTTTGCTGTTTGTGCTGTTCTACTCCTTCTCTCCACTTTCCACTTTTCACTTTCCACACTCCTTTTGCCTGCTCTGTTTCCACATGCCGTTTGCTTTCGTTATTAAATTGCCAGCCACATTGCGCACACTGCGAAGTATTTATTAAGTCATAAGCTTCAGCCAGCTACGGGCACAACCATGCACCATGCACCATGCAACACGGCTGTTGCACGTTGTAATATTGTTGCACAGTGCTTCGCAAAAGTTGTCGATTGGCATACTCACATATATAGTATGTATGTACATATGTTTGTGGCATATGTAAATTAGTTTCAAAATATTGCGCTCAACATTTGGTTTTAATTTCACGTTATGCTCAAACAACAAGCAAATGTTTTGCTTTCGTTGTAATTTATTTGCAAGTTTGACCTGCAGCTGTTTCAAACCAACTTTGGCTTCGGACACACAGATTTTAGTTGGAATTTTGCAATATATAATATCATTCTATAATTTGGGATCGCTACAATTTGAAGCTACGCGTTGATATTGCAGTCAAGACAAAGAATTTAATATGCCATTTAGAGTAATCGATTTGTGCATAAAACTCTGATGTTTCTGCTGCTGCAACAATCAGTTGCAACTGCAGCTCTCGCTTTGGGAAGCAAACAAAACTTTTTAACATTTTAATTAATGAATAACAAAAGTAACAATGTGAAAACTCTGAAAACTCTGCTCATGCTCTGCAGATTGTTGATTTTTCCCTAGACATTTTTGTATACTTATTAGGGAGTCAAATTCATATTTAGAGCAAGTTTAGAATGAAACTTCATTTTCACTCGTCGTTTTTTACACGTTGCCATAGCTATATTATTTACAAAAGCAGCATTTCAGCTCTTAACATTTTTATACAATTGAAAGATTCATATTTTTATAATCTTACAAAATTGATTGGAAACTTAACTTTAATGAAATATGTTAAATGTTTATAATGATTTCAGCTGGTTTCCATGCCCGAAAAAAAATAAAAACTGAATTTTTCTGTGATTATTTAGTTAGTTTAGTAATATTTATTTATTTAACTGTAAATTCTATAGTACAATATTATGCATATTATTATGCACATATTCATGTTGTTGATTTTTAGATGTTGGTTTTAAAAATCGAAAAATTGCAATTCAGCTTAACTTGGATTTCAATTGATGTTAAAACATTTCGACAGCAACACAATTATTTTGTTTATATTTTTGTTTAGTTCATTTTGTCGCGATATATATAATAATATTAAATACACAGTCTAAAATACTACATTTAAATCTAAGTATTTATTTAAATTGATGTAGATTTTTTCATCTTACAACTTGTCTCGATCATAAGTCAATTTATTGCTGCCTTGTGTGGCCTTCGAATTTAAATAATTTTCCAGTAAATGGCTGAAAGTCTTTTAATTATTAACTTTCGGTGGCAGAAGTTGAAAAATGTTTGCGATATGCGGTTGAACCACAGTGCGCGAGGTGCATTTCACACCTGCTGCAGCCAAAGGGCAAAGCTACACAACCTCCGCGAACGCAACTATATGGCAAAGAAGCACACACACACACACACACACACAGGACACAGCCAGGTGTGTAAGAGTGTGTGAGTGTGTGTGCCTGCCTGAATGAGCCTGGCATACGAAATGGCTGTGGAGATGAAGCCGCTCAGAGCAACAGCAATGAACACTGAACTTATGGCCAAGCTACTTCGCAGCTCTTTCTCTATACTGATTGTGTGTGTGTGAGTGTGTGTGTGTGTGTGTGTGTGTGTGTGTTGCAGTTGTGAAACACAAAGTTTGCGAATCTTAACGATTTGCTTATTGTTCCTTCTCGTTATGCATTTACTGAGTATTTTTGTAGTTTGCCATTATGTGGCAGTCGCAGCAAATGAATATAACAAAGGTCATGGCTCCAACTCCGACTCTGACTCTGTGTCTATCTCTGACTGTGGTTGTGGCATGCTGCGTGTGTGTGTGTGTGTGTGTGTGTGGCAAGATACCGACACTTCGACGGCAACCACAGCAGCTACAAACGTTCGTTCGCTTGCTGCATGCTACGCAACCGCCTTCGCCAGGCATCCGTGACTCTGGGAGTCATTCGATGTGCATGCTCCAAACCAAAACTGAATTCCGCTTTAATTGTTTCACACATGTTGCACACACCCACACACCCACACACACACACCAAATCGGTGTAGCATGTGGCCAGATCTAAATATGCAAGTTTCTGCTGTTCAGATAGCACAAATTAACTTTCAATTCCAAATGCCAGCAATTCTTTCACTTAGACACAACCACTTTTTCGAGGGTAGCTCCGCCAGTCAGTTCAGCAGTGCAGGGTATCTCTGCTCGGCAATAACTAATTTAATTATGTGGCCAAATTGCAGCGTGAGTTGTTGTTGCTGGCATAAATCATTTGGCCAAAAGAGTCTTGGGGTGGCATGGGATTTCATTGACGGCGGGAGATATCGCGATTCCAAGCCATTGACTCAAATTTGTCGACTCGCTTCCCGTCCCCTAGCCAAATGACTGAACTGAGCCCGTTGCGGACATTAAGCCAAGAACCAAGCACAGGCACGAGAAGTGGCAACAGCCCATCTCCGGCTCCGTTTTGTGTGGGGGGCGGCAACAACGAGGCGTCTAGACTGGCAGTCAAGCTAATAAACTTCCAAATTTCCGACAGCAGCTTAAGCGGCATTAATGACGCGTTGGCGTCCAAATGATTTATTAACAGATAGCACAGAGATCCCTTCGAGCTGCTATCGCTTACGGCCATGATATGTACTATACATGAGCAATCTTGTCAAATGCCATTAAGATTGCATCTCAGATTATGCCTAAGCCGAAGCTTTTGCCCATGTGCAATTACCTAATCCAAATATCGAGTATTCGTCGCTGGTTTCGTTCCACAAGGCACAGGACAAAAGCCACGATCGATCGTTGTGCCAAAAGTCGAAAAGTTTCGCTGCCAAATTGTTGCGGTGAATAAGAAATAAACTTTGAAAAATGTGCATTGATTGCTTCTTAATCAGTTTCACTGTGCAACACAACCACCACTTGGGCGTATACTTAATTTTATGGCTTTGAAGAATCGAATAAAAGAAAAATGGATTTTGTAACTCTCTGATTCGAAATCAATTAAAAATCACTTGCAATACAAATGCATTGCTTTATTTGACATCTTCTGATGTACCTTTTTTATAATTAAGAATTGCATTTAATTTGTTTTAGTTTAAAACACTGACAATATGGAACATTCACAGTGGATTTAATATTAAAGCAACAGTCCAATTACATTAATGTGTTTAAGAAAATTAATTATTTTAAAATGTGATAGATCAATTTTAATGTGATAATGTGAGAAAAGCGAAAACAAATGTTAAACAAATCACAAGATTTTGAATTTAAACTCTCAGAATATTTAAAGGATAATGAATTACCTTAAAATGTGAAAGAAATGCATAAGGAACAAAATATAATAAATTCATGAGGGGAAAAAAGTATTTTAAAAATCCCCAAAAATTGTATTTAAATTTTTAGCATTACAATTATTTTTAAATGTGAATTAAATGTATTTAATAGATGAAGATTTAGTTACACGTTTTTTAAGCAAATTGGTTTAGGAAATGCAAGCAAAATGTATTCAATTGAATTGTAATATGTTGCTTTATTTAGATCTGTCTTGAATATCTCAGACCGAAGTCTAGCTGGGCAGTGTAATCGCCAGAGTTTTCGATATCGAGACAAAAGTTGTAGCGGTGCTAAGTAAGTTGAGTCGTCGGCGATTTAATTGAAATGCCAGTTTGTTCGCCTGTTCCGTCTGCCCACCTCCCTGGACAATCGCTATGGGGCACAACCGGCAATAAGGACAACGAGGACAGGGAGGACGACGAGGACAACGGGCACAACTGGCCGGCCAACTGTCTGAGAAGCTCTGGTCTCGAATGCCAAAAGCACAAAAATCTAAATTGCTCAAAGAAAGTTGCTTTTGCATTCGGTGTGGATTTGGATTGAGATTCGGACTCGGATTCGGCTGTTGTCTGTGTTGTTGTCGTTGTTATTGTCGCTGATGTTTCTATAAAAGTTTTGGCCAAATGCAGCGCAAAATTGTTTAAGTAAACTTGCAACTTGAAGTTCGCCGGCAACTGGCAACTGGCAACTGGCAACTGACAACTGGCGATTGGCGACTTGCCTCGCTGCAAGCTGTTGTCCGGCATTGGATGAAGACGGCGACGGCGACGGCTCTCTTCAGTTGCGTTCCCTTCACCCCTCGTAATTAAGTTGCACAAAAGTTGGTTGCCTGATTTGCAATTCGCAACTCCAGCTTGTCCAGCTGCCTCAACAATTCCCATTCCCAATCCCTGATGCTGATGCTGATTCTGATTCGGATTCGGATTCTGATTCCCCTTGGCCAATCAAAGCGTGTGTCATTTGCATAACAGGATGGACTGCAATGCATTGTCGCTGCGGGTTCGGCTGTCTTGCAGCTGTCCAAAGCCCCAGTCGGAGACTCCGAGTGTTGATTAAAATATAACCGGGCCTCTAATTAATGCTAATTGACTCGTTCGACATGTGCTCAACTCAGTTTAGTTGCTGCTCCTTAAGCCCCCTCGAAGTGTTCTATTGTTTTATTGATTTACTTGCGCCACAACCATCGCATTCCGTATTCGGCATTAAGGACTCCACATTTCGCATTTCGAATTCCGCATTTCGAATTCCGCATTTCCCTCACCCACAACATGCGGGCTGCCTCATCAGCATCAGACTTATCAGTGATTAACGACAGTGTTGCCGACTCAGCTCTTTTCCCGTCATATCTGGCCTAATTGCTCAATATGCTGAATTGCCGGAAGTGGCAATGGCAAAATTTACCTATTTAACTATTTGTCGCACTCGCATTCGATTATTTGCATAGACGTCATTTTAAACTAAACACAAAACAGGCTTCATTTAAGTCATCCAAAATGACCAACTGCGAAATACCCTGCGTCTAAGATCGCATTTATGAAAACACAATTAATTCAAATTATTGTTTGGCAATGAAATTCACATTTATTTTCTTTAATATGATTTCTAATTGATATGATGATTGTGGTATCATCGACTAAAATCGACTATGAACAGCCAACATTGAAGAAGACACCATAATAAATTAAGATTAGGCAATAAATATTGCAATTTAAACTATCATTCAATATTAAACATTGTCAGTAAACAATTTAATTGAAATCTCTGGAGGCGTTTAAGAAAAATTAGATTAGATGGTTAATCAGATGAGATGATAAATATTAATAGCTTTCAACAATAAAATAAAGATGTTGTGTAGAAATTCGATTGTCTATTGATAGTTGCTGTTATTCTAAAACACATCAAATTTAATTTAAATTTGTATTATTATTATTATTTTAAAATTCCTCATTTAAAACAAAGATTAATATAAGTTATCTACATGCATTAGCTCTCTAGTTGATATGTATTTAATTCTTAATACATATGTAACTTAATTGTAATGTATATTCATATTTCACTAGCAACAATTACCAAGAATTAGAAACATTTATGAGAAGTGAATAAAAATAATGAAATGTTTTATCAGTTTCGAAGTTTACAGATATTTAATAATTTGGTCAGATATTTAATTCTGTTTTCGTTAAATTCGATTTCGATTCCGATTTTGCGTAAAATGTTATTTGACTTTTGCTTAATTAAAAAGCCACCTCGTATTATTAAATGTAAATAAAATTTATTAAATTGAAATAAATTTTATGAAATGAGTGAAAAGCGCATTCGAGAACACCCAAGTGATGTGCAGACGCAGTTGATAGTCATGTCATGGGTCAAGATAATCGTCGAACCCAACAACTGGACAAACTTTGCGTAGCAGGCAAACACGATGATGAGGCTGGGCGCTGAGAGGCTGTTGGATGAGAGACTGAAGATGGCCAGGGAAGTGGACACACTTACCACAGTTACCAATTAGGCGCTGTCACAGTTGTTGGCCAAGTGCAAATTTGCAATTTGCAAGGCAGTCGCAGAGCTTCCCACTTCCAACTCCTGCCTGTCAAGTCAGATATTATTTATAGTAGGCCTACGAAAATTATTCGAATCTCGACTCCAAACATTATTGGAAACATATATATTTTGCTTGCCACTAAATTTCGGTAAAATGCTCTCGGAATTCCCACTCACCAATTTGGATGCTGCCGAAGTCAGTCGCGGCTTCAGCTTCGTCAACAGCAAACGGTAAATCACAGTAGCTGCCAAAAGTATTCGCTTTAATAATTCTTAATTGTATTTGCAGCAATGGCGATCTGTTGGGCCAGGGCTTCAAGCCGCCTCAGGCAGTGCGCACTGGCACCTCCATTGTGGGCATCATCTACAAGGATGGCGTTATCCTGGGCGCCGACACACGCGCCACCGAGGGACCCATTGTGTCCGACAAGAACTGCTCGAAGATCCATCGGCTGCAGAATCACATCTAGTAAGTAGCTACACAGAGAGAAAAACGTGCTAAGATCTTGACTTAACATTGCTCATAATAGATTATTTTAATATCCATTTTATATTTGTATTCATTAATTACTATTTATATTTACTAATTATTTTCAAAGTAACCGTTTCGTATCCGAATCATGAGAAATAGGGAATTCGTAAATTTTGGAATTTTTCCGACTTTAAAAAACAAAGCTGCTTTAATCGTCAAAGTAATTTAGAAATAAAATCTAAGATCGAAACATTTAATAATGCATGCTTGAGTAAATGAATATTTTCTTATGATCTAAACATTCAAGAATGAATTCTTGTTTTAAGAATCTTTTTATGAATGAATTGTCATTTCCAGAATGTTTTCAGAAATGAAATCTTGTTTCCAAAATGTTTTCTTAAGATCGAAATATTTAAGAATGAATTCATGTTTCATGAATAAAAGAATAAGAATAAAATCATGTTTCAATAATGTTTTTAAAAATGAATTAATGTCTCAAGATGGTTTTCTTAAGATCGAAACATTTAAGAATAAATGCTTGTTTTAAGAATCTTTTTAAGATCGAATTGCTGAAACATTTAAGAATGAATTGTAATTTCAAGAATGTTTTTAGAAATTAATTCTTGTTTCAAAAACGTTTTCTTAAGATCGAAACATTCTCAAGTTGCAGAATTTTATTCTTGTTTTCAGAGCATTATTTCTCTCAGTGTATGCATTCTGTTAACGTGCAATTAATCGTCGATCCCCTTGCCGACAGCTGTTGTGGCGCCGGCACCGCTGCGGACACGGAACAGATGACGCTGATGACCTCGGCCGAGATGGATCTGCACGAGCTGAACACGGGGCGACAGGTGCCCGTGGTCTGCGCCTGCATGCTGCTGCGCCAGACGCTGTTCCGCTACCAGGGCCACATCAGTGCCGCCCTCGTCATGGGGGGCGTGGACAAGTATGGGCCGCACATCAACTGCATCTATCCCTGCGGCTCCATCGACAAGATCCCGTATGCCGCCATGGGCTCGGGCACCCTGGCTGCCATGGCCGTGCTGGAGAATGGCTGGCGGCCGGACATCGATCTCGAGCAGGGCAAAGAGCTGGTGCGCAAGGCCATCTCGGCTGGCGTCTTCAACGACCTGGGCTCTGGCTCCAACATCGATCTCTGTGTGATCACCGCCAAAGGCGCCGTGCCCCTCCGCACCGAGACAATCGCCAGCGAACGTGGCGAACTCTTGGGCCAGTACTCGTTTCTGCCCAACACGACGCTGGTGAAGAGCGTCTCGGTGCAGGACATCGAGATCACCGCGGAGCGCATCTATCGGCCTTCCACTTCCAACTCGTACGTGGAAACTCGCTCCGAGACGGCGGAGACTTCGAAGGGCAACCAGCACCTGGAAGAGGCAGACTGAAAATAATAATAATTATAATCGTTACTATATACATATGTGGATACAATTCACTTTATTTTGCAATTAATATCTTTCTATTCAAATGCATTCTAGTCACTAACAATATTTAGTTATACTTAACAAATTAAATTGTCTAATTCCACATAACATCAATTTCGCTCTATATCAATATATTTATATGACTTTTAAAGTATACATTTATTGTCGATTTAGTCGCTTGACATTTCATATTCAAAGAGTTTTTAGGATTTAATCAAGGTTAGCAACTTCATTCGTTAAAAACTTCACTTAAGAAGCGACAGATACCATAATAATAATTACATTTGATGCATATAGAGATGACCCGATTTTCTTGATTTATTCTTTAGTTGAATAATATCATAACAACAAATATGACTTTAGATTATGAAGATGAACAAATTTTCGTTATTTATATTTTTATTGCATTGAGTTGACTTACAAAAAATATTGAGTTAACTAAAATTAACATAAATGCTAAAACACGTATTAAATAATTTTAAAATTATATAAATACAATTTCTTTATTTATTTTTGTTATTTGCCAAAATTCGTTAACCTTCGTTATTTTCTCGCATTAACAAAAAAAAAATAAACATAAAAATAAAACGCCAGTTGAAACCGTTTCACATTCAAAATAATTGCATAAATTCAGAAAGTTTTTATTTAATTGTACATTGCAGGTAATTGCATATGTTTTCTGCGTGGATATTCTATGTTATATGCTAATTTTGGTAAAATACCCATAAATCATGGTAAATGAATTCGTCAAGTATTCGCTTAGAAAATCAGTTTTAAAAGGAACAAAGTATTCATAGTGACAATTAAGAGGATGCATTTTATAGTAATCAGGGACTAATAATATTATGCTAGACAAATACCAATTTACTTAATCGATTTCTATGACAGTTATACTTTGCAGCAACTTGTAGCAAAATAGTTAAGCTGACTTGATCAGAAAGTAGAAAGATAACTCTAACTCATATAATTTCTTTTCAAAATCTCAAAAATGAAAACCAAAGCCAATTAATACAAAAATAACGTTTCTAAAATGGCAAAAAATATGTAAATCTTACAAGTTAAATGTCAACCATTCTAAGCAATTTATTGGTTCGAATTCTGATGAGCAAAAAGCAAACAGAAAATTGAAAATGTTAAAAGAAAATTTAGGTTTTTGGGCATAAAAGTTGAATGCTAACAGATTTGTGACTGCTCGTGGCTGGAATTTGCCAAAGACAACAACATGGAAATTGTTGGCTTTCTGGCTGCACAACGTTTTTGGCTATGTGCGTTGATTACCAATCAAACAGTCAGTCAGTCAGTTAGTCAGTTAGTCAGTTAGACAGTTAGACAGTCAGTTAGGCACAAAAGAGATTCAAATGCATAGGAGAAGTGTGCGATGCTTGTAAGCTGGAATTCTTGGGCCGAGAAACGAGATGCCTGCAACTTTGAAATTCATGTTCAGATCTGCAGATTACTTTAGTAATTAGGTATGGACTGATGAAGCTATTGCAAATTGTATTTGTTGCCGCAATCCTCACGTACACACCCCGATCTGCCAGTGTGTGTGTGTGTGAGTGTGTGGCACAAAGTTATTCACAGATACATACATACATACGTATACATGGCAAAGTGGCGACCAATGAATGCTGTAGTTGATTTGCTCTTACCTTTATTGTGGCGCCAGCCTTCTGTTCTGTTGCAATCTCTCTCCCTCCCTGTGCTCCTGTTCCTGTTCCTGTTCGTCCTGTAACTGGCGTCCTGGGGCGTTGCTTTGAGTGTAGCTCAGGTGGCTCCATCTGCTGTTCTTGGTGCTTATAAACAGGACTCTCTCTCTCTGTCTTTGTTGTGTGCATTGCACATTTTAAATTAAATTTCTCTCTGTGTGTGCTGTTTGTTTCCTGTCGAGCTGTGGCTGACAGTTCTATCTCTGCCGTCCCCTCGCTCGCTGCTTCCGTCTTTGCCTTTGTGCTTGACTTGGATGATTTCTTTTGGCTATGGCTATGGCTAGGTTAGGTGCTTAGGTCCGTTGTTCCGGTAACTGGCAAATGACAGAGCCGCAACAAATTCTTGCAACACATGAAACGAAATAAAATCGCATCTTTTTGATCATTATAACATATGAAGTCATCATAAATTTCTGCTCTTGACTTGGCAAACTTCACTTTATTATTTGTGTACGAAGAACGGCAGCAGGTGGCCAAAAACGAATTAATTGAATCGTTGTCGGGGTCCTTTGGCCAGGACCTACATACATACATGCTGCAGGCAAGTGCGTCGAGTGCAATTTAATTCAAATCGTGCGTAGCCAAGGGCATCCGTTACGGTTACGGTTACGTTGGCGACAACGGCACCGCTTCTTTCTCAACTCGGGGTGGAATGGCCACGGGCTCCCTCAGGCACTTGGAGCTGCCATTTTACATCCTGTTGTTTATGGGCACATACATATCCTTAAAGTTGAAACATGCAAACAACGGCCTCCCTCTCGGACCAGCAGCAAACATTTACATGTCCGTCTCCCCGACTCCAACTTCGACTCCATCTCTGTGTCCGTCTCCAGCTGCATTACTTATGTGCCGCACGGGAAATGGAATCAAAGGGCGTACTGTGAAAAAGGCAAACCGAAACCGAAACAAACAGTGAATCCAACAAATTTGTCGCCCAAGACGAGACGCGAGGGGAACGAGGCAAACTCCATGAGCCATGTGCCGCCGGATATTGACAGGCGAGCAATAAAAAGGACAAAAGGCGACAACAGCGACACCAAGAGCCAGACAAAGGACATCCAGCACATTGCTTATTTATACGACACACACACACAACTACTTTGTACATACATATGAATCTACTTATTTATGTATATAAGGACGACACTTTGGCACTCACTTGACGACGAACCTGATGCCATTCAATTGCGATCAGGTTGCGGCTCACAAATGAGGCCCAGATTGATGCCAGCGCCTGCCATTATCCATCAACGCTGCAGTTGCACTGTGCACTCTGCACAGTGGGGCAAATGCGCCATTCACTTCAGTTGCACTCGCATTTATAATTGAAACTACTCGCCGTTCAATCATATTCATCATGTCCATCTGTGGAGTGGAGGAGTGGAGGTGGAAGGGGCAGGAACAGGGACTGGGGCAGAGCTTAACCCACTGTGGCACGCATAAAAATTCTGTGCACGGCGGTGGCTCAGTCCATGTGGATGAAGCGGATGAGGAGGCTCAAGGCTCAGCGCACGTGATCTGGCATACGGACAAGTGTCCAGCTGGACAGCGAGATGCGAGATGCGAGATGCGAACATGCCACACAACAGTGGCGCGAGGGCCGCTCAATGAGTTTGCCATCCACTCTTCAATTGTCAATTATTTTGGAATTTGCTTGTACAATGATTTTGTCGTTACAACTGAATGCATAAATTTACATATAGTATAGTATGTTTGTCTCTGGCTGTCTGCATTAAAATACAAATTTCAATGGGATATAACATTTCTTTTTTATTTAAATTATTGTATTACATATTTATAAATTAGTAATTTTGATTAAAAATTATTAAATATTATTTTAATTTACTTCGCTTGTTTCATGTATTTAATATTAATCTTTTGTAAATATGTAATTTTGTTTATTTTTTCTGGTTTGATTATTTTGTTTAACTTTTATTTATCTTAATTTTGCTATTTATGTACTTTACCTTATCTTTATTAATTCATTTGATTTTATTCATCGTAGCTGTTTTATATATTTTGTTTATTCGTAGTTATTTTCTGTATTTTTTTTTTAAGTGTTATCTAGTTTTTAGTCATTTTATTTATTTTAATAATTTATTTTGTCTGCACGCTACTTATATTTGTTATGTTATTATATGACTCTGTGAGGAACTGAGAATTAAATGTGTTAATAACATAGTCCATGTGTTGTCTTTCCTGTTGACCACTTTGTTTTATTTTCTAACCGTTTCTATATCTGCTTTCAGTGTTAATTTGGTTTCTAAAAATATATATGCTATGTCCAGAAGCTGATCGAGCACATGTCGCTGGCATAATCCGTTCGGCTATCCGTTCGCATATCTATCAAAAAATTGTCGCGCATGCTCCACGTGTAGCTGCATGTCAAGCAGTGTCATGCGATTGGGCAGCTATTTATCGTGACTAACTGAAAACATGGAAAAAAAACAGAGGCACGTTCCGCTGAAGATGCACAAGGAGCAACAAAAGAGAGAGAGGGAGAGGGAGAGGGAGAATGAGAGTGAGAGAGAGCTGTCTCACACCTCTCGTCTAGTTAGCTAGTTGTGTTTTATTTTTGTTCGAAATTTGAGCGCTGTTGCAAGTTTTTGTTTTTTGTTGGATGCGCACCCGCGTCACGTTGAAGCTTGGCTCATTTTGCAACTTTTGCTCGAGCCGCTTGTTTGTCTTTAAAAAAGCAAAAGAGGGAAGAACGAAAGGAAAGTTGGCTGCCATTTAGCAGGCGCTGCCGTTGGCAACATGCAGGACAGCCAGGACAATGGAGCACGCGCACAGCCAAGAGCAGATATCGCACACGGTTGCCCCGATGTCCATGCGTCGTTCGTCTGTCCGTCTGCCCGTCTGTCCGTGGAATGCATGCCACGTCTGGCGACGTGCTTCACAGCTTAAACAGTGTCCGGGCATATGTCACCCGGCGGGCGTACCAAAGGAGTCGCCATCTCTTTCGCGCTCTCTCTTTCTATAGTATTGTGTAAGTTGTGCATAGTTGGGAGTTGGGAGCATTGGCACATAATGCGCGCCACTTCATTATCGACAACACTTGCGCCTAATTAGCGGGGCAGACGCGTCGTATGCGCAATGAATAATCTGCTCGGTTACCTTGGCAGCGTGGCAGCGTGGCAGCGTGGCATGCAACCACGCCACACAAAACTAGTCAACCAGGCAACCACACACGGCAATACGCATCTGCATGAATCCAAATCGTCTGCGGTCTGTTGCCAGCTGCCGTTGCGGTTCAATGCCGCTGCGGCGGCCACTTTATCAAAGCAACCGCATCGCTGGGCCATCGCAGCTGATAATGGCGACGGCGACTGAAAAGCGGCACAACAGGTGGATTTGCAATCAAAGAAAGCCACACCGAATTCCTCATTGGTTTGGCGAGCCTAATAATTTGACCACAAACCAATTAATTAATCCTACTTTAGGCGGCGTTTCATGGACTGCGAGACACACTGTATTTATTATTATTATTATATTTAATTAAAGTTCAACACTAAGCAGTCAATGAGTAAATATTAGATTTAAAATTAATGTATTCAAATTTATTTATGGATTTCGTAAATGTATAGCTTAGAATTTATTTATGTTTATTTGTCTACAATTATGCTTAATAATTAAAGCTCAACTATTATTTATTTATTTATAATTATGTACTGTGAGACACACTGTATTTATTTTTGAACTGCAGCTTTATTTTTCTATTTAATAAAAGTACAACAATGAAGTAAATATTAGACTTAAAATTAATTATGTCAAACTTATTTATTTATTTAAACATACATATTTATATAGTGTAATTGCAGCTCATAATTAGTTTTGATGACAAATTTAATTATATTTTTGTTTTTGTTTACAATTATACTTCACAAACATTATATGCTCAACTATTACTTATTTATTTATATTTATTATCAGCATTAAATTCTGTAGCACATAGCAGCTGAGGCCTAGAGTCTGTTCAAGTTTATGCTATTTTAAATCAAATTAAATGATGAAAATAAACATGGCTGAAGTATATTAACACCACAGTTGTTAATTGCACATTTATGTTTTGCAATATCAAATTTCGACAAAATTGTAGTGTTGGGAAAATATAGTAATTAATTCAATGCCTTTTCAGCTACAACACAAATACAGGTGTTAAGGAGATTGATTTACATGTTTAACTTGTTGTTACAATTACGTATACGACACGTCTGTCGGATTCATCATTAAATTCGTGCACAAAATAGGCTTCATCTCAATGCTTGTGCGATTTTATTTGGAATGCCGAAGGTTGAGCATCGAAATGAAACTCGAATTAAGTAGTGTGCACATAATAATATCAAATGTCAGAGGGCTGTGTAATTTGCTGTTTTGGAGGCAGCAACGTAACAACCGCATAGCCACGTTGTGCTGCACATGTGCTTCTAATTGAGTGGGACATTAGATACGGTTCACTAATTATGCTGATATTAGATGCACATTCCGAAGGATTTCCAATTGTTTTTCATGTATCCTGGCAACGTTTGAAGTTGCATTGCCTTCCTGCCAAAAACCATTCCCTTGGCTTGTGGAAAAGGATCCACATTTCATGCTTATTAAACGCATGCCACGCACACACACACACAAACATACTATAGGTATTAATATTAAATTATTGTGTGAAATTTGAAGTTGCTGCAGCTGCAAGCAAAATGCGTGAAATCCCCCGCATTTCTCATTTATTTTACTTACATGTTTTCATTTGTACAACTTAATTGAGTTCCTGCTGCAATAACTTGCCTTCTGTTTAAATAGTTTCAATGCCTTCGTCAATCATTTTATTGAAAAGTCATTTGAAAAGTAACGTCGATATTTTCAGTTGCCTATCGATAATACGTTCTCAGTGCGAGTATTTTTTGTTTAGTATTTCGATTTTACAATCGCTTTGCGCCTGTTGCCACTACGGCGCTTTGGTCACACTGAACGGCAGTCGCGATCAGCTGTTATAGCTAAAAACAGTTGCAGTTCAGAATGAGTTCCACTCTTAACGTCGACAATGTCGAGATCAAGGTTGCCGCTGCCGAGGACAGCGAGCGTCTCATGGAGTTCCTGCATGCGCATTATTATCGTGAAGAGCCGCTGACTGTCGGCTGCCCGCCACCGGAACCGGATGCCGCAGACGAGGCCTTCCTGCTCTCCAATCTGCCGCATGGCACCTGCCTCATGGCCTTGCTGGACGGCCGCATTGTGGGCGCCGCCGTTGCCGGTCCCAAGCTGCCCGACGAGGCCGAGCATCAGTTCGAGGAGGCGGAACGTTTGGCCGGCACCAAATGGGGTCGCATTTTGGGCTTCCTGGCCATTGTGGAGCAGTCTGCGAATGTTTTCGGGCGCTACAACGTGACAAAGGCATTGCATCTGCATGCCCTGGGCGTGGACGCGTCGCTGCGTGGTCGCCGCATCGGCGAACGCATCGTCACTGCCCTGGCCAGCCGTGGACGCGAACTCGGGTACCCCGTGCTGACCACCGACTGCACCAGCGTCTACTCGGCACGTCTCATGCAGCGGCTCGGCTTCGAACTGCTCAACTCTCTGCCCTACACCAGCTACGTGGATGCGGCTAAGGTGCAGCTCATCACGCCACCAGCGCCACACGAGTTCGTCCAAACCTTCGCGCTGCGACTGTAACTCTCACTGTGGTCACGCCCACGTTTCCACCGACGCACAGTGGCGCGTTTTTCGGAATCCCGTTGCAAAAATCAATCATTCAGTTCATGACGTTATTTCAAGAAATCTTCAAGGTATTCCAAAAAATTAAGTTGTCTTTTATATTAAAAATCAATTAATATTTTTAGCCGATTTTTAAAGTTGCACAATTTTTTGGTTTACGAAAGTTTTTCGAATACACTTTGTGTTTCTAATTGAAGAGATCAATTCTCAATAAGATTTTTAAAGTTTATTTCTTCTAAAGTTAGAAACAATAATCATAAATCAAATGCAAAAAAAAAAAACATTTTTAACGGAGAAATTTAAAAAAAGTTTACATTTACTAAATTTTGTATATTTTCTGATAAATATTAAGTATTTCAAACATTACGATTTTTGCAACGAGTTTTGAGAAAACGAACCACTGTGCAACCTAAAAACATTCAAACATATTTATATGTTTTTACATTCATACAGTCATATGTGTACTGAGTTCCTATTGATACTACGTTTTATCAGCCCATTGCAGCTAAGTAGTAAAAATGATTATTTATTGCACAAGTGTTATCAATGATTAGTAGTACATGTGTTATACATATATACTCTGCACTTTATGAGCTAGATATTTAGTGACCAAATATATGTATACTTGAATATGCTGTTACGACTTGCGGCCAAAATAAAATACACTAACAAGTGGATTATCATAAGTGTTTAATCTGATAATATGTTCGACTTCAGTGATATGGAACCATTTTTTAGCGTATGACATGAAAGTGAAACCAGCCTGATAGTAGAAATTATTGGCTGTAAGAAACCATTACGGGTAAAACACATGTAAACCAGATAGCAATTTATTTAAGATATGTTTTACGTTAAAAATAAACAAAAGTAGAATATTAATATTATTGGGCACTGACTGAGAGAAGTTAAGTATGCCATTCAAAAACAAGAAACTTAACTTATATTAATATTTAAGTGTACATTTATGTTTTACGTTAATATTTCAAAATTGGTTCTCATTGCGATCGAACCCACTTCAAACATGTTGAATGCTCGTTAGAACTCAATTACAACTGCTCGTGTCATACTCGAACATGCTCGATCCAGTTGCGTGATTGGCATGATGTTGCAACAAAAAGTGGTAGAGTGATGTTCGCAGACGCAGTCGTATACGCAATCAAATGCGCAGACGCAGTCGTATGCGGAGTCGTATACGCAATCCTTTACGCATCCAATTGCTCATACGTAGTTCGATACGTTTTTGGATAAACAGTCGTATGCGTAATTACACAGAAAGTGCTTTAACGATACGACCAGCCGTTGTAGTCAAAAAATATCGAAAAGCGATGTACTGCAATAAATATTATAATTACAAAAAAAAAAAAGATAATTATATCATATGTTAATTCAAAATGTCAGTTATTTTCCTGTTGATGCGTTTTCGGTTTGTTTTTATTTCGTTTAATTTGTTTTAAATAAGAAGCGTGCATCGATTGCACACCTGAGCGAGTTTTGAGAAGCTGTCAATGAAGTGATCAGTTAATACCCGAATAGCACTTTACGCTTTCATTCCATCCCTGTCATTCTTTCTCTCCTCGACTCGTGACTGCGTCTCAGTCTCTCTCCCGCATATTTGCCTATTTATGCAGAGCTGTGCTGTGTGCACTGATTAGGATAATGTATTCCTTGTGTCATGGGGCAGCGACAAATGTAATCCGCAAAGTGAACTGGCATCGGAGCGACGGGGCAGGCAGGAAGGAAGTGGCTGTGGCTGTGGCTGTGGCTGTGGCTGTAGCTGTGGCAGTGCCACTGAAAGTGGCAATGGGACTCAGATGGGGCCATCGTGGGGGCAGGGATTATGGCACTGAAGCTTGTAGAAGTGAAATCGAGCGCGTGAAGTTTAAGTGGCGACCATTGTCCATCGAAAATGGTTGTAATTGGAGCAAAGTTTGATGGTGTCGTGGCAGGGCAGGGACGGAGGCGGGGGAGGGCAATGCGCAAGGGGATTGGGTCGAGTGTCCAAGGTCAGGCGAATGGGCGAAAAGAACTAACCGAAAATGTCCAAACAAATCAACTAAAACTAAAGAAATGCTGCACAATAAAAGCATTAACTTTCGAGTGTCTGTGAGCGGTTGTATGTGTGTGTGTGTGTGTGTCCTTGAGCATTTTGTGCCAAATGCATAGGCATTGCCAACAACAACAACAACGGCGGGCAGCAAAGCTTAACACACACTTCAAGCGCTAAGCGAGCCACAGTCACGTACATTTTATAAACTTCATGGCACGCCAGGCCCTTTGTCTGTCTATCTCGCTCTCGCTCTCGCTCACACTCGCAGTCGCAGTCGCGTCGTCAGTTCGCTTCGTTTCTTTTGCTTCTTCGCCTCGTTCGTTGCCTCGCACTCTCGCACACTCGCACACGCTGTCTCGCTTGCGCTCGTTCCCATGTTGGCTGTTGGCGGCGAATTCGCCGCAAAGCTTTCGCTTTCGCCGCACATCCTCGTCTCTGCTGTTGTTGTCGTTGTCGTTGTCGTTGTCGCTGGCACTGGCGCCATTCAAAAGCAGCTGCCATCGCTGCCGAGACGCCAGAACAATTTGTGCCGCGTGCGCGTTCGGTTCGTTTTCGTTGGACAGGGGCTTCATCAGCTGCTGTCGCTTTTACTGTCGCTGTTGTTGTTGTTGTTGTTGTTACCGTTACTGTTGCTATTGCTGCTTGGTTTTTGTGCTCTTCTCGTGGCGCCAGTTTTGTTATCCCTCTGTCCGTCTGTATGTGTGTGTGTGTGTGTGTTCGCTCCAGTGAAAGTAAACAAGCCGCACGGGCGCCGGCAATTCGACAAGGCACAAAAAACCATCTAACTCCACCGAGCAGCAACAGCAACGACAACAACAACGACAACAACGACAACAACAACGGCAGCAAGTGAAAACCCAGCAAAGAAAGACTCGGGAATCCAGATTGGAATCCATTCATTCATTTCATTGAAATTCGCCCCCGTTTATCAGAACTGTTTTTGTTGTTTTTTGTAGTGCAAATCGCTGGCAATTCACAATAAACGCCAACCACAAACTCGCATTGAGCGCAACAAAAATACGAATATCAAAAAGCAAAAAAAACACAAAAAAACACAAACAAACATCAAGCCAAAAATTCAAATACAACAAAATACAAAACAGAGAGAAAAGAAGCAAATAAACTGATAATGCTGCGAGAGGTGCAACAAAGACGCACCGCTGTCAACTACAGCCGGCTCTGGATGTTGCCCCTTTTGGGCCTATGCCTCGCCAGCTTCGGCCTCCGTTGCGATGCACGTGCGGTAAGTGGCCCATTGTTATTGTTGTTGTTACTCCTTTCGCCGCGGGCATGCCACACGAACATTGCTACATGCTACATGCTACATGCTACATGCTACATGCTACATGCTACATGCTACACATTCCGCATTCCGTCCGCGCCCAACACGCCCCAAACTCAACTTGGCTCGTGGCCACATTCAACGTTATCCGTTAACCGTAATCCAAAGCACAAGCACTAGCACAATCGCAATAACAATCGCGATTACTTCATTTCGCGCAAAGTCACCGACATCGATAGTGAAGCAATAGACTGCGTTTGTCAGTGAAGCCTTTAAGGATGTCGCACAAAGAGGAATCGCTAAATGAAGTGCTCTCAAGAGAGAAAACGTTGCTTGGCCGTGAGCACAACTCAGTTGCGATGGAGTCAACAGATTTCTGTGTTTGTTTTCATTAGCTACAACTGCTCCATAAAATTGAACAAATATTTTGTAGTCCCATCAAATACTTAATGCGCAAAGCGTCACAGATAATCAGAGATAATCGTGTTGTTTCAATATCATTTAAAAAATTGAAATTATTCTTTTAAGCTTTGCCATCAACTTGAAAGTCATAGCAAATGGTAATATTGCCAATCAAATTATTTTCAAATAATTTTAGACTTCGCCATAAAAATAATAATAATTTAATTTAGTCAATCATTTATTTAAATATGTCTTTAATAATATAGAAAACAAACTTATTGTTTTTAAGTGTTTCAAAAATAGTCTTATACTAAAAATATATTTATATTGAGTGGAACAAATGTTCTAATGTATTACATATTTTGATTTGGAAATGAACTAATAAATTTGTTGTGTAGCTCTCATATTAATGTAGCTGTCAATTAACGATATTGGCGAAACATATCGAAGAGCGTCGAGAAATGTGCCGAGTAATATGCTCATCCCTAGCAATGACAATGACACTGACAAGCCCAATGACAGGCCTTTTTTTCCTCTCTGTGTGTGTGTCTTGTGTTTGTGTTTGTGTTTGTGTGTGTGAAGAGGACAAAGGGAAACAACTCATTGGAGTGCGATGGCAACATTTAGTCCATTTGCTTGGCGGAAAACAAAAGGCAGTCCTGATTTAGTTGTGACACGAACTCGTCCAGAGACGACTTTAATGCGCTGCGCTGCGATGCTAGCGATCCAATTGTCCTTGGAACACTTTATAGGTTTTTGTCGAGTATTTGTGAAAGTTCTTGATGGCGAGTGATGGACTCGATTCGGGGGCCAGTAAATAGAGCGATTTAAGCGTTACTCACCAGCAAAAATTGTTTTTTTTTTTATGCCTGGCGCCAATGTTGGCGTCCTGTGTCCGGTGGGCGTAGGCCAAGCGAAGGATGGGGCGAAGGGGCTGCTCTGCTGCTTCTGGCAGCACTTCGAATTGCCCAATTTATATGCGCAAACTTGCGACTCTCACTCTGTCTCTGACTGTTACTCTGTCTGTGTTTCCCCCTCTCTCTCTCTCTTTCTCTCACGCTGTGTGGGTTTTTTGGAAGTAAATCAAAAACGTGAACTCTTGGCTAGCCAAGCCAAAAAGTTTTTTCTTCTGGTCTTGTTCGGGTGATGTTTGGGGGGAGGGGAGGGGAGGGGAGTAAAGTGGCGTCGATGGCGACGTCATCGTCGCCATTGCTGTCGTCTGCCAGCAATTCGCCCAGTCTAAATGCCAGATCCTTGCTGGCTGACTTGTTTTGCTTGTCGGAGTTTATCCTTTCGACTGGACCTCGTCTCCACAGTCTCCGCAGTCTCCGCAGCCCCCCGCGCTCAACCATCCGGTTACCAGTGCCATTTTTCTTCCGTTTGTTTTGGCTATAGCTCGTGTTCCTGTTGTTCCCGCTACTGCTGCTGACGGTTGTTGCTGTTGCTGTCCACCCGCCCGTAAGCACGCCGAGAAATGAATAATTTCTGGGAATTTACTAGAAAATTTTATTCATATAAATCACAAATTAAATAAGTTTTTACGACGTTGTTCAGCGGTTGCAAGCCACTACAAAACTTATTTGTGTTCTCATTCCCCGTGTTGTTGCCTCATTGTTGCTGCTGTTGTGGTTGCTTCATGTTGCTGGGGCCTAAAGGACTTGGAAGGTTTGCCTTGCGGTGCCATTTTATATGTATCGTCGCCCCGCCGACCCGCCGCCCCATCGCTTTGCTATTCCCTTGCCGCACCGTTTCCCCTCCACCTTTCCCCTTTCCCCCTTCCCTTTCCCCTTGCCCAACCGACGCGTCGCGTCGCACAGCCTTTTGCCATTTGCCCTTTTTTTATGGTCGTGTAATTTTTTGTTGGGCTTTTTATTTATGCTTATTATCGTGATTGCTTTTACCCGTAGCGAGAGCCATAGCCATAGTTGCCGCAGGAGCTGCCTCTACAGCATTACGCACTTACACACACACCCAAATACATACACACACACACACAAACCTTTCTTCCCACTGGGGGCAGTTTCGTCAGTTGCTCCAACGCTCCCTTGTCTAATAATTTATGCCAGATTTACTAGAATACCCATTATAAGTAATCAAATTAAATTGATTAACATAAGGCACAAATTCATTATAAACAAAATGTATGTATGTACATATATTCTGGCTTCAATTATAAATTATATTTGCTTTGCCAAGCTCATTGGGAATATTTTTAGAATACCAAACCTACTAGAAAACTGCAAAATAACTATAGTATAATATCATGTTATTTATGCCAGTTTAAAGACAGTGAAATGCGTTGAATGTTGGTCGCATGTGTGAAATCTATAACATAATAATCAAATAACTACTATATTTCTCATACAATGTATGTCATAAGCAAAAAAGCAAAAAGCTATAAAAAGGGTGTAACAATTACGTTTGTTTATTAATTGAAACTCATAGCAAAACAGTTGCTGAAAGTGCTGAAGAACACCATCGCAATATTAAAAATTAAATGTCAACTTGCTATTCAAAGTTTTCAATAAATAAACAACATTTAAATACCAATTAGGTATTTCTAATTCAAAACAAATGCAAAACAAAAATCTTAAGGAAAATGCAAAATTGTCCAGAAAATTCATTTTAATATTTTCCTAATTATTATTATTTGATTAATAATAATGCTGAAAATGTTAAAAATTGAATAGATTTTGGGCGATCCCTTAACAATTTAAAGTCAGTTTCAATTTTGTATTTATTCGAAATTTCAGAGTTTTGCTATTAATGTAGAATCAACTAAGTTTATAATTAATGCGATTTAACTTGTCAATAGCAATATAAACTGGGCAAATGTTTCTTCCAATTGGCGCAGCGACCCTCGCTCTTATAGACTGCTATGCTTACACATTCTCTCACATTGCTGTGGTGCTGTGGTTGCTGCTGTCTTTGCTGCTTTGTTGCTTTGCTGCTTTGCTGCTTTGGTTGTTGGTCATTTGGCATTTTGGCTGCTTGGTAGGTTGTTTGGTTGTGTTGCGTTGCGTTGCTCTTCGTTTTTGGGGCATGCGGCAAGCCAGCTGCAGATGCATTAATAATGCAACATTAGCAAAGAGACACAACAACATCCACGACGAGATCCACTATGTCTACGTCTACCTAGTGGTCCGTTGGCAAATGCTTTCCATTTTATTCATGGCATCCACGTGCGGGTGACACGACTGAAAGCAATTTACGATGTGGTCGCCGCAACAACATGCAATTAATCATAGCTGCTCCTGCTGCCCCCCCAACCGCCGCTCTTCAGCTCTCGGCTTCATCTCTGGCCCTGACACACACGTAGTCATTGCCAAAAGAGCCACTGGCTGCTCCACTTTCACTTTCAGTTTCAGTTTTTACTAACACACAAACACATCAAGGACGCGTCGGGCAGGCGAAGGCCAGCACAGGACAGCACAGGACATGCCAGAGACACAGACAACACAACATTCCACCGAAAAAAATACAAAAAACGAAGAGACGTCCAAAAAACTGGTAGCAAAGAAGAGGCAACCAAAAAAAAACAGAGCACAAGAATTCGACCTTGAGCCAGCTGCAACTATTTCGCACATCAAATCATAATTTATGGCTCCCCCCCCTCAAAAAAAATCGAGCCAATGGCAATCAAAGTGAGCCTGCAACGTGCCCCCTCTCGTGTGGCAAGTGGCAAGTGGCAACTGGCGGTACGCAGTCGCCCACATAATTATCGCTTTGATTTATGGCAGCATTTTCGCAGCCAATTACTTCGCGCCCAGCTTGGCAAAAAGAATGAAAGGCAAAAACAACTGGCAAGCGGAAACGGAAATCGCAAGGAATGTGCTGCATGTGGCAGGCAATGTGACGTCGACCTCAACGAAGCCAGATTAAAAAAAAATTCTCAGCTCTACAAGCCAAGTAAAGGCCTCCTTGGGCCATCACCTGGTTGCGTGCCATGCAAATCACCTTCACGTAGCTCTCATCATCCAAATCGGTTCCCCCAATTACATTGCAATCAAACAATCAAGTTGCAAGGCCCGGTGCAACCTTCAGCTCAAGCTCAGCGAAATAAATGCTACAAGTACAATGATTATTATCTATGGAAATCACTTTTTATATTGCATAACACTCTAAATGGGATAGCAGTATAAATATAAATGCTTCAATTAACAGAATCCCAAGTATTTTTAAATTTATACATTTTTGAAAATTATTCTGCATCGAAATTGCCTTAAAATTAAATATATGTTCAGGGACTGAAATGGTTCTTATGTTTAATTCACAAACAAACAGAATTCCAAATATTTTTAAATTTATATATTTTTTCAAATTTTCCCAGAATTACTTCAGCGGAATTGTTTGAAATTATATCTATTTTGGTTGAAGTCAATTTAAAAAATATCATTGAATGAAATAATTTTTAGTTTATTATACAAATTGAAAACTCGTATTTTATTATATAAGAATTATCAAATTTTAATTAAAAATTTATTAGTTAGTTATTAATTTTGATTTTTACAAACAACAAACAACTCTTATTTATATTATTTCAGCAGAGATTGAAATGATTTTTATTTGTATTATTCGAATGAAAAACTGTTGTATTCCAATTTTTATTATATATTTCAAAGAATACAAGTTTTTTATTGGAAGACTATTTGCTATTTTGTTGTACAACTCTTATAACATTAACATAATTGCTTATAAATAATGCATTTAATATTGAGCTGCTTTAAATTAGGTTTAGATGCAGCTTAGATTGCGAAGCAAAATTATTCTCTGCAGACAGATGTCAACGCATCTATTTAGCAGTTTTGTGCAATATTTATTGCCAGATAATTGTCGAGCGATTTATTTTATGGGGCATTCAATCGACTTGAAGCCTGCGATGCGGCAGAAGCTTTTTGTCTTTGTCCCGGCAAGCGGTAATCAACTCAATTGCGCTCGTCCTTGTCTCCTTTGACCCGATTCGGGAGATTCCCTCAGCGCCTCCAACATTGTGCAATGCCATTGTGCATTGCGTATGCGTATGCGTATGCGGATGTTGCAGTCGCCATCGCCATCGCCATCGCAGTCACAGTTGGTTGAGTTCCCCTCCCACCATCAGCTCCTCGTCAACCTCCACTTGCACTTGCTCTTGCACTTTCACATCGTCTGCTGCTCTCTGTTTTTTTCTTTTTTCGCAAAGCAAAGCGAACGAGCTGGCACAAAGCGAATGCCCTCGTCTCTCCATCACGGAGCGAGTCCTTTGCCCATTCCCTTGACTGGATTTGGCTGCTGCTGGCGCCTCTCGGTCCGGGTGCTTTGTTTAACGCGCTGCACGCCTCGTTATGCACAAACAAAGCGTCTCGCTTCAATTTGGCAGCAAATTATAAAAGTCAGCATCTCCAGCAGCAACAGCAGCAACAGCAACAACAGTGGCAGCTTTGCGCACGTGCCGCTTCAAACTATCGACAACGATACATGTGAAGGACCTTTTAAGCAGGACTTTAAGCTCACAGCGAATAAATAAGAATTAGTTAGAAAGAGCACAGAGTCAAAGATATTACTACAATTCAAATTAAATTTTCACAAAGCAAAGAAATTGATCAAGCATTTTAGATTGCGACAATGTCGAATCAATTAAATAAAAAAGATTGTCTAAAATATAAAACAGTTTGATTAAAATTTCACTGATAGAATTAATTGGAAAAGTGCAATGAAATTCACAAAAATAAACATCGAAACAATTTAGATAAAAGCCAAATTAATTTGGGGCTGCTGGTTTAATAGCCGAATTAAGCCAAACTATAAACTTGGCTAACTAAGCTGCCAAAATCCAGCAAATACTCGCCACAAATTTAAGGCTTTCGACATTTCTCAACAAAAACACAATGCAAAAAATATTTCACTCACTTCACAACTAACAAAAATATGCGAGTTTGTTTGCATTTTGGCCAAATTCTAAAGGCAGCTGACTGCACTATTATTTTAAGTAAATTTAAAACAATTTGAGCTGAACTCTTGAATTTATTACACAAATATTCGAATAGTTCACATGTCGAATTGAAAACAATTTAAATGAAATGCTTAAATATACTACTTCTCTGTCTCTCTGCCAAATTTATTACACAAAAACATTTGAATAGTTCACTTGTCGAATTGATAACAATTAAAATCAAAATAAGAGTCATACTGAAATTCTGAAATATTTTTGCACACACACAGTCACTGTACTTCTTTGGGGAATAGCTTGAAGTGGAATATTTTGGAAAGTGTTGGAAAGATGAAATGCTGGTGAGTGCTCTTCAGATTTTTGCTGCCCTTAGAGCTTTTCTAATTACTCGGGGCCAGCCGCAGTAACTGGGAAACAATGGCAACGGCCAACAACAATAATATTAGGAAAAACATCTAGGACCAAAAAAAGAAAAGAAAATTGTATGAAAACAGCAGCTGGTAGAGCAATGAAGGCAAATTAATTTGCGGACATTTGAGACGGTCAAAGTTCGGGCATAGAATGAATCCGGCTGACGATAATGAGCAAAGGCGCAGCTGTAATGAGGCACAGTTGCTCTAGATGTGGATGTGGATGTGGATGTGGGTGTGGTTGTCGATGGCAACCATTGATGCAATGCTGATGCTGAAAATGATGATGATAATGTTAATGATGCTGCCGCTGCCACTGCTGCTGTTGATGAGAGGCTGTTGGGGATGCTGGCGCTGAAACATTATCGTTCACTTGGGCATCATTGATAACTAATGTTTGCCCATTAATCGAGGCAGTCAGCAGTCGTTGTTGTTTGTTGTTGTTGTTGTTGTTGCTGGGCCTGCCTGATTAAGCCAAGCTCACACACAACACGCGAACTGGCAAACACCAAACTGGCCAAATGGCAACGGGCAACGGGACGGCAATTGGGCTCTAATGCGTGTTAAACTTTTTATGTTGCCCATGTCCTGCTTAATAATTGAACAATAAAGAATGTCATTAAGTAATTTGTGTATGCTCAGCCATAAAACATACACCCACACAAACACACACACACACACACGCACTCGCACACCCATGTGCATTAATTGTTAATTTAGTGCTCGTTTAAGTTTAATGATTCGTGGGCATGAAATTTTAAAGTTTATTGCCCAACTCTGCGTCAACAAATTACAGATGTGCGGCATTTGCAGCAAATGAAAGACTTATCCCATCAACCAAGCACACACACACGCACACACACGCACACACACGTACACACACACACACAGCCGCAGGCCAAACACATGCCTACACCATATCCTCTTTGTTCCCCCCACCCTAAATGAAACCAGTGATTCATGTTAATTAAATGTGACACAACTTTAACAACTTTTCTTTTGGCTTTGCTCCCGCTGCACCCTGTAAGCACCCTCAGATGGGGTATGATAAGCTGCTGACACCCACTTAAAGCGACACGCAGATATATCTCACCAATATTTGTGTGATAATTAGTTCAAATTTCGACATGTTTAGAGATGCGCATCTTTTATAGGCATCTTTATTAACTGTATCATTGCATTTCTGCAATTAGTTAATAACTTTTACAGTAAAAACTATTTAATACAAGACCATAAAATGTACATCCATTTAATGTTCCACAAAAAATACATTCGGAATTGCAAAATGTTAGAATTTCATTGGCAGCAGCTTCAACAGCTGTTAAGTTTAACAGTGCTCTGTTAGTTAACATTGCTGAGGTACTGAGCCTCGCAGTTTGATGATTTTTTTAATGTTCACAAAAATAAACACGATATTGAATTGTTTAGAAAATTATTCATAACCAGAACAAATTGCGAATTTTCCCATAATTTTAAAAATTGTTAAAATTAATAAACTGTTTTAAGCGTGCACACGCAGCGTATACTTAATTATTTGCACAGTGCCCACAAAAATATGCTATGCTTTCGTAAATAAATTAATCGGACATTTCTTTTGCATATATTCCATTGGATATCAGTTAAGTTGTTCACAATAACTGGAAATAAAATTAATGTCAAAAACAAAAACGGGTTCAATATAATATTTAATACAACAATAATAATTATTTATTTACTATTTACTAGATTATCTAGATTCAAACAGTTCATAAAATTAGTATCAACATTTATCCATTAAACTCTTATTAAACCGCTTTAATGTTTGTCAAGCTTTACAATTAATAGCGAATTCATCCGCTTCGTAAAATTGAAAATCGTTTCATGAAAAATGTAACTGGCTCTGCATTGTGATTTTATGCTTTATACATTGAGCCGCATAAAAGTCGCAGCCTCAGCAATTGTTCCTTTGTGCACATTCACTTGACGGCCTGCAGGTCCTCTCCACCCTCTCACCTCCCTCACCTCCCTCAGATGCCGTCATATGCGACGATTCCGATTTTGATATCGATCAATGGCCAAAAATTCGTGGAGCCAAAGTTTCGTGCTTTTAATTAGAAATCGAATCCTCAGGCTATTCGTGTGCAAGATTTATCTCATGGCTGAGCACACGAGGGACATTTTTCCGTTAGGTGGGCGACAGGATGAGTTCAGGCATTGAAGGAGCACCACCGAATCAGCGGAGCGGGACGCAATCAAAGTTTGTCAACGTTACGTTGCCGTAAAAGGCAAAGTCGTGTGCCGTGTGGAGACCGCACAATAAATGACATGATGATGATACTTCAATATTAAGCACATGCACATGGTCGTGTTTGTGGCTGTTCAAACTTTTCAGTTGCCAATTTAATTGAGCTAAAGTTCGGCTAAGTATCAACAAAGTTGGCTCCAGTGGCGAGGCAGAAACTATTCAATTATTGCACACTGCTATTGAAAACAGCCAAATACCTTTTTCCACCGTCTAGCAACTTCGATTCTAGATTGACTGCAACAAAAATGTAGCATCTTTAAGGAAGAGCTAAAGCAAAAAGAATTAAAATCATAGTCGATTAGAAAGCGATTTAAAATAAATTGTTGATATAAAATTATTATTGCTGTATTTGTATTATATCGTTTGTTTATGTGACTATAGTCTTATAAAAAAAACCTCATAATAATATTATTGCACACGGAAATTGAAAACAGCCAAATACCTTTTTTTCACCGTCACGTGAGCAACTTCGTAGCAGCTTTAAGGAAGAGCTAAAGCAAGTTCACCAAGAAAGTTTTTTATTTCAATTAGAATTCTGACGTCAAAAATTATTTAAAATAAATTGTTGATATACAAATATTATTGCTGCATTTGTATTATATAGTTTGTGTATGTCTACTAAACAAAACCATATAATAATGTTAGCTTATTTTTTCAATTTTTGATTTTAAGAGACTAAAGAATTATTTGAATATTTTGCAATATTGGCATAAATAATTAAATTAATCAATCAAATGAATTTCCAATTTAAAATTTAAGTTATAATATCATACTTACAATATTATTTAAGTTCAATTCTAAATGCTGAAAGTGACGCTCAAAAAATAAATGAATACATATTTTAATAGGACATCAAGAACTGGTGTCGTCACATTATGATTATTTCTAGCACTATACAAATTATTTGCAATTTCATGATGTTCATAAGGAATCTTTTACGGCTTGCCACAGTCCATTGCGTCTACAGGTTTCAGGCGTGTTCTTTATTTCTTTATTTTTAGTACATTTCTTGTTTGGTTTTTTCTGTCGGCAACAATCAGCGTCGGTGCATTTGATGTTGGGCGGCCATTTTCGTTGGCTTCTCACCGAGTGTACAAGTTTAACTGCAGCCATCAGCGCCCGGCGCTCTCTTTCAATTTCAATTAGAAACTTTAACTGCCTCACACACCAGAGGCAGAGAGTCTCAGATGTGTTGCTGCTGCTGCTGCCTTTCAAATTGTCGTCAGGAGGCGAATGGCTTCTGCAGCTGCTGCTGCTGTGGCGCCTCAGCTTCTGTCTTGGGTGCAGCAGATGCTGGCAGCGCATTGCTGTGCGTTTCTTTTACCGTTTTACAGATAGAGACAGGGAGAGAGAGAGAGAGAGAGAGGGAGCAATTTAATTTCTTTTCAGCTGGCATTCGTAACGTCTTGTGATGAAACTGCAACGACTTGGCAATTCACCAGCAGCAGCAGCAACCCGCACAACCCACTTTAGACGCAACTCGAATATAACTGCGGCATACATGTATATATATATATATATATATATATATATGTACGTATATACAGTTGTATATATGAAGCACACTATTAGAGTAAATCACTTAAGCCGGTTGCAAAAATAAAAGCGTAAAAATTCGCACACTGGCAAACCATTCAAAGATACAGATACAGCTGGAGATGGAGACACTTGCAACTGCTTAGAATATTGTATCTGAAATGAGTTGGGTATGCAGCCAAAGTATATATGTATGTACATTATATGTTATGTACTCACTTACAATATACTTAAGTGCGACTGTTAATATTTTGCGTCTTTGAGTTGAGTGCATTATTCAGCATTGGCTCGAAAGTAGCGCAAGGATTTGACGATGCACACGAAATTACGTCGGTATCCTTGGGCTTAAAACGCATGTCAAACCCACCGAAACAGTGACAGAGATAGCACGAGAGAGAGAGAGCAAGAGAGCGAATTAGTGGCTGAAAGCCAGCAGATGACAAGATAACTGGCAAGTAAACTTGCTGCTTACTTGTCGTAAACTGCTTGCTTAAGCGAGCGCTTTATTTGGCATTGTGTTTGGCGACACTTTCGCCGCTAATACAGCAAATATCATTGGCCGAAGCGAGACAGACATCGCAACCTCAGCCACACTCTTCTTCGACTGAGCAGCTCGAAAGTATGCCATGAAAACAGACAATTAATATCTAAACACACAAACTTGTTTGTGCTCACTGATTGACTGACTGAACTATTAACGCAAAACCCCAAACGGCAGCAGCTTTGAAGCTTTGAAGCTGCAATATTTACACAGCATTATGCAAGAAAATCTATCCCAATTTCCCACTCTAACTATCTTAAATTGCACATAAAAGTTAGTTTCTCTTTGCATTTTAAAACAAGTAGATTCTATATAAACGTAATTTTTATACCCAATACCCATAGAAGGGTATTCTAACTTTGTGCAGAGAAAAACAAGTTGACTATTCTTAGAGCAGGGATCTGTTTTCTAATGCAAGTCTGAACAGCTCAGCATCCAAGTCAAATCACAATCGGTTTGCCAAGCATTTCGGTTCACCTCTACATCAGCTGACGGGCGAAGTGGCTTAACACTGCCAATTTAAATTCAAAAACGATCAAGCTATTGCCAAATTGTAATCCAAAGTGTGGACTTGCAAATTTTAAACTGCGAAGTCGATACGAAACGCAAGAAATCGAAACAAAATGACAAAATCATGCATATCTCGGGAACCAAAAGGACTATCGAAATGCCCTTTGGACAGCTGATAGTTCTTTTCAAGACGAGTTGATTGCCGCAGGAGTCATAAGGATCAGCAAGGATAGGGCCAAGATGGAGCATGTTTTCTCTCAGCAAAAAAGTACTTCTAACTCTGTTGTTGAAAGGATATTTGGGCTTTTGATTTCATAGTCGTCCGTCATGAATCCGTCCCTATATTCATGCCAAAGATCATCCCGATAGTCCTTCAAATGACAAAGTTACGAGGGATTTTCGAAATTTTTGCCAATTTTCCATGCCTACCCCTTGTAGATTTTTTCAAAAAATTCTTGTTTGTTTTTTTAATTAATTCTTTATTTTTTTAATGACAATCGACAGTTATTTTTAAACGTATTTACTAGGGCTATCGACCGGTAAATGGTTATCTAAATTGTCGTTGTAGTTTCCGAGATAAACACATTTTAATTTTTCGACTGAAATTTATATCTCATCCCCAAAAGTATGCAAAAATTTATAATTTTTGGACTTGCAAATTTTAAATTGCGGAGTCGATAAGAAACGCAAGAAATCGAAACAAAATGAGAAAATCATGCATATCTCGGGAACCAAAAGGACTATCGAAATGCCCTTTGGACAGCTGATAGTCCTTTTTAAGACGAGTTGATTGCCGCAGGAGTCATAAGGATCAGCAAGGATAGGGCCAAGATAGAGCATGTTTTCTCTCAGCAAAAAGTACTTCTAACTCTGTTGTTGAAAGGATATTTGGGCTTTTGATTTCATAGTCGTCCGTCATGAATCCGTCCCTATATTCATGCCAAAGATCATCCCGATAGTCCTTCAAATGACAAAGTTACGAGGGATTTTCGAAATTTTTGCCAATTTTCCATGCCTACCCCTTGTAGATTTTTTCAAAAAATTCTTGTTTGTTTTTTTAATTAATTCTTTATTTTTTTAATGACAATCGACAGTTATTTTTAAACGTATTTACTAGGGCTATCGACCGGTAAATGGTTATCTAAATTGTCGTTGTAGTTTCCGAGATAAACACATTTTAATTTTTCGACTGAAATTTATATCTCATCCCCAAAAGTATGCAAAAATTTATAATTTTTGGACTTGCAAATTGTAAATTGCGGAGTCGATAAGAAACGCAAGAAATCGAAACAAAATGAGAAAATCATGCATATCTCGGGAACCAAAAGGACTATCGAAATGCCCTTTGGACAGCTGATAGTCCTTTTCAAGACGAGTTGATTGCCGCAGGAGTCATAAGGATCAGCAAGGATAGGGCCAAGATAGAGCATGTTTTCTCTCAGCAAAAAAGTACTTCTAACTCTGTTGTTGAAAGGATATTTGGGCTTTTGATTTCATAGTCGTCCGTCATGAATCCGTCCCTATATTCATGCCAAAGATCATCCCGATAGTCCTTCAAATGACAAAGTTACGAGGGATTTTCGAAATTTTTGCCAATTTTCCATGCCTACCCCTTGTAGATTTTTTCAAAAAATTCTTGTTTGTTTTTTTAATTAATTCTTTATTTTTTTAATGACAATCGACAGTTATTTTTAAACGTATTTACTAGGGCTATCGACCGGTAAATGGTTATCTAAATTGTCGTTGTAGTTTCCGAGATAAACACATTTTAATTTTTCGACTGAAATTTATATCTCATCCCCAAAAGTATGCAAAAATTTATAATTTTTGGACTTGCAAATTTTAAATTGCGGAGTCGATAAGAAACGCAAGAAATCTAAACAAAATGAGAAAATCATGCATATCTCGGGAACCAATAGGACGATCAAAATGCCCTTTGGACAGCTGATAGTCCTTTTTAAGACGAGTTGATTGCCGCAGGAGTCATAAGGATCAGCAAGGATAGGGCCAAGATAGAGCATGTTTTCTCTCAGCAAAAAAGTACTTCTAACTCTGTTGTTGAAAGGATATTTGGGCTTTTGATTTCATAGTCGTCCGTCATGAATCCGTCCCTATATTCATGCCAAAGATCATCCCGATAGTCCTTCAAATGACAAAGTTACGAGGGATTTTCGAAATTTTTGCCAATTTTCCATGCCTACCCCTTGTAGATTTTTTCAAAAAATTCTTGTTTGTTTTTTTAATTAATTCTTTATTTTTTTAATGACAATCGACAGTTATTTTTAAACGTATTTACTAGGGCTATCGACCGGTAAATGGTTATCTAAATTGTCGTTGTAGTTTCCGAGATAAACACATTTTAATTTTTCGACTGAAATTTATATCTCATCCCCAAAAGTATGCAAAAATTTATAATTTTTGGACTTGCAAATTTTAAATTGCGGAGTCGATAAGAAACGCAAGAAATCGAAACAAAATGAGAAAATCATGCATATCTCGGGAACCAAAAGGACTATCGAAATGCCCTTTGGACAGCTGATAGTCCTTTTTAAGACGAGTTGATTGCCGCAGGAGTCATAAGGATCAGCAAGGATAGGGCCAAGATAGAGCATGTTTTCTCTCAGCAAAAAGTACTTCTAACTCTGTTGTTGAAAGGATATTTGGGCTTTTGATTTCATAGTCGTCCGTCATGAATCCGTCCCTATATTCATGCCAAAGATCATCCCGATAGTCCTTCAAATGACAAAGTTACGAGGGATTTTCGAAATTGTTGCCAATTTTCCATGCCTACCCCTTGTAGATTTTTTCAAAAAATTCTTGTTTGTTTTTTTAATTAATTCTTTAATTTTTTAATGACAATCGACAGTTATTTTTAAACGTATTTACAAGGGCTATCGACCAGTAAATGGTTATCTAAATTGTCGTTGTAGTTTCCGAGATAAACACATTTTAATTTTTCGACTGAAATTTATATCTCATCCCCAAAAGTATGCAAAAATTTATAATTTTTGGACTTGCAAATTTTAAATTCCGGAGTCGATACGAAACGCAAGAAATCGAAACAAAATGAGAAAATCATGCATATCTCGGGAACCAAAAGGACTATCGAAATGCCCTTTGGACAGCTGATAGTCCTTTTCAAGACGAGTTGATTGCCGCAGGAGTCATAAGGATCAGCAAGGATAGGGCCAAGATAGAGCATGTTTTCTCTCAGCAAAAAAGTACTTCTAACTCTGTTGTTGAAAGGATATTTGGGCTTTTGATTTCATAGTCGTCCGTCATGAATCCGTCCCTATATTCATGCCAAAGATCATCCCGATAGTCCTTCAAATGACAAAGTTACGAGGGATTTTCGAAATTTTTGCCAATTTTCCATGCCTACCCCTTGTAGATTTTTTCAAAAAATTCTTGTTTGTTTTTTTAATTAATTCTTTATTTTTTTAATGACAATCGACAGTTATTTTTAAACGTATTTACTAGGGCTATCGACCGGTAAATGGTTATCTAAATTGTCGTTGTAGTTTCCGAGATAAACACATTTTAATTTTTCGACTGAAATTTATATCTCATCCCCAAAAGTATGCAAAAATTTATAATTTTTGGACTTGCAAATTTTAAATTGCGGAGTCGATAAGAAACGCAAGAAATCGAAACAAAATGAGAAAATCATGCATATCTCGGGAACCAAAAGGACTATCGAAATGCCCTTTGGACAGCTGATAGTCCTTTTCAAGACGAGTTGATTGCCGCAGGAGTCATAAGGATCAGCAAGGATAGGGCCAAGATAGAGCATGTTTTCTCTCAGCAAAAAAGTACTTCTAACTCTGTTGTTGAAAGGATATTTGGGCTTTTGATTTCATAGTCGTCCGTCATGAATCCGTCCCTATATTCATGCCAAAGATCATCCCGATAGTCCTTCAAATGACAAAGTTACGAGGGATTTTCGAAATTTTTGCCAATTTTCCATGCCTACCCCTTGTAGATTTTTTCAAAAAATTCTTGTTTGTTTTTTTAATTAATTCTTTATTTTTTTAATGACAATCGACAGTTATTTTTAAACGTATTTACTAGGGCTATCGACCGGTAAATGGTTATCTAAATTGTCGTTGTAGTTTCCGAGATAAACACATTTTAATTTTTCGACTGAAATTTATATCTCATCCCCAAAAGTATGCAAAAATTTATAATTTTTGGACTTGCAAATTTTAAATTGCGGAGTCGATAAGAAACGCAAGAAATCTAAACAAAATGAGAAAATCATGCATATCTCGGGAACCAATAGGACGATCGAAATGCCCTTTGGACAGCTGATAGTCCTTTTCAAGACGAGTTGATTGCCGCAGGAGTCATAAGGATCAGCAAGGATAGGGCCAAGATAGAGCATGTTTTCTCTCAGCAAAAAAGTACTTCTAACTCTGTTGTTGAAAGGATATTTGGGCTTTTGATTTCATAGTCGTCCGTCATGAATCCGTCCCTATATTCATGCCAAAGATCATCCCGATAGTCCTTCAAATGACAAAGTTACGAGGGATTTTCGAAATTTTTGCCAATTTTCCATGCCTACCCCTTGTAGATTTTTTCAAAAAATTCTTGTTTGTTTTTTTAATTAATTCTTTAATTTTTTAATGACAATCGACAGTTATTTTTAAACGTATTTACAAGGGCTATCGACCAGTAAATGGTTATCTAAATTGTCGTTGTAGTTTCCGAGATAAACACATTTTAATTTTTCGACTGAAATTTATATCTCATCCCCAAAAGTATGCAAAAATTTATAATTTTTGGACTTGCAAATTTTAAATTCCGGAGTCGATACGAAACGCAAGAAATCGAAACAAAATTACAAAATCATGCATATCTCGGGAACCAAAAGGACTATCGAAATGCCCTTTGGACAGCTGATAGTCCTTTTCAAGACGAGTTGATTGCCGCAGGAGTCATAAGGATCAGCAAGGATAGGGCCAAGATAGAGCATGTTTTCTCTCAGCAAAAAAGTACTTCTAACTCTGTTGTTGAAAGGATATTTGGGCTTTTGATTTCATAGTCGTCCGTCATGAATCCGTCCCTATATTCATGCCAAAGATCATCCCGATAGTCCTTCAAATGACAAAGTTACGAGGGATTTTCGAAATTTTTGCCAATTTTCCATGCCTACCCCTTGTAGATTTTTTCAAAAAATTCTTGTTTGTTTTTTTAATTAATTCTTTATTTTTTTAATGACAATCGACAGTTATTTTTAAACGTATTTACTAGGGCTATCGACCGGTAAATGGTTATCTAAATTGTCGTTGTAGTTTCCGAGATAAACACATTTTAATTTTTCGACTGAAATTTATATCTCATCCCCAAAAGTATGCAAAAATTTATAATTTTTGGACTTGCAAATTTTAAATTCCGGAGTCGATACGAAACGCAAGAAATCGAAACAAAATTACAAAATCATGCATATCTCGGGAACCAATAAGACGATCAAAATGCCCTTTGGACAGCTGATAGTCCTTTTCAAGACGAGTTGATTGCCGCAGGAGTCATAAGGATCAGCAAGGATAGGGCCAAGATAGAGCATGTTTTCTCTCAGCAAAAAAGTACTTCTAACTCTGTTGTTGAAAGGATATTTGGGCTTTTGATTTCATAGTCGTCCGTCATGAATCCGTCCCTATATTCATGCCAAAGATCATCCCGATAGTCCTTCAAATGACAAAGTTACGAGGGATTTTCGAAATTGTTGCCAATTTTCCATGCCTACCCCTTGTAGATTTTTTCAAAAAATTCTTGTTTGTTTTTCTAATTAATTCTTTAATTTTTTAATGACAATCGACAGTTATTTTTAAACGTATTTACAAGGGCTATCGACCAGTAAATGGTTATCTAAATTGTCGTTGTAGTTTCCGAGATAAACACATTTTAATTTTTCGACTGAAATTTATATCTCATCCCCAAAAGTATGCAAAAATTTATAATTTTTGGACTTGCAAATTTTAAATTCCGGAGTCGATACGAAACGCAAGAAATCGAAACAAAATGAGAAAATCATGCATATCTCGGGAACCAAAAGGACTATCGAAATGCCCTTTGGACAGCTGATAGTCCTTTTCAAGACGAGTTGATTGCCGCAGGAGTCATAAGGATCAGCAAGGATAGGGCCAAGATAGAGCATGTTTTCTCTCAGCAAAAAAGTACTTCTAACTCTGTTGTTGAAAGGATATTTGGGCTTTTGATTTCATAGTCGTCCGTCATGAATCCGTCCCTATATTCATGCCAAAGATCATCCCGATAGTCCTTCAAATGACAAAGTTACGAGGGATTTTCGAAATTTTTGCCAATTTTCCATGCCTACCCCTTGTAGATTTTTTCAAAAAATTCTTGTTTGTTTTTTTAATTAATTCTTTATTTTTTTAATGACAATCGACAGTTATTTTTAAACGGATTTACTAGGGCTATCGACCGGTAAATGGTTATCTAAATTGTCGTTGTAGTTTCCGAGATAAACACATTTTAATTTTTCGACTGAAATTTATATCTCATCCCCAAAAGTATGCAAAAATTTATAATTTTTGGACTTGCAAATTTTAAATTGCGGAGTCGATAAGAAACGCAAGAAATCTAAACAAAATGAGAAAATCATGCATATCTCGGGAACCAATAGGACGATCAAAATGCCCTTTGGACAGCTGATAGTCCTTTTTAAGACGAGTTGATTGCCGCAGGAGTCATAAGGATCAGCAAGGATAGGGCCAAGATAGAGCATGTTTTCTCTCAGCAAAAAAGTACTTCTAACTCTGTTGTTGAAAGGATATTTGGGCTTTTGATTTCATAGTCGTCCGTCATGAATCCGTCCCTATATTCATGCCAAAGATCATCCCGATAGTCCTTCAAATGACAAAGTTACGAGGGATTTTCGAAATTTTTGCCAATTTTCCATGCCTACCCCTTGTAGATTTTTTCAAAAAATTCTTGTTTGTTTTTTTAATTAATTCTTTATTTTTTTAATGACAATCGACAGTTATTTTTAAACGTATTTACTAGGGCTATCGACCGGTAAATGGTTATCTAAATTGTCGTTGTAGTTTCCGAGATAAACACATTTTAATTTTTCGACTGAAATTTATATCTCATCCCCAAAAGTATGCAAAAATTTATAATTTTTGGACTTGCAAATTTTAAATTGCGGAGTCGATAAGAAACGCAAGAAATCGAAACAAAATGAGAAAATCATGCATATCTCGGGAACCAAAAGGACTATCGAAATGCCCTTTGGACAGCTGATAGTCCTTTTTAAGACGAGTTGATTGCCGCAGGAGTCATAAGGATCAGCAAGGATAGGGCCAAGATAGAGCATGTTTTCTCTCAGCAAAAAAGTACTTCTAACTCTGTTGTTGAAAGGATATTTGGGCTTTTGATTTCATAGTCGTCCGTCATGAATCCGTCCCTATATTCATGCCAAAGATCATCCCGATAGTCCTTCAAATGACAAAGTTACGAGGGATTTTCGAAATTTTTGCCAATTTTCCATGCCTACCCCTTGTAGATTTTTTCAAAAAATTCTTGTTTGTTTTTTTAATTAATTCTTTATTTTTTTAATGACAATCGACAGTTATTTTTAAACGGATTTACTAGGGCTATCGACCGGTAAATGGTTATCTAAATTGTCGTTGTAGTTTCCGAGATAAACACATTTTAATTTTTCGACTGAAATTTATATCTCATCCCCAAAAGTATGCAAAAATTTATAATTTTTGGACTTGCAAATTTTAAATTGCGGAGTCGATAAGAAACGCAAGAAATCTAAACAAAATGAGACAATCATGCATATCTCGGGAACCAATAGGACGATCAAAATGCCCTTTGGACAGCTGATAGTCCTTTTTAAGACGAGTTGATTGCCGCAGGAGTCATAAGGATCAGCAAGGATAGGGCCAAGATAGAGCATGTTTTCTCTCAGCAAAAAAGTACTTCTAACTCTGTTGTTGAAAGGATATTTGGGCTTTTGATTTCATAGTCGTCCGTCATGAATCCGTCCCTATATTCATGCCAAAGATCATCCCGATAGTCCTTCAAATGACAAAGTTACGAGGGATTTTCGAAATTTTTGCCAATTTTCCATGCCTACCCCTTGTAGATTTTTTCAAAAAATTCTTGTTTGTTTTTTTAATTAATTCTTTATTTTTTTAATGACAATCGACAGTTATTTTTAAACGTATTTACTAGGGCTATCGACCGGTAAATGGTTATCTAAATTGTCGTTGTAGTTTCCGAGATAAACACATTTTAATTTTTCGACTGAAATTTATATCTCATCCCCAAAAGTATGCAAAAATTTATAATTTTTGGACTTGCAAATTTTAAATTGCGGAGTCGATAAGAAACGCAAGAAATCGAAACAAAATGAGAAAATCATGCATATCTCGGGAACCAAAAGGACTATCGAAATGCCCTTTGGACAGCTGATAGTCCTTTTTAAGACGAGTTGATTGCCGCAGGAGTCATAAGGATCAGCAAGGATAGGGCCAAGATAGAGCATGTTTTCTCTCAGCAAAAAAGTACTTCTAACTCTGTTGTTGAAAGGATATTTGGGCTTTTGATTTCATAGTCGTCCGTCATGAATCCGTCCCTATATTCATGCCAAAGATCATCCCGATAGTCCTTCAAATGACAAAGTTACGAGGGATTTTCGAAATTTTTGCCAATTTTCCATGCCTACCCCTTGTAGATTTTTTCAAAAAATTCTTGTTTGTTTTTTTAATTAATTCTTTATTTTTTTAATGACAATCGACAGTTATTTTTAAACGTATTTACTAGGGCTATCGACCGGTAAATGGTTATCTAAATTGTCGTTGTAGTTTCCGAGATAAACACATTTTAATTTTTCGACTGAAATTTATATCTCATCCCCAAAAGTATGCAAAAATTTATAATTTTTGGACTTGCAAATTTTAAATTGCGGAGTCGATACGAAACGCAAGAAATCGAAACAAAATTACAAAATCATGCATATCTCGGGAACCAAAAGGACTATCGAAATGCCCTTTGGACAGCTGATAGTCCTTTTCAAGACGAGTTGATTGCCGCAGGAGTCATAAGGATCAGCAAGGATAGGGCCAAGATAGAGCATGTTTTCTCTCAGCAAAAAAGTACTTCTAACTCTGTTGTTGAAAGGATATTTGGGCTTTTGATTTCATAGTCGTCCGTCATGAATCCGTCCCTATATTCATGCCAAAGATCATCCCGATAGTCCTTCAAATGACAAAGTTACGAGGGATTTTCGAAATTGTTGCCAATTTTCCATGCCTACCCCTTGTAGATTTTTTCAAAAAATTCTTGTTTGTTTTTTTAATTAATTCTTTAATTTTTTAATGACAATCGACAGTTATTTTTAAACGTATTTACAAGGGCTATCGACCAGTAAATGGTTATCTAAATTGTCGTTGTAGTTTCCGAGATAAACACATTTTAATTTTTCGACTGAAATTTATATCTCATCCCCAAAAGTATGCAAAAATTTATAATTTTTGGACTTGCAAATTTTAAATTGCGGAGTCGATACGAAACGCAAGAAATCTAAACAAAATTACAAAATCATGCATATCTCGGGAACCAATAAGACGATCAAAATGCCCTTTGGACAGCTGATAGTCCTTTTCAAGACGAGTTGATTGCCGCAGGAGTCATAAGGATCAGCAAGGATAGGGCCAAGATAGAGCATGTTTTCTCTCAGCAAAAAGTACTTCTAACTCTGTTGTTGAAAGGATATTTGGGCTTTTGATTTCATAGTCGTCCGTCATGAATCCGTCCCTATATTCATGCCAAAGATCATCCCGATAGTCCTTCAAATGACAAAGTTACGAGGGATTTTCGAAATTGTTGCCAATTTTCCATGCCTACCCCTTGTAGATTTTTTCAAAAAATTCTTGTTTGTTTTTCTAATTAATTCTTTAATTTTTTAATGACAATCGACAGTTATTTTTAAACGTATTTACAAGGGCTATCGACCAGTAAATGGTTATCTAAATTGTCGTTGTAGTTTCCGAGATAAACACATTTTAATTTTTCGACTGAAATTTATATCTCATCCCCAAAAGTATGCAAAAATTTATAATTTTTGGACTTGCAAATTTTAAATTCCGGAGTCGATACGAAACGCAAGAAATCGAAACAAAATGAGAAAATCATGCATATCTCGGGAACCAAAAGGACTATCGAAATGCCCTTTGGACAGCTGATAGTCCTTTTCAAGACGAGTTGATTGCCGCAGGAGTCATAAGGATCAGCAAGGATAGGGCCAAGATAGAGCATGTTTTCTCTCAGCAAAAAAGTACTTCTAACTCTGTTGTTGAAAGGATATTTGGGCTTTTGATTTCATAGTCGTCCGTCATGAATCCGTCCCTATATTCATGCCAAAGATCATCCCGATAGTCCTTCAAATGACAAAGTTACGAGGGATTTTCGAAATTTTTGCCAATTTTCCATGCCTACCCCTTGTAGATTTTTTCAAAAAATTCTTGTTTGTTTTTTTAATTAATTCTTTATTTTTTTAATGACAATCGACAGTTATTTTTAAACGGATTTACTAGGGCTATCGACCGGTAAATGGTTATCTAAATTGTCGTTGTAGTTTCCGAGATAAACACATTTTAATTTTTCGACTGAAATTTATATCTCATCCCCAAAAGTATGCAAAAATTTATAATTTTTGGACTTGCAAATTTTAAATTGCGGAGTCGATAAGAAACGCAAGAAATCTAAACAAAATGAGAAAATCATGCATATCTCGGGAACCAATAGGACGATCAAAATGCCCTTTGGACAGCTGATAGTCCTTTTTAAGACGAGTTGATTGCCGCAGGAGTCATAAGGATCAGCAAGGATAGGGCCAAGATAGAGCATGTTTTCTCTCAGCAAAAAAGTACTTCTAACTCTGTTGTTGAAAGGATATTTGGGCTTTTGATTTCATAGTCGTCCGTCATGAATCCGTCCCTATATTCATGCCAAAGATCATCCCGATAGTCCTTCAAATGACAAAGTTACGAGGGATTTTCGAAATTTTTGCCAATTTTCCATGCCTACCCCTTGTAGATTTTTTCAAAAAATTCTTGTTTGTTTTTTTAATTAATTCTTTATTTTTTTAATGACAATCGACAGTTATTTTTAAACGTATTTACTAGGGCTATCGACCGGTAAATGGTTATCTAAATTGTCGTTGTAGTTTCCGAGATAAACACATTTTAATTTTTCGACTGAAATTTATATCTCATCCCCAAAAGTATGCAAAAATTTATAATTTTTGGACTTGCAAATTTTAAATTCCGGAGTCGATACGAAACGCAAGAAATCGAAACAAAATGAGAAAATCATGCATATCTCGGGAACCAAAAGGACTATCGAAATGCCCTTTGGACAGCTGATAGTCCTTTTCAAGACGAGTTGATTGCCGCAGGAGTCATAAGGATCAGCAAGGATAGGGCCAAGATAGAGCATGTTTTCTCTCAGCAAAAAAGTACTTCTAACTCTGTTGTTGAAAGGATATTTGGGCTTTTGATTTCATAGTCGTCCGTCATGAATCCGTCCCTATATTCATGCCAAAGATCATCCCGATAGTCCTTCAAATGACAAAGTTACGAGGGATTTTCGAAATTTTTGCCAATTTTCCATGCCTACCCCTTGTAGATTTTTTCAAAAAATTCTTGTTTGTTTTTTTAATTAATTCTTTATTTTTTTAATGACAATCGACAGTTATTTTTAAACGTATTTACTAGGGCTATCGACCGGTAAATGGTTATCTAAATTGTCGTTGTAGTTTCCGAGATAAACACATTTTAATTTTTCGACTGAAATTTATATCTCATCCCCAAAAGTATGCAAAAATTTATAATTTTTGGACTTGCAAATTTTAAATTGCGGAGTCGATACGAAACGCAAGAAATCGAAACAAAATTACAAAATCATGCATATCTCGGGAACCAAAAGGACTATCGAAATGCCCTTTGGACAGCTGATAGTCCTTTTCAAGACGAGTTGATTGCCGCAGGAGTCATAAGGATCAGCAAGGATAGGGCCAAGATAGAGCATGTTTTCTCTCAGCAAAAAAGTACTTCTAACTCTGTTGTTGAAAGGATATTTGGGCTTTTGATTTCATAGTCGTCCGTCATGAATCCGTCCCTATATTCATGCCAAAGATCATCCCGATAGTCCTTCAAATGACAAAGTTACGAGGGATTTTCGAAATTTTTGCCAATTTTCCATGCCTACCCCTTGTAGATTTTTTCAAAAAATTCTTGTTTGTTTTTTTAATTAATTCTTTATTTTTTTAATGACAATCGACAGTTATTTTTAAACGGATTTACTAGGGCTATCGACCGGTAAATGGTTATCTAAATTGTCGTTGTAGTTTCCGAGATAAACACATTTTAATTTTTCGACTGAAATTTATATCTCATCCCCAAAAGTATGCAAAAATTTATAATTTTTGGACTTGCAAATTTTAAATTGCGGAGTCGATAAGAAACGCAAGAAATCTAAACAAAATGAGAAAATCATGCATATCTCGGGAACCAATAGGACGATCAAAATGCCCTTTGGACAGCTGATAGTCCTTTTTAAGACGAGTTGATTGCCGCAGGAGTCATAAGGATCAGCAAGGATAGGGCCAAGATAGAGCATGTTTTCTCTCAGCAAAAAAGTACTTCTAACTCTGTTGTTGAAAGGATATTTGGGCTTTTGATTTCATAGTCGTCCGTCATGAATCCGTCCCTATATTCATGCCAAAGATCATCCCGATAGTCCTTCAAATGACAAAGTTACGAGGGATTTTCGAAATTTTTGCCAATTTTCCATGCCTACCCCTTGTAGATTTTTTCAAAAAATTCTTGTTTGTTTTTTTAATTAATTCTTTATTTTTTTAATGACAATCGACAGTTATTTTTAAACGTATTTACTAGGGCTATCGACCGGTAAATGGTTATCTAAATTGTCGTTGTAGTTTCCGAGATAAACACATTTTAATTTTTCGACTGAAATTTATATCTCATCCCCAAAAGTATGCAAAAATTTATAATTTTTGGACTTGCAAATTTTAAATTCCGGAGTCGATACGAAACGCAAGAAATCGAAACAAAATGAGAAAATCATGCATATCTCGGGAACCAAAAGGACTATCGAAATGCCCTTTGGACAGCTGATAGTCCTTTTCAAGACGAGTTGATTGCCGCAGGAGTCATAAGGATCAGCAAGGATAGGGCCAAGATAGAGCATGTTTTCTCTCAGCAAAAAAGTACTTCTAACTCTGTTGTTGAAAGGATATTTGGGCTTTTGATTTCATAGTCGTCCGTCATGAATCCGTCCCTATATTCATGCCAAAGATCATCCCGATAGTCCTTCAAATGACAAAGTTACGAGGGATTTTCGAAATTTTTGCCAATTTTCCATGCCTACCCCTTGTAGATTTTTTCAAAAAATTCTTGTTTGTTTTTTTAATTAATTCTTTATTTTTTTAATGACAATCGACAGTTATTTTTAAACGTATTTACTAGGGCTATCGACCGGTAAATGGTTATCTAAATTGTCGTTGTAGTTTCCGAGATAAACACATTTTAATTTTTCGACTGAAATTTATATCTCATCCCCAAAAGTATGCAAAAATTTATAATTTTTGGACTTGCAAATTTTAAATTGCGGAGTCGATACGAAACGCAAGAAATCGAAACAAAATTACAAAATCATGCATATCTCGGGAACCAAAAGGACTATCGAAATGCCCTTTGGACAGCTGATAGTCCTTTTCAAGACGAGTTGATTGCCGCAGGAGTCATAAGGATCAGCAAGGATAGGGCCAAGATAGAGCATGTTTTCTCTCAGCAAAAAAGTACTTCTAACTCTGTTGTTGAAAGGATATTTGGGCTTTTGATTTCATAGTCGTCCGTCATGAATCCGTCCCTATATTCATGCCAAAGATCATCCCGATAGTCCTTCAAATGACAAAGTTACGAGGGATTTTCGAAATTGTTGCCAATTTTCCATGCCTACCCCTTGTAGATTTTTTCAAAAAATTCTTGTTTGTTTTTTTAATTAATTCTTTAATTTTTTAATGACAATCGACAGTTATTTTTAAACGTATTTACAAGGGCTATCGACCAGTAAATGGTTATCTAAATTGTCGTTGTAGTTTCCGAGATAAACACATTTTAATTTTTCGACTGAAATTTATATCTCATCCCCAAAAGTATGCAAAAATTTATAATTTTTGGACTTGCAAATTTTAAATTGCGGAGTCGATACGAAACGCAAGAAATCTAAACAAAATTACAAAATCATGCATATCTCGGGAACCAATAAGACGATCAAAATGCCCTTTGGACAGCTGATAGTCCTTTTCAAGACGAGTTGATTGCCGCAGGAGTCATAAGGATCAGCAAGGATAGGGCCAAGATAGAGCATGTTTTCTCTCAGCAAAAAAGTACTTCTAACTCTGTTGTTGAAAGGATATTTGGGCTTTTGATTTCATAGTCGTCCGTCATGAATCCGTCCCTATATTCATGCCAAAGATCATCCCGATAGTCCTTCAAATGACAAAGTTACGAGGGATTTTCGAAATTGTTGCCAATTTTCCATGCCTACCCCTTGTAGATTTTTTCAAAAAATTCTTGTTTGTTTTTCTAATTAATTCTTTAATTTTTTAATGACAATCGACAGTTATTTTTAAACGTATTTACAAGGGCTATCGACCAGTAAATGGTTATCTAAATTGTCGTTGTAGTTTCCGAGATAAACACATTTTAATTTTTCGACTGAAATTTATATCTCATCCCCAAAAGTATGCAAAAATTTATAATTTTTGGACTTGCAAATTTTAAATTCCGGAGTCGATACGAAACGCAAGAAATCGAAACAAAATGAGAAAATCATGCATATCTCGGGAACCAAAAGGACTATCGAAATGCCCTTTGGACAGCTGATAGTCCTTTTCAAGACGAGTTGATTGCCGCAGGAGTCATAAGGATCAGCAAGGATAGGGCCAAGATAGAGCATGTTTTCTCTCAGCAAAAAAGTACTTCTAACTCTGTTGTTGAAAGGATATTTGGGCTTTTGATTTCATAGTCGTCCGTCATGAATCCGTCCCTATATTCATGCCAAAGATCATCCCGATAGTCCTTCAAATGACAAAGTTACGAGGGATTTTCGAAATTTTTGCCAATTTTCCATGCCTACCCCTTGTAGATTTTTTCAAAAAATTCTTGTTTGTTTTTTTAATTAATTCTTTATTTTTTTAATGACAATCGACAGTTATTTTTAAACGGATTTACTAGGGCTATCGACCGGTAAATGGTTATCTAAATTGTCGTTGTAGTTTCCGAGATAAACACATTTTAATTTTTCGACTGAAATTTATATCTCATCCCCAAAAGTATGCAAAAATTTATAATTTTTGGACTTGCAAATTTTAAATTGCGGAGTCGATAAGAAACGCAAGAAATCTAAACAAAATGAGAAAATCATGCATATCTCGGGAACCAATAGGACGATCAAAATGCCCTTTGGACAGCTGATAGTCCTTTTTAAGACGAGTTGATTGCCGCAGGAGTCATAAGGATCAGCAAGGATAGGGCCAAGATAGAGCATGTTTTCTCTCAGCAAAAAAGTACTTCTAACTCTGTTGTTGAAAGGATATTTGGGCTTTTGATTTCATAGTCGTCCGTCATGAATCCGTCCCTATATTCATGCCAAAGATCATCCCGATAGTCCTTCAAATGACAAAGTTACGAGGGATTTTCGAAATTTTTGCCAATTTTCCATGCCTACCCCTTGTAGATTTTTTCAAAAAATTCTTGTTTGTTTTTTTAATTAATTCTTTATTTTTTTAATGACAATCGACAGTTATTTTTAAACGTATTTACTAGGGCTATCGACCGGTAAATGGTTATCTAAATTGTCGTTGTAGTTTCCGAGATAAACACATTTTAATTTTTCGACTGAAATTTATATCTCATCCCCAAAAGTATGCAAAAATTTATAATTTTTGGACTTGCAAATTGTAAATTGCGGAGTCGATACGAAACGCAAGAAATCGAAACAAAATTACAAAATCATGCATATCTCGGGAACCAATAGGACGAGCCAAATGCCCTTTGGACAGCTGATAGTCCTTTTCAAGACGAGTTGATTGCCGCAGGAGTCATAAGGATCAGCAAGGATAGGGCCAAGATAGAGCATGTTTTCTCTCAGCAAAAAAGTACTTCTAACTCTGTTGTTGAAAGGATATTTGGGCTTTTGATTTCATAGTCGTCCGTCATGAATCCGTCCCTATATTCATGCCAAAGATCATCCCGATAGTCCTTCAAATGACAAAGTTACGAGGGATTTTCGAAATTTTTGCCAATTTTCCATGCCTACCCCTTGTAGATTTTTTCAAAAAATTCTTGTTTGTTTTTTTAATTAATTCTTTATTTTTTTAATGACAATCGACAGTTATTTTTAAACGTATTTACTAGGGCTATCGACCGGTAAATGGTTATCTAAATTGTCGTTGTAGTTTCCGAGATAAACACATTTTAATTTTTCGACTGAAATTTATATCTCATCCCCAAAAGTATGCAAAAATTTATAATTTTTGGACTTGCAAATTTTAAATTGCGGAGTCGATACGAAACGCAAGAAATCGAAACAAAATTACAAAATCATGCATATCTCGGGAACCAAAAGGACTATCGAAATGCCCTTTGGACAGCTGATAGTCCTTTTCAAGACGAGTTGATTGCCGCAGGAGTCATAAGGATCAGCAAGGATAGGGCCAAGATAGAGCATGTTTTCTCTCAGCAAAAAAGTACTTCTAACTCTGTTGTTGAAAGGATATTTGGGCTTTTGATTTCATAGTCGTCCGTCATGAATCCGTCCCTATATTCATGCCAAAGATCATCCCGATAGTCCTTCAAATGACAAAGTTACGAGGGATTTTCGAAATTTTTGCCAATTTTCCATGCCTACCCCTTGTAGATTTTTTCAAAAAATTCTTGTTTGTTTTTTTAATTAATTCTTTATTTTTTTAATGACAATCGACAGTTATTTTTAAACGTATTTACTAGGGCTATCGACCGGTAAATGGTTATCTAAATTGTCGTTGTAGTTTCCGAGATAAACACATTTTAATTTTTCGACTGAAATTTATATCTCATCCCCAAAAGTATGCAAAAATTTATAATTTTTGGACTTGCAAATTTTAAATTGCGGAGTCGATAAGAAACGCAAGAAATCGAAACAAAATGAGAAAATCATGCATATCTCGGGAACCAAAAGGACTATCGAAATGCCCTTTGGACAGCTGATAGTCCTTTTCAAGACGAGTTGATTGCCGCAGGAGTCATAAGGATCAGCAAGGATAGGGCCAAGATAGAGCATGTTTTCTCTCAGCAAAAAAGTACTTCTAACTCTGTTGTTGAAAGGATATTTGGGCTTTTGATTTCATAGTCGTCCGTCATGAATCCGTCCCTATATTCATGCCAAAGATCATCCCGATAGTCCTTCAAATGACAAAGTTACGAGGGATTTTCGAAATTTTTGCCAATTTTCCATGCCTACCCCTTGTAGATTTTTTCAAAAAATTCTTGTTTGTTTTTTTAATTAATTCTTTATTTTTTTAATGACAATCGACAGTTATTTTTAAACGTATTTACTAGGGCTATCGACCGGTAAATGGTTATCTAAATTGTCGTTGTAGTTTCCGAGATAAACACATTTTAATTTTTCGACTGAAATTTATATCTCATCCCCAAAAGTATGCAAAAATTTATAATTTTTGGACTTGCAAATTTTAAATTGCGGAGTCGATAAGAAACGCAAGAAATCGAAACAAAATGAGAAAATCATGCATATCTCGGGAACCAAAAGGACTATCGAAATGCCCTTTGGACAGCTGATAGTCCTTTTCAAGACGAGTTGATTGCCGCAGGAGTCATAAGGATCAGCAAGGATAGGGCCAAGATAGAGCATGTTTTCTCTCAGCAAAAAGTACTTCTAACTCTGTTGTTGAAAGGATATTTGGGCTTTTGATTTCATAGTCGTCCGTCATGAATCCGTCCCTATATTCATGCCAAAGATCATCCCGATAGTCCTTCAAATGACAAAGTTACGAGGGATTTTCGAAATTGTTGCCAATTTTCCATGCCTACCCCTTGTAGATTTTTTCAAAAAATTCTTGTTTGTTTTTTTAATTAATTCTTTATTTTTTTAATGACAATCGACAGTTATTTTTAAACGTATTTACTAGGGCTATCGACCGGTAAATGGTTATCTAAATTGTCGTTGTAGTTTCCGAGATAAACACATTTTAATTTTTCGACTGAAATTTATATCTCATCCCCAAAAGTATGCAAAAATTTATAATTTTTGGACTTTGCAAATTTTAAATTGCGAAGTCGATACGAAACGCAAGAAATCTAAACAAAATGAGAAAATCATGCATATCTCGGGAACCAATAGGACGATCAAAATGCCCTTTGGACAGCTGATAGTCCTTTTCAAGACGAGTTGATTGCCGCAGGAGTCATAAGGATCAGCAAGGATAGGGCCAAGATAGAGCATGTTTTCTCTCAGCAAAAAGTACTTCTAACTCTGTTGTTGAAAGGATATTTGGGCTTTTGATTTCATAGTCGTCCGTCATGAATCCGTCCCTATATTCATGCCAAAGATCATCCCGATAGTCCTTCAAATGACAAAGTTACGAGGGATTTTCGAAATTGTTGCCAATTTTCCATGCCTACCCCTTGTAGATTTTTTCAAAAAATTCTTGTTTGTTTTTTATACCCGCTACCCATAGGGTAGAAGGGTATTATAACTTAGTGCCGACAGAAAATGTATGTAACAGGCAGAAGGAGGCATCTCCGACCCCATAAAGTATGTATATTCTTGATCAGTGTCAACAGCCGAGACGATATAGCCATGTCCGTCTGTCTGTCTGTCATTGTGTTAAACAACACACATAACAGACAAAAACACATCATAAATAACCGCATTCGCCATGTTTGTGTGAATGCACATTATTGACAGCATTTATAGCCAAGTTGCATTTCAGTATTCGCACTAAGCTTATATCTGTCGCGATAAAAACGCATTGACTGCAGCTACAAAAAAATAATGTCATAAGCGAAGAGGCTGCTTTAACTACACACATTTAAAAATAAACAGATCGTAATATTACCTTTTGATAATAATAACAATAAAGATTGAAAACAATTTATACAAACAATTGCATATTTTCTAATAATCTAATAAATAAAAAAGGTGTTATCAAAAAATTTTGAAAATTCCCAATACACTAAAGTACAAAGCTTAAATTGTAAAAAAAGATTATATATGACGTGATGACAAACCATTGAAGTCAGCTGAAAAATGTGGAAAGTAAGTAAAAGTAATTAAACTATGTATGTACATACATATAGTTAAAAAAAAACAGCTAGATGACAGATAACAGATGATACATATATTGAACAAAATTACATTACAAAGCAAAATAAAATGAAAACAAATAATAATAAACAAATTGAAAAAATCGAGATAAAACAGAATTGAAAATAAGTATAAAATACTGGTAGAGAATTTATTAAATATAGAAAATAATTAGCAATAAATTATTGGAATAATTCAGTACTCAGAGGCGTAGCAAATTTTAAACGTTTATTCTTTTCTGTTGCCACTTGCCGCAAACAATCTACTCAACAAAGTTTCTTCACTTGAAATCCCATCAAACTGTCCACGTTGCGAAGAAACAGAAGAAGTTTCTAGTTGCCGCTGATATTAAAGAAGAAGTTGCTCGAATGCAAGGAGACGAAACCGTTAAGCAGAAGACGCTGCTACTTCTGAGAAGAACGAATGCGAAAGTATAGCAGAAGAAGTTGCTAGTTGCCTCTGAAAGTCTAGCAGAAGAAGTTGCTAGTTGCAATGCAAGGAGACGAAACCGTTAAGCAGAAGACGCTGCTACTTCTGAGAAGAACGAATGCGAAAGTATAGCAGAAGAAGTTGCTAGTTGCCTCTGAAAGTCTAGCAGAAGAAGTTGCTAGTTGCAATGCAAGGAGACGAAACCGTTAAGCAGAAGACGCTGCTACTTCTGAGAAGAACGAATGCGAAAGTATAGCAGAAGAAGTTGCTAGTTGCCTCTGAAAGTCTAGCAGAAGAAGTTGCTAGTTGCAATGCAAGGAGACGAAACCGTTAAGCAGAAGACGCTGCTACTTCTGAGAAGAACGAATGCGAAAGTATAGCAGAAGAAGTTGCTAGTTGCCTCTGAAAGTCTAGCAGAAGAAGTTGCTAGTTGCCTCTGAAAGTCTAGCAGAAGAAGTTGCTAGTTGCAATGCAAGGAGACGAAACCGTTAAGCAGAAGACGCTGCTACTTCTGAGAAGTACGAGTTGCAAAGCAAAGCAGAAGAAAAAGCGTGTACGCGAGTGCGAGCGAGTGCGCGCTAGTCGCTTGGCAAAGTAATCGTTCGCTGATCGTGTCGCTCACACGCACACACATGCTGCGTATTTTTCGGGGTGGTTTTTCGTAAAGCGTCTGCGCCAATGCTGCTGTTGTATTGGTATATAGCATAAAATACTTTGCTTAAAACACTCGCACGTAAACATGGCTTTGAAAGCAAAATAAAGAAGGCTGTTTATTGACTATCGAATAATAAATAATTTCTTAATTTATTTATTTTGCTTTTTTGGGCTATCAAATTTGGTGACAGTACTCTTATAGGTCCTACGCAGATCAAGTTTATTTTAGATTTTTTCCACGCCCCTTTCCGCCCCCCAGAAACTGTAAAAGCCGTAATAATGGTATGCATGGTATGCATAAAAATAATGATAGTCTCAATAACCCCTGTGAATTTGGTTGAGATCGAATGAAAAACAAGGAAGTTATTAAAGAATCAATTTTATATGCAAAATTCACATGCAGCTTCTCGCGCTTTGTTTGTTTAGTTTACAGTGTGACCATGTCTGTGTTATGGATTTTTACCCGCTATTTTCAAATATATACAAACAAAAAAAACAAGTTTCAGTATATTCTTTTGTAAATTTTTTGTTAAAATATCATTTAAGTTTTTTGTTTCCTCTCGAAATGGGTTCGAGCACTCTCGACTGTAGCTTTCTTACTAGTTTGCTTTTTTAAAATAGATTTTGTAACTCAGACTAAAGTTTAATTGTTGTTTTGAAACTCTACATTTATAATTACATTACAAATTGTTAAATAGCTTTTATTTTTATTCGGACAATAAGTAGCAATAAACCTTTAATTAAATAAATAAAAAACATGATAACAAAGTATATATTTTTCAAAAAGATAACGTGTATACAATTTTCAAACAAAAACTAACAATGAAGAACAATGAACAATGAGAAAACGACATTAAATATTGAGATCGTAACTGCTCTCAACTTTGACTAAAGCCAATTTTCTTTTGATAGACTTTAATAGAATAAATAATAAATAGTAATTAGCCGGCAAGCAGTACGAAAACTTAGAGTGCAACTTTGGATGGGATGGTACGAAAGTACTTTGTCCTGAGCGCAGCTCGGTGTCGCAAAGGATGCGACGCTCACTGACGGACTGACTAACTGACTAACTGACTGGATGACTGCATGACTGCATGCCATTCAAGTTGTCTGCAATTTTAATAAATTTTTGGGTGCATGAAGTCGCATGCAAGCGAGCGCGACAGTTGACAGCTACATGAGACTGCGGAGCTGATGATGGAGATGGAGATGGAGATGGACGGTGTAGGTGAAGGTGAAGACGAAGGACATGGTGATGGAACTGAAGAAGAAGAAGAAGAAGAAGTTGTAGAAGGAGCAACAACGGTGTCGACATCGACAGCGACGTGGCGTCACTTTGTCCACAGCCAGACAATGTTGCCACGTTGCTGATGCCGCGCTATTGTGCCACAGACTGTTACAGTTAGAGCTGCTTCACGCTGCTCTATGTGGAGAGGGGGTCACGCCAAGGACAATGCAGTTGTATGTGTGTGTGTGTGTGATGCTTGGGGGGCGTCGCTTTATTTATAAGTCGTGGCACGCCCATTCTATTGGGCAACAGCGCCCACCCATGTGCTCATTTCACATACTATATACTATATATATTTTTGTACATTTTTCTCTCGAAGCGTCAGCGCTATTTATCATTTGGGGTCAGATCCGACGCCCGCTGCCTCCGCCCCACATCTTACCTGACTGTCAGAGAGACTATCAGGCTGTCATGCCATCCTGTCCCTGTTCCTTCGCTGTCCAACTGTCGGAGTTGTTGTAGCGTTTATCAACGATGCTCCAACAAATTGAGCGTCCAATGCTGTAGCAGCTTTGGCAGCTCTTGATTCCTGATTGTTTGACTAAAATAAATGTGAATGCCACAGTTTTGATAGCCGCCCCTTCCGCTCACCCTCTCACCCTCTCACCCTCTTGCATGACCACAAATTACGCATACGCAACGTGCTACATTGAAGCAAAGTTTTTTGGTGCTGTAAACTGCTGTTGCAGTTGTCGCTTTCAGCTCAGCTGTTGACAATTTATTGCTATCAAATTGTGGCATTGTGTCAGCAACGTAATCAAAAGTCAAAAAGTTTCTGAGAACGCTGCCCATATCAATCGGCTAACAAGCTTGCTTCAAATTTAAGGCGAACAGTTCACCAAGGGATGGCATCGCGACTTCTTCAATTAGTGGCGGAAATATTCAGCGATGTTCTTAAATTAAACAGCACTTCAACGTGGCATATACATATACATATATATATTTTATTCACAACGCCACAACATTCACTCAATGTCGTTGGCAACGTTTTCCTCAATTTTTTCCTTCATATAGTACATACATATATTTGTTGGGCCATATTTGCCTTAATGGCCATAAGAAGCACTCAGCAATCAGGGCTGCGACAATGTAACGACAGGTGTTGCATGCGTGTACCGCGAGTGTAGCTATGTGTGTGTGTGTGTGTGTGTGTGCCTGGCGAATGGCATGACATTTGGCACAGTTAAGTGTACTTAGCAGCAGAGCAGAGCAGCCTCCAAAAATAGGCAGAGAGCGTCGGCATGCATAAAATATTACACAATACATCAAAAGGATTGCTAATACAGGTTGTGTGCTCGGCACTCGACAGCCAAACTTTAAGTTGGCAATAGCAAAAAGCCAATACTCAATACCCAAAACACAGAGCACTTCCCCTGCCTCTTCAGGATGACACGACACGACTGTCTATCGTGTCGTTCCGTTTGCCTATCTCGGTGCCATCTAGTGACAAGGATGCTGCGCACTTTTGATTTTTAAGCGTCGCAGTCATGCCACTTGTTCACCTCGGCTCGAAATTTGAATACACAAAAGTGCCTTTGGAAGCCAATCGAGCTTATGGCATTGCCGCTGTCTGTCAACGTCGCTGTGTGTGGCACAATCAAAATTATTGGTGCTCGTGAATGCGAAGCACGCTTATCGTGACCCACTCGGCAGACAGCCGCAATTATGTTGGCTTAATTCAGCCATTATTAATCGACAATCGTGTGGGAAGCTATTTATTTGGCATTCACGCATAAAACTCAATGCTTATTAAGCTATTTATTTAGCCATTTACATATTTATTACAACCACCTTCAACCGATAATCCTGTCTACATTCATCTCGACTGTCCAAGCGACAAGTTTTCTGCTTTCATTTGAATTCGCGACTCTTGGCCCGATTCGCAAATAGCAGCGCACAAAGACAAAGCGAAAGCGAAATAAAATAACGCCGACTGCTGCTCTCTCTCTCTCTGGTCTGAGTCGCCCGCTGGGGCCAAGCGTTTGGCACACAAAACGAACGCGCAACTTGTCCTTGAGTGCAGCGCAAATAGCGACAGGAAAAAGCAAAGGGGTTGAAGGAAACAAAAATGCAAATGCACAAATTATACTCGAGAAATCAAAAATAAAATGCGAGTGCAATTAGGCAACGACAACAAACACATACCCTTCGCAAATCGAGTGTTTCTCGTGGCAGGAAATTGGCGAACTTGGCATACCCGATTGCAGCAGAGGGCGGCTGACGGGGTATTTGGGGTACGAATTGTTTAGTGCTTTCACTTATTCTTTTGTTTAAATTGTAACAGGCTCTTTTGCCGGCAGTCTTCATCATAACTGCAAACAAAGAATAACGAGGCAAACAGTCAAACAAACTGAAGAACCTGAACTATTTGCACTGCAACTTGCTAAGTGGTCCCCTCCCCCCCCCCGCCCTCCTCCTCTCCATCACAAACAAAAGCAGCAACAAAATATAGAACAATAATAACAAAAGGCACAAGAGTCAACAAACTCCTGGGAGATCTTGTCTAGGCACTTGGCGTTGTGTGTGTGAAAAGTTTCTTGCTGTTGATTTTTACACAAATTCGCATCAAATAAATGCAAATGTGAATGTGAATGTGTGTGTGGAAATAATATTTTCTGTTTCCCTCCCCAATTCCCCGACTTGGGTCAATAAAATGCCAATAAAGAATTTAACCATAGATTTCAATACAGCATTAATATGAATATTTTATGCATATAAAATTTCATTACATTTGGCAATCGCGTGCAGATTGCGGCCTGATGCACTTAAATTATGCGGGCGCACGCAGCGTATGCGTAATTTCAGTTAATTTTTTAGCCATTTCATGCGAATCATGCGAATTATTCATGGCATTTTTCTGTGTGCAAATAAGTAATTCAATAATTATGCACACAGTACTATATACCTTTGGCAATACGCATTCGTTAATACACCAACAAAATGATGTTTGCAATTATTTAGATTATGCAATTGTTGCATTCAATTTGTTGCTGTCAGCAATGCTGATCGATTTCCAAATAACCAGCGCACACAATACCAAATGATTAATGAATGCGAACTTTACAAAAAAACATGGCAATATGAAAAATTGTTCATGCCGATTGATTGGCAATCGATTCATGGTTCTCTCCACGATGGCCGTTAATACGACAGCTTCAAAAAGAAATCAACTTGCCAATGTAGAATGCAATTGTTCAATCAGATCGCTGCCACACCAAAATGATTGCAGTTTCCAAAATAAGAATGGGCCAAATTAAATTACTTTTTATGGACTAGCATTTAAAGTCACCATTGGGTTTTTATTAATTTTTTGAAGTGTACAATCTGTTCTGCAAATTTGCAACACATTAGAAAAAATTAAATAATTGTTAAAGCATTTATCAAATCAACATCTGCTGACATTTTTCTAAGGCACATCAATTTTTTGCTCTCAAAATTGAAAGCAATTGTTTATTTATATATCTGCAACAGAAAATTGTTGTTGGTTGTTGAAACTATTATTCTGCCATTTGCTGAGACAAACTTTGCACTCAAATTGCGGCCACAAAAATGACAAATTACTATAATTGAAATAAAATACCTCTGATATAAATTACAGAGTCTGAGAAAATGCTTCGCCTAATCATGCCGTTTTAGGGCAACCTTCGTCTGCATATTTTCTCGTATATATTGAAATTCTTGGCATGGTTTGTGTGTGTGCTCTGGACGTTCGGGGCTCGCTCTCTCTTAAGTCAACAATTTTATTGTTATACTCTCAGTTTTTTATGTTGACTTTATTATTATTTTTTTTTTGTTTGCGAGTGCTTGCTTTCAAATTGCAATTAAAAGATGAAAGTACAGCGCCGCCTGCTTTGCTCGGCTGTCAAACAATTTCAATTAAAAGTTAATTAACTTAATGAAACGTTTGGCTCGTTTTTGCACTTTGTTGCCTCGCACACACACGCACACAGCCTTGGCTGACGCGGCGTATGCGCAATGCACATTCTTGGTGCCACCTTGTTGGGTGTATAAAACTTGGGCATCGAATACATGTTGATGCAGTTCGCAGTTTCAATTGCTACTCAAACATTTCCACGCAATGTTTATTGGATTGTTAATTGAATACGTGCATTAAGTTATCATCAATCAAGCGATGAATACGAATCAATAACATGTGTGGCAAATTAACTAGTTCAAGCCACCGCATTTAAATGCATTTTATTATTTTCTTTATTTATAATTGAAAGGTAACCAAATTCATATTTATTTTTAGCTACATAAATTTTCAATTTCTGGAGGAAAACTCCAAACCCAAAATTAATTTTTATATTTTCTCTTTTTCAATGTTTAATCAATAATTAACGACATTTGTTTAGATATTTAATTGCTTGGAACTTCAATTTTTTCATAATTTTAATTATAACTAGCTATTATAAATAATAATAATTATTTTCTTTATTTCATTTGCAGTTAATAAGTAACGAAATTCATATATATTTCTAATGGATTGAACTTCAAATTATGAAGGAAAAAAATAAACGGAAATTATTTTTATTATTTTCTTGAATTAATTTTTAAAAAATGCAAATTTCGAAGGTAAAAAAGAAACAGAAATTACTTGTAGTATTTTCTTTAATTTATTTTTAAATAAATTCAAATTTCGTAGGGGAAAAATGAAACATAAATTCTTTTATTATTTCGAAGGGGATAAAAGAAACAGAAGTTAATTTTCTTATTTTCTTTAATTCATTTATAAACAAATTTAAATTCCAAAGTCGAAAAAAAAGAGAAATTAATTTTATTATTTTCTTGAATTAATTTTCAAACAAGAGATAACGAGATTCACATATATTTGTAATATCGTGAACTTCATATTATTCTTGCTGCATTTAAAATGACGTAGCGGGTTTAAACTCGCATTACAGGGTATTTAAATAGTGCTTTAATGCAGTGCGCAGTCTATGGGTTGCTTTCAGCTTTGCCTTCATCCCTTTTTCCCTTTTTCCCGTTTTGTGCTGCTGCTTCGCTTAACCGTTACTTTGTTCTCGTTGCCCTCTTGCGACGCCTTTGATAAACCTCAACGGGGCATAAAAAGATTTGATGTGCTCTTAATCTTGCTCTGGCTTATGTTTATATGCATATTTATTTTCACACACACGCCCCGCACCCCGCTGCCTGCGCTTCCCTCACCTCCTTTCCCCTCTCCGTCGCCATCTCTTTGTGTGTTGGCCTCCACTTTCATTCGTAATTAGTTAATGTGCCGGCGTTGTCAGTCGCATTGGCATTATACAGCGCCTAAGCACCGCGACCCCTTGCCTCCCCCTTCCCCTCCCCCTTTCCCCCGCCTGCCTGCTGGTTGCCACAAAAGCGAAAAGTCGTCGCTTTTTGGGGGAGAAACACTGTATTATGGCCTATGCCATGCTATGCAGAGCTTTATACCAGCTGTCCCATTCGTTATTCAGTTGCTCTGCAGCACAAACACGCAGACGCCCTCCTTCCCCCTTCCCCCTTCCCCCCGCCCCATCGCTCTGCTGTGGCAGCATCCTCCCCGAGCTGCCGCAACCGGCTGCTGCCTAAGCTAATGAAGTACATCTACTCGTACACATGCCAGCCTTCAAAGTACAATTTTCTTCACATTCCTTCATTTTTTTCCAGCCGCATTTACACATAAGCACGCACCACACACATACACGTGCACATTTGCATACATAATACGGTGGTGTGTGTGTGTATTTATTTTTTATGTCGCTGCTGCCTGTGCGCAACAACATTAAAAATGAAGGCGTTTTACGTAGCGTATGCTTAATACATTAAGTATACGCCGCGTTGAGAGCACACTCGCACACAGAGTGAATCCTCAAAGGCTTTTTCATACGCCTCCTTTTCATATATAGTATGTATGTATGTATGTATTTGCAGGTGAACGTGAGCAACACCTGGACAATGCCGCAGGAGGGCCTGAATGTGTTCTATCGCTTCTTTCGTGATCGCATCTCGTGGTTCGAGGCTGATGCCGTTTGCCAGTTCCATCATGCCAATCTGGTGACAGGTGAGTACGAGAGCGCACAACAGCTAGTTGGCCACAAAAGCCAAATCAAGGTTGCCACCAAGACACACAAAAGGCGGCAGGTGGCAGGCACAGACAATGGAATGCTAAACGCCAACAAAATGTGAAATGCAAATCAGCCCAACGACCAGACGAACCAAGCAAAAACCAAGACCACAGAGAGCAGAGAGCGAGACGGAAGTGAGCGTTGCACATTATTGCAAATGTCCGGCAGCTGTTGTGACAACGTCTGGGGCAGAAGCTGCACCTTTGGCTGCGACTCGCAAATGAATAGAAAGCACTGCAAAATGGCAGCAGACCAAGGGCATTTGGGGTCACGTCTATTGTCCATTGTCCGGCAGCGTCCATCTGCATAGCTCATAGCTCATGCTCAGCCACCGTAACACAATAAATCCTTGTGACAAAATACTGACCACTGCACTGCACTGCAGAGATCACAGTTCAGAGTTCAGAGAGCTGGGGATCAGAGCTGGCATCCAGCAAACAGTTCAAACTGTGGTCAACCATATCTCTTGTGCAGATATAAATTCACAGATAGACAGATAGCCCAATAAATTGTGCATGCCACTCAATGACAATGGCAATTCCAGGCTCTGCATATATAGTATGTTACATATCTAAAAATATGCAACTGTGTCATTGGGCCAACTCTCGCTCCCAGTCTCAGCCTCATTTGGGTATCGAGGGAATTCCAGTTCCAGTTTCCGGCCACAAAGTAAAAGCGAACGGCGAACATAATCTTAGCAAACTTACGCTCAGATGAGCTGGCTGATATGGATATGGCCATGTCCTTTTGCCACCCTTCCTACACTGCTAAGTATCCTTGGGCTCGTATATTGTGTTAGCTTGTCTCTACAACACAATAGAGAGCAGCGAGCTGTCTGCATAAATAAGTTGCAGCTCCATGGATCCATGTAAATGTGTGAAACAGATGAACAACAAATAACAAGAAGAACTGAAAGTACACAGCTAAATAACCACAAGAGTATGACCAAATAAATAAATAGATATATCACACAGACAAGCGCAGTCCACGCAGGGTATATTCACTGAGCCCGATTTCATTTAGAAGAATCAAACATTACAATTGCATATAAATTAAAATCTATCTAAGAATTATTCACTAGACAAGACTTCAAAAGTTACAAATTTCAAACATTAAATTCTTTGAAAATAAATATTGAATATAATTTAATTCAAGTGAACTTAAATAAACCTATAATGCAATATTCATTTTAAAAATAATAGAGCGAGATAACTAGTTTAATAATAAATTAGAAAATATTTACTAGACAATTATTGAATAGAAAAGTTCTGCAAAAAAGGTATTTGAAAACGAAGATTCAATTTAAAAAAACACAAAATACAGAGAATAATTCAATATTCTTTTTAAATATAATAGAAAAATATATATGTTGTTTTAATAACAAAAATACATAAAAAAAAAAAACATCAGCGACTTGCTTAAGAATTAATATTCGACTTAGAATTCTGCGACAACATTCATAATTAAGTAATCACAAACAAAATAAAGATATATAAGAAAGTCCTTGAAATTCACTTAGATATAATTCGTCTAAAGCTTTCACACAATTTACAATATTTGGCTGAAAATAATATATATATGTATGTCCGATATTTGATAAATCTTGTTTGTTGTTCCATAAAGCACAAAATGAACGAACACATTAAATTCAAATAAATTGTATTTGCTTATTTGGTTGCAAGCTTCGAGGGTATTTCTCAGTGGCCAAGTGTGCTTGGCTCTTTGTCTCTCTCCTTTTTATGCTGTGTTACGACAATTTGTGTTGACACAAGATGGGAACAGGGACCAAGCGATCGGGTTGGACAGCCAGCTGGCGTTGGTTTGTTGGTTTGTTGGGTTGTTGGGGGTCCTCCGGATGCGTTGGGCTGCCTGGGGGGGCTGCGATGGTTGGGATGTGTATTCTTTTTTGGTCACTGTCCCAAATACTCAACATGAAAAAACAATGCGCTTGGCAAATTTAATAGAAATATTCGTATCGTACAAATAAAAACCATTTGTCTCTTTTCGCCCCTTCGTTTTCCCCTCGTATTTACACTTGTGTGTGTGTGTTTGTAACCCTTTTGTTGTTGTTATTATTGCTTTGTGTTGTTTTTGCCAGTCGACAACAGTTTTCAATTTGATGCAACGCGCGACCTGCTGAGGGAATTGGATGTGAACGACATCGTTTGGATTGGTCTCATGCGACCGCAGAACTCGGATCGTTTTATGTGGTCGTAAGTACAGTAGCAACACCCTAAACGACACCCAAACGAAAAGCACAACACAACAGGCGCAATAAACAGCAAATATTGTGCTGTAATTGTTTTGTTTGTGCCTCGTCGATACGTGTTGTACTATATATACATACATATGTATTTATATATGTATATGTTTATGGTAGAGTACGTGCATAATAACAGACGACGACGCGTCGTTAAGAGCAAGTAACGAGCTCTTTAATCGAATAATCGACTCGATTAACATATCAAATGCAAGCACTGAAAGTCCGAGAACATGTCCGAAATGTCTTCCACAACGAACAAATGCAAAAAGCAGCGCCAGCAAAAGTAGAACACGAAGAGCAATTAAATATTTTATTGGTAATGCGAGTTTAACGTGACGTTTACAGTGCCGCCATTAACAGCGCCTTTAACAGTGTGACAATAACAGGCGCTGTTAACGATTCTATTATTTATTTTTAATACCCGAGCCGAGCACGCAATTCAATTGCTAAACCATTTGTCTATTAACGAATACACCAAGAATAATGATATGAATAATCAATGTTAAATTCACGTCAAAGAAACACAAGTACATAATTAATATACAAATTCAGAATTTCGATTACGATTCGTTACATCTGATTGATAAATAAATCGATTCACTAAGCTAAAGACATCTTAATACACATTTTTTAATTTTAATGATATTCTACAGTAAGAACATAAACGGGTTCGTAAAACACTTATAAAACCTGTAGGTAAATAGATTATGTTCCTTTTCATTAATAATTCAATAAATCAAAGCAGATGCTTACAATAAGTTTAAATTAAATTAATGTTAATTTTAAATTTTTATAACAAATATTTTAAAAATAATACTTCATTAATGATTTTCTGTTTTAATGGCAAAGTTATTTATTTTATTTGTGTGCAAATATTTCAATTTCATTTTTTTGTTTGTTTTAATTTTATTTATAAGAATAAAAGATTTTTTTTTGTTTTTATTATAAATACTTCAAATGAAAATTGAACTTCCTGAAGATTAATTGTTTTTACTTTAGTTTGACAATTAAATTAATGTAATCAACAAATTTATGAATACCGGCAAATAAATCAAATTAGTCTGCAAATTATCAGTTGAGTATTAAGAGCTATGCTTTTATTCTATTTGATCAATAAATTAATTGATTCAAGCAATTAAATCAAATTGCTCTGCAAATTATCAATTGAATAAAATTAAAGAAGCCGCCAGATTATATTCTTAAAAAAATGTGTACCTATGCATTCATTTTATTTGATCAATAAATGAATAGTCTTTTAGTCTTTTGTTTTGTAAGTGCAATATGGAGAATGGATATTAAACAAATAATCGGCTAGTCGATTAACAGAATTGCTCAAATTAAAGGATCAAATAGATTCAATTTTCAAACAAATTTGTAGCTGCAGATAGAGCAATGCATTTGATTTATTTGATCAATAAATGAATGGTTTTTTTAAACAAATAATCGGCTAGTCGATTAACAGACTGCAACGGTCTAAAAACGGATTTGATTAGAAATTGCGCAACTCTTGCCCTGCAGCAACTCACGTCCTCTGGTGGCGGACACCGGCTACTGGGCAGAGTCGCTGCCTCTGATGGACGCTCCCCTCTGCGCCGTGATCGATCCCATCCGCGACTATCGATGGCACGCACTGCGATGCGGCGGACCCGAGACGGCCTCGTTCCTCTGCGAGATGCCTGGTGAGTTCATCCCGAGGGGATGAAAAAGGGGGGAGCTACTAAACTTCTGTTACTTTTCGCAGTTCCCAGCTGGGCCGACGCGTGCATCTTGAAGGAGATGCCCAATCTGACGATGCAGTACATGGCGGACACGGCGAGCATTGAGCTGATCAGGAACTGTCAGGAGGAGGGATTGTTGCGCCACACCTGTCGCGGCAAGGAGGTAAACATGGAGCGGGGAAGTGGGCATGGAATGGGGATGTGATGCAGGTTGTGTCTTTGCAGGATCGTGAACGCGCCATCCGTGAGCTGATCTGCCCGAAGGAGCGTCTGGAGGCGCAGCGCATCAACGACATCACGAACTCGCACTTCAAGTCGCTGCAGATCATCAACAACATTCGCACCGACAACAACGAGAACAACGACATCGAACTGTTGCCCCTGGTGCCCAACTATGGCGGCGGCGCGCTCAAGATCGAGGCGGCCACCGCAGCGCCAACAGCCAACAGCGAGCGCTTCAGTCTCGACAAGCTGATGATGGCGGACGCGCCACGCTACCACATACCGGACGAGGTGCCGATGCCGGTCAAGAAGTCCGCCAAGAAGGTGAACGACCAGCAGGCCAAGAAGCTGCTGCAGACGGAGAAGCAGCAGCAGATGGAGAAGCAGCAGCAGCTCAAGAAGCAGCAGCAACAGCAGTTGGAGCAGGAGCAGGAGGAGAAGCCGATGTCGCATCTGGACATGATGATGGGCGATCAGCCGGCGTTGAGCGAGGAGCAGTTGCCGGAGGATGTCAGCGACAGCGACGTGTCCAACGAGATACTCGAAGCGTTGCCGCACAAGAAGAAGACGTTGCCGCAGGATCTGCGAACCATGGCGCCAATACCGGAGGAAACGTTGCCGACAACCAGCACAACAACAACAACACCAGCGGCGCCCGTAGCAACAACCAAGCGAGCCAAGCGGACAACAACAACAACAACTACAACTACAACTACAACTGCTGTGCCGCCAACAACCACCAAAGCAGCGCCAGCGACAACAACCACAACAACTTCGACTGCAGCGCCCACAACAACAACAACAACCGAGGCAGCAACAGCCACCACAACAGCAGCAACAACAACTGTGGGCAGCAGCAATTCGCCAGCGGCAGCAGGCACAACAACAACCAAATCAACGGCGCCATTAACGACAGCAACAACAAAGGCAACCACTGAAATCAACATCATGTCGACAACGCGCACACCAACAACTAAACTGGCAACTACAACATCAACAACAACAGCAGCACCGGCAACAGCAACGGAAACAGCAACGCCAATTGTCGCCAGCAACGACAACAGCAAGAGCGACAACGACAACGACAACAGCAACTGGAATCCGGATCCGACAACAGCAGCAATGCCGATGGCAACGTCGACGGTCAGCATCGCACATCCCATACATCCGGCACAGCAGACGCGACTCGATGAGCTGCTGCTGCCCTTGCATCCGCACATCAAGGAGACGGCGGACAACTCGCACTTCATACCGCCAATGTTGCTGGTCAAATCGCACTATGTGCCGCCGGCCAAGCACGCCGAACACGCGGACCACACCGAGCACTTGGAGCACGGCGAGCACGTTGAGCATGGCGAGCACAAGTTGGAGCACAAGCTGGAGCACAAGTTGGAGCACGTAGAGCACATTACGTCCAGCCCGTTGGCAGTGACAACAACCACGGCAGCGCCAGCAACGACCACACCAAAGTCGACAACAACAACAGCAGCGCCAGCAACAACCAGAGCAGCGGCAACAACAACCATTGCCAGCAGCACCTCAGCAACAACAACAACAACAACAACAATAACGCCAAAAATGCTGACCACTGAATTGCCGCAGCTGGGCTCAACGACCACAACAACAACACCGCCAGCAACATCTACTGAAAACAGCTCAAATGCAACCGTGGCAACAACAACAGCAGCAGCAGCTGCAACTCAAATGAAAACTGAAACCAAGGCAGAGTCAGAGCCAGAGCCAGAGGTGGCTGCTGCTGGTGTTGCTGCTGCTGCTGATGCTAATGACGAGGAGGAGGACGATGATGAAATTGATGCAAGGGGCGCCACAACAGCTCGACACAACTTCCTACAGGAGGAAACTGAGGCGCCATTTAAGCCAAATCGACGACGCTCGCTAACAAAACCGGAAACTGTTAGCTATTTCAAGAAGATCTTGGGCTAAACTGTAACTGAACCAACCCGACTCTTACAGTTAGCACACATTTCCGTTACCAGCAACAGCAACAGCAGCAACATCGACAACAGCAACCGAAGGCCCTTTCCGTTTCCTCACTATCAATCCCTCTCTCTCTGTCTATATATCTCTCTTGCGCTCTCTCTTTGGTAATTGGTGTGCAGAAATCAAAGCTGCATTGCCAGCAAATTGAATCAGTTGATGTCGCTGCCTGATTCGACTTCCCAATCCCAGTCCCAATCAGATTCCCATTCCCAGCAACAACATCATCATCATCGTCATCCACATGCTGGCCAAAGTTTGTAAAACTTGATGCCCCCTCTGCTCCTTCTTGGACCGGAAACTCAAGCTGTTAGTCAACGCCAAGCGGAAACGCAAAGCAGCCAAAGAAAACTCGAGCTCGAGTGGCAAAGACAACAACAGCAACAGCAACAACAGCGTCTCCGTTTCAGTTCCAGTTGGGCGCACCAAATATGTCAATTTTTCAGCACACAACCCACAAAATAACTTACAGACACAATTCAGGCGAAAGCCTTGACAAAGTGAGCAGAAAAATGTGAGCGGGGGGCAGCAGCAGAGAATTGCAGAGGCCAAATCTAAAAAGTATGATAAATACAAAAATGTGTTTACAGAGCTACCAAACTACACCAAACATAAGCAGGAGAGTCTGTTTCAAATTTCGCTTACAATTTACCATTTACCTTTTGCCATTTACCTCGTAGTCGATTCAGAATGCTGCAAGTAGTCGATATGTTTGCGAGTAGTTTTCATATTCATGAATATATATATATGCATATATATGTAAGCAGTATTAAACACACACAAGTACGATATTATATTCAACAACAATTTCAATTTGAACTTTTTGCACGGAATGCGAAACAGGCCTCGGTATAAAACAATTAATTGATAACAAACAAAACAAAAAATCAATGTATGCAATTATGAAATAGTTCATATTGTTTCGGTTTTTTTTTTTTTTTTTTTTTGTCCAAAAAAGAAAAAAATGCAAAAATAGTGAATATATATAAATCTATATGTATATGAATGTACTCGCATGTAAGACAAGGTTTTCGAAGGTTGGCATCGTTAAATATACACAAAAAATAACATGCAGCAAACGGATTTTTGGCCAAGCGATCGTAACGTATTTACTTAAGATTAAGATTAACACACGCACACACCCAAACACACACACCCAAACACACACACACACACACACTCCAAACACAACAAAGATCTCGCATGAAAACCCCTTCCCCAAAACCAAATTCTCAACCTTTTTGCCCCCCGTATGAAAACCCTAGAGAATTATGTACTCACAAAAGTCAAAAAACAAAGAAAAACAAGTGAATTAATGAAATGCAAAGAGCAAATTATCAGTTTGCACGTGTTTTTTGGAAAAGAAGTCAATGCGAAATGTGGACAGAGCAAAATAGTCTATGCGTAAATAGTATAAATATAAACCAAAAATAAATAATTAAATATGAATAAAACCCCATTCAAAAAATTCATTAAAACCATGCACGACTTTTTCAATGGGGAGCTCTGACATCTTATTTTCCACAGAAACTTGGCCGAGTTGGGTAAGTATCAGCAATCATACAATAGATGTTCCAACTTCTCTGTGCAAAAGTATTGTACAACGTTATAGCAATTGTCATAGTACAAAAGTTAACAAACGAAAAAAGAATTTATAATTCGACGTTTTCTATTTAGTTTATTGCAATATAACAGCGCATAAAATGCGGTTTACTTGAAAACAAAAATTATAAAAATTAATATGTCGCAAAACTAGTTTTTATTGCAGTTTTGTTTTATTGTAGAAGTATTTTCAGTTTTTGTCATGGTGTAAGATGATGTTATTAGCTATTCATGATCACCATTACCCTAGACCAAGAAGCAACACTATATAGTACAACGTGATGCTTCCACACGAATAGCTAAGGGTGCTGTGACGGTTAGTGCTATTACTAAATTAATAAACAAAATATATTTTGTAAACCGCATTCTGAAAGACTGACAATGCACTACAACGATGAATAAACTAACTTATCTAAATTAAATCAATTTAATTCGGAAATTCCAATTAAATATTAATTATTTATAACCCTATTAAATGGCAAAACTAGTTAGCAAACAACAGTCGAGAGTGCTCGACTCTAAGTTACCCGTTCTTCACATGTGTAACTATAAAACACTTACCATAATTAATAGATAAACAAATATAGAACTTAACATTGAAAACACTCCTTAATACCAAATGCAAATAATAATTCCACTGCTGCAGCTGATTTGAATCCTATAAAATTGTTCCTTGAATAACTTCTACATTTTTCAACTGATCTTAACCAGAATCACCGAAAGCATTTCGACTAGAGTTTAGCTCTAAAATGACGATTGTTAATAATTTTTTCAGTTGATCTGAGAAGTCGGGAAGCGGCGTGAACACAATCTTAAACAATTTAAAAGTCTCTAAAATATTGGCTATATCGTCTTGGCTGATCAAGAATATATATACTTTAGGTGCTTTCTGCTGCCTGTTACATGCATTTGCTGTTCGCACTAAGTTTTTTACCCCATCAGTAGCGTTGTTTTATACGAAACTGACTGATTTTTTGCTCGCTGTGTTTTTGAGTACTCGCATTTGTAGTCGGTGAACAAGTGAATGCGAGTACTCATGAATATTGTATGGACGCTCCGTTACATATCTCAAATTTCTCTTAAAGTGCTTAGCATGCAACAAAGTGAACGCCGTCTGTTTGGGTTCGCAGCCGCCCACGGAATTCGCTCCAGCTCCCAGGACACACACACACCCATACACAGCGGGGGGGAGGGCGAATGGAAAAGGGGGGGCATTTTCTGCAACTGAAAGCTCTGGCAGCGTCAACACTGCTTTCCTGCTTCGTTTGTGGTAGCCATTGGTCTCTGACCCCGCCTGCCTCCCACATAGAGCTGAGCATGGCCGCAGGGACGCCCGCTTTTTGTGGAGCATTTCCTTTTTAGCGAAATGGGCATCACAGATGGACAGCAACGAGGCCAGTCTCTGTCTCGGTCGCCATCGTAGTGGACAGACAGACAGACAGACAGACAGACAGACAGCCAGACAGAGAGCAAGCGAACGAGCAGCGACGTCCTACTTATGATTGCCTAAAATCCAATGAAGCGTTGACGCTTGCTCCTGGTTTGGGGGGCAATCGCTGTCATCGTCGAACTGCTGTTTGAATGAAGCAGCGGAAGCTGGGCAGTGCACAGTGGGCAGCAGCAGCAAATAAAGCAGCCGAAAAAATCAAGCCAGCCGTTCCACTCGCCCACTTAACCAAGCGACCACGAACCACATTGATTTTTAAAGACAGACTGCGAGTCTTTAAAGAGCGAACAAGTTCCTTCTACCCACTATATGTGTGTACATACGTGTGTGTGTGTGCGTGTGTGTATGCGTGTGTGTGTGTGTGTGTGTGTGTTTGCTCACTCATCCACACATGTTGGTTGCAATAATTCTTATGCTTAAAATTGTAATTTCTCTGTTTACTGTTAATCCTTTGCTTGCACAAACCTCAAGCTCGCTGTGTGCGTGTGTGTGTGTGTGTGTGTGTGTGAGTGTGTATGTAAAGCAGCGAGTGTGTGTGTGAGTGTGGGTGTTAAGTTACATTTGACAGACGAGCACGCAGCAAATTTATTCCAAGTGCGAATGCTGTGAGCGCTTTTATTTCCTTTTTTTGCGTATTTTTATTATACCCTGTGGCCATAAACTGCTCAATAGGGTGTCACAGACGCACTTACTTGGCTGTAGAGGGTATGTTGAGGTCGTGCCGCTGCTTGAGTAGTTGAGTCTGTCTTGTTTTTATTCCGCTTTTATTTGCCTCGTCAACGACGCGTTTTTACAGTCAACTTGGGCAGCAAATTAAATGCAACTGACAAACAAACTGAAAGACGGACGAACCTGCAAAAGTGCGGATAAAAAGATGGACAATCAGCGGGGCGGGGCGGGGTGACGAGGTCAAAGGGAAAGAACGAGAACGTCCGACAAATGAGAATCATTTGGCATGAAATAAAATGTTTTATTAAGAACGAAGGTTAGCAATAAGAGTTACCTGAGTGGAAAATATGCCACATTTTGAATGCGTTGTTAAAGGTGACAGGCGAGGCTTTGTCTTGTTGTTTGATTGAATAACTTGAGCCATCGATCTACGCAGCTTATGCGTAATAAATGAAGCATTTATTTATTCACATCAACAAGCATAATATAAACATTGCTGCAAGCTTAATTCGATTTGCAAACACACACAGATAGAGACAGAAATTGATAAATGTAATAAATCAACAAATATGCGCAATGAAAGCGCCAATTACTTTTAATTCAAAAACAACAAACCTCAAAGTTCAATCCTTTACTTAATTAATTCAATTAAAATGTTGACTATTTTTATTTCATTTTGATTTGTGTTCTACATATACATAATAAACACATTCAATTCGAGTTGCTGTAATGCAATAACCATTATTGATTACGTATACGCAGCATTAACCCATTGAAATGCCAACACAAACTGTACACGGCTGCTTTGGCACACAATTGCCACGAATAATTGCTGTATTTAGCCGTACAAACAGGAATTCCCATCTCACTTGGCAGGTGCGCCTTGGAATTCCCACCTCTGCTATGGCTAAAACGTGTACTTCCGTATAACTACTATATGTGGTATTATTTCGCTGGCCTGCGCACCTGAGCAATTATCCACGCAGGAGCGCAGCTTAGAGTTCGGTTTGGATCTTTACAAGAATATTTGCAGCCATGATGGCTGCACAGAGAGAAAACTTACGTTCTCATCGATTTGAGAATGCTACGATCTTAAAAGAAATTTTGAAACTACATTTTATACCTAACAACATTCTGAAAACTTGATTTTATTCTTCAATTATTTTTGTTGCCAGGTTGAAATGGTCTATCAAGAACTTGTAAAAAGAATATTGAAACGACAAGTTTCTTAAAACTTAAAAATTATTTTTGTTGGCAGATTGAAATTGTTTATCAAGAATTTGTAAAAAGAATATTGAAACGAATTCATTTCTGACAAGTTTCTGAAAACTTGATTTTATTCTTAAATTATTTTTGTTGCCAGATTGAAATGGTCTATCAAGAATTTGTAAAAAGGATATTGAAACGAATTAATTTCTGACAAGTTTCTTTAAACTTGGTTTCATTCTTAAAGATTGAAATGGTCTATCAAGAATATGTAAAAAGAATATTGAAGCGAATTCATTTCTGACAAGTTTCTTAAAACTTGATTTTATTCTTCAATTATTTTTGTTGCCTGATTGAAATGGTCTATCAAGAATTTGTAAAAAGAATATTGAAACGACAAGTTTCTTAAAACTTAAAAATTATTTTTGTTGCCAGATTGAAATTGTTTATCAAGAATTTGTAAAAAGAATATTGAAACGAATTCATTTCTGACAAGTTTCTGAAAACTTGATTTTATTCTTAAATTATTTTTGTTGCCAGATTGAAATGGTCTATCAAGAATTTGTAAAAAGGATATTGAAACGAATTCATTTCTGACAAGTTTCTTAAAACTTGGTATCATTCTTAAAGATTGAAATGGTCCATCAAGAATTTGTAAAAAGAATATGGAAACGAATTCATTTCTGATAAGTTTCTTAAAACTTAAAAATTATTTTTGTTGCCAGATTGAAATTGTTTATCAAGAATTTGTAAAAAGAATATTGAAACGACAAGTTTCTTAAAACTTAAAAATTATTTTTGTTGGCAGATTGAAATGGTCTATCAAGAATTTGTAAAAAGAATATGGAAACGAATTCATTTCTGACAAGTTTCTTAAAACTTGGTATCATTCTTAAAGATTGAAATGGTCCATCAAGAATTTGTAAAAAGAATATGGAAACGAATTCATTTCTGATAAGTTTCTTAAAACATAAAAATTATTTTTGTTGCCAGATTGAAATGGTATATCAAGAATATGTAAAAAGAATATTGAAACGAATTAATTTCTGAGAAGTTTCTTAAAACTTGGTATCATTCTTAAAGATTGAAATGGTCTATCAAGAATATGTAAAAAGAATATTGAAACGAATTCATTTCCGACAAGTTTCTTAAAACTTAAAAATTATGTTTGTTGGCAGATTGGAATTGTTTATCAAGAATTTGTAAAAAGCATATTGAAACCAATTCATTTTCGACAAGTTTCTTAATAGTTGGTTTCATTATTAAATTATTTTTATTGCCAGATTGAAATGGTATATCAAGAATATGTAAAAAGAATATTGAAACGAATTAATTTCTGACAAGTTTCTTAAAACTTGGTTTTATTCTTAAAGATTGAAATGGTCTATTAAGAATTTTTTGAGTTCGAAAAATTCGCAAATTCATGACGGTTACAATGGAAATAATAAGTAGTAGTAAATTAAATAAAAATATTTAATAGATAAATTCAATAATTAATTAATTAAAAAATATAAAATGAAAATATTTGCTTTTTAATTATTTTTATAAGCAATTTAAATTCAAGAATTTGGTTATTGATTCATAAGTTTCGCGTCTGGTTGCAATTCTGACATGTTTCAGTCATGAATTTAGAATATATTCTTGAATTCAGAATGTTTCCAATCTTATTTCAAGAATGTGCAATCTAGAATTTTTCAAGAGATTCGTTCGTGATCTTAGATTGTTTTGACATAATATGAGAATGATTTCAAAATTTATTTATTCGCGATTTTAGCACCTTTTTTTGTTGTCTGTGTTGCAGCGATGTTCATGATCAGCTCTGTTGAGATGGTCTCGGACGACTCTTGGTTTTTATGCGATGATTACCCCATGCTTCAAGTGTAAGTAACGTATAGTCGCAGTCCATTGCAGAAAGTCTCGCTCAGAGCAGCACCACAAGCAAACCGCCGCCAAAGCCATTTCAAATTGCGGCAAAAGCCTCGAAGAATAATGGCATTGTTATTGTCGCATACACACACGCAGACTGTGCAGCAAACAGAATGAGGGAGCGTCTATTTACTTACAGTCAAGTACACTGAAGGATAAATACTATACATTTACAAGGACACAAAAATGCGGCCAATTCAGCTCCATTTGCCCTTTTAGTTAAATTGGCCCCCCACACACACACACACACAGAAAATGCTTGAAATAAGTAGATCAAGTTTTAAGATACAAGCAAAAAAACACTTGCAACTTTTTATAATAATAATAATAGCAGCAGGCCAGCACAATAATAATAATAATAATAATAATAACAATAAACATATACTTATACTACGACATCATTCTTAAGTACTTAATTTCTTAGTTCGTTCAACTGACCAGGACATTTATACGAGTCTGGCAGCCCAAAGGATTTCCACACGAATTCAATGTTGTTTTCTGTCTGCTCCAATTAATATTTACACTAATAGCCGACGTTTGTTATCAAAGATTATATGCTGACAAAAAAAAAAGACAACCAGGAATTAGCTCAAAGAAAATGATTACTTTGCGGCTCTTTAAAGAAGTTGTCTTTTAATAATGTTCGGCACCGACTTTAATGCTCCGAAATGGTCTTGGAAAATATTTCCGTCAACCCCTTTTGGCTGGGTCCTGAAATTCCAAATTAATTGAATAACTAAGTAGTGCTTGGTTGCGAGCCATTATACCAAGTCAAATAATTATGTTGGGCCATGAAAATAAATTGACAGTACCTCGTCGATGGGACAAAAAGAGCGAAAACAATAGTTATATAATCAAGAAGACAGAAAAACAAGTTGAACAAAGCAAAATCAACTGGCAAATGAAAATTACAGGGCCCAAAAACGAAACAAATAAAACCATTATTGTAACTGAATGTTAGACAAAAAAACAAATATAAAAAACAAGGGAAAATGGCGAGCGAACTTGTCGTGGTTATATGCGCTATGCAATCCTTCATTTATGTATTTAACAGCTTTTGGGAGTCATGGAAATTAAGTTATTCCCTCGGCATGATAGATAAGATACCATAAGATGGGGCGACATCTGAAAGGCGACGGACTCAAATTGGCTCAAATTGAGCTTAACCATTCGGAACTCATTTCAACGCATTGCTAAACTCATTTGGAGTCAGACTTAATTCAAAATTTAAAGCAGGTTCTCAGCAATCAACGTCAAACCTTTCTGTTGCTATTGGTGTCGCTGTCAGTCAAGTCTTTGCTTTGTCTGTCAGCCAAAAAACCAGCCAGAAGGGATATATCTCGTTGTAAAGGATATCTTTGAGTCACGCATTTTTTTGCTTGAAACTAATTTGCTGAATTCTCTCTCGCTGGCATTTTTGGCGAATTTACTTTTCCCGCTGGGTTTTTGTCGCTTGCCATCCACATTTATTATTTATCGCATTGTTATATTAATAATGCAGTCCCGTTGAAATTTCATAATGTTGAACAATGTCATTGACACTGTCGTCGTCGTCGTCGTCGTCGTCAGTTGTGTTTTCTGGTTTGCAATGCGGATGCGTTTGGCTAGTTGCATGTGGTGAAACTACATTTTGTTGCGGTTGCCAACGTGTTGTGGTCGCTCTGCTCGCCGACTGCATTTGCCGGCGACAGTTAATTTATTGAGAGCACAGATTTATTCGATTCGATGGTGATTAGTCGCTAATCTTGCAGCGCTGGCTGGCGTCTGGTGTCTGGTCGAATTTCACTTTTGTGTAATTTGATTTGCTGAAAACATCAAAGAGCAGTCGAGTGTTTGTTGTCTATTTATAAGTTATCAACGAGGCTCTTCATTTTATTTTACATAGAGACCGACAGACATCTAAGTGCTTACATATGTCCGAAATGCCTTTTCTAGTTCAGCTGTTGCCATTGTTGTTGTTGGGGGCAACCATTTCATCCAGGCCATTTCCCCCGTCCCCCGTCCTCCGTCCCTCTCCCACTCTCACTCTCTCTCTCTCTCACCCTCTTCATCTTTCCGTGCGCTGTGTGTGTGTGTGTTTATCATCATAAAATTCAATTAAAGCGAAACGCACACAATCAAACAACAGATCAAATTAAATGCCAGACAAGCAATTTACTATGTATGCTATTGAGGGCGCTGAAATGGGCGTGGCAGCACGTGGACGCCAATTCGGATATGTGCGTGCTGTGTGTGTGTGTGTGTGTGGGTGAGCTTGTGTTTTTATTGAATTTGAAATAAGATACAATGTTGAAACACGCTAAAACCAGCTACAAAACGAAATAGATGCGGAGATCTGTAATGTGAAGTGCACACTCTCTCTCTCTCTATCTCTTTCGCTCTGCATATATGGTCACACTTAAACAAGGACCGCACCTGCCTAAGCTACAACCAAACAACAAAAAAAAAAGGACAGTAAATACGCTTTAGTACTATTACAATACATATGTAATTTGAGCGCCTTAGCATGGCACGCACATCCATTTCCCCCATTTCCCCAAGTTCCCCCCTTTCCCCTTCTTGACCCCGCATTGGAAGCAAACGTCGAAGGAGGCGAAGCCCCGAAATGTTTTGTACGCCGAAAATCACATAAAAGGCATTGGCACTTAGTTAAGCCAGCGATATTAACAAATGCTGCGCGCCGTTGTCCTTTTGTGGCCCCTCAAAGGACATGACAATAAACCAACTCGCAAGCCGCAACGAATGCTCCAAGCTAAACTCAACTGAGCCGGGGCGCTTAAAGATATCGCGATGTAACGCCAGTAAATGCCACATGTTACGCCACGGCCCAAGAAGACGAGCATTGTGGCCAGCCATGGACAGACTCAGACTCGGACTCAGAGACAACAATCCCAACGCTTCTATTCCTATGCCACTTCCACTTCCACATCCACATCCACTTCCAATTCCAATTCCTATTGCTATTGCTATTCGTTTTCGTATCCGTATCCGTATTGTGCTGTCCCAGGCCAATGTATTATGTATCTTATGTATCTACTCCTGCTCTAGCCACTAGTAAGTAGTGCGAGTGTGTGTGTGTGTGTGCGAGTGTGTGCGAGTGTGTGTGTGTGTGTGCGCTGCCCTCCCGCTTAAATTTATAGTTGCAATCAACTTGGCCCAAATCGTTGTCGATTTTATTTACTGCGTTTATGGTGTGTCCATTTTTGCGGTATCATTGCGGGAATCCCACTTTAATACTCTCAATGCCCCCAGCGCCGTCAACTTAATGCACTAATGAAATCGCACACAGAGTTGCCAGATCGTCAGACATCACATCAATCAGTTCATCAATCGAACGCGATTCGACTTGAATCACAATCCACAAGTACTTGAAGCCAAATAGATATTCAAATTGAAAAGCAATTTCGATTATAATAGTTTCAAATAATCAGATTGTCAGTCATCACATCAATCAGTTCATCAATCGAACGCGATTCAACAAGAATCAATCGACAAGCACTTGAAGCCAAATAAATATGCACAATTTTGATTAGAATAGTTTTAAATGATCAGATTGTCAGTCATCACATCAATCGGCTCATCAATCGAACGCGATTCAACTTGAATCACAATCGACAAGCACTCGAAGCCAAATAAATATGCACAATTTTGATTAGAATAGTTTCAAATAATCAGATTGTCAGTCATCACATCAATCAGTTCATCAATCGAACGCGATTCAACAAGAATCAATCGACAAGCACTCGAAGCCAAATAAATATGCACAATTTTGATTAGAATAGTTTCAAATAATCAGATTGTCAGTCATCACATCAATCAGTTCATTAATCGAACGCGATTCAACAAGAATCAATCGACAAGCACTCGAAGCCAAATAAATATGCACAATTTTGATTAGAATAGTTTCAAATAATCAGATTGTCAGTCATCACATCAATCAGTTCATCAATCGAACGCGATTCAACTTGAATCACAATCCACAAGCACTTGAAGCCAAATAAATATTCAAATTGAAAAGCAATTTTGATTAGAATAGTTTTAAATAATCAGATTGTCAGTCATCACATCAATCCGCTCATCAATCAATTGAATCATTTTACATATTTTCGAATAATCATTTTATAATTTCAACTTTAATAAAAACCAAACACTTTAATATTCACATTTTGATGTCGAAATAATGCTTTATCAAATCGGTTCAATCAATGCAAAAAAAAAACAACTATTAATTAGCAGGTGAAGCTGCAAGCGAAACTTGATAGCTTGATAATAAGTTTACTTGTGTGCTCAGGTATTTAAATCTTTGTTGTAGACTTCATTGTTAAGCGATTAAGTTGATTATCTATTTAACAACTTGAAGTGCATTTCGTAGTTACAAACTGATCATGACACGAACTCCTAGAAATGTAAAATCATTTTTTAATAAATGTATTTCGATTTGATAATGATTCTTAGAAATAAATTGCATTTTTTATTTTCTGAATATTAACTTAGGGTATTCTTGGTTCCATGCCATTTCATTTACTTCGACTGCAACTTGGACGTGGTAAACTGTTGGAGCTGCACAATGGGCTAAATACTCAACTTTCAAGACTTTTTTAATTACCTGCAAACAAAGCTTAAATTTGTAATGCATTTTTGTATTATCATGAGGACATAAATACCGTATACTTAATGTTGTTTATCAACAATGTTAATATCTTTACTTAATGCTTTAAGTAATATGAGTGTTTCATTTAAATTGTGCCTTTCGATAAGCATTCAATATTTTGGAGCCCACTGTGCAGTGTCTGCTGTCGAAGAATGGGAATTTGGCCCACAGTGCAGTGTAGAAATAACAATAAACGCAGCGATGGCTTTGTATAATCCGCACGCTGTCGCCGTGGACGTTACTTTGGGCTTCTACGCGTATAGTTATGTATATAGTCTACTTGGAGTATCGCATCGTAGTCAATTTTTGTTGAGCGTTGAAACGCGCTCGTGGCGCCATCTTGCGTGCAAAACAATTAAAAAGTTTGTGCGCTGCACTTGAGGCACGGCATTTAATTAGCTACAGCAGCCGGCTCCAACTCCAAATGGCTGCCAGCATTTGTTATGCAGGGAGTATTTACGTATTTACGTACTAATAGCCGGAGAAGTGCGCCGTTTAATTGAATGCCAGCAGCGAAAAAATTAAATAAAATACAGCAACACATCCAGCCGAGGTCGATGTGTAAATACCCTACACAATTGAAATGTTTAACAAAATTTTAATAGATTGCTAATGAAATATTTCCTGCATTTGATCAATTAAATTAAATTATAAATTCAAAATACAATACAACAATTTTCAAATTGGTAATCAAATGGTAAAATATTTATTTTGACGACTTCTATTTATTTTCGGCATTTAAATGATACTACAAAAATGATATAATTGAAATATTTTCAAATTGGTAATAAAATATTAAATCGGATAAATATTTAAAATGAAAAGTTGACAAGCTGCTTGTTTTATTTGATCGATGAAATTAAATTATAATTTAAAAATTATATAATAGGATTTTAAACTTGGTAATAGTATGGTAAAATATTTTTATTTTGATAACATCTATTTATTTCCCACATTTAAATAATACTACAAATATTTTCAAATTGGTAATAAAATTATAAATCGTATAAATATTTAAAAAGAAATGTTGACAAACTGCTAATATGTTACAAAATAAACGTTGGTTGCATTTGATCAATTAAATTAAACTATAATTTAAAAATTATATAATAGGATTTTAAACTTGGTAATAGTATGGTAAAATATTTTTATTTTGATAACATCTATTTATTTCCCACATTTAAATACTACTACAAATATTTTCAAATTGGTAATAAAATTATAAATCGTATAAATATTTATTCAGAAATGTTTATAAATTTTTAATTGATTACTAAAAAAAATGGGTAAATCATTTATATTGGCAGCATTTACTTATTTCCTGCATTTGCAATCAATAAATTATACAATAGAAATATTTTTCTAAAACTTGATTGATGTTTATATTGGCAGCACAAAAAATATTAAATTGGTTAAATAATTACATGAACAAATGTTCAAAAAATTACAATAGATTACTGAACAAATTTGTAAATTATTTACATTTGATTCATGAAATTGAAATATAGAAATATTTTCAAATTTTCATCTATTTATTTTTTGCATTTGATAAATGACATTATATATTTTTGAATTTTATCTCAGCTTCGATGAGCTGTCAATTTAGTTCAACTGTTATTATGTCTAAAGACTAAGTATTATTAAATGTAATTGGCTGGCGCAAAAAAGTCTGATATTTAAAATGCCCCACAAGTTTTCGAATGGAAATCAACTGCATTCCCCCTGCAATCCCTCATAATCCCTTTATGAGTATTGTTTAACTCAATTAAGAGTTGCGCTTAAACAAACAATGCAGTAATTGCAGAAAAATAGTTTCGTTTTGTTGCTTGCACTACAATAAAATTGGGCATTTGATTTCACTGGGTAATAAAGCGGATTCCTTTCGAATTATAGGGTATACGAATGTGCTTGATATCAGCAAGTAATTGGAGGGCGTGAGTTATGTTATTGGGCTGAGAAGGAGTGCTTGACTAAGCTTTTGGCCTGAATTGCGGCCAAGGAACTTTTCAATTTGGCTAACACAGCGAGCTCGGCATTTCAGCGGCTCAGCTGCAGCGGCTAAATTGGCCATTTTATTAGTGTGTTTTAACCGAAACTTCTGCGCTTTTCTCTTCTCATTTCCATTGCCGAGCTGCGACCGCAAACCGCAGCACGGCTGCCAGCGACTGCAGAAATGCTTTGTGCCGAGTGCAGAAATTATGAAATGCCAGCGGCGGTTGTTGCCCATTTTGGTAACTCGCCAGCGTTGGTAACGGTAACGGTAACGGTTACCATTACCGTTACCGTAACGGCAATAACAACAACAACACCAGCAGCAATGGTAACAGTTAAGGCCCAAAGAAAACAAAACACTTTTCATGTTTTACTTTTGAAGTTGGCAGACAATGTGTTGCCAACGAACACAATGTGTACCAACAAGTATGTACAACGATGCGACAGCCAACGCCACTCGACGGCAACATACCCTGTAAACCGCACACAGTAGTTGACAGTCAACTTGCTCAGCTCAAAAGATACTCTTTAACATTCATGTTGTTTGCTATTTTGTATTGAAAATTTATTATACGCTTGAATATACATTACACCAACTTAACAACAATTTAACTCATAAAATTCTTTATGCCTATTTGATTTGAAACTATTAATTCACTTTCTTATGTTCATCGATTGATCCAATCCTTTACTAATTGCTTATAAATTATCTTCAATAATCAAATATTTATTTTACAATAAATGGAAATTATTTACAAAATGTATTTCGATTTGTATTTCATGATTTGCAATCGTTAAAACTGTATTTTAGTTCATGACTAAAATATATGTTTGCAGAATTGTTTATATTATTTATGGATTTCCTTGACATTTAATTGAATATTAATAATGCTGCTGGAGTCAATAAATAAATTATTTCAAATATATATAAATATAAAAGTAATATCATAATATCATTCTAAATTCAAGAAAAACTCTTTCTTCCAATTTGATTTCGTATTTATTAATTCAATTGTAAATGCCGTAAGAGACGTAAGTACATAAATATTTTAAAATATATATACCCCACGGAGGGCAATCGCATCTTCTGCCCCTGGTAGATTAGGAGGAGGACGCACTGCGGCTTGTCCTCACCGTGGCCGTGTCTCGCTTCGTTTTGCTTATAGATAAAATATGCAACGTCACTCGCCCATCATTATTCCCGTACACAAAACGTAAGCTGGTTAAAAGCTGCTCAAAAGCGAACCGGAAGCTCTCACTCAAATGCTCCTTCTCAGCATTTACAAGCTGTTAGGCGTTTCTTTTCGAGGGATGCTCGTCGCTTGAGAGCATCAGCGGACCAGGCAGGAGGAGGAGTAGGAGGAGGAGGTGAAGGGCGGGGATTTTGCCTGTGGCCACATTTATCCCGGAATCGTGTTCTAAACAGCTCAGCTCATGTAAAGTTCCATATGTTTGTAAACCATTTACAAGAACATATTGGGCAATGTTTAAGCCATCCATTTGCCCTTTTTTTTTTGTTTTTTTCGGTTTGCATCTTATAAACAATATCATCGTATATTTGCATGTTTACGTTGCCCGTTACCCCAAATGGGTATTCAAATATTCAAGTTTAGTTGTTTTTACAAAAATATTAAGAACAAAATCAACTAAAGCGAGTTGTTGGGACAATGATGCCAGCAGCTTGCTAAAGTTGGAAGCTAAAATGGTAAAGTAATAATAGTTACTAATTGTTGAATAAATTAATCTTAAACATAACAATTACCTGCTTTTTATTATCTAACTTTAATTTGATTTAAAATTGTATTTATTAATATGGCTGTTAATTTTACACAATTTTTAATACAATTGAATTTTTCAATATTTACTCTAAACACTTTTCAAAATTTGAACTGAAATTGAATGAATTTTCACGTTTAGTTTAAACTGGCGTTTCACTAAAAAAAGAAAACTTCAAATATTAATTGAGCCTGAAAGAAATATCAATTACAGAATTACTTGAATTTGAGCTTTGCTAAATAAGTATAATATCTGTATTTTTGCCAATATGGAATTCAAAAAAGAAACAAGTGATTCAAAATATGATTTAAGAGCAATATACTCATATTTTTAGTTGCAGTTTTATCGCAGTGTCAATTAAATATTAAGTCATATTGTATATGCTACTTTATAGGGATTATGCTATCTATTTAAAGCTACTAAGCATCCAATCTTTTGTATTTTCAGCAGTATATTCCATCTAAAGTAAGCAGACTTAATTATTTTCGCATACTTTATAAGATATGTAGATGTTGTAAACAAATTTATATAATAAATAAATTGTTTTTATACTAGAGAGTATTCAAAAGTTTACTTTACTCGACATTTGAGTTTACTCGACATCAGCAGACCAAGTTGTGCTCTCAGCTCAACTCTCTCGAGAGTCACTTAATTTGATGCATTCCATTTTGTAGCGCATTCGTCAACGTTACACAGACTTGGTTCATTAACTCTCGATTAACTTTGGCATTTGTTATCTCAGCAATTTTGTCGCTATTATGAGAAAGTTAAACATGCGCTAATCTGTGAAATAAAACGCAAAGTTAAAAGTTGCTGCACAACAAGTTGGCAGCACTGTCTGTGTGTGCGGTGGCAACTCTGTAATTGTATTTTCATTGTAAATATTTTCCATGCAGATGAGCTGACTGCTAAGCAAGCATTGCGTCTGGCTGTGCCAGACTGACGTTCCAACTGCGGATCGATGGCGATACACAGAGAGAGAGAGAAGGAGATGGAGCCTGGAGGGAGAAACCAACGTGCCACAAATCACATTGGGCCGACGACGAGACGCAACTGTCCACAGATATGCACATTTGCGGGCAACCGAACATTATCAATCAGTTGCTGTTGCAATTACGAGTTGTTGTTGCTGCTGTTGCTGCCACGCACGCAATGCTCGCAGCAATGGCGCCGAATGAGGCTGCATTGGCGGGGTGGATGCGACACAGTTTAATGGTGGCTTAATTAAGCGTTGCATGCTACGTGCGGTTGCTGAAAACAGCACACAACAGCGAAAAACTTTCAACGACGTCGAGGGACAGACGGACAGACAGACAGACAGACAGACAGACAGACAGACAGACAGACAGACGGAGAGTCATGTTGACGCTGCTGACATAGACACCCAGACAACGCTGCGTCGTCGCTACTCTGCGCTGCTGTCTGTCGCCTGTCAATTGCGGGCATGGTCCGCCTCCGACCCATTGGCCAGTCCCATAGCTCTTGTACTCCCACTTCTCCATCCATCCATCCATCTATTCGTCTCTGTCTCTGTCTCTGTCGCTGTCGCTGACTCTGACTTTCGCCTCGCCTTGTGCCTTGGAGGTGTTAACGTGCGTGATTTGTTGGCAGCGAGACGTGCGTAGGATACAAATCGTAAATCCTGCGAGCCTGTCACCGAAGACAGTCCAAGGATACTGCCAGCCATGGATACTCTCCGCACAAGGCTGCGCTTTCGCGCCGCTGATGAAGATTGAGACTCAGATTGAGATTGACATGGCGCATTAACCAAACTAACAATGAGCTCTGCTCCAAATTAGCCTCCAGCCTTCAGCCGCCAACAACAACAAAAAAAGTCGAATCGCAACTGAAATTGAATTATTCACTTATTATGCTAAACTCAACACGCCAAATAATATCCAGCACCTTTCGCATTCTGCTGCATAGAATATATATTCCAAAATTATATTCTCTCCACGGTCCCAGTTAGGTATTATTTCCAAGAACTTTGGCCAAACACTGGCCGCAGGCTCAGATGCAAAAAAGGTCGCTTCATTCCACATTCCACTTTTCATTTATTTTAATTTTTGGAAAGCAAGTTGAAATTGAAATGAATGCAGAACTCCAAGAGACCACGGCCAACTTTTATTTGGCAATCAATGAATAATATTTTATTTGTTGAACACAGCAATGAGTGCAAAATCAAATTAATTCAATCGAAGGCTCAAGATTTATACCATTTGGAAACAACAAAAAGTGAAGAAAATACAAAAATGCAAATGTTATGCAAGTGCTTAAGTGGAGAATGATAAATATGACAAAACGATTGCTACACTTTATAATGGGCAAAGTGACACTTTAATGCATATTTAACATAGCCATAAAATATGCCAAATACCAGTTGTATTCAACATTCCTGGCTAATCATCGAATACTTAAAAAGCAACGTAAACAAATCATTGAAGTGTGTTGTGTTGTGTTGTGTTGTGTTCAAAAGCCTAGAATTTATTGTTAATTTATTCGCAGATATAAATTAAGATAACAGAATGGTCTCGCCTGTGTTTCCCTAGAATCGCACCATTTGACATAAGCACTTGCAATGGCATTAGATGTGGCATTATTGGCAGAGCCCCGCTCCGCTTCGCTGTCAGCGGCAGTCAGGCATCATTTCCGTAACCAAATGCCATCCCCAAACAAAACCCATCCACACCCCATAAACAACGCGTGTACCTAATTTCCTTCTTCGCCATCGTTCCTGCTGCTGCTCATTTCAATTCATTTCATTTCTACCTTTTAATGGCTCGGCGACAACGTGGCGCGCACTGAATATGAATCACGTTCTTATTTTCCATATTGATTGAAGTTGGGCCGACCAACCAGTCAGCAACCAGTCACCACTTGTCTGTTGTCTGTTGTCTGTTGCCTCCCTGCCTGTGACGATGTGGCATCTTCAACCCGCATATTTCGACATTGATTAGCGCCGCTTTTAAGCACTTCGAATGGTTTCGTTTCTGATGAGCTGGATGAATGCAGATCTGCAGATGCTTCACTCCGTAGTGGGGTCAAACCTCGTTTAATTACAATTTACCGCCATCTAATCCACAGTCCAGAGTCGAATGTAATTGGCTTTTTATGGTCATGCCGCATTTCAACCCGGACTGGAATGCTAAAATAACTTCTTAAGTGTATTACTTACTCACAATTTTTATTTGAAAGTTAATAACATAACGTTAACCTCCTCGCTGCTTTCATCTTTCATTGTCGATTTCGATTTCGATTTCGATTTGAAATACCTCTCATTGCACTCAGCATTTAAAACTGATTTGCATTCGCATTTTTCAGCTGCCAGACGTGTTGAATACTATTTGATATTAATGTCGAGGTTCCAAAACAATATTATAATATATTTGAATTTATTTAAAGTTTAATGTATTGAAAATATAATTATTATTTTACCCAAAAACCCGCTGTATTCGATATTTAATTTAATTTACAAATAGATTTTTTACTACACAAAATAATATTGTATTGATTTTAAATTCGAAATATGTATATTTAAATTTAATATAATTCAAAGAAATACTTTTCACAGATACAAACAATATTATGTTTATTCGATATATTGAAAATTGAATTATTATGTTACCCAGAATACGCTGTAGTCTATATATTAATTAATTTAAAATAGATTCATAAATAATGTACAAAATAATGTTGAACTTATTTTAAATTCGAAATATTGGAAATTTAATTATTATTACAAATTCGCTGAACTTCATATCTCGTTCTCAACGTTCTCCATTTCAATTTCATTAATTGTCGCACAGGGTATGGCAAAGTCGCACACATACACATACTATATATACACGGTATTTGGCCGTCGTTCTTGCCAGAAATTCTGAAGCCAAGGGAACTGGCAGATGGCCGCTCTGTGCTTTCCATTCTCTTTGCCGAGCTGTTCGTGTTTATGCAAATATTTGTATTCCATTTGCATTTCAAAAATTGAAATTTTTATATCTTCCGCTCTCTCGCATTTATTATGCGATTTGCCGGGAAAAATTTAATTTTTGCACAATTTAGGACAAGTTGATTAAGCTTTTTGATGCCAGCTGCAAAAGCTGTTGCATAAATTTCCACAACCCATGCCACAAAGCTGGTATTGTAGCAAGCTGTTATGTCAACGATTATCATCAGAGCCGCCGCTCGAACAACTTTCAACTGTAATAAGGCATCTAAATACTTGTGTACTTGGCCAGAAACATCAAAAAACGAGCAGGAGGAAATGGCCAAATAATTTACTTGAACCTTTCTGTTCATACACTGCATATGCTAATATCCAAGAGGGGATAAGGGATTTGCTTCTGCTTCTACATTAAGTGATTTGCAATTATTTATGCAGGGTATCTGCCGGTCGATCACTGCACCGCCTGCCTTCGCCTGACATTGCATGCTGTCATTTTGGCTGATTTCTAATCAGAAACGTGTTTGCATGCACAACGCCAATGGGACTCGTTGCCGTACGCGCCAGGATTTCGCTCTGAGTCCTGCAGAAAAAAAACACAATGTCATCAAGCATCCAGCATCCAGCATCCAGCATGTGGACGTGGACGCATCGCATTCTTACAACATTACAACTTGCATCGGGCAGATGCGTGTTTTCATTTCAACTGCCGCGAATGGAATCAAGCGACTGCTGCTCACGTAATGTTGTAATCAAGAGCCAGGCAGCCAATTGCTTAAAAAGCGCTGGCAAAGACCGTCTTTAGCCTGTGGTTAACGCCAGTAATCACATATGCGATGAGTCTGCACAAAGTAGTAGTTTGCATAGCAGCGCAGACGGACACAAATCCGCTATCATGCCCCAATGGCAAGGTCCAGAAACAAAATGTGCAAAAACATCGTTAATACATTTTTAGCGTCATGGCAGCGAATGCGAAAAACTAAACGAGATTTAACCACAAGCTGCAGCTTGTCACTGTCACAGCTCTTCAAATTTGGCACTGCGAGCATTAAATAACAAAGAAGCGTGTGCAGAGATGCTTATTGCAAGTACTGCCACAAAATGACGTTATGAATCTCGCTCACTTCCCTCCATTCCTCCACTCGGTTCCATTTGCATTCCAACACGCAAAGATTTCTCCTAATTTGCACTTGCACGAGCACAAAGCATCAGGCGCTTCACTGCGCTCGTTTTTCTATACCCTGCACAAAAGAACAGAATCACGCAAGTCGGGTATACCATACTATATATTAAATCCAGTCTTGCTCCATCAAATATTACAGATATGTGGCATCTTTGTGAGCAGTTAGAGACTCCAAAAGATATTTGTGTATTTACAGCATAGTCCTGTAGTCGCATACTTAATCTTCAATGCCAGTTGCACTGCATAAATCCAATACTCTAGCCAAGGGTATGTTTATTTTTGCTGTCAATTTGGCAACAATTTGTTTTCGATTTATATTCCTTTGAAAGCTCATTTCCTTGTCATCGAATTGAAGGGATTCTCCACATGAATAAATGAATAATAACATTCAAAAACTATTTGATAAATTCACAATAAATTAAAAATTATAGTTACAGCATATGGACGTGTTTTTGTATAAAATAAAACGAAATTAGAATTTTTAATTTCTAAAAATATTATTTAAAAGTGAATTCAATTTAAGACAAAAATGTATGTACAACTTTTATGACATTGTTATTTTATTTTTCCTAAAAAAAAAAAATTCTCCTTATATAAATATCGTTTAAGAAACAAAACTATCACTTTTGAATACTTCATTAACAATTTTGGGCGAATTTTAATTATTTATTTTCTGTAATTTTAAACTATTAAAGAATATCAATGTGTAGTATCTTTGTGAGCAGGATATGCGAGTATATATTAAATGATATTTCTGCAGTATAAACTTATAGTCGTATACTTAATATTCTACTAAAAATGCTTCAATTCCAGTTGCACTGTATAAATGCAATACTCTAGCTTAGCGTATATTTTTTATTGATTTATTTTGTCTATTATATCTTGTTGTCAGTTTTTAGTTTGTTGTCAGTTCAGTTTGATAATTATCGAAGTGTATAATTATTTTTTTTATTATCTGTATTTTCTACAACAACAATTTGGTTAAACGTTTTGCAAGCAGATAACTGGGCTGCCTTTTGTTTGTCTTTCGAGTATGTGCAGCTAAAGTACTTACACTGCACTCCCACTAAAACGAACGCACAAATATTCTGTCTCACACACACACACACACACACCCACAGGGGCAAAATTTGCGCATAGCCATAAATAAAGTGCATTTGCATTGCAAGTTGGCCGATGGCTTTGACATTGCACCGCATTGCCGCCTGCTGTTAACTGTGAGCTGCAAGTTGCACACAGAATGATGCCGCTTGCCGCTTGCCGCGTGCTTCGTGCAACATGCCGCACTCCTGCTATGTAGTTGTTGTTGGGTGTCGTTGTTTATGTACGTGAATTGCAAATCCTTTTGATGCTCGAGCAGTGAGGCAACCGACATGCCGCATCCCAAACGTCGCAGCGTCCAATCCGATGTCCAATCTGCGATGCTCCATCGTCTGTCTGTCAGTCAGGCGGCAGACATTTTGGCAGTTTGACAAACATTTTGCTGCCTACTGCAGATGGTAGGAAAGGGCACTTCTCAGCTCTCAGTGAACGCAGCTGGTTTGTTGCTTTGACGGCGCATCTGGGCCAGAACTGAGGCAGTCACAAATCTTGCAGACTCTTAAACATCTGGTCTTATGTATGACGACAAACACATGTAAGTAAAATACTAATACAAAGTTTAACCACATTGTCATTGCCGGCATTGTTATGGTTGTTATAGTTGTTGTTTTTGTTACTGTTACTGTTGCTGTTGATGTTGCTGTTGACGTTGCCGTTGCTTTTGCTTATTATAATGCCCCTCATAGTTGCGGTTTTGCTGTAAAAGCCACAAGCTGATTGTGCACGATGTCAAATAAAACACATCCACTATATATACACACATATGTGTGTGTGCCATAAGTAAAAGCAGCATGAGCCAACATATGTGCGAGGGCAGGCTCTAAAGTTCTTCGCATCAAAACACGCAAGGATCGTGCCAAACATCCAAGACAAGACTGAGTAATTTCTTGATTGTTTTCTAAGTATAAGTTCTTTCAATTCTTCTTTGAGTTTGCGTTGTTATTATAGGAAATTTTTGAATATTGATTGAATATGTTTTATTGAATATGTTTCTAGCTTAATTTTCATTTGAACATATACATTTAGAAAAGTAAAAAAGCATATTCTGTTCAGTCCTTCGTACCTATAATAGATATTACACATATTAAAATTACATTAGTTCTTAAATTAATATATTTATACCTTCTCTTTCATTTCCATTTGAAATAATTAATTCTTTCGCTTTGAATTTCCTTTCAAAATAATTTTGATTTTCTATTATTATGTTTAATGCCTTTTAATTAAGTGTACTATATAATCAATTTTGAAACATTAACATTTCGTTCGTAATACAATTAACATCTTACTGACTTTCACTAATTTTGCAAAACTAAAATATACTAAAATGTTATTATATTTAATTTCAATCATTTATCTATTGGAACGTTGTTTTAAAATTGATTCAACTTGTAAGCTCGAATTACGTTTCTTAAGATCTTATTTATTTAAAATGTTTTTAAGGCTTAGACATTCTTATAAAAGGTTGAACAAACTTTGATACGAAGCATAAACAACATTGATCTCTTTAGCGGAATATTGAAATCCTCCAAGCTTTGGTTGGTTTTTCGCTATGAAATTGAAATTGAGTCAAGTTTTAAGTGCTGAGATCGTAGATGCGCCCAAGCGAACTGTGAAACTGAAATGGAACCCATTTTGGGCAACATTGCTGCGAAGCTGGAACAAAAAGCTAAAAGGCAGCCATAAGTTAAGTTGAAAGTTCGCAGGATCAACTTTGGCCCCAGCATTGCCCCAGATTGCTGCTGCTGCTGTTGTCATCCAATGCCCGTGTGCTTATGAAATAATTTCAATACATTTCATGAAAATCAAATAATGGCTTGACGGGTGGTCGGGGGCAAGAGCACAGACGGTTGGCTAAGGAGTTGCTGGTTAACAGGGAGAGCGTAACCATTATACTCGTATTCTATTCAAAAGTTTTACAGCTCCATTCAGCCCCTCCCCAGTTATGGCACAAGGAGGAGCCAATTGTTGGTGAGGCTGTGCAGCATTCGCATTTACCTCATGCACAACACTTTTATCTCAGATTTCTGATTTCAGATTTCAGCTTTCAGTTTTCGGCTTTCAGTTTTCAGTTTACAGTTTACAGTTTACAGGCGGGCTGCAGCTGCGCCACTTTTCAATTTTCACCAGCGTAAATATGGCCAAAAGTTATGCGCCTCAACATTTTTGGCACAAACTTTAACAGCCCGACCCTTTTTTTTTCGAGGGGAGAGGCGGCTTACAAATCTGTGTGGGCTGTGGCTCTGGATCGCGGCTGTGTGTTAGCTGCTGGTTAACACCACCGAACCACCCATCCAGCCATCAACGCACCACGAACACCAGTCAAACCAGCAACATGAATACACAAATTCAAACAACATAAGTACTAAACAGCGATGGCATGCCTCGTGTCTAAATAAACATATCGATTGATGGTACAATACAATATTGTGCATATTGAGTTGAAATATTTCCACTTAATCGCTATGGTAATAAATACATTTTAATAGTGAGTAATGTTTATGTAAAAAGTTTATAGTACAAAGAAGTAAATAAAATTAAATTTTATTTTATAAATTAAGTATTGCAACAATAAATATAATTAATGTGATTGCTTTCTAACAACTAAAAGACTGTTCTTCAATCTATATTTTGATTATAAGAATGTACAAATTTAAATGGCTGTAAAGCACATCTCTTATAGCTGAATATATTTGAATAGTAACATTAAAAAATATATATACAGTGTTCCATCTACCAATTTTAATTGTCTTCAGTGCTCATCTCTGAGATGGTATAATATATTTTAATAGTGATAAGTTGAATTTTGGCCAAATGTTCAATATTTAGAATTATCTGCTGATTTTAAAACCACAACTTTGATAGATATATGTTATTTATTATATATTTTGTGTTGGAAAACATAAATATATTTGTTGTTTCATTGGTATTCTCATTGTACAATAATACAAATGTAAATGTCTTTAATGCTCATCTCTAATGCTTTCACCAAAACACAAAGCTTAAGCCTATTGTGGTGCTCCTTTCAAATATTACTTAAATTAATTTAGAATCCAGTCAAAAGTTTGTTCTTAAGTCACTGATTTGATCGCGTGGCCAAAAGTTAAGCTTATTATCCCAAAAATCAAGACAAGCTAAAAACAGAGTTCAAAGTGGCTTCTTTTTGAATTCAGTTTAAGGTAGAAAGATGGCTATGGAAACAGTCATTTTAGTAAGATCAAAAGATAGAGAGACAAATTTGGCAGGATCAAGAACATAGACTCTGCAGGATAACACAAAACCTGCTAACATAACAGTGAACAGCAGAATGTATTCATTAATATAAATAGAGAGGTAAAAAAAGGGAGCATGTCAGAAAGAAAGATGAGTGGAGAAAGGATTTGCAAAGCTGGAAACCATCCCGAAAAGTTATGAGACAACTTTGCACACACACACACACACACACACACAAAACAGAGACGCAATTTGTAGTAGATTTATAATGCCTCTTGGAAATTTACAATGCAACATTTTGTAATTAGTTCATGGACTAGTTGCCACACCAGTGTGGCATTTACACAGACACGCACACACAGACACGCAGATTGTGTCTCATAACCAAAACGTCGCCTTGTGGGGATTTTGTTGTTGTTTTTGGTGCCGTTGTCGCCAAAGTTGGCGACGTCGTTGTGGCTGCGCTTAAGCAGTGGGCGAACTGAAATTTGCATATGTATTGCGATTGCGATTGCCATTCCAACAGCCATAGCATTTGCATTTATGCATGTTGCCTCCTGCCCCAATCCAGCGATCCGGCGATCCGTCGAGCCAGCCAGCTCTGGGAAGTCAGGGCCGTAGTAGTCAGTGCGGTGCAACCGCGCATTTGCACATTTTACGGTCATGTTTATGGGCACCAGTTAATCGATTATGCATGGGCTGAGTGAACAATGCCGGAAATGTGCAAATGCTCAAATGCTGCGCATCCGCATCCGCTGCCAACGTTGCCACACAGCGAGAAATAATCGAGATCTGAAATCAAAATGCACTTTACTTTATATATTCGTTAGTTATTCGTTATATTTTCTCAATTCTCAAACACTTAAATGATCAGCTCAACTAGTAATAAATACAATAAATGGTTTATGTCGAAAACAAACTGATTTTTTCGCTGTGTATTGTTTTTCCCACAAGCTTTGAGTGCGATGAGCTCACAACGAACCCTGCCACTCGATAGACAATGCCACTCTGTGTGGATAGGTAGGTAGGTAGGTTATGACTGCTGTTTTTCATTTGGCATCCTGACTTTGATTTACCGCCATGTTGTCCACGTGGCCACGACAAGGTGCGAATAACGGAAATCATTAGTGGCGCCACGCCCACGCTCGCGCTTCCTCTCACACAACTTACTGTTAATTTGTGCATTGTTATACTGGATAAAATATCATAGTAGCGAAAGGATAGTCGACTCAGATAAAGTAAAATATTTAATTATTACATTTAACTTCAAGTCAACTACAAATAGTTCACCGACAGACATTCAAATATATTAATATTAAATTTCATTTTAATTAAATTAAATTTAAGTTCAACTACTTACACAAAAATAAAATACATTTATTTCATTTGATAAAGTAAAATATTTAATTATTACATTTAATTTCAAGTCAACTACAAATAGTTCACCGACAGACATTCAAACATATTAATATTAAATTAAATTTAAGTTCAACTAGATATACTAAAATAAAATACATTTTTTTCACATGATTTCCAAATAGTTGATTTATATGTAATTACTTAAAAACTTCGCTTCAAGAATAACATTTCGAAATTATTACGATATTAAAATTGATATTAAAAAACATTAATATTAAATTAATATTATCATACGCTTTCAAGAACTTAGTACTTACGATCGACAGTTAGTATTTATCTCCCATTTGCGTTTCCAAAGACTCATTTGATGTTATTAGAAAATTTAATTAAAAATATATAACACAAGCTAGCCAGTAATGAAGAACGTTGACCAAATAACATAATAATTCGCTTTGTATTAATATTATTTATACAATTTGTAAACTGCACGAATGATCAAGTATGAAGATGAGTTCAACTGAAGAAGATGTGAAAATTTCAGAGTCATAGATTAGTAAAGTCGAAAAAGCTGTTGTTAGTTAAAAAAAAAAGTTGTTGCTGTTATTTAATTGAGTTTAGATATTTAATAGTCAAAAGCGACACTTGCGAAGTTCAATTTGACAATAGCAGAAGGACTTGCTGTTAGTCTAGCAGAATATTAAATATTTAAAATCTACAATGCAAAGTTGAGAATATGAGAATTGTCGAGAAGGGTGCAGATCCTGTTTTACAAGCTAATTGAATTTGCATATGAATAAATCATAATTGACATTCGCGAAGTAAACAATTTGAGAATTGAGGAGAAAGGTGTTTCGAACTATAAGTATAGCAGAAGGAGTTGCTGTAAGTTAAGCAGAAGATGCAACTAACTAATTGAACTTAAATATTAAAAGCTCAAAAACTATATTTGGATTTGGGCACCTACAAGTTAATTGAACTTGCATTTAAAAAAAAAAAATAATTTGTATATTCAATATGTTTGACTGTTTGTTCATTTATGATGCACTTTCACTGCTATTTTTTTAGGCATCTCCAAAATTCTAAAATCTAACATGAAAATATAAAATTTGTTGTTTGTCTTCGCAGTCTCCCGCTGCTTTTGTGGAATATGTTTTAGACTTTCTTGAGCCTATGCGTAAACACATATGATTTCATTAAGTTGACATTCAAAGCCATGTTTACGCATGTTTTTTTTTTGCAAATTAAAATACCACCAAAATTCAAAGTAAAGTTATTTACAAATAATGTGAATATGAAATTAAAATGAAGAATGCAAATTTGGGTAATTTATGTAATATTGTTTTTCTAAATGTCGTATAAAAAAACAGAATGTAACTAACAAATACGGAAAATAAAAATGAGTTGCTAAAAGTAAAAGGCAAAGTAAGACTATCATAAATGATCCCATTTCATCTTACACCATCTTAAGCCATCTTATCTGCGCTACTTTATTGCACTTTCTCTTTTATGCTGCCTGAGTGTGACCAGGCAGCTGTAATATTGAAGCCGTTGTACATATTTCATTGGGGCCATTGCATCAGTTCATATTCGGTTTTGATTTCAATTCCGTTTCATATATTTTCTTTTTGTGGCACAATAAAGACGACGCCATGCGAACAGACATACATATATTTTATGTTGACTTTCGCATTCAGCTGTCAGGATGCTAAGAAGGAGTACACACATAGTTTGAAGGACAGGGGGAGAATGGGGCAAATGGCCACCCCTGGAGAGAGGAGCCAACTCGCCATGGAAATTGTGAAGTCTGGCGCCTGTCGAGGCAGACACGACTACACAAGTCTATGCATGCTTATCCTTAAAGTTTGTCACAGTTAAATAACAATAAATGTCACACAAAACGCCATAAGCGCGCCCGCACACACACACACACACACACACCAAGGAACACACACACATGGTGGCACACTAACTGATAGCTGCCGACAACGACAAGGACATAAAAGGCAAAAGTTGCCTCGACGCCAGCAGAGAGAGAGAGCGTCGCATAAAAGTTTTCTTTTGCTCTTCGCCTGGCGCCTCCTGGCATCTCCTGGCATCTCGTGGCATCTGGTCTGCTTGGCTCCTTGGCGTCTGGTTCTTGGTGTGCTCCTTTGCTACTTTGCTCGTTGCTCTTTACCTTGGCAACGTTGTCGTAGATATTTTTTGGGCAACTGTAAGCCTCTGAATGAGGCACGTCATAACTTTCCCATAAAACAGCTGACAACTCCAACGCAAGCATATAAAGATGCCATCATCCCAGTGAGGCTCTCCTCTCCCACTTCTGTCCCTTTGTCCCCATGCTCGACGCTCACCCCATTCCATCATGCGTGAGCTCGTCCTGTGTGTTTGTGTGTGTGCGTATTGTAGTTGTTTCAGTGGCTTAATGTGCTAAACAACTGCGTGCCACAAAAAGGACAAAGGAATTGAACTTCAGAAAATTTAAGCACTCCTCCATTGGCAGCACCGGCTTCACCGGCTTCACCAGTTTCATTAGCTTCAGCATCGTCAGGAAGAACCAACAACAAGCTGCCCAGCCTACGCCCCAACCCATGTCCTCTTTCTTTATGCCACATCGTTGCCTATCCTTAGTTACCTAAGCCAACTCCGTTTTATTTTCGCCAAGAATTATTTGTCTATCTTGTTTGCCTTTTGTGTCTCACTTACATTTTTATATACCCTGCATATGCACATATGTACATAACAAATTATATCTACATTTGGCACGGCTTGAACAGGTGCAATAAACCAAAGATGAACAACTTGTCGACGGCCTTTAAGCCATAACTTGGAACTGATTTTAAGTGTGTGCAAACGAAAAGTAGTATTAACTAAATATATTAGTTATACTTTTAGTTGGTCTATAGATATAGAAAAAATATAAAAAAAATTTAATTTTTGTGGAAAAAACATATACATTGAATAATGATACATATTTAAGTAATAAATTTTGCATTATCTACATAAGCTTTATAGATTTGTAATACGAAATGTTATGATAATTTTATTTAAGAACTTAATAATCTTTTTTTTGCTCTTTATATTTATTATATTGATAATCAGCAAATAAATATAATAGTAAATAAAATATTGCAAGCTAATAATATAATAATACATTAAATATTGTAAGCATTTTTTTATATTTATCATACTTGCTGACTAAAAAAAATAAGCATAAAGAATAAAGTATGGAATATTTAAAGCTAAAATATTTGTGGTATAATATAAACATTATTACGAATTCTATAATAATAATTTTGTAAATAAATGTATTTTAGTATTAAATAGTTGCTTCTGCTGTCTTTACATAAATTGTATGTAATCTGTTGGCTCAAAACTCTCTAAAAAAATATATTTTTTTAGGAATATCCAATGCAAAGCTTATTTACTGTATTTGTTGGTAAAATGGTGACTCCCCAATAATCTTCTTTTTGAAGGAACAATTTGTCCACTTGCTAATGGTGTCAGGGTATGCTATAAAATGTGTCGTGAGCCCATTTCATTGCGTTATAAATTTAAATATGAAACGACGCAACGCGAGAAGGTTGAAAACTAGGAGCATACAATAGATTTTCTGTCTGCGAAGGGTTCAGTTAGACCTAAAGTGAAGTTGCCGGCAAAGTCCTCACACATACATTATTAGTCGGGAAGCAATCTTATATTGAAATTACAAAAAAGTAGTCATTTAATGCAACACACTCTCTATCTTCTTCTCTTCTTCTTCTGCTAAGTACACCAAGTTCTGGTGTTGTCTCGGTTAACTCATTGCTTTCCATGCGGACGTCCTGGCTTCGAACTCCACTCGATTCCTAAAGATTTTAATCCACCTTTGGCACCAGGATATTTGATAGCACGTATTGCGGACATCCCATAGTAAAAATCGTTAGATAAATGCATACAACATACCGCAGAGTGGTTTGTATAAGAAATTGACGATAGACGCTTAAAATTAATATACTATAAAAGGATTTAGCACCACTTTTAAATCCTTGAAATTCGCCCAAAGAAATTTAATTGACAATTTCTCAATTCAAACAAGAGTTTTCAATCTTGAGCTTAAGAAATCGTGCTTAATTTGAATTGTCGGGTAACAAACATAAAATGCGTATTTCTGTTAGCTTTATTTTCAATTGCCGGAATGCATGAAAACGCATATGGAAAAGTAGCTTTGATATCTACGTATACAGCTCGATTCGATTCGTAGTTCACATTGAGTTAACTGTCTGTCCGGAAGAAGCATTTGTACACATTGTTGTGCTCAACAATCGAGTCGATCAAAATCAAAAGGAATCTAAACCACGTACAACAAGTAAACTCACCAACCGCCATATAATCGTGTACATACATATATATATATTGCTTTCCACACAGATACATTCTGCAATATGAGCGATACACAGCGTCAAGTCAAGATGGTGGCGGAGCAGGCGATGGCCAATCTGGTGGAGCGTGCCAAGCGTCTTCAGCTGAGCAGTGTGTCGACCCTAAAGGGCAAGTCGTCGGCCTTCGATACCTCGCCGACAGCAGCCACCATGAAGAAGTCAAAGGTCAGCGTTGGTGCTGCCGTTGGCGCTGGCGCTCAACGTGCGACATTCGCGACTTCCCGCAAGCCGCGCAAGACTGAAGCGGAGCCAACGCCGCCGCCGCCATCGCCACGCGAGCAATGCATGATCGCCGAGCTGCGCGACGAATACAATCAGACCGATCAGCTGATTGAGAAGATGCTTGGCGATGCCGCCACCTTGAACGAGGACATGTTGAACTGTTCGCAGCATCAGCGCGATTTCAATCTGCTGCAGCAGATCGAACTGGAGACGACCAAACGCTCGGTGGACACATTGTTTGAGGCGCTGAGCGCTGAATGCGAACGTCCAGATCTCAAGGACGTGCTGCGTCGCTGCTGCAACGCTTTGGAACGCTCCAAGGAGCGTGTCTGCTGCTCTCCCACAAAAAAACCACACGATCTTCAACTCAACGCTGAGGACACAACCAAAGATCAGACACTAGCTGCGACATGGCCACACATCTGCTACGCAAGCGACGAGAACCTGGACAATGAGCTGCCGCCGCCCGACTATCTGGCTGACGAGACCATGGCGCTCATGCCACCCAACACTAAACGCCAACTGGACGAAATACTCACCCACACTGCCGACGACATGGACGTGGACATGGTCGAGTTAATTATTCCACAGACTTAATGAGGTTTCTCGCATTGCAATTGTCGCTAACAATCAATAAAGGTTTCGATGCACTGTCAGTGTTACGCTTCTCCTCCTCGGCTCCTTGGCAATCCCTCAAATGTGTGTGTGTGGAAAAGACGAACTTTTCTTGTTAAGCTTCCCAACGTAAAGCCATCGCTGGCACAAGTGCACCACGATGCTGCTGCTGCTGCTGCTGCTTCTACCGGGATTGAGCTTGAAGCTTTGGCTTATAACTAATTACCACCTTGGTTGCCTCCAATGCGTTTGCCTCCGCTTCACACAAAACTTTAAATTGAGTTGCGTGTCATAGTCGAAAAGTTTACCCACCTAGCTACTGCATAGCGTTGAGCTTCTCTCTTCAGTCTGGAAACGTACTTTCGCTAGCTGCCACAATAAATCAACTTTGTCAAATTATGTACACATAAAACCCCCCCCCAAAGGTCCCACATACATCCATTCCTGCACCCTTCTCCACACACACGCACACACACACACACACACATTTTATGCGCATAATCCGCATATATAGACAAAGAATAATGATTCTCAACTTTTTTTCCAGCTGCATTTTGAGCGGCAGCAATCTCTGCTCAAGCATTTCAAGTAAATAGCTCGACTCATTGGATGTTTGTCGAACGCAAAGTCTGTTCTACACTCACACTCAATTTTTAAGTACTTATCCGTTGACTTAAAAAATGCCTTAAATAAATAAATAACAAAATTAATTTTTATTCTCTCACTTCTAATTCAAATGGTTAAAGAAATTATAGTATCGAATTTAATTGAAAACATAAAAAAACTAGACTTTAAATTAATTTAATGTAACGAGCTTATAATTTTGATTTTAATATATCATAAAATATCGATTACACGCTAATTTAATAGTGAATATTTATTAAGCAATAGAAAAAGGCGTAGAAATAATTTATTTCTGCTCATTTCGAAATCATTTCCGGTCTCTTCTAGTTCCAGATATAGAAATTGATTTTGACAATACTTTTGCTGTTAACCCTTGCATAATATAAAAAGGAGAAAGCAATTACAATTTAAAACTTTGCCTTTTTATTACATTAAAATTGTAGTTTATGATATGGAACGATCTTGAGGCAATAACATTCTAACGCATAAATATACATATCGCATTTATTAAAATATCATATTAAACATAAATGGAAATAATACAGTGTTAGATCAATTGGTTTTCAGCTTAGTCTTACTAATCTCAATGTCCCTGCGCTTGCCCAACGCCAGTGTCCAGCTTATAATCCAGAGCGGCAGGAAAACGGAGCAGACAACGAAATAAAGCCAATTGCCATAAATCTGCAGACAAAATAAGTCATTTATTAAAGTTGGCAGCACTTCAAGTCATTGATTAACTTACCACTGAATCAATAAGAGCAAAGGTGGCTGCATCCATGGCAGCACTTGCGGCACGTGGCAATAGTTCCAGGGCTGTGAGCTCAGGAAACTGATAAAAACTCATGATCAGCACAATAATGTAGATGATAACCAGTGGGTTCAATAACAACGTCCAAGCACATGTCAGACTACGAAGCGATTTATCGGCACTCTTTGTATTCAACGCAATCATCAAGGGCATGGAAATCACAGCCACAAAGAAGCCCAAGGAAAAGTTTAGTAATCCAATGACGATCATAGCACAACCATAGATAAGCAGCAGGCCAATGTGAAGCAGCTCCAGGCCGCCTGGCGGCAGAACGACCACAAATGGCAACAGGAATCCAACCAAAGTCAAGCCGCCCAGAATGCTGGCGATCAACGGAGCTGCGCTCAACGCCAATTTGGCAAAGTATTCCTGCAAAGGCAACACATTGCCGCAATAGCCGATAAGCACGGCAAACGTGAGATAGATCAACACCGATCCATAGGGCAGCGACAATTTCATTGAATCGCCGGCGGCCACCGATGACTTGGCACCACTCTTTGGATCTTGAGGCGACGTTGCTACGCTGACATCCAGTGTGGACCAGGTAAGATAGGCCTTGATGAAAGTGCACGCGACGAGCGCTATCAGAGCTGGCATATAATCGCCAATGGAAATGTAGCGATCATTGTTCACAATCACATAGAAGAAGAAACTCTGATGGAAGCGTTCCAGCAAATTGTTCAGACTGCGTGCAATGCCCTCGATGGCCTTCAACAGCGGCACCGCTGCTGACGTCGGATTGCTCTTCGCATTCGAATTGGTGACACGCTTCGAGGCGGTGATGGTCAGCGCATCGATGCGATAGCGATGGAACAGTCCGTGATTGCCATTTGGCACACCCGTTGCCTGCGAGGACAGCATCGATAGCATTTGGCGCAGATTTTGCTCGTAGCTCGATAGCTGAGAACGACGCTTCTTGCGTGGCGTCTGCTTATAGCCCGAGGTGACGCCTTCGCGTGCCATAATCCGTTGCACCAGATTGAACATGTCCAAGTTAGGCAGCTTGCCATTCAGGCCCTCGATTTTCACATCAACATAATCTGCAGTAACAACAATTATTATATAGTAATATGTTACATAAAACGGGGATCGTTATAATTATAAGTCATATAATAAATATTATATGATTATTATTAATTTGGCAAAGGTAATTTAATGTTTTTACTTAACGGGAATAATTTCAATCGGACAGTATCTACCATAACTATTTTAATTTTAATTAAAAAATGAGTTACATATTTCCGTTTTTTTTTAAAATTGCGGAAAATTATTGAAATTAATTGGTACTTCAAATGAAATACTTATTTCGCAATTTAAATATTTAACAAAATAAAAAGAATATTGAAGGCAAAGATTAAAATGACAAAATCGAGCTCAATGGCAGTCATACTTATTTAAATGAGTGATTTAAGATAAAAAGAATAGGAATTTTAAAAATCCCCATCCTTTTCCACGTTAAATATGCTGTGAACAATTTCAGACTGCAAGCATTTTGAAATCTCACCTTTATTTATAGTTATTATTTTGAAATGTTGCACTGAATATGTTTTTTAATTTAACGAATTACTTTGAAAAATTATTATGGTTGAAGATAATGTATTAAATAAACAACTTCGAAGTAATTAAATAAAAAAAAATAAAATGATTGAGGTTTATGGATATTATTTTACCATACAGTTTAATTCTAAGCTACAGCTGTAGACGAGAACTCACCGACTTCCAAATCCTGCACTTCGATGTTTAAAGCCGCCTGCAAGGAACCGGCACGTGCTGGCAGATTGCCGGCCCGCAAATAGGCATCGGAACTGTCCGATTCCTTGTCACCGTCGTGATAGGCCTCCAGCCAAGCCTGCATGCCCAGCTGCTCCTGTTCCGTCACCAAGAATATCAAATCTTTGGCCCAGTAGTTTTTACCTAAAATGCAAACAAATTATGAGTTATAAGCTATTAACTGATCAAATGGCCAAAAAACATACGTCTAGCAAAGTCGGCAAAGGCCAGCAGCAATGGCACACTGGGCGCAATGTCCACATGAACCGAGTTGGGCGTCCGATAGGGAGCCGAGAACACAATGCCCTCGGTGGAGCCAATGCGTGGGGCACGCAAAATGCCATAAATGTTCTTGCCATGGAACTCCTTGCCGCCGCCGAAAGGATAGCGCAGCGTATAGTTGTGCGTGTGCGTCTCGAGCCCAAATTCACGAAACTTGGCCGCAATCCAGGCGTGCGGCGTGGTCGCCTGATGCTCCTTGCGTTCGCGCTGCAATTCCTCCAGCAACTGCACGGCCAAACGGTTCGCCTCGATGCGAATTTCGGGATACACAAGACCTGCAAATGCACGTATCAGTAAACGGGGCACTGCATTGTCGAGAATTGTCCTAGCTCACCTGGTGACAGTGCATTCTCCGACAGATACGTGCCGTGATTAAATTCCGGCAGCGCTAGACACAGAAACCAAACCACGCCCGCTGCATAGAGGGCCAGGCACAGTTTGCGCACATGCTTCGCTAGATTGTCCACCAGCTTGTTGTGCGTGGACAGCGACGGATCGGATAACAGACCCATTATTCTTTCTTGCTGCGCTTTCGTTGAGTTCTTAGCTGTTCGCTCACATAAAACGGCAGCAGGCAGGCAAACAACATTAAGCCGGCACGACCAGTGCTGCAAAATTTCAATTATTTGTTTATCGATAACGAATACAAATATTGTTCAGTATTATTATTTTGTTGCTGGCAAATATACCACGCTGACATGAACACAAAACTCACGACACAATGTTTAGTTTAAAAAGCTTTTAAGATTTTAAATTCAAAAATATTATACCACTTGAATTACAACTCTTTGAAATGCGTGGTATTTGAAATGTACATCTAAGTATACCAAATTTTGTTCAAATTGAAACGTTTTTAATTAAAAGCAACTACGCCCGCATTATTCTGGTAATTAAAATTAACCCCATCAAAAGGGCACACAGCAACCAACCGACAGAATAAAAATTCAAATAAAAGTTCCAAGTTGCATTTCCGAAGTAAACAATTTGAGAAGCGACGAGAACGGATTTGATTTTCATCGTTATTGATGCTTGGCAAAACTTCCCAATATAATATGTATGTGTAAAATTCAAGCAATTAACTAGTCGGTTCGTAACACCCTTATTCTCAATTCTCAAATTGTTAACTTAGATAATATAATATTTGACTATTTAAAATGCCAGTTCAATTGACTAGTAAATGATCCAAATTGTTAACTTCGCAAAAAAAGAATTACTATTTAAAATTCTAGTTCATTGTTTACTTGATTAACTGGTTCAACACAATAACTATTTAAAGTTATTTATATTCAATTTCTAATGTTAATACATTTCAAAATACATCAATTCTGTTCAGTTTCTGTTTTTATTTATTGTATACAAAAAAAAAGGTTGGGTGTACTAATTATTAAAGTTGTTGGATTATATTAAGTTTCCGACGTTTATAAATATAAAAAAAAATTAATAAATTCTACTTAAACTTAATTTGTCAGCGTATCATCATATGTAATAATAGAAGTATATCTGAAGCAACCAGATATGGTTCAAACTGCTTAAGCGAGCAAAAAAAAATGTATGAAGTATCAACTTAATAAACTCTGGCTAAAGTCGTAGACGCTTCAGATGCAGTTGAAGCCTCCAGGGACGCCGAACTCTCCAGATCCTCGCCGACCTCAGCATCCTCGCCAGCCTCCAGCGAACTGCTTTGCGTGACTGTCGTTGCTCCAATGGTGCTCTCCTCTGACGCCTCCAATGGCTCCATGATCGCTGGCGGCTCCAGCGGGGCCCGCGGCGGCGGTGCGCCTAAAGCCGCTGGCGTTCCCAAAGCCGCCGGAGCGCCGAGGCCGCCGATGGCCGCATGAGCGCCCAGAGCCGCCAGAGTGCCGAGTGAGGCTGGCGAGCCAGGCACCGTGGGAGCCGGCACAATGGTGCGGACCTGAGTGATGAGATATGGGACTGTGTTGTGTGGCTTCCAATACAAGAGGTTCAGATCGATGGTGAGCTTGGGTCGCTTGAACTGCGGCAACTGCAGATGCTCGTGGATGGTTTTGGCCGTCACACAGATGACATTCTGGCCCTTCCAGTACTTGATCATCTTCATCGATTGGAGCGTGTAAATGATGTCGTCTCGCGTGATGCCGCTCTCGTTGCTCAGCTCCTCGATGCTCGTCTGTTCCGCCGAGCTGCGCCCCTTCATCAGCTCGAGCAGCGTGTACGCCCAATAGCTGCGATAGCTGAGACGTCCCAGATCCGACAGCGGTATCTCTGGGCTGCCAATGATGCCCTCCTTACGCGACAGCACATAACTGAAGGCAATCAACAGCTTGCCGTAGCCCTTGCGCTGATGAGGCGGCAGCACGAGAATGCAGGCGACATTGTTGTAGGAACGCTTCTCCTTGGAGAAATAGCCAACAATGTGGCTGCCCTCCTTGTCGATTTCGCAGAGCACATAGAAGAAGAACGGATCCATGTCGAAGAACAGTCCCTTGTGGTCGAGAAACAGTTTAGCCATCAAACAGAGCAGCTGGCAATATAACGGCTCCTTTTTGCCATTCACCTCGAATATGGAAATGGTGCCCTTGCGATAGATCTCCTCGCCGGGCGGCTGGCGTCGTTTGCACTCGCTCATGTGAAAGCGATAGCTCTTCTCGAGCAGCATATACTTGAGGCAATATTCACAGACGTACAGCACACGTGCCTTGCCATATTCGCCGGGAAACGGACTGAAGTACCAGGTATCGATCTCATAGTTGCCAAACTGCAGCTTGTCAATGTATTTGATTTTTGTGATGTTCTCGTGCTCCTTCTCGAGCGCTGCTTGGGCGGCCGTGAGCTCCGCGTGGCTCTTTTGCACATGGTTGATCTCGTCATAGCGTCGCTTCTGGTAGCGTGTCATCTTCTTGTCGCTGTAATCGTAGCGATTCTTATCGCACGCCGACAAATAGTAATCCTTGTTTACCTGTCGCTTGGGTCGCATCTGGCTCGATTGACCGGTGCTGGCGCTGCCGCTGCTGCTGCTGCTCACGATGCCGGAGGCTGCGGCGGCAGCTGGGACGACAGTGACGACGCTGCCGCCTCCACTGCCACTCGCGCTGCCGCTACCACTGGTACTGCTGCTGCCTTGGCTGGTGCTTGGCAGTTCACTGAGTGCCGGCAGTGGTGGCGTCGGCTCTGAGATGCCGCCCAGATCCTCGGCATTCGTGGAGATGCGATGTCTGCCCACCCACGCGTCGAGGCGTCGATTGAGACCCACATAGTGCACATAGTACTCGTTGGGCGTGGCCGAGTTGTCGGTGCAGCGCGACTGCAGCACTTGGCCCGCATGGACGGTGCCATCGTCGCGTTTTATGTAATAGATCTTCTTGGGATTCTCAATGATTTCGATCTTTTGTAGGGCGGGATCGCCGCCGCTGCCCTCGGCATCGGTTGTTTCGGGAGCCGTTACAGTGTCCCGCGACGTGGCATCGTCCTCATCCTCGAATTCTTCCCTTTCCTCGTCCTCCTCGTCACCTTCGCTCTCGTCGCTGCTGCTGTTCTCCTCGCTGCTGCCCGATATGCTCTCAATGTCCTCGTTCAGCAGATTGCGTGTCGCCTTTGGCGGCGGCGGCGGTCCCAAGCGCTGTTGATGTTGATGCTGATGATATTGTTGCTGGCGTGGATCGCGTGCCACCATACGCGGCACAGGCAGCGCTGGCTGACGCATCTCCTGATGGCTGTAAACCGTCACCGGCTCTGGCGGCATATAACGCATACGCTTGTACGCCAACATCAGATCGATGGCCTCTTCCCCATCATCGGTGGGCGATGCGGGCGTCTCTGTCTCCGTCACTTCTGCCTCCACCTCGGTTTCCATTTCAACATCGGCTTCAGTTTCAGCTTCAGCTTCGACTTCCGTCTGCACTTTGCTTGACATTTCCACATCATCGCTGCGTGCACCATCAAACGCCTCCTCGTCTTCCTCCTCCTCCACATGGACTGCCTCTGCCGCGTCCTCATGTTTGTCGGCCTCCCGCACGTTGACGGCGCCAGCGAATTCCTCGTTACTCACATAGACGACCGTATTGGGCGAGTGCTCATCTTCGGTGGCCTCGTCGCGTCCATCGCTGCCCTCCTCGGAGCGCGATGAGCGCGAATCGCTTTGCTCGCCGCTGCTCGAGCTGCCGCTGTTGCTGCTCTCATCCATGTTGACGGAGACGGGACTGTGATTGTCGCCCATTTGCCGGGGATTTGGCGGCACCTCCACTGCACTCGTCTCCGACTCGATAGTTTCATCGCAATTGTCTGTGGCGTCCGTTGTTGTTGCCGTCGATTGATCCACTTCGGTGTTATCGGTATCGACATCGGCATCGGAGGCTTCGATGGAACCGCTAATCTCGAGGCTGCTGTTCAATTCGGAGGCTGAGTCGTCGGGTGGCGGTGGTGAGCGAGGCGGATTACTGCTCGTCGAGGGGCGCTCCCATTCTGGTATGCCGGGGTTTTCTTTCGTTTTGAAGCGCAAATATTTCATAAACTCTTCCGATCTTTCCATTTTTCCGTGTTTGCAACATGTAAAAAAAACAACTCGCGTATTGTGTGACCAGTGTGATTGCAAATTGTAATCAAAATTATACCATTCACACACGGTCATACTGTATGGAGCATTCTAGATGTGGCATGGATAGCATGTCGCTATCGATAGCATTTTATTCGTTAATTTCGCATAAATTAAATTAAACTACAAATTTTAGTAAGGACAACAATTTTATTGCAAATTTTTGCCCTCAAGCATCTTGTAAATTGCTTAATTTAGTGTAAATCAATGGGATTCTAATAAGAAGTAAGAATTAAGTGTTGAGTAACGTCAAGCAGATTTTGGCGCAAAAAAAGGGCTTCAGCAAAAACACGGCAAGTATTTCAGTGTTGATTACTAGCTTATAAGCAAATTCAACGCGGGATTTGAATCCTGGAAACTGTTTGTAAAAACTCGTCAAAGTTTAACTGTCTACTTATTATTTCTCAAATTGCCAAAGTCACTGTTTTGAATTTAATTACGTGATTTCAAGATATTATTTTGAATGTGCGTAATATTGCAACGCGCTTTTTTACTGATACTTCAAATTCGGGCGGCCATCCAAATAGGCATTTTTAATAACTTTGAGTTGTAAAAACTTAAGACACATATTTGTTTGCAGAAAGTAAGGTATAAAGAAAATGCAACTATTTGTTAGATTATTTATAATTAAATTTACGAAAGAGGTTTAAGAACTCAGCCAGCTCTCCGAAAAACATCATCAGTTACTGACGATTACATCGTTACACTGGCAAAAGGCGACCCGTCCATGTCTTCATAAAGATTTATTGGAGACGTTAATGCTACCATATGCCGAGGAAAACATGCCACTGATATGGAAGTTCCACCGCGATAACGATACAAAACAATCATCAAGAGTAGTAAAGGATTGGTTTCATGAGAAAAAGGTGGACGTTCTCAAGGGGCCAAGTCAATTTGTCGACTCAATCCCATTGAGAACCTATGGGGGGAGCTTAAAACAGAAGTCGGGAAAACCGTTTGCTATAATAAAACCCAACTTTGGGAAAATATCCAAATATCTTGGTACAGCATTCCAATAGATAAATGCAGGAAATTAATATCGTCTATGCATACCAGAATGACTAAAGTTTTGCAAAATAATGGCGGATAGAGCGGGCTTTAACTGCGATATAATGAATTTAATACCAAACAAGACTAAAAATAGCGAAATCTTGATATTATTAAATAAGTTAAATGGGTACACCTATTTGGATGGCCAACCGAAATTGAAGTTTTCAGAGAAATAATTGCATTTATTTTTTATTTTTAGGCTTTCGAAGCCAATGTTTTTTTATTTTTATTATGAATACAATATGTTTTGAAACCATTTTGTTTTTTTGTTAATTATGGAAAAATAAATTAAAAATAAGATGTTAAAAAATAATTCGCACCTATTACCGTGACCATGTGGCATGATTTGAATAAGTATTTTTATTGAAGTGATCAACTTAAATCGGGTGTCACCAAACTCAAATATGAATTTAATGTTTCCAACATTTATTATGATTTAATCACTTAATTAAGATATATCTTAAATTGCCAAAGAATGGTAATAAAACACTAATCAAATTTAATATAAACAAAACTCCACTGGTAGCTCTAGCCTTTTAATTTTTAAATCTTGAATTGAAATCTGAAATTAATCCAAGCCTTTCATATACATTAAGTTTATGATTTATTATCTGAAAAACAATTGAATGAAAACATTTTTGCATTTAAGTTTTAATAACATTGATGGTTCCCGTATGTATTTATTTATTTTGCCGGATATTTATAGTACATATATTGATTAACACATTATTTGGGTGTTTAACTGAAAGTTTATTCACATCTATTACTTCTTTCAATTTTGGAATGTTCTGGACGTTGTGGATCAATCAGATTAATCCGAAAAACAATTTAGGGTTGTGTGTGATTGTAAAAGCGTGAGATAGAGAGAGATAGATGGCGAGAAAGAAAGAGGAAGAGTGTGTCAAGCTTCGTTTAGCCCCAAATACATTATATTGTTATACAGTAATATATTATTTTAAATTAATAGCCCTGCCGACAAGAAAAATTCTTATTGATTGGCTGGTAGTTTAACTGCCATAAATGTGTGTTTGTTTAATTCACTTCTAAATTATGCTGTACTTAATTACTAAATAATCGACAATACAAAAAAAAAACAAAATGCATACAATTAAATGTGTTTAGTAAATACCTTAAGTTGAAGCCAAGTGTTTTTGCCGAATGAATTGGAATCAACAAATCAACAACAGCAAATATCATTTCGTATATTGTATGTACATACATTGATATTAAGTATAGTTAGATAACATTCCATTAATTGTACGTGTTCTCGTTTGTTATTTGTTTTTTATATATATTTTTTTTCTTTTACTAATTTTTAGATTTTGTTTTAAGCCCTATTTAGGCTGCAAGCCATATTATAATAATACATAATATGCTGATCGATGATTGAATGTAGTTTTGTTAGCAATGTGCATAAACATTTAACAGGTAAAGCAAAGAACAGATATGTACGTAAATGCTAAGCCGTCGAGAGAGAGTGAGATATACAGCGAGAGAGAACAACTTGCTCACTCTCTTTGGCGTCGTACCAATAAACTACGCAAATACATTCCGAATTACAATTAAAATAAATAAGTAACTAATTTACATTCATTTGCATATACATACAAGTACAAGTGTATGTCTCTGTGTAGGTAATGTAATATTTTTACGTCTAAGCCCGGCGAGTCATCGACTAAGTCTGCAAACTGGCACCGGTTGCGCCCCCATGTCCATTGCCACCCACAACTGCATCGGACGTTTCGATGTAGATAAAACGACGCATAAACTCGCTGCTACGATTCGTAAAATCAATCGTCAGATTGCATTTGCTGCTGCGCAACAGAATTCGTCCAAAGATCGACGCTGGGGCGAGAGAGGAGATTGAGATACCATTATTGTGTATTATGAAAACATTTAAATAATGTGCTGTTTCAACAGACTACTTACCGACGTTAGATAGCTCGTAATCATGACGCTCAATTCCCTCGCGCAGGAACATACAGAGATGCATAAAAACATTACGCTTGGGCGGACTGAGTAATGCTATCAGCTCCATGGCCTCTGATTTGCTTTTGCTGATTAGCAGATCTTCCACAAATGGCTCCAACAGCGCTTGGTCGGGCAAATCGAGCAGCAACAACAGCGCCTCGGCGGCTGTTTCTGGTGTGCCCGCTGCAAAAATGTATATAATAATTAACTTTCTGACCCGACAATTAACTAGAAACGCTTCAGAAATATATACTTACGAAACTCAGCTTCCGACCAAGTGTCAAGCCAGTCGCGCACATCATTAAACTTGGGACTGAGTGGCTTTCGACGATTGTAACTTTGGAAGATACCCCGCAGTTTATCTCCCTGCTTGTGCAGATAGTCGATGAGCAGAAAGAATTCCCGTGGCATCGTCACACGATACTCGGGCGACACATCATTCATCTAAAGACATAAATTGTTAAATCCTTATCATTGGCAAGTTCTCCAATTGCTTACCAATTGCTTGATTTCCTCCTGCTTGTACTCGCTGATCGGTCGATTCGTGCGGCACATTGTCTCCATGGAGAGCCCGAAGCAACACGGCTGATATTCGCCTGTCACCGTGATGAAGATGTCGCGACCAGACTTCACATGCAAGATGAGTATATCGAAGTCGCATTTGCCTCGCGTCTGGCATATCTTCTTCAGCAACCCGGTGATGGAAGTGGCATCGACAAGCATTCGCAGTTGTATGCTGCGGGCAGAGTCAATCATTAGACTGTCGGAGCGTGGCTCGACCTGCAGCCACTTTTCGCAAATGTCATTCAATGGCGCATCCTTCACTTTAAACTTAAAGTCCACCTGTTGCGGACAATTGTTGTAGACATTGAAGCCACGGGTGGACGGCTCATTGAAGCGTACGAGATCGAAGTCAATGACGGTCTTCGAGGCAACAATCTGCGGCTGATTGTCATTCTCACGCTTATCCACCGCCTTGAGCACCTCCTCCTGCACACGTTTGTATTTGGCCTCGTCGCGTGTCTTGATCTGCACCTGGAATATGGCATAGACAGGCTTGTGATCGCTCTGTTTAATCTCCATGGCGCTATTGTACTCCAACTGTTGAATGCGTTTGCCTCTCCACAACACGCGATCACAATATGCCGGAGCTCGTTGCTTTTCCGACGTGTCATAGGTGTCGGTGCCCACATCATATTTGTAGGTGGGTGCAAACTTGATTTCGCCCTCTGTGTAGCCCTTGAAGCAACGTTCACCTCGCATCTCATTGCGCAACTGATCGAATTGCATGAGCATTTCAAAGGTCTGTGAATCACTCATCGGCCCCGGACGTTGATGGCCAGGTGGTTCCTGTATGCGATAGTTGAGATCTCCCAACCAAAATATGTGACTGGAAATATGCAATTACCACATTAATTGATTAATCATTATTTGTTATTTGTTTTTGTTTCGATCTTACTCATGATCGCTGATGGTGCGATTTGGTCGACCCTCTTCTTCGAATCGTGTGCCTTCCTCAATCGCTTTAAAGTCATCGTTGCGCACCGTAATATTCTCCATATGCGCGGCCAGATGCGAGTTGACGAAACACAGATTCGCCTCGTTCAACTGCAAGCTGACAGCAACGCCGCCCTTGTTGCCGAGTGACTTTAAAAATCCACGTGTCACCGAATTGATGCGACAACGGAGAATGTGTTGACGCAGCTGCTTGCGCACAATGATCGTTAACATGATGCCGGACAAGCGAGCCGACTGCAACTCCTCATATTCAATGCCATTGCCATCGTGAAGGTTCTCCACCATTTTGCGTCTGTACAAGAGAAAATTGCATAGGGGTTTATAAAGTAGAAGGTGAGAGCTTGTAACAAAATATCATTTCAGATGCCATATTATATTCTTCACAATTTTAAAATACAAATGTATGCAGTGTGTTTTGCAAGTAAACTTAAATATAAATAATAAATATAAACTAAATAATTTAAAGGGGGAAAACTTTTATAAATCAAGAGACAAACTAATCCAAAATAGCTCCACTATGTTTCAGAAGCTCACTTCAAGTATTTTTTAAGGCAAAAATATTATATCTTTAAGATACTAGTCTTATTATTAAATTTGGAGATATTCAAATTCTAATACAAACATTACGTTTAAATTTACTGAGATCTAAGTGATCATACAGATGTACGGACCGACAGACAGGCCGAAGGACTCGGCTATTGATGCTGATTCAAAATATATACATATACTCAAAGTCGAATAAACGCTATGTATTCTTTACTTTTTAAAACATCAATGAAATTTTTTTAATTTTTTTTTGGTTCACTGTATCGAGTGAATACTGTTAATATCGTTTCCCAATTTACTGGAAGCTGTTGCAATCAAATATTGATAAGATATGGTATCTTATCTTTTTCATGATATAGTTTGGACTTTTATAGTCTTTGTTGTTGAGCTAACAACCCAGGCACAAACAACAAGCAATGCATATACGTATGAATTCGCAATACTTACATCCACTGTGCGGTGTACATTTGCATCTGATTACCATTGAGCATCATGATTTTGGTCGTTGAGTCGAGCTCCTGCAAACCAATGGCATAAATGTCGGGGGCTTTCTCGCCACGGGCCAGCCAAGGTTGCAACGAGCTGGTGTTGTCCCAACATGGCCGATTATTCACGTTCCAGGTGGCACAATAAATGCTAAAAAAAAAAAGTGTAGAAAGAAAAATGTTGTTGTAGAGATGGCATAATTGGTTATTCAATGTCAAACTCACATAATATCTTTGTAGACGATATATTGACTTTCACGCTTCTTTAGCTCCTGCTTCACTTCACCAATTTCACGATAGTCATCTAACCATCTGAAGTTCAGCACTCTCTCTGCAGGTATTTCAGCATTCCACATCGAATTCTTGCAGGAAATCAATTTAGCAACGAATTCCTCGTAATCCACCGACTCCATATCCGTTTTAATGGGGTGATAGTAATATTTGATTGGTCTTTCGTCATCGGTTGACAAATCAAACTGTTGCTCCGTTATGGAACTCTTGGTATCTGTTCAATCAATGGCAATAAAATCGTTAAATGCAGAAAGTAACAATTGGGTAGCTTGTTTTCGATATTTACCCTTTGACAGCTGGAAACTTTTATTAATCGCAAACACTTTATTTATTTTTAAATCACTGGACACCGTCAGAGGCGTGCGCAGGAGGGTGAAGGAGACGAGAGCATATGTGCCGCCCGAGGCGGATGACACCAGTGTCAGCATACCCTCGACATGCTCCTGTCCCTTAATTTGATATGCTTCAAAGATCTATCGAGAAACAAACATATCAAGACATTAACTATGTGTATGCGACATTGCAAGAAAATTAAATGCATATGCAATTAGAGCATTATTGCCGAACTTATTACCGCAAGAACTTAAAGAATGCTGTTGACAACTAATTACAAAGAATATTTTTTTTTATAAATTTCAACAAATGATTACTACGTTTCAAAATTTATGATGTGAAAAATTGGTACTTGGTGACTATGACAAAAAAAAGGGTTTTATTTAAACAAAATGCATACAAATCAGGGACCGCAAATAATGATTATTTCGCTAATTTTAAACAATATCATTAACTTGTAGTAGCTGAATGAGATTGAGAATTATACAATTTTCTTCTTTAAGGTTATAATATGCAATTTCATCAAGATTTGCTGAAGTAAAATTTATATTTTCTGATCAAAGAATAATTATTATTTGTTGAGCTATACTTTAGTACTCAGGAAATTATTATTTTTTAGCAAACAAATAAAAATCATGAAATAATAATAACCATTTTATTTCCTTTTACTTTTTTCCTTTGGGAGTAAGTCTTAAATGATATTAATACTTAGTCTGTGAGTATTTAAAAAAAATCTTTAAAGAAAAACAAGAAAGTGAAAAAAGTTAATTCCAAAGAACGTCTTTATAAATATCTGCCATTATTTATTTCTGAATTGGAAGGTAGCAATAATAGTTGGAAAAATATTGAAAGAATCTAAAAATTAAGTTATAATTACAATTTATTTTTTAAATTAAAAAATAGTTACAGATAACTCAAAAAAAAAAATATTTGTAGGTAAATGTTTTATAGGATGTATAACTGTTATTTGCAATTCCTATTTGTAACAGACAGTCAGAGGAATATTTAAGTATCTCAAATATGTGATTATTAAATTACTATCTGTCTCAAGGACTACTAAATTTAGCATCAAAAATCTTGACTTTACTTCTCAAAGTTTAAACGCAGTAAAATCAAATTGGCTGTTATTCAATATTTTGTAAGTTTGCTAAAAACAAATATTGTTTATGTATTAGTTCATTTTCTAATTGTAAGATAAATATGTAACTTTCCTACTTGTAATAACTGTTTTACATAAAAAGTGATGGCCTATTACTAGCTCTAATAAAATAAAGAACTGTTCTAATTATAATTATTTATTTATTTATGGAACACTTAGTTTTGATAAATTTGAAAATTTCGCAAGTGTGTGCAAATTGAATTAGTTGAACTTAATTATATTAATGCATTTAAAGAAAAAAATTTAGGGAACATGACATAATAAAATATTGGGCCAAAAAGTTGATATTATTACTACTATTTAACAAAGACTAGTTTGATGCGTGCTTGGTTATTTTTTCGTTTTTCTGATCGCTTATGACTTTGTGCCTAATTTTCTTTGTGTGTCGAAACAAATTATCACCATGCAGTGAAATATTGTATTAAAGAGATTGGACAAACAATATTATCTGAAAACGTTATTTACAAAGTTATGTACATATGTTAAAAACTATTCTCTATTTACAGAGTATGCTCTAAGTGTACACTGCTCGCCACTTGAATGGGACACCTTTCAAGACGATTTCCTATAGTTTATTGCTGCTAAACCAAGTCATTTCATAAAGTTTATATAAAGGTAGAAATTTGACGAAAATTGCAAAATTATTCAAAAAAAACTGTTAACCAATAATAAACAATTTGTGAAGTCTTCATTTTGCATTCCTTGAATAGGACACTTTAGCTAATTAACCATTAAAGAATCCTTTTCAAACAAAAATATTTCTTAAATTAGAAACAGTTTTTATTAGTGCGTTGAGCCACCTTTTTTCTGCAAAACCTCACGCATTCTGGAAGGGTTTTAAAATACAATTTTTACAAAATAATTGAACGAAATCGAGCGTCATGCTAATTTGATTCGGGATCGCTCGGGATCTTTGTTGAGCTGACCCCACGCATTCTTAATGATATTCAATTCCGGTGAATAGGGTGATCAAGTTTAATGACTCCTCGCTATATTCGATTCAACATTTCGGGCAGTATGTATAATAAGTTGAGTAACTCTACGTTCGTAACAATAGATATAGGTGCATTATCATGTTGATAAATTTATTTTGATTTAAGATTTGAAAAATTAGTTTCGAAGACCGTCTTTCGATATACCATGATACCCCAACGCATTTAAGGTACCTCAACTTATTATTAGGATTTCGCAACTTTATCATTGCTATTTTGTTGCAGTTGTAATGGGAGCATCACAGGGTGTTTCTATTCAAGTGTCGAGCAGTGTGCATAGTGCAGGCAAATCAATGAATCGATTAATACATATGTATGTATGTATGTGAGTATGTTTGTATGTAAATAAGTAAATATGAATACATGAATGTGGAATGGTCACTTACCAAGTGAACGGTCTCGTCCGACTTGAAACGCTGCTGCACCAGTTGCATTGTGGTTTTCTGTGGCACAGCCGCTGTTGCTGTGGCTGCTGTTGGTGTTGTTGTTGGCGTTGTTGTTGGTGGTGTTGTTGTATCTGTGGCCATGGTCGAGGCCGCATTAGCGCCATTGGGGAAATTGCTCCCGCGTTCCATCGCTTGGCTTCTTGCTGGGCTTTTGTTGTTGTTTGTTTTCTGTGTTATGGCAAAGGAATGCAGAATAAATACTTGGGTTTCTCATCATAGTTCTCTCTATATATTAATGCTATTTTTAGTATTTTTTAGTGACGACACCAACACTTTTTATTTTCTGCTATTTAACCAAGAGTAACACTGAGATCTGAGGTCTGAAGAGACAGCTTTCATGCAGTTACTTTGCAAGCATTTTCAACGATTTTTGGATTTTTAGTTTTTTTCCTTATATTGCGTGGAGTTTAATTGGTGGGTGTGGGCGGGTGATATCTTTTTTGTTGTACAACAACATAACACACACGCACACACATACACTGGCACACGCACAATCGCCGTCACTTATTCACAGTATAGCAGCAAGAAGAACGACGATGACGATAAAATTGTGTTCAGCTTTCGATTTCGCACCAAATTACTCACATTCGGCTAACAGCAGCGCAAACATTGAATTATGCAATTATACACAATCACAAATATTTCCACCAAAACATAACAATAATGCAAAACTTTACGCACAACAAAACATTCCGAGCGAATGCCAATAGCAATAAAAAAAACACCAAAAAAAAAACCAACGTCAACAGCTGAAATTGGGCCTCGCGCAAGTTGGCAACGCTGTCAAACGTGCATTAACCAACACTGCTCACAGCTGACAGTGCTGTTAAACCCAGTAACATTAACAGCAGCCAGCAGGCAGCTTTTTTTGATTTCGTTATAAATAATTTCACATTTTTACATTTACTCGAAGCGATACAGAAATGTCACAGTTTCAAAAGGAAATCGTGCAGGCGGTCCTGATTGCCGACAACAATGTGTGGCACTTCAAACCGCTCTCCGACGAAGGCTCCACGGTATGTGTTTTTCAAAACGCACGTTGCATTATCATGAGCATCGATTGCATGTTGCAAATTTAATCAATTAATTAATTTCAATAGGCGCTGCTGCCGCTGGTGAACGTTAGCATGCTGGATTATGCGCTGATTGCTTTGAATCGCAGCGGTGTCGAGGAGGTCTTCGTCTATGCCAGCCTCTATCTGCAGGACATACGACAGCACATCAAGTAAGTGTTGCATCAAGCGCTGTGGCCACAATAATTGTTTATTGATCCTTTATAGACAGGGCATCGCCACCTACGCCTCCTGGTCGTTTAAGATGACCGTGCATGTGATTGGCGGCGAGGGCTGTCGCTGCTTTGGCGATGCAATGCGTGATCTGGATGCCAAGGCGTTGATACGTGGCAACTTCATCTTACTGGGTGCCGACACTGTGACCAATGCCGATCTGCGTCCGATACTGGAGCAGCACAAGCGCACGGCCAAGTTCGACAAAGGCGCCGCGGCCACACTGATCTTCAAGGAGGCGAGCAGCAGCAGAAGCGAACGCACCGGCAACGAGCTGCTGATTGCCATGGATAAGCAGAGCACACGTCTTCACTACCATCAGCGCTTGCGCATGCACCACAAGGAGGCACGCTATCAAATACCACTCGATGTCTTTCTGAGCAACTCGTGCGTCACACTGCATCACAATCTGCTCGATCCGCAGATTGCCATCGGTTCGCCCTCGATGTTGTCGCTGTTCAGCGATAACTTTGACTTTCAGACGCGTGACGATTTCGTGCGCGGTCTGTTGATCAACGAGGAGCTGCTCGACAGTCGCATCTATGTTGCGCTGCTGCCGCCGGCACAATATGCGCACAAGGTCAACAATTGGCTATCCTATCAGCTGGTCAGTCGAGACATCATCAGTCGCTGGGCTTATCCGCTGGTGCCCGACATGGGCGTCTATAAGCTGCAGCAGCAGTATGTCTTCTACAAGGACAACATCTACAAAAGTCACGAGGCCAACGTCTCCAAGGTGGCACTCCAAGAGAACGTTGTCGTTCAAGCTGGCTGTCATGTTGACACCGGCACCACAATTAGCTCCAGCGTTGTTGGGGCCAATTGTCGCATTGGTAAGAACTGTCAGCTCAACAATGTCTTCCTCATGGCCAACGTCACCGTCCAGGACAACTGTCAACTGCGGCACTGCGTCATTGGTCCCGATGCCGTCATCAATGAGAATTGCCAAGTTACCGCCGGCTGTGTGCTGGGCCCCAAATGTGTGCTGCCCGCCAACACCAAGCTGTCCAACACTCTGGTCACCAGTTCGCCGGACACACAGCGCACCGAGGAGAACGAAAAGGGTATGTATCATATTCTCTAGAGGAATACAGTTCTACACTTCCAATCCATGGGTTTTAAAAAACAAAATGTAACTAAGGCTGTCAAGAAAATAGTCACAGGGATGCCGAACAGCTATCTAAAGAAATATCGTGGTTATTGCAGATTATCAAACAGGGTGAACATACTCCTAGTCTTACATTATCACATGGAGATTAACCGTCTATTATAACATATTTCTAGTTTCGTTTTTTAAAATTACACTCTTAACTGTTTTGAAACATGAATAGGAAATTGTCAGTCGGGAGATCCAGGGTTTAATTTTAATTTGTAAATTGATACTTACTGTTACTAACAAGCTGTTTAATTTTTGTTAATGTTATTAACAGTTGAATTGGATGCCATTGGACCTAAAGCCTATATTGTGAGCGATGTGACAACTGGTGATCCAGACGATTCCGATGGCGACGAGGACCTGCTGCCCAGCGCCACACAACTCTGCATACCCAAAATGTGTGAGATTCAAGCGCTGGCCAACGATGTCAGCGACTACAGTTACTCGAGCGACGACGACGATGAGGATGAGTCTCGTTTAGCGACGCCACTGCCCGACGACACAAACAGTAAGCGGTGCACTCAAATGTTAAACATATGAAATTATATTTATTGATTTATTTGATCGTAGTCTTCTTGTCGGAGGTGATCGATTCATTGACACGCGGTTTTCGTGAGAAATCCAATACCGACTTTCTTATACTCGAGATAAACTCGTCGCGTTATGCCTACAACATGTCGCTAAAGGAGGTGAACTTCAATGTGGTCAAGGCAGTGTTTGGCATGGAAAGCATCATCGAGCCGGCCAACGGCAATGTGCTGGTCGCCATCAATGCGGCATTCAAGCAGCTGGGACCTGTTGTCTCCAACTACATAAAAAGCGAGGATGCAATGTTTGATTGCCTAAAGGCATTGGAGGTAAGCAACAACATTAAATCACAGCTGACTTTCACTTATTTATTTTTATCCCCCGCAGGACATTTGTGAGGAGAACGAGCTGGTGCGCGAGAAGATATCACAGGTGGTGCATTATCTGTACGACAAGGACTTTATCTCTGAAGATGCCATACACGCCTGGTACGAGCAGCTGGATACCAAGGAGCAGGCGACGTTGCGACAAAGTCTTGCCAAGCTGGTCGACTGGTTGAATCAGTCCAGTGAAGAGGATGACGATGACGATGACGATGATGATGATGACGAATAGTCGTCACTTGATGTTGTCTAATAAAAAGAATTAAAGAATTGATAAAGAAATGGGGTTTTTTACAACTTTTATTGCGACATGATCGAGAAATTGCCGTTTAAATCTGAAATGTGAACTACATAAAAACTACTAATTAAAAAAAAAAGAAAGAATGAAAAGACACATTACAAATTGTGTAAATTATACAAAAAAAAAAAAGTATTTCAAAACAATTCATAGGCGAATAAAAATAATTGTATCGCTCCTCGATCAATATACAAATTGTATACCATTAGTCGCAACCAATGGGAGAAACTTTCCAAAAATATTGATTATGTATAATTAATATATATATATATATATAATTAATATATAAGGTGTAAAATGTGAAAACGTAACATGCTCCATTTGTTGTTACAGATTAACAGAAGTACAACTACGATGCACTCGCTACTCGTTACTCGCTGTTGGCCCGCTCTCTACTCGCTACTTATACGAATTCTTCTTGCTGCGAATCGGAATCATCGGTCTCTGCGATCAATTTCAACTCGCTGCTTTCCTGCTGCCCCTTCTCATTATCCTTCTCGTCATGCGCCTGGCTCTCATCGTCCGACTCCTTCATGGACTCGATGGTGATTTGTGTATCGTCAGCACACGGATCGGTACTTGTTGCATCCACCTTTGATTCTGGCGTTGGATTTATTGGCTTCTCAGCGCCATCCGAATCATCTGCATCTGCATCGCCATCTCCATCGGGATCGGCGGCATCAGCTTCACCAGTGTCGGCATCTGCGTCAGCTTCCGCTTCATTGTCGTCGGCATCTTCGCGTTTCGTCTTCTTCGGCTCATTGACTTCATCCTCCTGCTCATGCTCGCTGTCCACATCCATGGGCTCTACATCCGACTCGACAACATCTTGTTTTGATTTATCCTTCTTGTTCTTGGCCTGCGCTGCTGCCTTCTTCTGATCATCAGTTGCATTGTCCTGGTCGTCCTTCTCCTGCTTCGGTATGTCGCCAACATCGCTGGCTTTGAGGCTGGCTGTTTCGCCAGCCGTATCGGTTGCCTCCGACTTGGGTAACTTTGGTGATTTGGCCGATGCCGAGGCGGATGCCTGGCTAAAGCTGCGCTCCTCAATGTTGCGGTTAATGTCCAGGGCAATGTACTCGAGGCGCGACTGGACGCTCTTCTGGAACACCTTGCTGTTGGCGCTGCACACCAGATTGGTGCGCACCTCCTCCATGCAGCCCTCGAGCACCTTGTTCACCTCGGCCGCCTCCCAATCGCTGTCCAAATTCTGTGTGACAATCAGCAGCGTGGTCAGATTCTTGAGCAGCGTCACCATGCGATCGCTCTTCACCACACCCTTGTTCATCTCGTCCACCGTCTGGCTGGCCTTGGCGCGGCACTCTTCGCGCAACAAGGTGGGCGATATCATGGCCTGAATGTTGGGATTGCGTGTCAGGCTGCTGGACAACTCCTGCACCTTGGTCAGCTCAATCATCAGGTTGCCATTGATGTGCTCAATGCGCAATATATTGGAGGCATAACGACGCTGGAAATCGTCACGCAATTGCCGGCGATTGCGATCGCCCGTCTCCTCGCTGCCCATCAACTGCCCCATCGCCAGCTCTGCCTTGGAGTTCATCTCGCTGAGGCGTTGAATGCGCGCCTCCTTCAGCGCAATATAGTTCTGCAGCAACACCAGATGCTCCAGCAGTTTCATGGGATAGCCATGATGACGTGCCAGCTGCTGGCGCATGGGACTCTCGCCCATCGCGTCCTGTCCCAGCAACGGGTCGCTTTTGTTCAACTTCATGCTGAGCGCATTGCGTGCGGCGGCATTGTTGTTGACCAGATGCTTCTGCGGTGCCGTTAAATTGTTGTTGTTGCTGCTGTTGTTGTTGCTGCCGCCGGTGTTGAGATTGCCGGCGCTGGCGGCGGCGAGTGGATAACGCTTGCCATGATAGCTGCTGGCCAGATTGGTGGTGAAACCCAAGTTGGTGGTGAAGCCCATGTTGTTGGTCTGATAGATGCTCATCAGATTGGGGCGAAAATCTTTGGTGAAACTGTGCAGCGGCAGCATCTCGTGGAAATTCTCCGAGACAATCTCATAGTCCGGTATCGATTGGGTGCCGAGACCCATGCGCTCGAACGTCACCCGATACATGGCGTTCAGCGAATCGTAGGCGGCAACTGTGCCCGCAAAGATGCCGTCCTGCGGCGTACGCAAACGTGCCGTCACCTTGGTGCCCAACGGTAGCGGCATCGGTATCTTCTCGGGCATATCGGCCAGCAGCAGCGAATCCTTCAGTTCGCCCGGTTTGCGTGACTGCAGCGTACGCATCAGCTGCCGCTTGCGCTCCAGCTCGCGTCGCTCCTCGATGAAGAAGGCCGCCGAACAGCGACGCGGCCGACCCATGCGTCGCCTGATGTTCACCCACTCGTGCCGGTTGAGGCGACGCGTGCCCAGCCGCGGTGTCAGCTCGTTCACATGGTTCATGAAGTCGTACTTGCAGTCGAAGAGCGGCGTGTCAATGTACGAATAGAACCACTCGGCTATGGCCCATTTGTGCGCCTTGGGCAGCTTCAGCAGGTTGCGCAGCCGGATGCCGATCGATTGGCCCAAACGCTTGTTGGCCGACGCCTGTGCCTCCGCCTTCTTGGCCGCGTCCTCGGCCGCTGCCATGGCAGCTGCGGCTGCAGCAATCTTGGCACCGCCGCCCGCTCCACGTCCGCGCATTCCGCCGGCCAGCTGCTGCTGCTGCTGTTGTTGGCTGCCCTTGAGGCCGCCGGATGCGCTGCTGGGCAGCGCCAGCGATTTGCCGGGTGTTTTGCGCTGCTTCAGCGACAGCTCGCCACCATCGATGCTGGTCGCCGAGTTGGAGGTGGAGGCGCCGCTGCCATTGTCATTGGAGCGCATGTAGCGCGACACGACGCCCTTGCGCTTCTTCAGCACCTTCGAGGGCGTCGTCTGCAGCTTGCCGGGACTGTCGCCGGCGCCGCGTGCCGGCAGCTTCTTGGGCGCCAGACTCACACGCAACGGCTTGTCGTCGTTGATGATGTTCTCGTCGTAGAACAGCGGATTACGCTTGCGTATGCGGGCGGGCATGCCGCGTGCGTTGAGCGTCAGAATCGGTGCCTTTTGGCATTTGGGTTTGGGTGGCGGGGCGCTGCCCACACGCTGTAAGCCCAGCGTTGCCAGGCTGAAGGCTGGCGGCGGCTCATCGGGATCCTCTTGGTTGCTGTCTGCTTCCTCCACCTCCTCGTCATCGTGTTCGTCCTGTTCCATGCCCTCATTCTCGTCGGCTTCCAGTTCCTGCTCCAGTTCATCATCGTGCTCGTGCTTGTTGTCAGCGTGCACGTTGTGCTTGACATATTTGCTGAGGCTGCTGCTGCTGGCTGCCATCAGTTCATCCTCGTCGTCGTTGTGGTTGGTCACTGTTGGCGCTTTGCGTACGGCGGCCACGGACTTTCGTGGTCGACCCCGGTTGCCGGTGGGTTTGGTTTCCGTTTCGGGCATCGTTGCCAACGAGCAATTGCTGCAAAATTTCAATATAAATTAGACGGATATGCTTGGAATTGATTGGTGACAAAAATGATTTGTCCAACATTAAGCAGTAAACTATCTTGAAAAAATGATTAAATATCTTTGAAAGCTACAACTGGTTTGTGTCTTCGATAATCACTAATTTAAGTACCTGCTATGGTTTGTGTCTTAACTTAAATTTATCTGTTCACACAAAAATCGTGCTCAGGCCAATATAATTTAAAATTGTATGATAATTTAGTGTGTTTTGTTAATAAATAATAAAATAATAAAAACATTATCATTTTTGTATGATTACCGTGTGATATTTACTAAGTTACTTACAAAAAATATTATCATTAAAGGAAAACGTTAAATTTACTATTAAAATGTATATAAAATATATACATATATTTATGTGATTAACTTATATTTATTCTTCCATCTGTGTTTCCATCTAAATCCAAAAGTATTCGAAATAAAACAACAACGCTATTGGCTCATGTTTGGTTGACTTTATTTGTATATATATTGTATATATATATAATTTAATATATATTTTTCATTCTCATTAATTTTCATATTTGTTTTTTGTTTTTATTTGTTGTGTGTAATACTTGATTGAAGGATCTTGAATACACATACATACATACATATGTACACACATATGCATAATTATATATTCGTACATATATTCGTAATTCAAATTAAGCACAAATACAATTTATTCACTTGTTATATACGTGTTAATAGGTGGATGCATGTGTGTATTTGTGTACGTGTGTGTTTGTGTGTGTGTAGTAATTGATTTAACTCCGCGCATAATTTAATACCTATACATACATACATATATAAATACAGGTAGGTGTGTAGGTGTTGGTTTGTGTATGTGTGTGTAATAATGTTTCTAAACGTTTTTCATATAATTTGTATTTAAGTAGTTGACGTTTCGTAATACGTTTTTTTAGTTAATGTTTAACTTTAGATTGTAAATTTGCAAATTAACAAGACAAAAAAAAGGAAATCAATCATAATGATTATATTAGTTCTCCTAACTGTATGCATTTTACGTGACAACAAAGGAAAACTATGAAATAAAATAATATTTGTAATAGTTATGTTTGATGTTTATCGTTTCTGCTGTTGTTTTTCGTTTTCGTTTTCTCGCTTAACTTTGCGCAATACATTTTTATAATTTTTTTTTAACTTTTCGTTTAGTAGTTGTAGATAGATAACAATACATTAGGCATAACAAATATCAATATCAATAATAATAATAATAATTATAATCATAATAATGTAATAGTAATAGTTACAGTAGTAATAATTATAATAATAATAATAATAATAGCATAAGTAGTAATAACAGCATTAATTCTTTGTTTTTATATTTCCTTTCTCTTCGTTTCTCTGTCTCTATCGCATTCGCTCTTTCGTCTCGTTTCAATTCCATTTCGTTTAAACAAATGTAGTTAAAGTCGATTTATCGATTTATTTTTGTTTTTTTTTCTCTTTGTTTAACATTTAGTTTATAGTTTGCAAGTAACAACAAAACAAAAAGCATTCATTTACTACGGGACTTCCCCACATCCATCCGTATAGCAGGCTAAATCTTAGGCTACAGAATACAAAATACACATCATAAATAGAGTAAATGTAGATAAACAGCGACGTTCCGAATTCCCAAACCGCAACCAAATTCACCATCATTTCAAAACACAAAAAAAAAATTAGTGAAACAATTAAAAACTGGAAACGGAAATAAACACTGCTCCAAGGTTAGTATTATTGTGCTTAAGGGAGATTTGGAGGTCCATCTCGATAGAAGTACTATGTATACATATATATAAATATATATCTGGTAAAGTTGTGTTGCGGTGCGTGGATTTGGAACAAAAGGCGCTGTTCTAGTGGTACAAGAAACAAGAAGACGAACGTTTTAAAATCGCACAAATACAATTAAAATACACAAATACAAATAGATATCATACATAATAAATAACAGATGCTGCTTATTTTCATTACTATTATTTTCTTTTCTTTTCTTTATTTTTTTTTTTTTTGTTACTTTTTCACTTTTTCGTTTTTCTATTTTCTTTACCGTTATCGGCTACCGCTGCTCAGCTGCTTGCTTTTTTCGATTGTTTGTTTATCATACGAATTATTGTTTTAGTTGATGTTGCTCTACTTAGCTGGTCGCTCGCTTTTGAAGCCCGCGTTGTTGATTGCCTAAAAAATAGTATGCAGCTCAGCTGCTCAGTTTTTGTGGCCTAACGACGTTGGACTCCACCACTGACTTCAATACATATACATACATATATCGGTCTCTCGATAAACTGTCTCGCCTGCCCACATCTTAGACATTGAAACGCGTCTCGGAGCCATCGGCCAGCATTAGCGTAACGGTGCGATTGTTGATCCAAACGAGCTTGGCCAAACGCATCGGATTCAGACGCGACACATCCGGTATGGGCGCCGTCGAATAGCCTTTGGTGCAGCGCGTCTGCGACTGTCCCAGACCAAACATCCCAGTGGATGTCTGCCAGAAGGACAAACGATTCTCGGCACACGAATATGACACCAAATACTTGCCGTCCGGCGAGAAGGCCAACGAGGTTATCGGATGCGTATGCGCCGGTATCATTTGGCATTTATTCTGTCGCAGCTCATAGATGGCCAAATTGCCGCTGTTCGCGCCGACAGCGATGCGTCGCGTCTGCGCACAATGCGAGATCTGATTGAACTTGCAGATGGCCGGACAGAGTTCGGCGAGGCCGCGACTCTTCAGCTCATTGCTGTCCACACAGTGCAGCGCAATGTCCATCACCTCCACCAGCAGGCCGGCAATCTCCGACTGCATCTTATCGATCAGCATCTCCACACACTGCAATATCTCGCTCTTCGCCTTGTACAGCACCGACTGCGTCAGCGGCGTATTTATCGACTGTGCATTCTGTTGCATGGTATTGTAGCGTGCCACCTCGCGCGCCATCGTGGTAATGAAGGCCGCCGGTCGAGCGGTGGCTATCAGGCGCAACGCATGCCGAGCTGTGCGACAAGCGTCCGCTTGCGGGGTCAGCGGCAACTTGTAGTTCAGATTGGGCACCGCTTTGCCCTCGCACGAGATCTCCAGCAGACCCAGCAGCACCTTGGACACATCCAGATACGGTTCCCACACCGTGAAGCCACGGCCCAGCAGATCGATGGCGGCGCGACGCAGCGGGGTGTACTGCGGCAACTTGGGGGACGGCGGTGCGTACAGGAGATGCGCCAGCGCCATCGATGTGAGGCGTGCCAGATTGTTGGCGATGCCAAAACCTTCCACCACCGATGACTTGCGGCGTTCGGTGTGCGCGGAGCTGATGCTGCCGCGATGATTGGGCGACTCCTGCGAGATGTCCTGACCGAACTCGGCACCGATGACGCCCAGCAAAATGACCGCTGTGGTCTGTTTGCGTTTCAGCTCCGATAAACTGGACGGTTTGCGTATTATCTCCTCCTCCTCCTCCTCGTAGTCCTCGTCCTGTTGATCGGCCGCGTTGCCGCCAGCCCCGTTGCCTGGCACTCCGCCACCGCCGCCGCTGCCTCCGCCGCCCATGGACTGTCCACCTGCGAGCGCGTTGCTGCCATTGCCCATCGAATTGGCAGCCCCAGTGCCAGCGTTGCCAACTCCGCCGCCACCCGCCTGGCTGTTCAGCAAGGCGGCGACCTGTTGGGCGCCCACAATTGGCTCCGTGTGCGTGTAGAGCGGCAAATACTGCGCCCAGCTCTCCACCAGCTGTTTGCGTCCCTTTTTGCCCATGCGCGTGAGCTCGCCCAGCAGTATTTGCTGCGCCGCCTCGCGTATCTCGATGCAGTGGTGCTGCCAACGCTTGACCATCATCTCGACCTGCGGACGCTTGAATTTCTTGGGCTCCAACGCTTCGATTTTGTCGGGCAGCAGGAAGCAATGATGGGTGGACAACAGGCTCCAGCCCTGCTTGATTTGCGAGGTGTGATGCGCCAACAGCTCTTCGCGTTCCTCCTCGTTGCTCAGCGTGGAGTCCGCGCGCTGCGCCAGACGCTGCAGCTTCTTGTGCTTCTCGCTGTCCGGCAGAAAGGAGGCGGCGCTCATCGACATCAAGGTGTTGGACATGGCCACCAAGGCCAGTATGTGATTCGAGGTGAGAGTGGTGCTCAGCTCCCAGTGCAGACGCGACGTAAAGATGGCGGTCAGATGCTCCAGGCGACGCAGCTCTTCGGGCAACGGTCGCTTCTTTGAGCTGGTGGGCAGCTGCAAGCCGGGCGGTATGGCGTAGTTGTTCTGCCACGTGGGCAGCAGCAGCGACATGTAACCGGCCTTGGAGAGCACACCGTACGAGATGGGCACAATGGGACGCAACAGGCCCAGCTGCGATTCACAGACCTTGTCGAGATGCGGATCGAGGCCCCACGAGTGCAACAGCGACAGCAGCAGTTGTGCCACCTCCATGACGTGAGTCACCTCCATTTTGGAGGCGATTTTACTCTTGAGATCCTGCTGCTGTTCGTCGTGCATTTCCACCGCCTTCTGCAGACTCTCCACCTTCGCCTGCACCTTCTTCTCCACAATTTCGGTCTTCTCCTTGAACTTTTGCACCAGGCCGTGCTTGTCCTTGTCCTTCAATATCTTCTCCACATCGACGGCCTTGTTCTTCACCTTGATGAAGAAGTCACCGATCTTTTTGCTCGCATCAATGTGCATCGATTTGCCATCCTTGGGATTGCTTAAATGAACACCCAATGCCTCGAGCGTGGCCGGCGTCATCTGTGCATATTCCTCGCTGTGCAGCTCAAAGATCAAACCCTCAATGTCAAAGAACAGTATGTGACTCTCGGCGTCCTTGGGATTGGTGCGCAGTCCCTGGATGACCAGCGGATTGCTGCGATGCTTCATGAGGAAGTCAAAGTTGCCCTGATTGTGGCCCTGCAGCTGCTGCAACTGATGTATGCCCCGCTGTGTGGCATGCCGTATGGCATTCATGTTGCGCGACTTTAGACCACGGAAGAAATGCACTGCAGGATTGGCCATGCCCATTTCACTGGCGGAATTGGCCGCTCCACCGCCTCCCGACGAACCTCCGCCGCCGCCCTCTTCCATCGCTTGCTCGTCGCAGGCGGACAACACTTCCTCGGCCAGCATGCCGTGTAGCACGCGATCCAAGTGTCCCGTCTCCATTTGCCACACGTAGACGCTGCCATCGGAGCAACCAACGATCAAGAAGTCATCGAGTGGCCGCCACTTGATGGTGACGACTGGAAACAGATGGCGACTGGCGAGCGTGACGCATTTGCGCTCCTGCAGGCTGACGAGCGTCACGGAATGGTCCGAGGCCACCGAACAGATGCACTTGAGGATGCGCGGACTGCAGCTCTCGGGCGGCACCAGCAGCTGTGTGATTTCGCCGGCATGCACACAGAAGCGATGCAACAAGCTGCCGCTGTACAAATCCCACAAGCAGACGGCGAAATCAATGCCACCGGACAGCAGATGTGATTTCTCGTAACGCGGATGCACCATCGACGGGCACAACAAGCAATTGACGCGTCCCCGATGGCCGTAAAGTATCTGATGCGATGGCCAGTCGCTGAAATTCTGCTTAATGCCCACGAGCAGCTGCATCATAACCGTCTGCGTGGCAGGCACAATCACAATGCTGCCATCCTCGCGTCCAATCACCAGACGACTCTGCTGTGGCAAATAAATGCTCGACGTCAGCTTCACCGGCGACTCGGTGATGCGCGACAATTGATCCAATATGCCCACCGGCGGTGGATCCATTATGGACCATGCCTCCACCAGCGAGGTGCAGACATGCGGCTTCTGGATGCGCGGCGGCATTTGCTTGGCCTGCAGTATGCTAATGTTGTCCAACGGCACCTCGGGCACATTCCACACCGAGATGTAGCCTTCGGAATCGCCGCGCAGAAGGAAATGCGTCTGATTGGTGGCGCTGCCGTTGAGCAGCTTCATCGCTGGCGGACAGGACAAAACCTTGTCGCCAGCATGCTGCAGCACATAGTACAAATAGGGAGCGTCGCGCACGACGCTTTTCGAGTGAAATTCCTTGTTGTCCGGTATGCAGTTCGCTGGCAACTTGTACAGATATCCCTTGCCCTCATCTGTCCACAGCATCACGCGGTCGGAGGTGATGAAATCACCGCCTTGCCAGCGTTCGCGAGCGGGCGCAATCACCGAGCACAATACAGTAAAGTCGCCGGCATCGTAAATCTGCCAGTATTTGGTGCAGACGAGGAGCACAGTGCGCTGATTCTGAGCACAACAGTTCATGGTGATGGCATTCAAGCAGCGTATCTCCTTCGATTCGTTCTCATAGATGGGCTCCGCGTGCTTGTTCTCATTGCCCGTCAGCGTCCAGACCTTGACGGTGCCCGTCGTTGTGATGGCGAGCACAACATCATCCTTGCGCCGCATGGGACGCAAGACGTGTATGGCCGATATCCAGTCGGGTTTCACCTTCGAGCTGAGCACATATATCACCTCCAGACTGAACGGATCCATGACCATTATTTCGGCGTAGTAGCCAATGCAAAAGAGACGCACATCCTCGCTGTTGGCCGTGTGATAGCTTTGGATTTGTGTGTGCACCTGTGGCAGCTTGACAGCCTCAGTGCATTTGCCATCGATCAGATCCCAGGTGCACATCTCACCGTTCTCCGATGAGCTGACCAGAAAGTTGTTCTCGGGCAGCAACGAGGCGCGCACCAGGCACAAAACTGGCGCTGAATGGCCGACGAGCAGGCAGCGTGGCGACATCTTTAGTGTGCTCGGCTCCACCTGCCACAGGCAGATTTGTCCGTCGTAGCAGCCGGTGACGAGTGTGCATTGATCGTCCGACAGAAAGACACTCGAGATGCAGTGCGTCGGCGCCGTGGGACCCCACAGCACCACGGGCACCACCAGATTCGTGCTCACCATGATCCAGCTGCTGCTGCTACTCCAGCTGCTCCTCCTCCTCCGCTTTCAGTTGTTTGTATTGTTAATTATCGTGCACGTATCACGCTCTTGTTGTTGTTGCTGTCCGCTGTAAGAATTTATTAGTAAATATTGTGGGCAACACACAGACGGAACATTGGCGAATCTACACTCCAAGAGTGTCGGTGTGTGTGTATGTGTGTAAACAGACAACAGTGAAAGCTCGCTCAAGATATCTTTCTTTCTAGAAGGTCATACAAAATAAGGACAGTAATTTATATTTAGAGCGTTTAAAATAATAGCTACATTTTTGTTTCGTTCAAATTAAAATGTAACTTTTTTTTTACAATATGTATACAAAAATTTTAAAAAGGGTATTAAAAAGTTGAAGCAAACATACAAAATTTAATATATGTATATTTCACAGCCAAAAACTATTTAAATAAATAACTTTTTTTGGGTCCGAATTTTATGCAGTCCCTGATATAAAAAAAAAAGTGTTTTTTAAAGAGAAGCGTCTGGTAAACAGATTTTTACTGTATAAAAATGAGAAATGACGAAATCAGTATTACGCAAAAATAAAGAAGCTAAATCAACATTCCGGCTATAACTGATATCTGACCACTTTGAAGCGACTTGAAGCTGATAATCATAATACACGTAATACCGAAATTTGACAGTTAATCGCTTTGGTCAGTGAAGTGTTTACGAATGACAGACACAAGGCAGAATAAGAGACACAATAAGTTCATGGAAAAGTTAGTTTACTGTACTTGAGACAGAGAAAGCAATAAAGAGAGAGAGACGTGCAAAGTCAGGCGTATTGAATATCAAAAGATAAACAGAACTCAGTTGTGTGTTATACAATTGAGGGGTGCTGGAGACACAAACAACCTTGGAGAGTAAAAAGTCAGGATGGCGAAAACTTAACTGTCAACTACTATATAGACGACGAACTATTTGATCGACAACAAACAGACTTAGTAAATACTTTAAGTAAGCATTTGCTAGTGTGCCAATTACGAATGCCGGATAAACAGACGGACAGATGGACGGACTTAATGGGAATTTGTGGATGTTGTATGTGGAGTGTGGGAGGCGCGAAAGGTGGCCAGGGGGAGGCGCGCGCATGTTTTGCGCACTTGAAATACGAATGACAATTAGCTGCAGCAGCTGAGACAAAATATGGCAGAGCAGAAGTCATCAATTAATAATATGCTAAATTAATAGGCTGCCGACGCATTGCATTTTTTGTTGTTTAATTTTTTGGTCACACAAATAAATACGTATAAGGGGGAAAGGGAAGAAATAACTGCTACCCAATTGTGGGGTGCACGCACACTCTAAAACAAACACATACACACACACACAAGCACACGCACTCATGTAGAGCCGCCAATAAATAATAATTGTAGATAACTTAGCATTTTTAGCTAACATTTTCTGTTGTTGTCCGTGTGCGTTTTGCGTGTGTTGGTGGCGCGTGATTGCTCCTCCTCCTCCTCCTCCCTTCCCACGCTGTCCGCTCCTCTTCTCTTCCAATTGGAATTATTCTGCGATTGCTCTTGTGCTATTGATCCTGATCCGTGCGCTGCTGCATTGTCAGTGTTGTAAATTAGTGTTGGTTACCGCAGCGCAGTTATGGAATGTCGTCGTCGTCGCCGTTGTCGTCGTCGTTGTGTTGTAGTTCTAATTTGAATAAACTCTGTGTGTGTGTTTTTCTTTCCTCTCTCGCTCGCTCTCTCTCCGTGTGTCGTTCAATTACAGCACACACACGCACACACACACACGCTGGCTGGCTGCTGTTATTGTTGTTGCTCGTTTTTGTTATTGCTATCGCGCTGTTAGCGATTTTTTCATATGTATTTTATACTATTTTTTTTTCTTTTTTCGTTTTTCGCAGCTATTACAACACTTTGCGTACAAAACATTAATTGTACTTTTGTTAACTCAAATATATATATACACACTGTTCACGATTTAACAAGTAATTTGTAATTTTTACTTTGTATTAATCTATTTGTTTTTCTAATTTTTTTTTTACTTTTTTTATTTTTAGTGCACACGAAAATCTGCTGAGCAGAGAAAAAAGCATTGAAGATATCGACCGTGGTGGTAAAGTTTGTCGATTAATTTGCTAGGGTTGCCGCGTCATCGAACAGAAACGATACATTCTTTGGCATTTTCGAGGGGCTGGCAACCCTGCCTATGCAATTTTGATATTTTACTTAAATTTTTGCGTTTTTAGGCGTTTTTCATGTGTGTGCTGCCAATAAAAAGCTCGCTCAACATGTTTAATGCTTTTAATATTGGCTTGCCACAAATTTAACGCACTTATGACGTTGCCACAGGCGCTTTAGGTACATGTGTGGAGCGTAATGTTGTTGTCGATTGCCCAACGGACAACGCAACTTAACAATTTGGCAGCGCCTGCAGCACAATGCGTATAAATGGAGCGCATTGAACGCAGCGCAAGTATTATCATTTGTGATTATGCTGCATGCAAGGATCTGCCAATCTAGTGCGATGGAAACACATTTAGAAGTGTGCACACACATATGTAAATAAATACAAAAAGTACACGCTTGTCAACATGAAGCTAGCAGTTGCTGTTGCTTTCGTGTCTTCCGCAACGCTTAAATCATAAATGGACTGTTTGGGCTAAACATAATCGTGTACTCACCGATTGAAACTTAATGTGGTGTTTAGTTTATCACTTTTGTTGCACTTTCTTTTGAAATTGAAGACAAAACGTTCTGGAACACACTCTTTTGAATGGCGGCTAGAAAAGAAAACCAGTGATGAGTGTTGTGCTGCAGAGTTGCTCAGCGTTCGGTTATCGATTTATCGAACTACGATTTCAATTGCAAATCTTCAATTAAAAATTAATAGAAGATGCTTTCTATGTGGTCATATTTCTTACAAAGTACTTACTAATTTTAAATATCATTATTATTATTATGTCAAACGATAACAAGTTACTAAATAACAATGAACGCATCAGTTTTAATAAAAACATCAAACTTATACTGTAAATAAGTAGTAAATTTATTTATGATTGTGTTTACAAATGGTTTTTAGGAAATTATTTTGCTAATTTGTTAGTTATAATGAAAAATCATTTTATAGTTTTGATTTGCATACTGTAAATTGATATCGATCTTATAGGTTGCTGGTAACACTGTACTGTTATGAGTAGCTCTGTTAAACGAGTTTGTTGATAACAAAAAGATATTGATTTTATTGTTTCCAGAGAAAAAGTCCTTGAAAATATACAATAGTATATTTTATTCAATAATACAATACTTATATGATTGCATTTGTATTATTTGGCTTCAATCGAAATCGAACAAAGAAATGTAAAAACATTGTGTCATCGATGTTTGCCATCTCTACGAAAAGTGTAACCAGGTGGTAATGCTCTGCTACATGGTATAAACGTCTATTTCAGAAATGCGGCTGTGGTCACACTGTGATAAATAAAATAGCGATCATATAAATGCGGCGGCTGTTACTAAATAACAATGGACAATTCTGTGTGTCCCAGCTGGTTACGCGGCATGTGAGCGGCAGCAGCGCTGCCCAAGCACAAAAGGAGCCACGCAAGCCCCAGTCCAGCACAACAACGGCGCCAGAAAGTAAAGAGGATAAATATGGTGCCAAATATTGCATGAATCTGGTGCAGTAAGTAAAAAGCTAACTTCCCAATGATAAAGATTAACGATTGCCACACAGGAAATACGACTATGAGAACTATCTGAGCACGCTGCTGCTGCCCAAAGATCTGCGTCCGGCAGCGTTTGCCCTGCGCGCCTTCAACGTCGAAGTCTCGCGCTCCGTTGGAGTTCAGGTGAGTTTATGGCGAATGCAAAAGAAGTCTCAATGTCAATACTTTTGGGCATTTCACAGGTTAGCGAGCCACAAATATCCAAGCTGCGCTTGAAGTTCTGGTACGACTCCATCGACAAATGCTTCGAACCAGCTGCCAACAGCTCCTATGTCAAGGATCAACCGGTGCTGCGCGAACTGAAGCGCACTGTGGGCGCTCGCAAGCTAAACAAGATCTATCTGCGACGCCTGGTTACGGCACGCGAACGTCCCGCAAATCAGGCATTCGAAACGCTGCGCGAACTGGAGGAGTATGCGGAGCAAACGTGCTCATCCATGTTGCATCTGCTGGTGGAGTTGAGCGGTGTCAAGGATCTACAGGTAGATCATGCAGCCTCGCATCTAGGCAAGGCGCAGGGCATTGCGATGTTGCTGCGTGCCATACCGCATGCTGGACGGCAGCAGGCGGTATGTGTGCCGCTCGAGGTGCTGGTGAAGCATGGCGTGAGTCAGGAGCGCATTCTGCGCAGCGATCGCAGCGACAAGGGTGTGGAGGAGTGCATCTTTGAGGTGGCTAGTTTGGCCAACACGCACTTGAAGTTGACGCGTCAAATGCTGGCGCAGGTGCCGCCTTTGGTGCGCAAGATCTTTCTGCCCGCCGTTGCCACCGACGGCTACTTGGAGCGCCTGCGTCGTTCACACTTTCTGTGAGTCTAAAAAAATCTTGGAAAAATTACAATATATATTTCAATCATTTGAATTGTAGCTTGGCGCATCCCAGTTGCATGAAGCGAGACACTTTGTTGCCGGCACGCCTCTTCTGGAAGACACTGTTCAACAAATACTAAGGCTTAAATAAGTAAATTTTTAATTTGTTAATTATTAAAAGCAGTTACGTAACATTTAAATTGCTTTTTGAATTGCCACCAAATCGATGAATCGATAAAGATGGGTCTAAAAATACTGTTAGGTAAATTGATATACCGTTTTTTAGATGTTTGAATGCAAGTTAATGCTTTAAAGTGTATGATATAAATTTAATAAATTAAAATTAATCTAAATAAATATATTTTAATTCTACCTGTTGTAATTATTATTATTCCAACTCACTTCATACTTTTTGGTATTTAAATATTAAAATACCAAAAATGTTGGCCCACTTTAAAGTTAAGCTGCGGTCACGCTGCTGCTATTGCTTTAAAGAAAAGCGCGGTGTCTTCTATTTTAGTTTTTAGTACAACAGCAAATAAGTAAAATATATTGGAATGTGCCACAAGTTTTGAATAAATGTTCTCTATTTAATATTAATGTGCCCTTGTGTGTTAAATTTGCAAAAAACGGAGCCGTGCGCCAGCGCACCACGAATTAACAGCACCGTTTTAAAGTGAACAAAATCCCAACTAACATTCAAATGTATTCAAATTAGAATTTTATGGTGAGTGTTTCACTTATTGGAATACAGTTGTTGCTATACATATGTATTTATTATCACTCGTAGTTTTTGTTTTTGTTTGGGTCAATGTAATTTTCAATATGCGCCATTTTTTTTCAGTACACGCAAATTACAACCTTAATCTGCCTTTCTGCTTTACGCGATCGTCTTCAGAAATAACGGAATTTGTGCACCTTCTATTTCACTCGCACTGCACTCTAAATAAGACTACAGTTACTTGTACACAGTGGTGGCCAACAAATGGTGCCAGTCCAGTTAGAGTAAAAACACTAAACAAATAAGAATCAACTGAAAATTAAAAACTGCACGAAATAAATGAAATAAAGCCACAAGCGTTGTGCACAAAAATTAAAATATTAAAAAAAAATACAAAATAAAATTTAAAAAAATTCAAAAACAAATTAAAATCAAAAATAATTACAAAAAAATTTAAAAATACAAATGTACGTTTTACAAATAATTTAGTCTTAATTATACACTAAACAAAAAATTGCGCCTACAAGTTTACAAATTGCTTTGAGTCATTTTTGTATATACACAAAACTCAAAGCGGCGCCTTCGAAAAAAAGAAAAACAAAAGAATAGAATTCTTAGATCCTTCTTCTGGGCTATGTACACGACCAGGGCTGAAATGAAGATCTTTGCTACGAATGCTGTCGTCGGCAGCGCGGCGGACGGCGTTGCTGCAACGCCAACAGCAACAGCCCAGCAGCAACAGCAACGCGACTTTCGTTGTGGCGCTCAAGTAAAGTTCAATAAATACAACAACAATAATAATAACAATAACAAATCTGCGAATATTTTGCGACAAGCGAAATACAACAACAATAGCAGCACCAGCAGCAACAACACCAGCAACAATAACAGCAACAGCAGCAGCGATAATAAAAATGCCAAGCGTCAGCAGCAGCAGCAACAACAACAGCAGCAACAGCAACATATGCACTACAACAACAACAATGTGCATAATTTTACACGTAAAAAATATTATGGCAACAACTCCAACAATAATGGCTACAACAGCAATCAACAGCAGCAGCAACAGTCGACATATTACCAGCAGCAGCAACAGCAGCAACATCAACACACGGCAACAGCAGCAACACCAAAGCTGGCCAACAACAACAACAATATTATGATAAAAAATCAAAATATTGTTGACGAGATCAATTGCAAGCAGAGCAATGATACTAACAACAACAACAACAACAGCGATAGCAACAACAATTGTGGCGCAAAGTTGCAGTTGAGCAACAAGGTTAAGAAACACAATTCGCTATCATCAACCACCGAATCCTCCAGCTCCTCATCCTCGTATTATCACAGCTGCTCTGAATCATCGTCACTGCAAACGTCAGCAACAAGCTGCAGCAGCAGCAACAACAGCAGCAGCAACAATATTAGCAGCAGCAATCAGCATGAGGATGAGCAGCGACAGCAGCAACAACAAAGCACACCGCCAACAATAGAAACAGCAGCAACATCGAAGCAGACGCCTTCAGCTGCAATGGGACAGTCGGATTGCAGCAGCGGGAACAACAGCAACGGTAACAACAACAACAACCACAGCAACGGCAACAAGGGCCAAAGGACACGACAGCAACCGTTGTGCTTCTGGAAGACAAGCTATCCACAGCAGCCCACGTTGCAGCAGAAAGAAGTGAGCAAAATTTCAAAATTTTCAAAATATGAGAATAATATTACCCGATTTTTTTAGTTTAGTAACACTATATTCACCAGCATTATTCAAATTGATCAGCAAAAAAAAACTAGGAATTAGCTTGTCTCACAAAACCCCAAAACTGTTCAAATTGTTTTAATTAAACTATTTTCAGTTGAAGGGACCCTAATTACTTTAATGGGAATTGATTAACGTGTTATTTCATGAAACTATTTTCGGCATCCATCAAAGAGATCCTAGATACTTTTTCAATAACATTTTCAAAAATAATTACACAAAATTTCGCATACATTTTTGTGATTTGTTCCATAAATATGAAATGTAAACTTTTGTTATGTAGTTCCATGGAATTTTACGTGTAATTGTGTTAATTTTTCAAATAGCAAATTCGTAAGAATCATAGAAATACATTTCATAAAAAACTAAATGTAGGGTAAGGAGTTACAGTTTAATTACTGCGTTGGCTATCATGAACTTATTCAGTTGAGTGTATATTCATAATCAGAAGAATATACAACATTAATACTTTTTTATATGTTGTAAATTACAACTTGTAATTGTTACGAAAAGTGTTCTACGTCTGTTCGTCCGTTCGCTTGTTATATGCCAGCCAATCTCTTTGCTTAATAGCTGTCCTTATCAATGTTGTCAATTTGTTCTTTTAGCGGACAGATCTATCCTTTTTAAATCAGCTATTTCCGGAAAAAAAACCTCCCCAATTTATCCTTTATTAATACCTTTTAGGAACACTATTAGTTAGAACCAGCTAAATGAAACTTTACGATCACGTAGATATATTAGGAACGTGGTTATCTGAGACTATTTTTAAGCTAGCCTTGACAATAACGTCATCCCAATATTTGGGCTTGTTACAGCAGCAGTTGGAGGCGGCCCTGGCCACACAAAAGGAAACTGAACTGGCAATTGCAGCAGCAGCAGCAGCCGCCGCCGCTGCGGCAGCAACAGCTGCAGCAGCACCACACGCAACGGAACAGCAGCCACATTATTATCAGTATTATTATTCACAACCGAAGCAATTGACGATTGCATCGTTTCTGCAAAAGGATCTGCTGTCCGAAGTGGAAAAGGCCAACAAGCAGCAGCAGCAGCCGCAACAACAACAGCACCATCAACAGCAGCAATCAGGTGGCTATCAGCCACGTTACCGCAGCAATGTCAACTACAACTACAATGGCTATCAGCAACAGTCGCATCATGCTGCCCATGGACAGCAGCAGCAGCAGCAACATCACAATAATCACAGGCACAACACGCATTTTCGGAACAACAAGAAGTTGCATTATGGCAGCAACAACAACAGCGGCAGCAGCAACAACAACAACAACACCAGCAACGGCAGCAGCAACAATAACAGCAATAGCAACAACACCGCGGCAGCAACAACATCAGCGCAAAAGACCTTTGAGATTTGGCCAACGAACAATTTTAATGGGTCGCATCGACGCATGCACCATGGAAACGTTGGTGGCGGCAATGGCAGCAATGGTTACGGCGCGCCTGCCAAAAACGAATACTATCAGCAGCAGCATCAGCATCAGCATCAGCTTTCGTATCATTTGCTGCATGGCAAAGAGCATCAGAACTATCACAATCTCACCTATGTAAACATGGATGTGCCGCCGCCGCCCGTCATAGCAACAACACCAGCAGCGGCAGCAACACCAATTGTTCCTGGCATGACTAAGTTGCCAGCGCTGTTGGCCGTCTCGCCAACGCCATCCGCGTCGTCATCGACATCAGCAGCTGACGCAGCAGCAGCACCAATTGTTGCGCCAACAGCAACAGCAACAGCAACGGGCAACAACAACATGTTTCTGCAGCCGGCGCCAGCAATGCAACTGTTTGGTCCTGGCATGTTGTCGCCAGTGTCGCTACCGCCCGATGCTGTGGCCACCACGCCCACAAATATGATTAGTTGTGCTCAACTCGACGAGGCAATCACAGCGGCAGCTGCCAACAACACCAGCAACATTAGCAACAACAGCGCCAGTTGCGGCAGCAGCAGCAACAAGAGTGTCGAGCTGCCAACGATGATGACAATACCAACCACCGGCTACGCTGCGTTGCCATTTATGCTGCAGCAACAGCAGCAACAACTGTTGTTTCAAAACAACAAACAGCAGCAGCAACAACAGCAGCAGCAACAGCTGCCACAGCAATTGTTCTTCGGCTTCGGCGATGGCTACAACAATCCTGCCGCGTGGGGTCACGCCAATTCACAGTGCTACTTGACAACCTATGGGCCCAATCCTAATCCCAATCCGAATGCGAATCCCAATGCCAGCAACAATCGCATGCCTGTGCATCGTGCTGTGTCGCCCGCCTTGTCCAGTTGCTCGATGGCCAGCGATGGTCAGTCCCAATGGAGCAATCGCAGTCAGTAAGTAAATTTCCTCTAAATATTTCAATCAGTGATTGCAGATTAAAGTTATTCAGCGTAATCTCGAAAATTATACATTATATAAAATTCCTTTTTTTTGCATTATTTTTTTTTGTCAAAAATTATGACTTATAATAATATTCAATTTCGCAAAATGAAAATTTTTTGTTTAAGATTAAATTTTATAATCTTCGAATCGAAAAATCGACAAGACTGCCAAGTTGTCGACGAAATTGGAAAATTGTCATAATTTAAAAACAAAAATCGAGAATATTTTCAAAATAGTGAAAACTGCAAAATGTAATTTGTTGAAATTTAAAAATCGACAACATTGGAAATTTTTCAAAATTGCCGAATTTCGAAAAAAAAACTAAATTTTTAAATCATTCGTAACTCTTGTTTTTGTATTTCAATTAAAAAAGGTGAAACAATTTTAAAACTATTATTTAATAATTAAAAAATCACGTCTTCTGCCATTTTATTCGATTAAAATTTTGATTATCGATTTACTTAATAATAATTGAAAAATAACTTTTATTTTCGAGTTTTTTTTTTAAATCTAAAATCAAACTTATAGCATAACTTGTAAATAATAAGTTCGATTATTTATAATTACAAAATTATAGTTGTGACAGTAATTGATTAAAATGAAACGATTCAAATTAATTTCACAGCCTGACGCCAACGGAGCAACTGCTGTCGGTCTCGCCAACGCCAACAGTCGCTGCAGCTGGGCAGCAATTGTCGCCACATCAGCTGGCCGGTTCGCCGTTGATGGCCAACATCAATGGGTTGCATGCCATGTTGCCGTTCAGTGTGCCACCGCCGCCAGCACACAATTTGCCGGTGGGAGCAGCTTATCCGCATTATTGCGGACCCAATTGTGGCTGCAATGGCAACGCTTCGTGGACGCCAGCGTGGTACGAGCTGATATTGCCACCAGATCGCTATCTGGATCATGCACGCAACGTGGAGTTGACCATGCAGCCGGAGCAACTGTTGTGCCACTGCAAGTACGACAATCTGTCGCTGGACATTTGGAAACGCTTTCGTGGCGCCCAACAGACGCATGCCATGTTCAAGCTGAAGATGCGACTGTGGCGTTATCTCTTCATCTGGATAAACGTAGGTATAGCTCGAGAGATTGCACAGAGTGACACTCTAGTAGATTTGCTTGCAGCAGCCTATGTTTTCGCGCTTTCGCATTTGTCTGGTTGGTTCGACCATCACGGGATTCGGAACGGACTCGTCGGACATCGATATGTGCCTGTTGCCGGAGCAGCCAACGCATCAACATCAGCAGCATCATTACCACAACGAACTGCGCGCCGAAGCACTGATGACATTGAATCTCTTTCACACGGTGCTTAAAGAAATGGGCAAGTAAAAAAAAATATATGTATATACATATATTTTATTATTATCAAGGACCAAATACAATTTTTTTTTTTGTAAATAAACAAATTGTTTAACTTGATAGACTAAGAACGAAATCAGTTACTACACAAAAATATTTAATTTTGGAAGTTTATAATTTTTTCGATTTTGTTTTTTTTTTATTTTGTTGCAGAAGCCTTTCATGATTTTAATCTGATCGAGGCGCGTGTGCCAATTCTGCGATTTAAGGACCGCACCAATGGCATTGAGGTTGATCTCAACTACAACAATTCTGTTGGTATCAAGAACACTTATTTGCTGCAACTGTACGCGCAGCGTAAGTAGCAAACAAAAAACTTTCCCTGGTATTCCCCTAACTAATTTCATCTTATCTCTGCTCAGTTGATTGGCGAACGCGTCCCTTGGTTGTGATCGTTAAGCTGTGGGCGCAATATCACGACATCAACGATGCCAAGCGCATGACTGTGTCGAGCTATTCGCTGGTGTTGATGGTGTTGCATTATCTGCAGAACGGTTGTGCGCCGCATGTGTTGCCCTGCCTGCAGACTCTCTATCCGGAGAAGTTCAATTTGAGTCAACAGGATTGTCTGGATCTCGATCTCATTGAGCCCATTGAGCCGTATCAAACGCACAACACGCAAACTCTGGGCGAACATCTGCTGGGCTTCTTCAAGTACTACAGCAATTTCGAGTAAGTACAGCATAGAAATACTACAAGAGTTTTTATAATCGCTAGGCATAGGTATTATAACTCACTCGTAAGAAAGAAGCATCTGCGATCCCTTTAAGAATATGTTATATATTTGATCAGACGCACTTTTTATAGTGCACGCAGATCAAGATTGTTTTAAAAAAATATAGAATTAATTTTTATGACCACTTAAGTTGCAAACGCAACAATGTTTGTAGGCAAACAAAAAAACTGTGCAGCCAATGGATAGAGGGTTCAAGCCTAGTCGCAAACAAAATTTAATTTAATTTGCTTTTATAAACCGCCTAATAATAAACAAGGCTAAAATTTAATAGGTGTCCTAGGTTCAAATACCACTTATGAAATTTTTGAAATTACATAAAATGTTTTCTTTTTTTTGTTTTTTTCCAAATTTAACAACTTAAGTCAATATTAAAAAATATTTTTGTACTCACTTGTTTATGTTGTATGCATGCCTGCAGCTTCCGCAACAATGCCATTTCCATACGCACCGGTGGCGTTTTGCCGGTAGCAGCATGTCGACTGGCAAAGAGTCCCAAGAACGATATACATCAGTGGAAGGAGCTGAATATCGAGGGTAAGTGTTGACAGCAGCAGCTTCCCTCCAGAGTATCTATTTATGCAATCTTCTTTTCATTGCAGAGCCCTTTGATCTGTCGAATACGGCACGTTCGGTGTACGACTTTGCGACGTTTGAGCGGGTCAAGGCAACATTCGTGCATTCGGCACGTCGCTTGGAGCACAGTCTGGATCTGACCTCCATATTCACACCCATTCATCATACACAGCGAATGGCCGTGCATCAGCCAGCCTTGCATCTGCAATCGCAGTCGCATCCAACGCACGCTCAACACCCGCATCCCCATCAGCATTTGATGCACACACGCAACACAGCACCGGTGACTGGTGCAGCTGCTGTTACGGCTGCCAAAATGATTCCGGCTGGATCATTTGCAGCGCCAGCTACAAATCTTGTCTAAAAGAAAGATTTACACAAAACATACATATGTTACACACACAACAGGTTAGTTTTCCAGCCAATTATATAGGGAAAATATCCATTTGCTGTGGCAACACATTCTGTTGGATCTGCATTTAAAATCCAATATATTTAGAGACTTTTCGTGTCATCCATTTTACATTTTTCTATAATAATAACTGTGATATACAAGATACAGCAACAATGCCTCTCTTCCCATTTTTACAATCTCAATAATTTACCTTTTTCTTTTATTTTAAATTTTACTTTGTGCAGCTTTGAATGATGCGTTTTTTCGTTGAATAGGGACAGATGTGATTTCATTAATTTGAGCTAAGCTTTGCGCCAAGAAATTAATATTTTTTCAACAATGAAATGCTTGCAATAAAGTATAAATTCAATTCAAAAATTTGCAGACTAAAATTGCAATTTCCTCAACAATCCATAAAATTATGCGAAAATCATGAAATGTCGCAACTGATTCTTCGAGAAGCGACCAATTCACATTGTCCACCTTCGAGCAAGATGATCGTCTGTAAAGATTATAATTAAAAAAAAAAGAACTCACAATAAACATCGAAAAGATTCTCGACAAGTTTTTGCTCGTAACTTGGCAGGAGGAATGGTTGACTGTTGTGTTTTCTGATAAGAAACGCTTCAATTTTCTTCGTCGTTTTTTTTTCTTCAGAAAAGGTTCCCTAACGTAACATCACAAAAGCAATATATTTTTTTTTAAAAAATCCTCCGAACGAGGCCCCAATATGAACTAATTGATTCCCTTTCGGGTTGATCTAGTATAGAAGTCGTCGCTATCTAAATGTATTGCTCTCGTTGTCGTATTTGTCTTGTGATTCAAGCTGAGTGCAATTAACACTCGCAGTCTTATTAAAAAACAAACCGGGTAGCTAGTACTTTAAGCGTTACGCATAGGTCAAGCATTTGAATTTCTATTTCAAGTTAATTAAGATTATACATAAGTTGTTTATTTATTTACACGCCAATAATATGCATCTCTTCCAGCCCACCCAAAACATATTGCAAAATGCATGTGCGATGGCACAAGAAAAACATATACACACAAAATAATGTAAACAATTCGAAAACATATTGTAAAACACATGAAATGTTTCAAAGTTTAAAGTATATATTTTGTAAATTCAAATTCAATGGTCAGCAGAAATGATCAATCGATTATAATTATTCGTCCACTGAATTTGAATAATTTCTTTATTATGATTAATTGATTTATTTTGTCTATGTGCATTATTTAAATTATGATAAAGTCGTAGCCCCCTCAATGTAATTGTAAAGTTCAATCGCTTCGCGTCAAATTATTGTAAGCATGTCAGATAAGAAAAGCGCGTGAATTTGTTTTATTCTCTCCCCTTTTTTGACTTTGACATGCAACGTTTTCAAAACTAAAAAAATGGGAAATGCATTAATGGAATATAAAGTATATTTAGCGAAAGAGCTGCAAGAGATATGGAAAGCAATCGATAGATAGATAGATATTACCCAAATTAAAGTCATTCAAACCATTGCCGAGTAATTAACAAATGCAACTTTCGTTTATAGTTTTTCATCTGTTCGCAAATTAAATGAAATTCTTTATTCAGAACTCTCTTTTAAAACTTGTTTCTGGGGGGCATAAACTGGATGGGATAGGGTTGGGGATGGTGTAGTGAAAATCACAATATTTACGTATGTTGAAAAAATATATATGTATATACCATTTCTTGTCAGTTATTGTTTTCTTGTATAATTGTTTATTCTTTGTTTATTGTGTGTGTGTTTTAGTGTAGTAAACAAATATGTTGCAACTGTGTGAGAATCACAATATTTACTAATGTTTTGCAAGATGCATTTTTCACTCAATTTTCTCGATTCGTCGAAAATATTAAACAATTAAATAAATTTTGTTGAAACTCAATAAGTTTTTGGGTGGTCGTCCCACTTTTTTGAGACGGTGCCATTTTAGTTATATTTTGTGATAATTATTTTCTTTTTTTTTTGTGATTTTTTTTTTTCATTTTTAAGTAACAAATTTTAAAATTGTTTTTACAATTTTAAGTTCAAAAAAATATATCGAATTGCTGGACAGAAACAGATCTCCAAGCAGTTCGATATGCTAATTTCGACGCCACATTTCGATAATTTTGGAAACACGCTTGGAACAGAAACATTTGGCATTCGCATACAATTAACAAAAACGTATTTGTTTTTATAAAAATAGTATTACAAACAGTGGCAAAAGTGGAATTCAATAGAAATTCTCAAGAAACTCGACAATGTCCAGACAAAAAAAAAAAAAAAAAGAAAATGACAAACAAAAAAAATAAAGCAAATTTAACGGCTAAGAAACGAATCATCAAATTTTTCGATTCTTTCCGTTTAAATTTGGTTCGCTTTTTTGTTTTCATGAAGTTATCGGGAATCTTGAAGCGGCATCGTCTTTTGCCCATCCAATCGATAAACGATACTTATGGCGCGTATGCTTAGCACATCGATGTGTTTGGTGTCGATCACCAAAAACGGCTTCTTATTATTTTTTTTTTTTGTATTTTGTTGGTTTTTTTTTGTTTTTTTTACGCGTCTCGCGTCCTGTCGCCCCGCTGCGGGCGTCAGCATTGCCGCCGCCAGCCAAGTCGTGCGACGTCCCACCGCCGGCTGCATTGCCGTGACTGTTGGTGGGGATCATCATCATCTGTAGGCTGTGAGAGTTTCTCCAAATGTGCCAGCTTTACTTTGGGCCTCGCTTGTTCTCCGTATGTATGTATGCGTGTGTGTGTGTGTTTGTATGTGTTTGTGTTTGCTGCCCCAAGTTGTTGCGTGTGTGAGAGAGCGAGAGAGTCAAAGATGTCTGTGTGTGTGTGTGTGTGTCCTTGTGTGCGAGTGGCCCTTTATATTGCTGCTGCTTGCGCCATTTTTCTCTCACTATCTCTGTCTCTCTCGCACGCTCGCTGTGTCGATCTGTGGCCATCTTGTCTTCCTGCTCTCTATTGTGTGGCCGAGTTTAGTTGTTCCAATATTCCAACATTCCCCTGCATGTGTACATATGTGTGTGTGTTTCATAATGGTCTCTTGTTTGTTGTTGTCCCATGCTGTCCACGTCTTCATTAACATTTTGTTGCTCTTCGTGTTGTTGTTATTCTTGTTTGTTGTTGCTGTTTGCTGTTGCTGCTGCTGCTGTTTGTGTTGTTGTTGTTGTTTTGTTCTCATCCGCATGCAAAAGCTGCCGCCGCATGTCGTTGCTGTTATCGCTACCGCTGCCGCCGCTGCTCTTGCCGCTGTTTGCCTGCTTGCTTGTTGGCTTCAAAGTTCTTTCAAATTGTTTTGTTGTTTGTTTGTAGTGTTCTTGTTGTTGTACATTTTGTTGTTTGCAATTGTGCGCGCGCCATCTCAACCTTCTCAGTAGGGTTGCGAGAATTGATTCAAACTGCGTTCGCCCGACTGTCAATCGATAAAGAAATGGAAACGAATTATTTTCAAGCATCGAAAATATACATTAATTTAACTCATTGCACTGGTAATTATTGAGAATTCGTCTAAAAACATTTATTAAGAATAAATTTCTATGTTTTTGATTTTGATTTTATATTCAAGTTTGTAAAATTTGAAATTAAAAAGGTGACTTAAAAAAAAAAGAAAATCGAAGCATACTTTTTGGGGCTAAATGATCACTAAAATATACAAAAGGAAGTACTGTATAATTGTTATACAAATATTATACCATAAAATATATAATTAACATAATACTGTGACATTAACAACTGATTTTCAAATATGTATACTACTTGTATATAGGGGGACTGGTAACGGCCATAAGGAAAAATGTAACGTCACCTTACCAGTCATGAAATATTCCGCACCATCTTTGGCTGATCCGCCCACCAAGATTTGACTCACTGATTATTATTATGATGATTATACTGTATTTACTAATTTTGTTTTTTTTTTTCATAATGTTTTTATGTTTGTATAATTTCTTTATTTATTTTTAATTTTTTATTTCACTTCTTATTTTTATTTGTTACTTAATTTTGTTGGTAAGCTATAAGGTGAATTACAAATATTTCCTATGTCCGACACCTGTCCCCCTATAGACGCTTTATGGAAATATCCATGCCAAAAATTAATAACTAATATCTGAATGATTTCCATCAGTATCTGCCTCCTACAAACGGTTGCTACAACTATCTGCCAACAAAATATATTTATGACTATATATTTGAAGAATCGAATGTAAGAAAGCAAATAGTCGAATGTGCTCGCTCCTCATTTTTGCAGTACGAAAACTTGTTTTTAAAACTCCAGCAAATTAAATTAATGAATGAAAATGAAAAAAAAGATCTTAGTTTTAGAGTCATGCACTTACCACATTGAAGGAAACGTCCTGTGAGAGCAGTCCGTCCATTTGCGAGATCTGGCCAAAGTCCTGCGACAGCTCAGGCTGCTGCGAGAGCGCAAAGCCGCTCGGCTGTGTCATTTGCAGGGACAACGATGTGGGCAGCTGGCTAAATGGCGCCGCTGCGATGCCACTCGATGCACCGCTTGCTGCTGCTGCTCCTGCTGCCGTCGACGACGATGACGCCGACGTTCCCGAGGATGTGGAAGCAGCTGTAGTTCCGCCAGTTGCCGTTGGCAACAATTGCCCATTGCCCGCCGATGCCGCTGTTCGTGCCTTGGATAACTTGCCAACGCTGCCGGTCGACTTCTTGGCACCGGAACCAATGGCTGCTCCAGCTGCACCTCCAATGCTGTTGCTGCCCAAGGGCGGCGCAAAGCTGTTCTGATTCTGTATGGCACGATTCTGTTTGGCCGCCATAATCGTCTGCTGATGCTGATTGTAGAATCGGGGCGGTATATTGCTCATGTTCATGAACATGCCCACGGGCACCGGCATATTGGCCAACGCAGCGGCGCCATGATCGTTCGATATATAACCAATATTATCATGCAGATGCGCTGCATTCCAATTGCCGCCGCCGCCGCCTCCGCCACCAGCTGCATTTCCGCTGCCAAAATTATTATTGCCGCCGCCGCTACCGCCATAGCCACCATATGCTCCGGCATTGGGACCCATCATGCTGTTGCCGCCGCCGCCAGCAGCAGCGCCGCCAGCTCCATAGCCGCCACCAAACGGACCGCCAGCATAGGGACCGCCGTTGAGGCTCTGCGCTGGATTCGATTGCATTTGGCGGCCGTAGCCGCTGCTACGCTCATAGATGGAGCCGGGCACCATCACCTCCTTGGCATCGGCCATCATGGTGGACATGAAGTGGGCGCCAATGTTCATGCTGTTCACCAGCTTCTTGGGCTTCTGGAAGTGTATCAGCGACTCCTTCAGATTGTTCAGCGAACCCTCGACCAGCACCTTGCGATCCTTGTAGAAGTTGAGCAAATGGTTCCACAACTGTTGCTTGGCCAGCACCTTGGGATTGCCCACAATAATGATGCCGTATTTGGCACGCGTCAGCGCCACATTCAAGCGACGGGGATCGTTGAGGAAGCCAATGCCCTGACGCTCATTCGAACGCACGCACGACATGATGATAATGTCCTTCTCGCGGCCCTGGAACGCGTCCACGCTGGCAATCTCAATCTCCTGGTACAGACGCGAGTGGAGGCTGCCCTGATACTGCATATACTGCACCAGATAGGCGCGCTGACCCTCGTACGGCGTAATGATGCCGATCTGTTCGGGCTTGACGCCCGCCTTCAGGAAGCGCGTGGTGATCTTCTCCACATTGGCAGCCTCGGTGCGGTTAAGAAACGATGTGCCCGAGCCGGCAATTTCCTCCTGTCCCTGGGTGACCAGGAAGAACATGGGACGCTCCGGCTGCGGCCACGGGAAGTCCAGCTTGAGCCGGCGATCCTCGGCACAGACACCGTTCTGCAGCGAGCCCTCGTAGAAGAAGTTGGACGGAAACTGCGACAACTCCGGATGCATGCGATATTGCACTTCCAGGCGGAACGGACGAATGCCCAGCACAACCAGGCGCTCAAACAAGCTCTGGGAGAGTCCGGCGCGTGCCGCCTTCTTGCACATGACGACCGGACCCAGCTGACAGTGATCGCCGACCAGAATGAGCTGCTTGGCGCCGAGCACAACGGGCACCATGCATTCGGGTTCGGTGGACTGCATGGACTCGTCGATCAAGATCGAGGTGAATTTGATGCGGGACAAGCGAATGTCGCCGGCACCGACGCAAGTGCAACAGATGACATCGGCTGCCTCGAGCAGTTGGTTTTCGGTGCCACGTTTCAGGCTGCGATAGCGTTTCTCGTCCGCCGAACTCAGTTCACCGGTTTCGTCCTTCAGCTGCTGCAGTTTCTTCAGCTCCGAATTGGTTTCCATGTTGCGAATTTGATTGTGCAGAGCCAGAAAGCTGACCGGACTGTCGATGGCCTCGCGACTCTTGGCGCACATGCGCACCACCTTCAGATTGGTGCGATGTATCTTCTCCGTCAGCTGATCGACAGCCGTGTTGCTGGGCGCGCACACCAACACGGTGCCGCCATGCTGCTTCACCAGCTGATACACGATGGTCGCCGAGGTGACCGTTTTGCCCGTGCCCGGCGGTCCTTGAATCAGACTCAACGGACGCTGCAATGCATGCTTCACGGCATAGACCTGCGAACGATTCAAGTCCGGCAAATGGGGTGCACTATAGAGCTTGGGTTGGGGCCCACGGAAGAGCACCTCATCACTGCCATCGGCACGTCCATGGCCGAGCAGACGGGCATAGATGTAATTGGAGACGGAATTGCGATCCATGGCAAAGTTGCGCAACGCATGCGTCATGCGATCGAACGAAGTGCACTTCCAGATAAAGTCAACGCTAAAGCTGCTCGTGCATTTCACCGGCGCATTCGAGGAGCTTTTCAGCTCCAGGCCCACATCGTCACCGAAATTATCGGGCACTTTGATCACATGTCCGATTTCGCTCCACGTGTTGTAAATGTCGCCCACGTAGCGCAGTCGCAACTCGTCGCCGTGCATCAGTTTCATGTCGGAGTCGGTTTTGGCCAGCGTAAAATAGGCAATTGTCTTCTTGTTGAGACCCACATCCCAGCGCACCTCGATGTTCTCCTGCGTTGCCGACTCCTTCAGCTTCTTGTCGTAGTCGGCCTCGAGACGCACCAACGGTCCAAAGGTCTTCTCATACTGATAGCCGTCCTCGTAGCGCAACAGCACTTGTGCCGGCTCCGAATCAATGCCCGGCTTCTCTAGATCCTGCAATCGAAAGCAAATCGTTTAATTTATCGCACAAATAAAGCTTACATTATGCAGTGTAGGACACGCTTCCTCTTGCTAACACAATGAACGCTAAAGGCTTTTTTTCTGATAGTATCCGAGTCCATTAATGAGCTACCTACAGTTAAGACGAAATCTGCCATGGAAGAAAGTTCTTGACTCTTTTCAAAGTGAACTTGTTAAAATTTAAATTCTATTCGATTTTTTTGTTAATATCTTCTATAGGGTTAATCCGCATTTGGCTTCTTACTTACTGGAAAGTAATGCTTTGAATGGAATTACTTCGATGGATGATCTAGTTAGTTGTAGACTTCCCTTATTTAACCTGCGTTTAGCTATTCGTCGAATATGCTGGGCATTATATTTCTATTTAATTTTCTATTCTTTGTTATTAATATCAGACCAACCCGTTATTACACTACGCTTGCCGCTTCTTTTACGAGATTTATATATATATAGACAAACTCGCTTCAATAGAGCGTTCAGCACGCTTTCCAACTGCGCAGATTTTGTGTATTTAGTTCACCTGAAATGTGGCCTCGATGTTATCCTTCCACAGCTCCTCGAGCTTGTTGATTTGGGCCGCGGAAATTTGGCGAGCCCGCAGCTGTCCCTGTTCGCTGGGCTGCTTCACCAGCCAGGGCAGAAAGCAGCGATCCGAAATGAGCGGTTTCCACTGTTCCTGATCCCAGTTCATATCCTTCAGCGAATTCTGGGCGGCGCATGGCTGGCGACATAGCAGCACAACCACCGAATCCGCCTTAGCCGGAATGAAGCCCAGCACGAAGACGTTGCGCACACCACACGAATAGCACTCCAGAATGGTTTCGCCCAGCGGCCCGTCGCCGTGCAAGGTGACCTCACGATGCTTGGCACGCACCAGATGATTGATGATATGCGAACCGGATGTGCTGCCGCGTCCATTGCAAAACCATTTCTTGCAATTGTTGCACATGACGACGGTGGCCGGATCGTGGATGCCACAATATTTGCAGGCATGCACGGGCAGCTCCTTGACATAGGCCAAACTGCCGCCACCGCCGCCGCCCTCATCGTCCTCCTCCTCGAACTGCAGATCGGCCAGATCATTGGTGATGGAAGCCAGGCGTGGCTGGATCTCGTTGGCATGCACGCTCACGCGACGCGGCTGTCAAAGCAACAAAAAACGCACATTAGAAATTTATCTACTGATATTTCAAATATATTATTAGTTTTTCTTCATATGTCCTGCCAAAATTCTAATCGCTTGTAATTTTGTAACTTGTAAAAATTATTATTATAAGCGAGTTGTATGGGATTGCTACCAATTTTAATGTTGCTTTAAAAGTCTATGAATATATACTGCCTAAACGATGCTGGGGTAACTATTTTAAATTTGGTTTAACAATTTAACTTGTGAAATGGAATTATGGATGACATTTTCATTGTTGTTATTTTAGTTTTTAAATCAAAATAAATATTAACAAAATGCCTAAAACTGTGAGAATTCATGATATATAAGGTAAAGCTATAACTCTGCGTTTATAATGTTTCAATATCTGTCTAAATTGGGCAGACGCATCGCCTTAAAGTCCTCTTGAAATAGGCTGTGAAAATCTGCATGTTATTTGCATCAGCCACTTTAAAGGCACTAAAAGGAGCCTGGTGATTTAAGCCAGTTGATCTGATGATGATAAATAATAGTATTAATTTATTGTATTTATTTGATGTGATAAAAGTATATGCCTTTTGTTTAAACTAGATATCTGTTACCAATGCGACAATCTAATAAAGTTGTATATAAAAGAAAAAGAATAACAATAAAGACTATCGATAAAATATATACTACAACTAACAATTAAATTATATTACGATTATGTACAAATTATCAACAAATTGCTTTGATAGAACCACTCTTTTCTTGGTTGGGCTGTTAATTGACGGCCTATCGCATTAGTAATATTATTACTAATTTAATATTTTTTTTTTATATGACCGCCTTTAAGGGTAGCCGGGTATATAAACATACCACAGCTGACACACGTGGCCTGCATCTAGATGTGCGGGGGAAATGGAAGGCAAGCGGGAGGCAAAGGCCACAACTCACCTGCAGATCGGCGAGCTGATCGCCTTGGGTCTGGCTCTGCGATGTGGACGGCATGGTGAAGTCGCGATAATCGTATTGCGTTGGCTGCGTGTCGGCGCCGCGCAGCAGCTCGTTGTCGTCCATGTCGAGGAACGACAGCGCCGAGCTTGGCGCATACGTGTCTACGCTCATTGCGATGGTTTGCTTTTGGGATGTTTGTTGTTCATTAATAAATGCCACTGCATTTGCAACGCACTCACTTCACACTCACCTGATGATGATGATGTTGTTGCTGTTGTGGTCTGGTTAAATGTAAATGTTTAATGCTGTTGAGAATATTTTTTGACAATTGATGCGTTGCCTTCAACAGTAACTGAATAATAGCAAACGGAAAGAAATAAAAATAAATGAAACAAGACGTATCACAAACTAACTTTGTGTGTTGCTAAATTGTTTTTGCGCGTGAAATAATTTCGTTCGTCGAGGCAAATGGCAAAAACAACGGACGCGTTCAGCACACACGTTGCGTGTGTGTGTGTGTGTGCGTGCGTGTGTGTGTGTGCGCGCGCGCGTATGTGTGTGAGAGCTTGACGGAATCTCAGTGTGTCACTAGTTTATTGAACAATTGATAACCTTCTCGTTTGAGTTGTTCATCAAAAATTGGCTTATTATTATTGTTATTGGTATTGCAGCGCCTACTGCTAAAATAGTTGCATTTTGACGTTTGCCGTGCCACACATATGTTATTTTAGTGCTTTTATTATGTGTTTTGACCGCAAAAAATACCAACACGCTATTTCTGCTGACAGCCGAGCCGCGCGCTCAAAATACTTCTTGTGTTGTTGTCCACTTCAATTTGCCGTTCACCGCGAACTAGTCATTTATGTGTGCACTCTGCTCTCCCACCTTTTTTAATAATTTTTGCTTATATAATAAATACACAAGAAAATGTATATTGTAACTGTTTTTCCAATTTGATGCGGCACAACAATCGCAAAATAGACATTTGTATTTTTCTGTATTTTTTAGTTTGTTATTTGTGTGCATTTTGAAAGTGGCTGGTCACTTGGCGAGCTTATCGATAACATCGATACGTTGTCGTGACATCCCTAATACCGATTGCAAAACCGACAACTCGCTTGTTAAATTTTCGCATTGAAAAAAGTGCTTTAATTAGTAAAAGTGTTTTGAAAATTGTGCGAAAATTAAGGTAAGTGGCCAGGCAAAACGAATGCAGCGATCTGGACTACATGCACTTCGATCGCCTAACGCAGCCCAAGTCAAGTGCAAAATTCATCTAATACACGGTGTGTGTGCCTGTGTATGTGTGTGTGTGCAAGCGTGTGCGTGTGAGACTGTGTGGTGTCTGTGCCTATGTGTGCGCGCGTGTGTGTGTCGTGCCGTGCCGCTACGCGAAGCGAGCGCGCTGTTGCTTAAGGCCCAGTTGGAACATGGCACACTCAACGCAAACGCGTTAACAATTTCCGCCGTGCGACGATTGGTTAAAATGTTGTTGTTTTTGTTGCACTGATCAGTGCATTCGGTGATAATCGAAACCCCAACCGAACAAAAATGCCAATCGAAATGTAACCAGTGTTACCAGCCAACCAAACAATTCATAAAATATACGAGCACGCGAACCGTACGTTTGGAAGTGCCTCCGATTTCCACACGGGTCGCCTACAAAAATTTCACTGCTGCTCACTCGGTGTCTCTCTTTTTTTTTTCATTTTTTTACATTTTTTTTCTTTCTGAATTTCTTCGCTCACAGTGTGCTGTGGTGCTGGTGCTGCTTCTTCTTCAACATCGTCGTAGTGCTCGGCACATTTTGTATGTCAAAATACGCGTACAGATTTCCGTTCAGTCGAGTGTGCGTTGGAAAAATAACAAGAGAAGAAAAATAATACAAACCGACTAAAAACAAAAATAAAACAGATAATCATAGGAAATATATTTGAAATCGAAATAAATAGAAAAATCAACAAGAGACGTGTGTAGCGGCAATACGATAATAATAACTTCTATATCAAAATCGGTAAATCGCGGACGCGCACCTCAAAACTCGTGGACATATTCGATTCGTTTACTTTGGGCCCATCGTCGCCGTCGTAGTGTGTGTGTGTGTGTGCGTGTGTTACATACATACATACATTTGTGTCTTGACGGCTAAATCCAACCCTCCCCCCAAACCCCCCTCCGCCTATGGTTTTTTCAACAACAATAAATTCATCAAATTACGCAAAATAATTCCTTCAATGTACGTTGAACACACACACAAATACACGCACTCACACACTCTAACAAACACACACACACACACACAAACAGATACAGCATCGCAATATTCATAAGATACAAATCCTTTAATTTTATTGTCATCGCTAACTTTGATTTATTTACAGCAAAATGAGCAGCTCCGAGGAAGTCTCTTGGGTCACCTGGTTCTGCGGGCTTCGCGGCAATGAGTTCTTCTGCGAGGCAAGTATTCTAATAATAATAATAATCATAATACTGTAATAATCTGTTCTCTGTTTACCACTATTGATGTTGGTTGCTACAAACAGCAGCATGGCTAATAATGTGCAACGCCTTCGTTTCTGCTTCCGCATTGTAAATATGCATGCAACCGGGCTGGAATGTTGCCATTATTTACCTGGCCATGATAAATAAATACGCTTTGCCCTTATCAAGAGTACAGTTCTCAGACTCTGTTCAAATATTGCGCTACTTCAGCGCCAACTCCAACCATAACATGACGCTCTTTTCATTTAAATATAGTAAAAAAGACGCTAATGTGTTAATGGAGACAAAGATTTTAAAATATATGCAAACACAAAAGTAGTAACAATATTAGCTGAACAGTAAAAAATACAATATTATGTTGTTATGAAAATATACAAACATCATAATAAAAAACCAGTACTAGATTAGTTTTAGATAAAAGTAAAACAAAATATGTTTGATTTACAAAAAAACTAATGCTATTTTTGTCTCATTTTGCAGGTTGATGAGGACTACATACAGGACAAGTTCAATTTAACTGGTTTAAATGAGCAGGTGCCCAACTATCGCCAGGCATTGGACATGATATTGGATCTGGAACCCGGTTAGTTATCAATATCATTGGGGATATCCCTTGTGTCTTAAATCTTATTTCAATTTCTTTCGACTTTCTTTTACAGAGGATGAGCTGGAGGACAATCCATTGCAATCGGATATGACCGAACAGGCAGCTGAAATGCTTTATGGACTCATACATGCTAGATATATACTTACAAATCGGGGCATCGCTCAAATGATTGAGAAATATCAAACTGGCGATTTTGGACATTGCCCACGTGTCTACTGTGAGAGTCAGCCCATGTTGCCTTTGGGTGCGTATCCTCTGTATATTGATTTATATACACACATACACATATACATATATTTAAACTAGTTATATAACAATTATATTCTTTAATTAACAGGCCTGTCGGATATACCCGGCGAGGCAATGGTGAAAACCTATTGCCCCAAATGTATTGATGTTTATACACCAAAATCATCGCGTCATCATCACACCGATGGCGCCTATTTTGGCACTGGATTTCCACACATGCTCTTCATGGTGCATCCCGAGTATCGCCCCAAGCGTCCTATTAATCAATTTGTTCCACGGTGAGTTGAGTTTACGCCTCTAAGCTAATGCCAAATTAATCGCATTAATGCTGGTCAATCGTGAACATATAAATTGTGTATGTAGAGAGGCAGAGAAGACTAATCGAGTGCAAAATATTCAAGTATTGCTTCCGCATTCATTGCAGTTATCAGCTTTAAAATAAGATATATACATTATATACAGAGAATAGTGGATAACAGTTTTGTTAGAGAAAAGGTTGAGAAACCTAACCAAAATATGGTACAGTTGTGCTTTATTATATTAACGATTGAGCTTATATTGAACAAATCCGACCATCATTATAATATTGATATAAATATAAATATAAAAATAGTTAAATGAAATTCTTTAAAAACAAATCCCTTTAATAGTCAAGTTAATTACGCTAATAGGTTTATATCCCAATAACTTGCACATACAAATGTAAGACTCCTTGGTCCGTGTTTCATGACGTCTATCGAAGCTATCCTGGATCTTTCGCATTGTTAATCGAACAAGTGCATATAATATACATAAATATCAATAATAATCATGAAAATTAACGCCCTGTACTTATAGAAATCTATCAGCATGTAAATTTATTTTATGCCAAAATGCAAACACTCTAATTTAAACAAACTCTTATCAAACTAGTTTGATAAATTCCATTCATGGTAATAGACTCTAATGTCCTTATATGGAACATATGCATACTATCATTATAATATTGACGAAATATTACAAATCTAATGATTCATTTTCCATAATGGATATTCATGTTCATCGGGCTTAACCCCTTAGCAGTTTCACGTATTATTTAATTCTCTATTCAAAGTCCTTTTGAACTTTCCTTCATGATTCGTATAACTAGTTTGCTAAAACCAGGGAATAATAAAGTCTGATGACCGTTGGTTGTCTTATTCATATATGTATTCATATATTAATAATTATATTTTGATTATATTATAACCACTAATTACATAAATCGATCTAAAAAAAAAAGCATCTTAGTATGCAAAATGTGATAGAAAAAGGGCTTTATAGGTGTCGAGTGGCGAGCAGTGTAATTTTTGTAAGAAAATCCCAATATAGAAAGAAAGATAAAAAATTAATATTAAATAATTTTGATTAATGCAAGGAAAATGGCAACGAGAAAAATGTGTGTGGATTGGGGAAATATCTTTTTACTTAAGATTAGATATAAAAAATCCACTACAATAATACAGTACAATAAAACCGAGTTTTTAAATCATTTAGCAATTAAGTGATACAATAATATTATATAGTCTCGAATCGTCTACTAAATTTTTGCCAGATCTTTACATATTTTTCCTGCACTTTAAGGGATCATCATTTATTTAGAATTACGTTGATTTATTTTAATATTTTCTATTGCGATGAAAAAAAAAAGAAGAAAACTTGCTAATAAAATATTTCTCTTTACCTTTCATGCCCTACCTCTGATAATTCCTGATGACAACAACTACAACAACAACTACAATCCCCCTACAATGAACAATAACAGTCTGTACGGCTTTAAAATTCACAGCTTAGCTTATCAAATTCAGCTGCAGGCAGCAGCCAATTTCAAAATGCCACTACGAGCGGTAAATTTAAAATGAAATTTCTTACTCATAATATTTTTCTTGACTAAAAAACATAAAAAAAAACCGAAAAACAAAAATCACTTAATGAAAAACATGCAAAAAACAACCGTCAACTAAGCATATATATATCTCTATATTTTTTGTTTGTTTCTCTCCCCACACATACAACCACCAACCAACCAACCAACCAACCAACCAACCAACCAACTAACCAACCAACCAACAAACCGAACCAACACAAAAACACGTAATGGTCATCTATCTGAACGACAACCAATTCTAACTATGATCAAACCGAATCCAACATATATATATTGCATATGCACATGTGTATGTGTGTTGTTTAATATTGTATCTATCTTAACAATATGTATATATATACATATATATATCCACATATATATATTTATATATGTATATCGAATTGTGCCGTGTCTATATTGTTTTGTCTGCGTATCGATAAACACACCATCACAACGATCGTCGCTGATGCATCATCGATATCGATAATTCTCCATTCCCGCCAAAACAAAAAAAAAAAAAATCAAACCATCCATTTCCCCATACAAAACATTTGTGAATAGAAAAACTAATTAAAAAAAAACACGCATACACGCACACACAACAAAACACACACACACACGCATACACAAACACACACACACACATACACACAACCAACAACAACACAACAAAACCATAAACATTGCATGCATACTATATATATATATATATATGATGATGATTGATTATAAAGAAACGAGAGACATAGTTTCAACTGAAGAGAGCCGAAAGCTACAGACCCTAAATAAGTGCAGAGGTTTTGAGCGCCACAAGCAAAAATCATTTATATAAAATAAAATTAAAAACAAAAAAAAAAAATTCAAAACAAACTGCGTTTATATTTAAATGATAAAACAAAATACAACAAACAAACAACATAACGAAGCATATATAAATAAATTCGTAGTGAAGTGAACAAGTAGTAGAAAATGTATTTAAAACAAAAAAACAACACAATAAAATGAGAAATCGAAATAAAAAAAGAGAAACAAATAAACAAAAAATCAAACAATGAAAGAGAAAGACACAACAAATAAAGAAACCCAATAAGTAAATGAAATTAAATGAATTGAGAAACTACCGATCACCGATAACGGAAATGAAGTTTTCTTAAGGCAACATGCACCCACACACACGCACGCACACACACAACATCAGCATCAGCATCATCTGCAACACAGCACATCATCTCAGACACACACACACATCTGCATCTCAATCCATAAATGGCCATAACATTGATCGCAACCGTTATCGATATCGAACTTGTCGCATTCATTCAAAAACTCATCAGGCGCCAACATAACCAGCAACAACATGCGTATATATGGATATCTCTTCCAACTGGATATATGCATACATAGATACACACACCCACACACACACACACACACGCACACACATGGAACTCTGTACAGTGGTCGCTCGGTAAATGGGACGTCAAACGGCAACTGTAATGTGTTCATTTTTGGCAATTAACGCAAGCGTTCGTATATCATTGTTATTTAATTTATTTCCAATCAATTTTTTTTATGGGTTTGCCGAGTGGTCACTGTACATACAATATAGTTAATATTCTTATGTTAGCATTTAATAAGATTAAGAAACGAAACCAACAACACATAAACAAAACGCCAACTGAATGCAGCAAAATTACGGTGTCTTGTTTTTTTGCTGCTGCTGCTTCAAAGTTTCCTCCTTGGTTTGCACACATCTCACACACACACACACACACACACACTTACACACACATACAATAGAGATCCATATACATATTCACAATCAAATCGAACTTTAGTATTAGTATTAATTATTGTATGTATAAATTATGAATTTGTCATGTGTTTTGTCCTTAGTTTGTAATCATCTCTGTGTACTCTGTATTGTTTTTTGTGTAATTATTTTTGTGTACTACTATTGAACATATACATAGCTGTATTTACTTATGGCAACAAAACCCATTTTATGTTGTAAACCACACACAGGACACTTTAGGTGGCATCCCTAGACCAAAACAACACAATAAGTTCAACTGAGTGATTGATTAATAAAAAATAAAGCAAACTCAATAATGAATATGAGCGAGATACAAAATGAACACGAACACACACACATTCACACATTTCTAGAGAAATAGCGAGAAAGAAAGAGAGAGAGAGAAACCGAGGGTGTGAGTTAGAGAGAGAGAGAGAGAGAGAGAGAGACAGCGCGGTAGATGTAACGTTATGTTAGTCCATATACAACGATTACGAGCAACATAGTACTTCCAAACTAATAAGAAGAACAACAAGAAGCACAAACATAAATTATGAAAATTAATTACTATATAATAGTAATATATATGTATGTATATGTAAATGCTTGTTTATATAATTTATATACATAGAAGACACATAAGAAAAGCAAAACACACGACGCGCTGACAAAAACCTATCCAAGTTTGTAGAGTAGACGAACAAAAAAAATAACATCAACAAACTACTACTACAAAATACAAAATTATTTTCAACCTAACCTAACAACTATCCACCCCATTTCCTCCACCTCCCTCAAAAAAAAAAAAAAAAAAAAACAAACCAACCAAACATCAACAAAGATCAAGAATCGAAAGTCGAAGAATTGTGATGAGCCGCCCAGCCACAAGAAGAAGGATCAATCGATACAAACGAAGCCAAGAAAGGATAAATGTTCGCGCTCAAATACAAAACTTACCCGATCAAGCAGCAGCTCCAGCACAACCGATTCCGATAGCGATAACAATGCCAATATCAAGACCCAGGCCGCCAAGAAAAGCATTTCAAAAAGCAAGGCATGCAACAATACTTCAAAATCAAATAAATCACGGAAAACTAAACAAGTCAAAGAGAAATAACTAGAAGAAGCAGCAGCGGCAGCAACAAATATGACGATCGAAATGAATGTAAAAAGCTCAGATGAAGTTGCAGCGACAAATATCACAATATCACTATCGAAGCCAGCAACAAGACAACCAACAACAAAAAACATACATACACTTAAAAACACACAAATTGTAACGAAAGTAAATTTGGAACTATTACACAGATATAGAGACACACTAACACACACACACGCATAATTATATATGTATGTTTATATACTGATATATGTATATGTAAATGTATATTAATAAATATATATTTATAAATGCATACATATGTATTTGTATATTATGGAACACGATTATGTTAAAAACAATATTTGCAAATTAAAACGGTCAGACTTAAATTGTAAGAAACCACGCTGCAGAAACTAGAAACAAACCTTAAACATAATTTCGGCAGGCCGATCTTCAAAATACCCTTGCGAGTCGCAAGCTCTTCGACGTAGTCCGATTACAAATTGTCAAATTGGTTGTAGATAAAGATAAAGTTTGAAAGCGATCTCTGCAGGGCCAATAATTGTTTAAATCAAATTTGTGTGTGTTTTAATAATGATAATGATTTGTTTTTAGCCATGCAGCGTTGTCACACCTTTAGTTTTAAGGGTCCAAAATTGAAGATAGCATACATTTTTTTTTGAAAAGACAAAAAAAAAACAAACTATACTTTTGTTGTTACTCTTATAGGCGCAAATATGAAACGGAAGTTTATTTTGCAATATACATTTTATATACCTATATCACTATTATATTTTTTTTTAAACAATATAGTTTTATAAAGAAAATTTACATACGACAAATTGTGTTTTAGTTTTCCTTCAATTAGTTCTGTTTTAATTTTATTTAAATAAATCTACATATTGTGTGCAGAGGAGATAAGATGTAATAACATAGAAGATTTGCATGCTGAATCAAAAATAAGAAAGGAACCCGACAAAAAACAACAAGTACATAACAATAAAAGTGAAAATTTTTTAAGCAAATTAGCAATAAAGTATATATAAATATATATATATAGAGAGAAGTCGATACAAAGGAACGTTGATTAGTTGACGAGTGCATACCGAAAAAAAAACAAAAACAAAAAAAAAACTGTTTACAATTGATATATAAACTGATACTGATTAATTTAAAACAAAACATAAGAACGAAAGAAGATGAAAAAAAGTAAATAAATACAGCAAAGAAGAAAACGAATGATATGAAGACGAGTAATAATAACAATAACTAAAATAAAAGCAAAACTGATATTTAATACAATTTACAGTGTATCATTTTGGTAATGTCCAGAAAGGCACACACAACATCGATCGATGAGACTCTATCCACATCCATATAATTATCGTACTCTAATCCCCATTGCATTACAAAACATAATGTATTCGATCGCTTGCTTCAGTTGCTCGCTCGCTCGCTCTATAAGTTTCGTTTCAATGTATTGTGGATCGATCTGTGGTGTTGGATTAACCTGTATCTGTTCATCGTTTGTTTTTGGGCTATATTCGTACATACATACATATAATAATAATGCTTTTGATTTCTTGATAATTTCATTTCTCTCTCCCATGCTATGCTATACATTTTTATTTCGAAATTCGATCAACATCTCCATCAACAACCAAAATGCTAGGACTACATCGCGCTCTGTCAGGAGATTCTAAGTCGTCCCGATCCCGAGGCCGAAGCCGAAGCAGAATAGATCTATCGTTGTGCTCTTTCCTCCCCCACACTACAGAGCTGCTGCTATCAAAATATAATGCTATTTCATTCTAACCACCATGCACGATGCGCCAAGCTAACGCATCACTGACAAAAGCTCCATGCTACATTAAGATTTGATCTACAAGGTTTTTTTTTTTTTTTGTACTTTTGCTTTCCTTGCCCACATTTCCATTTACGATTTACATTGTTGCCATGCCGAATGACAATTTAAGCAATAATAAACCAAGCACAAGCTGTATTTACTTATTTTATATATTTTTTATTTTGATTGTAACTTGTACATTATTTATTTATTGGTTGGGTATTCTTTCGGCCACTTTGCTGCACTTGACACCACACACACACATACACTCACAGCTCCACACGTACGCACACTTTTGTTTTATCACGAACATTCGCACCCAACACACGTATGTGCGCGTGTGTGTGTGTGCGCTTTGTATGTATGTATGCAGCTATCTCAAAGGTTGATTTGGTTTCGAAAGGTCGACGACCATTTGAAACATTGCAAAACAAAACATAGAAACTACAAACTGACAAGACACATTGAAAGACAACAATACGAATTCTTCATTCACAAAAAAAAAATACTTTGTTTATCCTTCGCCCTCTCCCCAGACCCCTTGTCCCCTCCTTCACCACCTTATATGATATATGTACGTAGATATTTCTGCTGATTTCTTGATTGTGTTTCTTTTTACGTTTTTCACGCTCTCTCTCTCTATTTCTCTCTTTTATTGTGTCTTCCTTTTCTTTGTATCTTTGTTCTTGTTGCGCGCATTCTCAAATTCTGGCGAATAATTCTGGCATTTCTTCTACATCGTTATCAATCTTCTTGTAATGTCGTTCAATCAATGATCTGGCACAGCAGCAACGCGGTCAGCCACCCAAGGACGAAGAGCCTGAGAACAATGCCATCGATACGATTCCAAAGCGCATCTAAAATGAAACAAAAACAAAAAACAGTGCAGCAGCCGTTACCAACAACAAGCAAACACAAACACACACACAGATACACACACACACACACACACACACACAAAGCAGGAAGGACCAACTACAACTACGCGAGGCTTATGCGAAAGTCGTCTTATCATTTCGAAAGTGCAGCTTCAACACACACACACACACACCCACACACATACACACAGACAGGCAGCCAGTCACACAGATACGCATACACACACAAACAAACTCAGCTTTGTCAGCAGCCCTGGCAGCAGCGCATTCAATTCAATTTTATTCTTTGCATTTTATTTACTAAGTGAACCGGCTAAAACAAAATGTTTAGCATAGTTTTTAAAAAAATATTTAGTCAAGTTCCCAACCCGACACCAACACTTCCAAAACCATCCCCCACAACCCCGACTCCCCCGAGAGTAATGAAATGAGCAAAGGGCAGCACAGCGCGGAAAGAAACCTTTATCCGTTTATCCCAACAACCAACCAATCAACAGCAGCAACTGCGAAGGAGAGCCGAGATAATTGTCAGTCGTATTTCGGAGAGCGCATACGTACATTATAAGAATATATATATATATATATATATATGCATAGATATATATATATACTATATAGTGAAATACACATGTGTACACAATAAACAATATAAATATACCGTTAGCTTATTTATATACATATTTAAAATGAAAACAAACATGAAAAAAAAAAAAGAAAACAAAAAAAAACAACACAAAACAAATATTTTATGTATTTTTTTAATGTATTTAAGATAATTAAGATCACTACACACGTAACGCCCAGTTTCGCGTTGATTATCAAATCGGGTGAAAAAGAGCAGAGAGCGATGAGAAAAGCTCCCCACAGAAAATCGGAGAGGTAACTCTGATAAAGAAATGAAAAACTGAATCTGAATGCGCAAGGAAATGAAATTCGTAAAGAAATAAGAATGAAAAATAAACAAAAAAAACCAAAAAAAAAAATCATTATTGAATTCAATAATAATTTCAATGTGCATTTGATCTTGTGTTCCTATAACTTCCCCGATTTCTCCCAATCACCCTGCGCGCGCAGCAGTAATTAAGTAAAAACAAACTAGCGAATTGTGTTTTATTTTTTCAATTTATTTTTTTTCTTTATTTTGTTTTTAAATAAATTATTAGGTTCTTCGTAAAATCGAAGGATCCATTATCATTATTATTATTATGTGGTTTTTCTGTGTTGTTTTTCTTTCTGTTGTTGTTATTGTTGAAACTATTCAATTGAATTATTTAAGTTTATCTCTTTTATTGCCCCGCAGCTCTTTCGTTCTTACTTTCGGTCTCTCGTTCTCTCTTGTCACGCGCTCTTATACATATAACATTTTGTATTTTGTTTTTTTCTTCTTGTTTTCTCTTAATAAGATTGTTTATAACTTGTAGGCTAACCTATTGATTTGTGATTCCTCAAGTAGAAGATTAGCGTTTATCGTTTTATCAAAAAATATACAGTTTTCGGGATTTTGAGGGAATTGATTGGCCATTGTGGTTTCTTTTTTTTTTTGTTTAAAGGAATGCGAGGAACACACATGATTCTCCACCCATCGTCTACATGACATATTTTTATAATCATATAATCGTTATCATTATCTCTCCCAAACTACCTAAAATTCTCTCTGCTCCATTTTGTTGTGACTCTAGGCCCGAAAGGAATTATTTCTTCTTGTTTTCTCTTTTCACAAATTATAATTTAGATGGGAAAAAAACAAAAAAAAAAAAATAATAATATAGTAATACAAAAAATAGAAATAATAAAAAAAAAAAAACAAAATGTGCTACAAGGAATTTTTAGAGTGCGGCGATTTTTCTGCTGTTTAAGAATTGTGTTTGAGCTGTTGGTTAAACTATGTTTCTGTTTTTTTTTTTGCTTTGGGGATTTGGTGTGTGATAATTGCGTTTGCTGTTGGTTTTGTTTGTTTACTGGATTTTCTGCTTGTTTAATTGTATTCTCTTGTTTGTGGTTGTTTGCAATTAAGTTTATAATTGTTTAATCAGTCTGATTTACTTCTACTGCCAAAAACTATTTATATAATCAATCCCCGGACGATCGCACGGCTTACAGCTCATCCTTGAGATCATCGCCAGCATCGCCGCCCTCTGGTGGTGGTGCACCGCCAGCTCCCTGGTAGAGCTTGGCAATCACCGGCTGAACAATGGCCTCCAGATCCTTCTTCTGCTTCTTGTACTCCTCGGGATCGGCATCGGGATTCTGTTCGAGCCATTTGATCGACTCATCGATGGCCGACTCCAGCTTGGTCTTCTCGTCGTCGCTCAGCTTGGCGCCCAGCTTCTCCTTGTCGCCAATCTGGTTCTTCAGACTGTACGCATACGATTCCAGTTCGTTGCGCGACTCGACGCGCTCCTTCAGCTTCTTGTCCTCATCGGCGAACTTCTCAGCGTCATGGATCATGCGATCGATATCCTCGGGCGTCAAACGGTTCTGGTCGTTGGTGATCACGATCTTCTCCTTGTTGCCGGTGCCCTTGTCCTCGGCGCTCACTTGCAGAATGCCGTTGGCATCGATCTCGAACGACACCTCGATCTGGGGAATGCCACGTGGTGCTGGTGGAATGCCGGTCAAATCGAATTTGCCCAACAGATGGTTGTCCTTGGTCATGGGACGCTCGCCCTCGTACACCTGGATGGTGACGGTGTGCTGGTTGTCGGAAGCGGTGGAGAACACCTGCGACTTCTTGGTGGGAATGACTGTGTTGCGTGGAATCAGTTTCGTCATCACACCACCCACTGTCTCAATACCCATGGTCAATGGGTTGACATCGAGCAGCACAATGGCATCTGTGTCTTGTTCGCCGGAAAGAACGCCAGCCTGGACGGCAGCACCATAAGCGACAGCCTCATCGGGATTGATGCCTCGGGATGGTTCCTTGCCGCCAAAGAAGTCCTTGACCAGCTGTTGGACCTTGGGAATACGCGTGGAGCCGCCGACAAGCACAATTTCGTGCACATCCTTTTTGTTCATGTCAGCATCCTCGAGCACCTTCTGCACAGGCTTCAGAGTCGAACGGAACAGATCGAGGTTCAACTCCTCGAACTTGGCACGGGTCAGAGTCTCGGAGAAGTCGTCACCCTCGAAGAAGGATTCGATTTCAATGCGCACCTGATGGGAACCGGACAGCGCACGTTTTGCCTTCTCGACCTCGCGACGCAGCTTCTGCACAGCCCTGTTGTCCTTGCGGATATCCTTGCCCTTCTTCTTCTTGTACAGCTTAATGAAATGATCCATCACACGCTGATCGAAATCTTCACCGCCCAAATGCGTATCACCGTTGGTGGCCACCACCTCGAACACACCGTTGTCAATGGTCAGCAGCGACACATCGAAAGTACCGCCACCCAAATCGAACACCAACACATTCTTCTCGCCCTCCTTCTTGTCCAGACCGTAAGCAATAGCGGCAGCTGTCGGCTCATTGATGATACGCATCACCTGCAGACCAGCAATAACGCCGGCATCCTTGGTAGCCTGACGCTGGGCATCGTTGAAGTAAGCGGGGACAGTGACAACGGCGTGGGTGACCTTCTTGCCCAGATAGGCTTCGGCGGTCTCCTTCATCTTGCCGAGCACCATGGCGGAGATCTCTTCGGGTGCAAAGATTTTGGCGCCCTGCGACGTGTCGACGCTGATGTGGGGCTTCGAGTTCTTCTCGACCACCTTGAAGGGGAAGAATTTGATGTCGTGCTGCACATTGGTGTCCGACCATTCGCGGCCAATCAGACGCTTGGCATCGAACACGGTGTTCTCGGGATTAGTGGTCAGCTGATTTTTGGCGGCGTCACCAATCAGACGCTCGCCGTCGGCGGTGAATGCCACGTACGAGGGCGTAATACGGTTGCCCTGATCGTTAGCAATGATCTCGACGCGTCCATTCTTGTAAACGCCAACGCTGAAGAGAGGCAAATAAAAAGTAACGTTCAAGTTAGGTTCGATTCCAATTGGTGATGTGCGCGTCTGGCGATAACGATTGCCGATAACACTTACCATGAGTATGTGGTTCCCAGATCGATGCCGATAACGGTGCCCAGCTCCTTGTCCTTCTCCTTCTTCTCCTCGCCGAGCGAGAGGCCTACAAAGGCCACGACGGCCAGTAAAATGCACAACTTCATTTTGGCCGAGTTCCTTTTGCTCTTTTTATATGTCTAGTCTCTTAAAAAAAACTGCAAAGAGACAGCGGGAAAATGCGGAGATTAATAAAAGCTCGGCTTAGCTTTTGTACACGTCAACACACACACGTATGCAGCGAGAGAGTGGAGGGAGTGTGACCAAGTTGGGAAAAGAAAAAGAAGCGGTGACGTTGCGCTGTCAACAGGTAAAATACCGCTATGTGTGCTACTTTTGAAAGCGCGTCGAAGACAAAAATTTTATGGTTAGCAATAAATAAATATGTGCCATGTGTACTTGAAACGCAACAAAGATACTATATCAAACACACACTCACACACACCTGGAGAGCGTGTGGAAGAAAAACACGTCTGGCGCTGTAGATAACCTTTTAACAACTGTTAAAGCTGCCCGCAGACTGTTCTTGACTTTGCTCAGCCGCAGCAGCTCTGCCAGCAGCGCTGCTCACTGACATTGACCGACGTCGCGGCTCTGTTAGCGACAGCACAACATTTTTATAGCATTTTTTTGTATACGTGGTAACATTTTTTTCTGCTTTCTCACTTGCTCTCACACGTTCTATTTGAAGACTGTTGCTCGCCGGCAAAACTGGTTTTTGTTAACTAGAAATTTGGTGCGTTTTGAGCGCCTTTTGCATTCTCAATGAGTGTGTAGCAAGAGGAAGATCTACAACTACAACTACACAATTTACGCCCACGCCCCGTCCGGTGAAAGTAGCATGGTGCTTGAGGGGGGAAGGGGAGGTTGGTTGAAGGCATAATCTCTTTGGCTAGCCGGCAAAAAAATGGTTGTTTGCATATTTTGTTGTTGCTTACAATTTGATTTCGTTGACGTGTACTTTTTATTGTTGCCACTTATTCAGATAGCTTGGAGATTTGGGTTTAAATGACGTGTACGAAGCTGATTGAGTCGCAGCAGACACCACACAAATACAAACACAGTCTGTGCGAGTGTGTGAGACAGAGACACGTTAAGTAGGCGCAGGCGCGTGTCTGTGTGTGTGTGCACAAAGTATTGATCGAATACAGCGAACAGCTGCGAAGTGCAGTTAGAACCGAAGCGGGACCAGTGTGTCCACCACATCAAAAAGACAACGCACTAATATGCAAAGCAGTAAACGCCGCAGCCGGTTCACAATGTGAATGAACTTTGTTAACAAATTATGTTATGCTAATTTGTTACTAATCAACGTGAACAACTAACTGTATGTATGTATGTTACAAATTATGCGTTTGTTACACGTCATACGAAAGTGTTTTAGAGGGGCGGGGGGTCACACTGGTAGTGACGTCGCCGAGACAATTTCAGACACCGGACGGACGGAAAATATGAAAACTATTAAATCGCGCACACTGCATTGCATCTATATGAACAATTCACGGACAAACATGTGCTTTATATATACATATGTATGTATAGTTTTGGAGCATTTATTTTTTGGTTTTTCTCTTGCCAACATGGCGACAATGAGGTTATTTTTTTGATTCGATTCTTCAATTGTTATAACTTGCATTTACTTTCAATTATTAATTCGTAAAATTTGTTTTAAATTAGCAAAAGAAAAAAAAAAGTAAAGAAAACTTACACTTGAAACTTTGCCTTAAGAGCTTATTGCTTTCAAATTTTCTTGCTTGACGTTTGAAACAGAACTGAAAGAATGTTGCGATTACTGTGCTTTGTGCCGGCGCTTTCTACACACACATACATGCAAAGCTGTGCCAAGTACACGTCAGTGTTAACTTCACACACGCAATAGTGTTGCGAAACTCTCAAATTTATCGATTGTCAATTTTGCCGTTGGACAAACTTAATATTCAAAATATACATTTGTTTGTACTTACTTTTGCTAACTTAAACGATAAATTTGAGCACTATCTTTGTTTGTCTTTTTTATTTTTGGCTTTGTTTTGTTTACTTATTTACTTTTAAGCAATTTCACAGTCACAGGCTTCCTTGTTGGTTTTTTATGTTTAAAAAAAATGATAAAAAACAAATTCACTTATTATTTTCGAATCGCACGTTAGTTTGTTATATTCCAAATGTAATAGAAACGATTTTCTATGCGTGCCGGCCGATGAGTGTTATTTCTTTGCTGTCTGTTTTGAAACTGTTGCCTGCTCTCTGCATTGCCGGGCTATTTATTCAACGGCCTTTGTTTATGCTCTGACGTGTGGTACACGTCAGTGGCTGCTGCAATTCTGATTGGCGTTGCGTGGCCGTGCTCACCACTGGAAAGTTCCCCCGCATGCTAGTCGTAGTTGTGTTGTGGAAGGAGAGAGCGCAGCGCAGTTGGGCACTTCCAAAAGCTTCGTTTGTGTGCGTGTGTTTGGGCCTCAAACAACCTCTTTTTTTTCGACACCGTTTAAAATCAAGGCCGATGACACTGACTGCGTTCGTTCTCCTATCTCTCTCTCTCCCTCTCTCTCACTATCGTTCTGATAGAAGCTTTCTATTGTTTGGCATTTTGGCGATTTGTTTGAAATATATGAGTCTATGATGAAAAACAAATAAATTTCGCATAAGTAGGTATCAATAATAATCTGCATTTCTGTAATCACTGACGTGTACTTCGAGACGCTACTTGAATTTTGTGGATGATTTCCAGTGATTTCTTCAATTGAAATTTTTCGATTTCCGTCTGTCCGTCCATATAAGCAGGTAGAAATCATAAACTAAAGATACCAAATTTGATGACTATAATTCGGTGCATTAAATTTGCTTATACTATATTTCTCGAAAAACAAAACAAAATAACACGTATTAGTTAAATATAAACAAAATGTATATGTTGTATTTTTACAGTACACTTAAATTATTTTAATGAATTTGTGGTAGTAAAAAATTATAAATTTGTTAAAATATCCATAGAAATTAAAGTATATAAATTTATCCAAATAGTCTATATAAGCTGGTAGATTTATGAAACAATGGCGGCTAAAGATATCAAATTTTATAATAATAATTTAATGGATCAAATTTGTTTTAAATATTTCAGTTAAAAATCAATTTTCCCGTATAATTAAAAATAAAACAAAAATGAAATATTTATTTTATTACAGATTAAAAAATAATTCTGATAATTAAATAAATAAATTTGTTAGAATTTATATAATTCCCTCTTTAATGATACAAAATTAGAAGATCACAATCCCGTAGATTCTGCTGAGCTAAATTTGTTTTAGAATTAATCCAAATAACAAATTGATTATTGAATTTATATTTATTTCTAATATAAATTCGAATCAGGAATATAAATAAATCCCCATCTGCCCCTTTTAAGCAAGTACAATTTTCAAGCTAGATAAAAATCTTGCTAGTCTTTTGTTGTCCCCAAAAAGAAACGCCCATTTTAGTTTGGTTTTTTTGTTTAATGGTTTTTGTAATGACACGCAATCGATATCAATATATTTTCTTCTTTTTTTTCATAACAATAATAGCATTTAATAATCATAATCAGTGACATGTCAACATACGGTACTCCATTCTCAATTTCATCCCACAAGTTTTTATTTTTATTTGTTTATTCAACATTTGTGCAATTCTTCAATGTTATGTTAACAATTTCTTTTTTGTTTTTTTTTGCATAGGATTGACCAAACTCAATCGACTCGTTTTTAGTTGTGTGGTAATATGTATATATTATTATTAATGGGGTGTGGCGAAGGGAGAAAGGCAAACAGGCAATTAATTTGCCTGCAAATAATTGGTTTGTACAACCTAGAAAAAAAAGTGTTCTTTGTATGTCGCATTGTAATTGGGAAGAAGAGGGGTATATTATTATTTTTATAGGCATCTCGTATATAGACGATATATGTATATGTATATATAAATACATGGGCGTAGTTAAAGTTAAACGACTTGTAGAGCAATTCGTACTTGGTCGAAAAAGTTGAGCTAGTCTCATCCAAAAAAAATGACGTGTAAGATTATTATACATACAATAATAAATAAAATCGAAATATCGAAAAATGGCGAAACCTGAGCAAAAACTGAAAAAGCACATCGAAAATATTGTATGTGTTTTGATCATGTTTCAACGCTGCTTGGTTATCTTCTGATTTTCTTTTGAGTACATATAGAGTTGTTGAAGTAGTAATAGTTGTTTTTGTTTGTAGTAGAGAGTTGTGCACCAAAAAATGTTTGCATTAAATTTGAATTGCGATTTGAATTGGTTGTTTTCCCTTTTTGAATTATTATTATTTTTATTATGATTAAATTTTGAAACATTTTCGAGTTGCCATGCATCAATTTGTTTGCGTTTGTTTTAATAGTTGTTGTTGTTGTTTGTTTGTTTGTGGTTGTTGGTCCGAAACAATTTCTGGCTGTTTTGTAAATAGTTATAGTAAATATATATAGTTAATAGATACAGATGCTAGTTAACAATATCAACAAATGGGCGTCGTGCAGCCTGCATTCTTAGTTTAGAATAGTGTGCGTGTATTGTGTGTGTGTGTGTGTGTGAGTGTGTGTTTATTGGTGTTGGTTTCAAAAATTGAAACTTTTGGACGTTATAACTCATCCAGTTGCCCATGCTCTCTCCTTAGTCTTCCCCTTCCCACGCCTCACTCGTGCCGCACTCCGCATATGGACAGGAACGTACTAAAGTTGTGCAGACTGCACGCCGGCAGCACCGTGTAGACTATGGACGCCATCTCGTGGCACTTGTGCCTAAAGTCGTGCAACGCCTGCAACAGCAGATCCGTTGGCGGCGCCGCATTCACCTGATAGAACAGTTTCAAGTGGATCGCCGGCAATTTGCTGGCTCCAGCTGCCTCACTTCCAGCCGACTGCGGCTGATCGCCAGCGCCTCCAGGTGGCAGCTGCTGCTGTTGCGGCATTGACGTTGCCTCTGTTGGCATGGCAGTTATTGTTGCTGTTGTTGTTGAGCTGCTTGCTGTCGGCTCGACATCGATATCGCGTGGCGCCTCCGTCTGGCGTCGCTTCGCTATCGGATAATCCTTGAGCAGACGATTCACAATGTATGTGAGAATCTCGTCCAGATTCTCGGCACTCAGGCATTGGGCGAGACGGCAGTGATTGCCCAGCACATCGTCGCTTAGCTGCGTCAATTGGGTGGTGGAGGAGGCCAGGCCGGTGGCCACGTAGCAAACAATCGCTGCACAATTGTTCTCATAGTTCCAGCGACGCCGTATCGAAATCGTGTAATCACTCACCGAGCAGCCAGTCTCCTCATCTGCAAAGCACACAAGCAGTGTGAGTAGATTGTTGGCTCAGATTCAGTCAAACTTGTGGACGGTGTGAGACCCAGTACTTTTTTGAAGGCAGTAATAATTGTTTATTGTGAATTCATTAGCCAAATTCATTTAAATGTTCCGATTAGAAATACAAGATGTTTACCTCTTTCCACCTTGTGAGGAAAACAATGCTATATATAACACTTTCCGTGTTCAATGTTTTTACCACAATGATTACTATTTTATAATAAATACTGCTACCTCTATTTGTATTCTTAGAAATTTGGTATTATGTCATTTGTCTAATGTGTGTCTTCGTAATTTGTAAAGCTCTTGCTTGGTGTTGTTAATTAGCATTACTTTCCACTTTAAAACCTTGAAACCCACCTACTTAACTAAGTTAAGTATAATAAATTTAAATTTGGCTTTCAACTACCCGCTTTAAGATTAAGTCCATTCCAAACAGTTTTTTTTGTTTGTTGCCTGCGACCCTCGTTCGGTATTTTCTGAGTTTCGCGAGAAACAATTATTGATTTGCTGTGCCTTTGAATGTGCACACTTTGTGTGTCAACGTGGAATTTTACAAGTACTGGGCCAACATGGAATGCAAATGATGAGGGATGCGTGTGGTGGCATGCTTACAGTCGAAACGATCGTTGTGCGTGTGCGCCCAGACCTGCCACTCAACGAGGGCGTCGCGTGGCAGGGCGGGCAGCACAATGTAGTCCATGATGGCGTTGGTGGTGCGTCGCTCCCACTGGCGACGCGCCTCGCCAATGAATGCCGGATGGGTGACAAAGCAGATGCCATGGACAACATCGCGCAGCTGGCCCTGGGCATTCATTGCCTTGGCAATGCGACTGATGTGACGCAACGTCAGTTTGCATTGCGGCCGAATGCCGCCCTCAATGATTGTCATGCTGCCTGGCACCAGCGCAATTTGGCCCGAAATGTACGTAATGTCGCCAATCTGCAAAAACCATGGAAGGTGGAAGACAGACAGACAGTCAGGCATGAGAATGTCGACCAGCATTTGGGTGTGTAGTTCTCTCTCACCCGCGTGGATTGGCTATAGGGACCAATATTGGCTGGCGCCCAATGCGAAATGCCCTGGACATGCATTGTGTTGCGTCGGCCATTGAGCAGCGTTTGCGTCTCCTCGCTGTCGTCGCCGCTGTGCGTGGCCGGCGCCCGATACGCGATGGCCTCCATAATCACATGACAATCGTCGGGCAGCGGACACTCGACACAGACGCGTGTCGGCGGATTGTGAAAGTTAAACGCCTGCAAATAGACGCTATTCAAGGCCGGATACTCGGCAATCGAGCGCACATAGAGCGTGGTGAAGCACAGATCGGACAGCTCGTAGCCATGGCTGTGGCACAGTTGACGCAACGTGTCCAGCGCCTGTTGCATGCCCAGCTCCATGCTGGCGGCGCAGCCTACAAACCAAAACAAAGAAACGGAAGTTCATTAGTAGGATTACATGGATGTGTGTGTGTGTGTGTGTGGCAGGGGAGAAAGTAGGGGAGGGGAGAGAGAGAGAGGAAGGCGAGGGTTTACCCTGTATGCCCGCCAGCCACATCCAGCCTTTGGCATTGATGGCCGCACGCGGCACATTGGCGAGTGGACGAAATTCTCGCTCATATTTCATGGGACTCGGTGGCTGTGTATGGCCCGGCGGCATCGTCGCCGTCGCCGCGTTATTGTTGCACTGCGTCGTGCTCAGCCCAAGCGAGGAGATGGCCAGCGACAGCGAGCCGCATACGGCGGCCGTGCTGCTGCCCAATGGATGTGAGCTGCCGAAGCCACAGCAGCTGTTTGCCTGCAACGCATTGTTGCCGCATGCCATGCTGCTGCTGTTTGTGGCAGCAGCGGCGGCGGCGGCACCACCCAATGCCGATGTCGATGTGGACTGTGTCGCATTGGCCAGCAGCAGCAGTGAGGCGCTGCCAGTTATGGAGCTGCCTCCGGCCGCTGCCGCCGGTATGGGCTCGTCGACGCTGGCGCTCTTCGTTACAATGGGTATCGGCGAGGACGATGATGTGGCCAAGTGTCGTCCAAATGAATTGCTGCGCGATATCAGTTCGTTTTGGCTCAACGACTCTCGCAATCGCGTCTCCTTCTCAATCAGCTCCAATTCGGTCTCACTAAAGTCCGGATCACTCAAGTCGCTGTACGTCGACTCGTTGAGATCGCTAATATAGTCAAGGGATTTCTTAACAAACACCACATCACCGCCGGCATTCGGTTCCTTTGGCTGCAACGTTAGTTTCGTGAAATTAATGTAGCCGACGGGACAAATGGGATCGGCGCTGCTAATAATTGTCTGTATATCCTCGACAACGATGCGCTGCTTGAACAGCGGACAGTCGAGCGTAAATGTCTCATATTCGCCGCCCTCGCCGCACACATTCAAGCCATACTTGTCGCGCATCTTCAGCAGATGCGTCTGCAGCTCACGCAGCGATTTGCCCAAATGGCGATCCGGCACCAAGCCCAATGCAGCCACCTACAAAATACGCAGTTCAGTTAATCACATTTGTTGCAATCTCGACCGTTGGGACTCACCTTAATGATGATGGCGTGCACCTGACAGTCGATCATCTCCTGCAGCAGTTCAGTCTGATCTCTCCTCCACAAGTAGGCCAAGGATATCAGGTTGAGGCGGCTGCACACGTTCTCCACGCGCACTCGCTGATAGTCTGACAATATGGCTCCAACAGCTACCGCATCCACATTGAGTTCGTGCTGCAAATAGTTTGCTAAATTAATTCACATCTATTTTTTACTTTTTAATTTAACAAGCGATTGAATGAATCGGCACAAGCAACAGTACGTTCCAGAGAATATGTTAAAACCAAACCCTAAGCTCATGAAGGAATTAGATAAGCGATTGACAACCATCTATGAAAATTTAATTGCAACAAATATCTATATTAAAATTAATCACTATTGCAATATTTTAGGATATCATTAAATTTATTTAACTAGTTGTGCAAAAATTTGCAGCCTCATAGATCGTACCGTTTTCAATCAATCCGACCGGCAACAAATTTTATATATGTATATAGATAACTATTTTTTATCTAAGCTTATTTGTGTATGCAACGAAATGTATTTAAAGAAACATACCATAGAGACGAAATATATGTACATATATACATATAAGAAAATCCTCATCTACAACTTTGCCTACATATGTATATTTGAAATATTTATTTTAATAAAGTTGTCTTCTGCAACTCGTAATTTTTCCAGTTCATTTTTAGAATATCGTTTCTGTGATCTTAATTTGTTTGGCAAAACAGTGTAGTAATTTTATTTTTAAGTAAAAATAGATTCAAATTAATTGGAAATATCTTCTTTTTGTAAATAATCACATATTTTTTTCATTTTAGCTAAAATTTGTTATTTGTATTTATGAGATTAAATCGGCATTCCAGATATGGTAATATGCGTAGTTTAATAGAATATAAATAAATTGTATTTATTTTGCTAATGCATCAAAAATACTTTACCCTAAAAATGTAGAGTTAAATCACTTGGCTATAAAATGGACTTAATTAAAACTTTTAGATATCATATCTATAGACACTCGCAGTCTAATGAGGTAGTTTCCATTTGTTAATAATACTGCCACCGTAAAGCAATTAACAAAATAATTACTGATAGCACAAACAAATCGATTGTGTGGGTGCATGATGTAAACTTGATATTTCAATTTCATACGCTTTAAAGTGAATTTTCTTGATTATTGTAGTTTCCTATTTTTGCCTATCGTAATGATAGCCTATCAATTAACGAAATACGAATACAAAGTCGAATTTTGAATGAATCACAGTTCAGCATAATAAATCGCCGATATGTTCGGCGACACTTATAGAATAAACAATGCATCAAGTTGAAAAGGAATTAGAATTGTGTATAAAGGCATTGTGTTCATTCCTGATAAATATAGAGAGAACGACACAGAGACACTTAAGTATAAACAAATATTTGCAATGGTTCACGTGTTTGGTGACATTTCTTGTGATTAGATTACGATTACCCAAAGCGAAACTAATTTCCGCAATTATTTTGATTATTTGTTTCGTTTTGTTTGTGGGTCGCAACCACACGTTCAAGGACATTCTACAGACAATCAACAAATATGTCACAGGTGCTGACGTTCCAAGATATCCTTAATGCAATCGAACTACAAGCCACAAGGATTCTCCGTCTGAATAGTTCTAGTGCTCTTAAGCACGCTAGCTTTATTCGCAGAGTTTGGAGTGAATTAACAAGCAACAAAACGAGCAAATGCCACAGTCACGATTCCTTAGGTTCAATAACTAAATTGCCGTGCAGCTGCACTTGATTTACGCTCCAGAAAATTGTTTATTAACTTGCAAGTTTACTTTCTCAAAAACCAATTAGAAGTTGTTTATTACTCTATCCACCTGCTGTTCTTGAACTCTAAAAACTACAATCTTCATCGCAATTAGTTCTCAATTTAAAGGAGTGCAAGAGGGCGTGACAAAGTTTTAAATGCTATTTGTTTTGCGTTGCAACTACAAATGTGTTGTCTGCAAACGGACGGACTTGGTTTTCAGTTTATAACTATTAAAAACCAATTGGGCGATCTTTGGAACACATTTAGATATTTGTTCTACTTTAATAAATATAACTGATTACTACTTAAAAGATAAATAACTCTTTTTTGATTACTGTGTATCGAGTAGCATTTGCAACTAAAATTATTAATATGTAAAAGAAAATTTAAATTTTAGTAATTTGGTTTCGACTTATCTAAAAAATAAATAAATAAAAATTTATCACACTATACATACGTATATAAAAATTAAAAAAATTAGTTCCATGATCAAATTCTTATATGAATTACTCTAATTGGATGCTACTTTCTAGCTGTTACTGATTTTGTATGGTTTGTTAAACTCGCTTTGGGAGACAACCAATTTAATGGGCAACAATTACATCGATAGTCGCTAATCAGTCGCTTTAATCTTTATGCATATATATTGTAGAAAGATGGATTGGATTACTGGGTTGTCATAGTCACCTTGCACGTCTCCAGTAAACTGTAGAGATCCTCGACTTCGTCATCATCGGTGGGCACGTATTGTTTGCCTGTCTGTGTGCTCTTGCCCTTCGTCTCCCTCCTATATAGAGGCAGTCCCATCGCGCTGGCAAGAATCTCGATGCCCATGTGGCCAACTGTCTGATACATGAAACTGTCCAGCTCATCTGTTAAGCGATTGACCAAATAAAACCAAATCGAATATAGTCAAATAAAATACGTGCTAATTGAGCGAACTAAATTTACCTCGATCCTTTGGATGCAAATTGGCGAGCGCGACAATTTCGTGACCTTCGGCGACGCACTGCATCATGTTGTAGCAGCTATCCTTGCCGCCACTCACCATTGCCACCACACGCATCTTGACACTTGGTTTTAGTGTTATTTATTTATGGTTATTTTGTTTTTGGTTTGTGCTGCTCGTCTAGCTGGAGCTCATTTGGTCTGTTTGTTTGTTGACTAGACTTGTTTACTGTAAAGAACTTAGCGTCTTCTATTAACACAGGGGCGGCTGTCTATATATTGAGTTGTCTTTGTTATTATTATGATTAATATATATGTATGTATGCATATGTTGCTGTCAACTGCAAAGAGTGAAAAGAAGCAAAGACAAAATTCATTAGTGGTCTTCTTTTTGCTGCTGCTGCTGCTGCTGCTGTTAATGTTGTTGTTGTTGTCCTTGTTGCTCCCGCTGCTACTGCTGAAAGCTCTCTTAGTTGGCTGTGAAATCTAATTAGACGCAACATAATCAAACCAGCCTCTGTTCTGTTCTGTTCTGTTAATGCACTTTGGCAGCCGGCAAGCAAAGTAACGACGACGACAGCAGCTGCTGCTGCTCTGCTTGATGAGAGGTAAACACACACAGTGTGTCCCAACAACTTGATTATATTATAAAACAAAATGTGAGAGAAGCAAATAACGTGTAGACAGCACAGGATGATGGCTCCTCTCTTCCTCTGATTATAATTCGCAAAACTCGGCCAAGCTAAATGATTGCACGAAGGTCACACACACACACACACACACGCACATATACATGCTTGCGCATGCATATACAAATATAAATATACACATATGTGTACGTTGTACATATACAACGTGCGTATCACCCACACACTCGCACACACACACAATTTTGAGACTTTGAGTGACTGTGGCGCCGCTTATGTCGCTTTTGACCCAAATATCAAATTTGCCATATACACAAATCGCTTGATATTGTTTTTATTTTATATATTTATTTATTTACCCGACCAGCCAGCCAGTTCTGGACGTGCACGACTTTTGGAATTCGCACACTAGCTAGAGGTGGTCAATTGTCGATGGCAGCTATCGATGCATCGATTTTAATGAGAATATTTAAATATCGATTTTTTATTATAGCAAACTTCGATGTCTTTAAAGACAACTGATAGAAATGTATTTATTTTGCATTGTTATTATTCGTTTGGGTAAATGCAGCCTTTGTTTTTCTTTAAATTTGAGCTTTTCTAAAGATGTTTCATTTGACACATGTGTTGCCAAGCCAAATTTATTAGATTTACCAAACTATCGAAATCTCGATAATGAAACGGTTACACTGGTTGGCGCGTCATTTTAAAAACATATCCAAAAAAACGGGAGCATTGATCAGAATTCCGCTGATCAAAATAGAGTAACGACTTTTCCTCAGTTCGAAGTTTCTTTGTTTGTTATAGCGTCGGAAAAATTAAAATTATGTGTTAAACGAATTTATTTTTATCAGTTATTATAGTTAGCACGTTTTAAAAGTTTGATATTTTGTTGCAAATGTATTACGATTAAAGACGCTTCTTATATGTTGTAAATACACTAATTGTTATGTTTTGGAGCGATTCCGTATATAAATGATAACCAATTGCATTTGATGTGCATATTTGATTGCCTGGAATTTATAGCAACTCAGCCAGCGTGACCAGAAGTCCATTTTGAAAGTATACTTTTTACGCCAAGTAAATATTCCATATTTACTGTTTGGTTGTAGAAGTACATGTACTTTGAATGACTGGTCACATTGAGCTCAGCCCAGCTTACGAATTCGAAACGCATTTTTTATGTTATTTAACATTTCGAATACTGTTATGATGTTTATATTCTTATGTCGCTGTTATGATGATGTTAATGTGCGATTGGGAACAAATATTATCCTTTTTAGTTAAGCGTGTAAAGTAGAGGAAAATTGCCGACAATTAAAAAAGCAATAAATTTATTTAATTGTTTATTTATTGAGCAATGTTGCTCAATTGTGCGCAAAGGTGCTCGCTTTTGCGCACTGTTGCTCTTGATTGCGTTCGCTGTTAAGTGCAAGAGATAGTGAATTTACTTAAAGGTCTGGTTACATTTCGATTCGTTTTTGTTTAGAATAAACAATAAACAATTTATTCGCAAGTTTGTCAACAACTTTCGAAGTACTCACTGTAAATTACAAATTATAGAATTGCATTCACGTTGTTTACATAAACAGTGCAACAAAACGCTCATCAATAACAACAATAACAAATAGCAAAATAACAAATTGGGAGCAACATGAACACGTTACCGCAGAGTAAACATTACAATTTGACACACTATCAGCAACGCTACAACTGGGACTGTGGTCTATCCTGCATACTGATGATACTGTCGACCACGCAACGCGAACAATTCCTCAACAATTTCGAGGACATCTGCAAAGAGGAAGGCTTCGGTTCGAGCACCTGGACAATCGATCTATGCTACCTGCTGCAGCGCTATCAGGTGCGACACGAGTACTACACCCAGACGCTGGGCATCGATCCCAACTACACCCAGCACATGTACTACTCCAAGATCATTGACAAGGACGAGAAGCGCGTGACGCGGAAGTTCAAGGATGCCCGCGCCCATGGGCTGCGTGTGATGCAGCGCACCGTCGACATGGAGGTGATCATCAAGCATTTGGCACGCAACGGACCCGTCATCCTCCTGACCAATGCATCGCTACTCACCTGCGACATCTGCAAGCGCAACGCCCTCGAGAAGTTTGGGTGAGTGGCCTTTTTTCGCTTCCGACTCCCTTTCTTCTCTTCGACGATTCTCTGCACGAATGATGTTTTGTATATAGAATTGTTACGTAGTTGAAGTTGAAGGTGTTGGTCAACTCTTTATGTAAGTGGAGCAAAGTCTACTCTGAGTTTCATAGTATGATATCTATACACACATATAACATAAAACTGCTTGCCCTTATTGACTGAACATTCTAAACGATAAGAGCTAGGAGGCCAACATATTTTACGGCATTTTATCGTTCTGTAAGGCAGGATGTTTTGTATATGGAATTGTTATATAGTAAGCTTAGGCAGTCAGTCAACTATTTATGTATGGCAAGTTTGGCAAAAGCAAGGTAATATGCACCAAAAGCAAATTGACGAAGCATCCCCTTACAATTAATAGAGAAGACATAAAAATTAACTCGAGTGCAAAAAATATTAATTGAACACAGCAGTTAGAAACCGGAAAATGAGACAGATGCCTGAAATGAAGCTAGAAACAAGAAGACTTACATATATAATTACTTGAATAATATTTTAATCTGGGGTTTGCTATGTGATTCCTCTATAAGCATATGAAATATTGGCTGTAAAGTTCCATTAGCATAGCTACAGAACAACGACAATTTTTTGTACAGAGACCATCATACAAAAAAACAGACCGACAATTTCAGACAGTGAATTCGTGCAGAATATTTTTTACCTCTGTAGAGTGTCTAACTTTTTGCCTATTATCAAGTTGCTTTGCTATATCTTGTATTGCACAAAACACACGCTTGCCCACGGATAAAAACAAAAGATACGCCGGACACTATGTCGTGCTCTGCGGCTACGAGATGGACAGCAAGAAGCTCTACTACCACAATCCCGAGGTGCACGATGGACGTGAGTATTCCTCCACAAAATTGTCATCGATTGTCTTTTCAATTCACTGAATTATTTGCTGCAGATATTTGTCGTTGCTTCTCGGAGGCAATGGACACGGCACGCACAGCTTTTGGCACCGATCAGGACATTATCTTCATCTATGAGAAGCAGCAGAGCAGCGATCAGTAAATGCAAAGCAATATTCTATATACATACATACATAATCTATGCCGATGCTAATGATAATGGCTATTGAAGTACCTTGCCCAGCAGTTGCCAAAGTTGTTTGTTGTTGAATGGAATCTGCGTCTTGTGATATTAAATTGTAGGAGAAGGAATTGAATTGCATTGCATTCGCTTGTGCTAGGCTGGGCCTCTCTTTCTCTCTCTCTCATCAGATGTACCTAATGCTTCTAAGGCTATAAATTCATAGTATAAAAACATAAATACTATATGTAATTCTTTTTTTTTTTTTTTATTATAAACACAATAACGTTGCTATTTTATAGTTGCATTTAAGCAATTCAACAAACGCGTACACTTAGTTATTGTTAGTTATTTAGTTAAATTAAGCTAACAGTTGGTCCCCATTTAAAAAAATATTCAAACATGAGTTATTGTTGAATGTAAAAAGAAAACTCTACTCAATAAGTTATATCAAGTAGAATACTCGTAAGTGTTTGTTTTTCGTAAAACTCTCTCCCCTCTTTGTGCATTCCAAAAATTGTTGTGTAAAATTATATAAATAATATATATATGTATGTATATCTTTATGGATAAAACTAATGATCGCCTTCGTACTTTAGCTGTTTGGTCAGTAGCTGCAACTTTATGTGTGGCGCCTCCACCGGCAATATGATTTGCCCCTCGTCGTTCTTGTATTTGGCGTAGAGTTGCTCGGAGAACGCCTCAAAACCGTGCGAGCGCAGAATCTTCTGCGAGAAGATGCCGGTGGCATCGGCTTTGAGCAGACGGTAGCCGGATTCACGAGCCACTTGCTCGGCACGTCGCACCAGCTCCTTGGCAATCCCTTGGCCGCGATATCGCGAATCTACCGAAAGGATGCGGACATCGAAGATGCGATTCACATTGTAGCGTGCAAACAGGTCCACCTGCAAGCTGTGCCGATACAACAGCTCAAAGATCTTCTTGTAGTTGCTGTCGCAGCTAAATTGCAGTTTATCCAGCGCCTGTTCCGTGTCTCCAGGTCGCAGCACACCATTTAGGATCACGCCCGCAATTTGGCCATAATTGTCGCTGTCCTTGCGCTCATCCACAGCCATTATGCTGAGCTGATCCTGCAGCGTGGCGAGGCTGTGGTGCTCCAGTTCACGATTGCCGCCGCCCTGCTGGCAAAGTCCTGCAGCCCGATTCAGCGGCTCATCCGCGAAGAAGTTGCCGCGCAGATGCTCAATCACTCGCTCGTAATAATCGCCACTGATTAGTTTGTACTCCATTTTGGACGTAACTGGCTATGAGTGTGAACAAAAGGTGTTTAATTAATTATCTCAGACAAATGCGTTTCATTTGAAAGTTTTCTAGAAATCGACTTTATATGCAATATGCTGAAAAGAGTAGCATAATTTTGAGCGCAGTTGGAATTTAAGTGTTCCAAGTAAAAAAACTTATTTCGATATGAAAATATATTTTATTCGATCTTAAATAATTATAATAAAAATACAAATCATTAATAGCAATTTAAAAGTAATAAATAAAAGTGGTGTGCTTTTGAGTGCAGCTCGAATTCTAGTGTTTAGTGGCAAATTGTTCCCAAGTTGGTTTCGGCATGATAATCACTTTAATAAAATATAAAAATAATAAATAAATATTAATAAATGTGTTTGCTTTTAGTAAAAATCAAATAGTACTAATAATATTACAAATCAATTAAAAAGTAATACGAAAAAGGAGTAGGGGGCGTATTTGAAATTAAAGTGTTCCCAGTAGCAGTTTGCTAAGTTGTCCATTATTAGATGTTCAGTAATTACCATAATCAAAAAATCTTAAAAAAAAAAACAATTTAACAAGTGATATAAAAAAATGTTGTACAATATTAATACACAACTCTTAAAACACAATTAAAAAAGTAATAAGTGAAAGTTGTGTGCGTTTAATCGCAGTTGGAATTGAGTGTTAAGTAACATACTGTTTCCAAGCTGTAAAAAATAAAATATTAATCAAAATCATTTATAAAGCAATTTGAAAAGTAATAAAATAGGCGCTAGTTTAAAATATGCTAATTTATCAAATATTTAAAAAAATAAATAAAATAAAAGCTAATAAAAAAAAGCAATGCGCCTTTAAGTGTATTTTGAATATAAGTGTTCCTAGTATAATCACAAACTGTACCAAATGGATTTCGGCTTGTAAATCAAATATTTAATATGTACAATACTAATACAATTAATTTAAATCATAAAAGAAAAGTTGTAGTGGACTTTTCAAGCTGTTCCCAATCTGAGTTCGGCATAAAAATTAAATATCAAATTAAAAATCAATAAATAATTAAAAATGTAATGTACCACTTAAGCGCAGCGTGAATTCAAGTGTTCCTAGTAAATTCGCAAACTGTTCCCAACCTGCATTCCACATGAAGATAAATGTATCAATTGTTGAATAATTACAATAATAATTCGAAACAATCCAAAAATCAATTCAAAGTCTACACCGTAAAGTATCGAGTTGATATATAAATAATTTAATTTTTAAATTCAAGCAGAATGTCCTCAGCTTGCACTTATCAATTTAATGAGCACTTCAGCTGTAATTTCTAAATAATAACACACACACACCAGCACACGCATACGGATAAGAGTAATTCTGTGTGTATGTGGGAATATGAGTACAACTCTCTGCTCAGTGGCATTTTTGCTTCCATAACTCAATTAGAGGGCACTCAAGAGGACGCGCTCTCTCTCACTAGCAGACGCACTTAGGCTTTGGAATTCCAACACGCATGCTGCATTCTCGCTCTCTCTTACAGTGTGTATGGTGTGTGTGTGTCTTTTGCACTCGCTCATTGCTTTGTTGATGTTTGTTGTTGGCTTCTGCTGCTGCTATTACAATCGCATTATATCCAACGTTTACGTCGCCTAAACGACAGAGCTCCATCAAACAGCACGCCTTTCCTCTCTCCCTCTCCCTTCCCCTCATAGCCTGACATCACCTCACACACACACTTAAGCTGCTTAATTGCAGTTTAATTTGTTAATTCATTTAAATACATTAAATCATCACAGTTGATTTTTCCATTAGTTACTTACTTTTCACTAAAACTTAGTTAGTTTGTTGTGCTTATCACTGGAGCTGCGGGAGCTAGCAAAAAAATATGTAACCTACTTGCGGGCGCTGCGAAATGCGAACTGCGAACTGTGGCCAGAAAACCAGCAGCATCCCAGCTGTGGAGCCGAGCACATCTATTCCTGTGCGAAAAAAAAATGTATGTTGCCTGCCCAGTGGCGTCGCTTTGCGCCCCCCGCTCAACAAGTCGTTGCGAACTGCTTCCACTGTTCCCACTTTTCGCACGGCCATGGCAAAAAAAAACATTTTTGGGGGGCGCGCCTCGCCTAGTGCGTGTGCGTGCGTGTGTGTGTGTGAGTGTGTGTAAAGGAGTCGTTGAGTGAGTCAGCAAGCGAGCGAGTGATTGCCTGGTCGTGACTTATGGCAAATACAAATACAAATGCGAGCGAGAAGAGAGCGCCACAAAAGCTTCTTTTGTTCCAACACTTCACACTCACACTCAAACACTACGCTACTCTCTCTTTCTTATTACTCCCTCCTAAAATGTCTGGCAGCAACAACAAAGCCAACTGTTGATTCCCACTTGCAAATGTGTGCGTGTGTACTTTACATACGAGTTAGCATGTTGAAAGAAGACGCGTCTACAGTCATGGGAGAAATAATACAAACGCATTTTCTCTGTATCTTTGACTTCGATTTTATAACTTTTTCCAGGCCGAAATTGAATTTAAATTAAATGTTAACTGAATAAATTGATATTTTTGCTGTTAATTATTGAAGACTGATATATTTATGCTTAACAAAAATTCAATCGCAGCAATCGAGAAATATTTAATTTTGTTGAATTACAAATATGAAGTCAAGGAAATTGAGAAAATGCGTTTCTATTATTTTTACCGTGACTGTATGTAAATAAGTGCGTACATACGACATTTTTGTGACTTTGATATGACTGCTAAAGCGCCATGGGGTGTCGTTTTTACAGCAAATTATCGAGCTTTGATATTGAAAGCTTTAATTTGAGCATGGCGGGAATATAACGTACGTCAAACTATGACGATAACTACAGTTAAATTTAGTACACAATAAAAGAAGAATAATTGATGAGGTATTCTTATGAGGCCATCATTTGGGGATATAATTATTTTCGGTAGCTTTTCTAGGGGGAAACAAAAATCAAAGAGCGCAACAAGTGACAGCACATGACAACGAGATTTTAACAATAGAATAGACACTAAAATTATTACTTTATTTTTATTTAAATTCAGTGACCGATAATATTGTATTATTTTTTTAAAAAAAATTTCTGACTTACAATTGAGATCCGAAAACAGCAAGTGCACCATTAAAATTATTTTTAGAGAATCCCTGCGTATACGTTATATTTACGATATTAAGATTAAGGTTGCTCTGGCTCACAACATTGTACTAGACAACTTTAATTATTTAATACAATCGAATAAATAAAAGAAATGTAAGAGATTTAATTAAATTATTTCGTCATCATTATATTTAACAACAAAATACAAATCAAAAATTATGATTATTATTCTTTTTCGAGAATCCCTGCGTATACGTTATATTTGCGATATTAAGATTAATGCATTTTCTTCAATCATAATGTAAGTGATTTAAGAAAATTATTCCATCATCATTATATTTAATAAAATAAATAAAACAAAATTCCAAATTTGGTAATAAAAATTTTAATAATAAGTAAATTTTTGTAAAAGAATTATTGAGAGGGAATTATCATTTGTGATGTTACAAAGTTATAATGTGTTATTATTTTTAACAGTTTAATTGCAATGCGTACTTGACATAATCAAAAATAAAATAAAATAAATTATTATAATGACAATTTTCAGTCCATGAATAAATTCATATTTGGAATCGCAACAATCGCGAAATATTTAATGGAATACTTACGTAAATAGAGTAATCCTAGAGTGCCATTAACTCGACGAATGCAGCTTAACAGCTGTGAACATATTTGGAAGTCCATTATAGTATTACGTGACCGTGATAGCGTGGATTAAGTGCTTTCATAATTGTTTCTTTTTTTGCGATGAACTTTAGCATATCCAATTATTAAAGGGCGACTACGCCCTAAAAACAATTGTAGCTAGATCGACATCGAGACCGAGACCGAGACATCGAGAATTGTCTGTGGCAAGGTCTCGGCACTTCACGCCTCAATCTCCAATCTGCAATCCCGTGTTTATTATTCTAATGAATAGTATCGTCAGTCTGGCATTAAGTCCACATATAAGGCGCACACGTGTATATTTATTTCGCTTTGTGTTGTCGCTGTCTGTGCTGGAGGCACATGACGCCAGAAGACGCATATTCAAATTGCGTGACTATGTCGCCCCCTCCCCGCCCGCCTCTGCGGCCCCATCCCTCCGATTTCCCTGCGACCAGACTACGATTAACGGCTGCCTTCCACGATGACCGTGTGCCATTGTCACAGGTCAAAGCCGAAACTCGATGACAATAGAAACGGCAGCGCGTGTTTTTGGCATTTGGTATTTCTTTTTTTATTTCCATTTCATTTTTTTTGTTGTTTTTTCTTTTTACTAATTTTCATTTTCTTCTTTTACGGGGCCGCTGTCGTAAGTGTTGTGCGTATTGTACCCAATCAGCATCAATTTAAATCAATTCGCTCTAACGGCCATCGCAGCGATTTGGCAGCACTGGTCCAAAATTGTGCATGGCCATTCAATGCAGCCATTGCTTCTTGTTGGGCTTCGTGTAACTCGTGATCCAACAGATTCGATTTCGATTTCAGTCAAATTTGCCCAATTCATGGTCAGTAAGTACAGTAGACATTACGCAATTAGAACCGCTTCGTTTTTAAGCTTACTCTGATGTCCATAAAACAATGTAAAATATTCTCACAAAATAATTATTATAATAATAGTAAATAAGCAAATGAAGCAATACATGGAATAATTAATATCACTTTGTTTTAAAGTTAATTCTGATGTCTATGAAATTCGGGAAAATGTTCGTGAAAAATAAATGAGGAAAACGATTGGTTATTTTATATTATTTTATTTGATAAAAATATGTAAACAAAGCTAACTAATTCACTGCCATTTGTATTTGTTAACTATGTGCACTGAAATATAAAGATTCACTTAAAACAATGTCAATACTAATTTGTTGGACAATTCGAATTTCAGAGAATTCTAATTAGTGTTGCGTTTACTGTATAATACATAAGTAAATGGAATGCAGAATTAAGAGATTTCCATTTCTATTTCTATTTTGAATATTTTCATTTATTTTCTATTCCAAAACAATTTACTGCTGTTGGTTAATCGGTTATAATTTAACGTTACGACAATTAATTGGACAATCTGAAATTTTTATTGTTTCATTACAATGCAAGTATGAAGGAATATTTCCCAGCTTTATATACATTTTTCTCATTTCCCAGCGCATTTAATAATAAATACTAATTTAATTTTTTAATATTCTTCTCTGTAACTAATGTTATTTGTGCTTGCATGAAATTAAGTTGCCTTATTTTCAAAAGGGGTATTTTTGAACAGCTATGACAGTGGAGCGAAAAGGAAAAAAATATTGTTTAGATTTTCAGATAGGAAATGGGAAACAATAAATTTCATTAGAAAATCAACTGAATCAAAAAAAACCCATTTTAAATAAAAATTTGTTAAAAGTAAAGGTCAAAAGCTTATGCCATTGAAAAAAGCATTCAAAAAATGTGAAATGGAAGTGGATTTTAAACTATCGACATTAAAAAACAACAAAATATTGTAGTCGAAAATGAATGAATAAATAATGCAATCTTAAAAAAGTATCTTATAGTTTAAAATGTTACTGTCAATCTAAGGCTCTTTCAACAATATTAAACTAACCCAGCATTCACTGCAGGAATTAGTGGAAAGCCTAAAGAGAACCTTATCAGATCAGATGATGGTCTAGGTTATAATTATTATTAATTTTTGTTTTTAGATTTCTACAGTGATTTTCACAGATTCCCTTCAATCAACAGTTTTATTTACTTGCCTGCGATCGTTACTTCAAATTCGGATTGCCTAGAAAACAAAGAGGAACCTCTTCGTGTCAATCAGATCAATAGAGAAGATCCACAGAATTATTGCAGATATAATAAATATCGCTGCGGCAGCATCGACATCAAGTAAGTGATCACGTTGTCATCTCTAGCTGGTCACGCCCATCGCTGGCAGCTGCTGCGTAACAGCTGAGCGGGCTGGCCCAACGGTCGCTTTAATTTGTCCACCCAACGCTGCGTTATTTTGGACGTCGCCGTCAGCGTCGCTGTCAACGTCGACGTTGACGGCAACTTTTCGCCGTTTTTGTCGTTTGGTTGTCGTTTGGCCCATTTTGTTGTCGTGTGCTTTGCTTTGCGCTTCGTTCTCGTTTCTCGTTGCTCGTGGTCGTCCGTTTATTTTAGTATTTGTCGCATATATTTAGTTAATATTTTGTTGTTCTTATTTATAGTTGATAGTATTTTTTTTTTCCTAATTTGTATTGTGTATTGTTTTCTGTGTGTGTGTGTGTTGTTTGTTTTATTGTAAATGTTAACTGTTGTTGTCCCAGCAATATAAAATTGGCCAACAAATCAACCCAACAAGAATAACGGTAACAAACAAGCAATGGCTGCCAAAGATCGTTTGCCCATTTTTCCATCTCGCGGGTGAGTACACACTGTGCCAAGAGCGAGAGCGAGAGCGAGAGAGAGAGAGTGAAGGTATTTTTTTATTAATTTGGAAATAGTGCTCAGACTTTGATGAAATCCCGTCTGGCGGGCGCCACAAAGGGCCATGGACTACTTAAGAAGAAGGCGGACGCCTTACAGATGCGCTTTCGCATCATTCTCGGCAAGATCATCGAGGTATGTGGCGACGAGAGCGAGAACGAGAGCCAGCTAACAACTCTTTCCCTCTCTTGTGGCAGACCAAAATGCTGATGGGTCAGGTGATGAAGGAGGCGGCCTTCTCGCTGGCCGAGGTCAAATTCACCACCGGCGACATCAATCAGATTGTGCTGCAGAATGTGACCAAGGCACAGATCAAGATACGCACCAAAAAGGACAATGTGGCCGGTGTGACCCTGCCGCTGTTCGAGCCCTACCAGGACGGCGTCGACACCTATGAGCTGGCCGGCCTGGCCCGTGGTGGCCAGCAGCTGGCCAAGTTGAAGAAGAACTACCAGAGCGCTGTGCGTCTGCTGGTGGAGCTGGCCTCACTGCAAACATCGTTCGTGACCCTGGACGATGTCATCAAGGTGACCAACAGGCGTGTCAATGCCATCGAGCACGGTTCGTGTCATTTTTTATATGTTTTGATTTGTGATTATTTTTCGTGTACTGCCTCTGTAGTGATTATACCGCGCATCAATCGCACCATTGAGTACATCATCAGTGAGCTGGACGAGTTGGAGCGCGAGGAGTTCTATCGCTTGAAGAAGATTCAGGATAAGAAGCGGGAGGCGCGCAAGGCGGCGGATCGAAAGCGCGAGGAGCTGCGTCGCCAGGGCTACAATGTCACCACCACCGAGGAGGCTCAGAATATACTCGAGAACGATGGCGACGAGGATCTCCTGTTCTAGCTGCGATACCAACGACACCCAAACACTACCTCATCCTATCAATGTACCGTTCCTTTCCTACTTCTTCTTTTTAAATATTCTTTTTTCGTGTACTTTAATATCCGGTACCTGTGGAATGCAAATAATACTAGAAAAAAAGTGTTTATATTCCCAGACGTTTGCTTGTCCGTTTTAAAGTCTCTAGAAAATTTGAAGACAATACTTTCATAAAGTAAATTTAATTTTTTTTAAATCGTTAAAAAACAAAAAGTTTGGTGGAAAAAAATTGTAAACAATATTTTAATACATAGTTCCTAATCTTTTCCACGTTGTTTTCAGCTCTCTAAAATCGTGAAAAACAAAAAGATTACTGAAAATCCCATTTGATTTTACGAGTAAACATGTATTTTTATTATATTCAATTTTGATATCGTGTTGTAGGTACCGAGTATTTTACAGTCGGCCCCACAGTCGACTGCAGCTTTCTTTTTTTCCGTTGTTTTTTTTTGAGATGTGCTCTAATATCTGTTGTGGTTCTGGTTCGTGGTTGATGCCTTGTTGTTATTGCTGAAAATACTATATATATATCTATCTACATCTCAATGTATGTACTATATCTCTACTACGTTTTGTTTTTCGTGTGCCTCTCAAGCAAGCTGCTTGATGGAAACCAATTGTTAATTTGCTGCTAAATTTATGTTTTAATTGTGCAAAAGCAAACAAAAAAAAAAAGATAACGAAAAAAAGAAATGAAACAAAACATTTTGATGGGCCATAAAATGTCTCATTTGGCTGCTTTTAGTTGCAAATTGGCATTCCAGCGTCATCGATATGGCTGCTCCATGGCCCCACACACATGGTTCCGCCTATGGCCGGGCACGTGCCGCATATTCAATATGATAAAAACAAAAAAAATCGAACGAACTAGCGAAAAACCGCAAGGCAAGGCTATAAAGCAGTTTCTATCTGAATATTGTGTGTAGCGCGATCGATCGTCTTCGTTCTGCAACTTGATCTCGATCTCGATCTTGTTCTTGTGCTTAATCTGGAATTCTGGTATCTAAAGCACGCGTAGTTTGTTGCTGTTGTTCTTCGTGCATGCGCAAAAAAAGTAGGCAAAAATAAAAATGCGAGCAAAACACATTCATTAATTATGTACATGCATATACATATGTATATAAAATCATCATGTTTATTCATACTATATTCCGTTTTTGCTTATACACGTAATAGTTTGCCATTGACCACTGTATTTTTTTTTTTACTTTTTTCTATGTTTTTTTTTTGTAGTTGTCACAGTTATGTTGCTGTTTTTTTATTTTTGTTTTTGTTCTCTTTAAGAAGTTATTATAATTTGCATTCATTTTTCTTAAATTCGGCTTGCGTATTGAGTTCGAAATGTAGGAAAAAAAAATATGACGATCCATTGAAGCAAATGCGGTCGGTGTAAAGTCGCAAATTGTGCATGTTTTGTCTTGTACTTGTGAATAAACTCCTTAGTTCTCCTAATTGTTGGGGCATACATTTGTATGCGTAATTTCTTCCTCCACGGCGTATACTTAATGTCTACCAATCGCATTGAACGAACAAATACGAGTCAAAGCTTTTGCGAAGAGCTTTTCAGATTCGTTCATGTGTGTGTGTGTGTGTGTGTGACGAAATAACTTCAGGTACTTGCGTCTGTTTTTGTTGTCGAAGCAACAGGTGAGAAAAAGTCGAGTTCGTCTCACACTTTTTGTTGAGTTTGTTTTGTTTTGTTTCGTTTTGAAATGTCGGTCAAAGTGTTCGTCCCTTGGCTCTTGATCTGCCAGCGTATGGCAAAGCCTCGCTCAACCAGTCTGGCAACGCTGCACTTCAAATTCGGACCGTTACTAAATTGGTTTGTGTGGTTTAAATGTGGCATGTGTAAATATAATTGCTCTACAATGTATGTTTTTTGTTTTTCTTTTAGCTATCTGTTGTATATGAATATGTATGTATATATGTTTATCTGATTAGATATGCAGCTGTACATATGTATATTTAAATAGTATTCTGCCTTACACCAAAAAAAAAAATTGTTTTTTTGTTGCGAATCAATTTGCGTGTAATTTCCATTTAAAGTTAATATTATCGCTTTGATTCGCAATTACATACAAGTAGATAAATATATAAAAAAAAAACATATTTGTATACATTTATGTATATATTATTACACATATCAAAGTGCTCAAGTTTCAGTTTTTCGAGTTTAGTTGTAGTACAATTTGCGCGCTTAAAAGCTTAAGATGCTAAGCTACTACAGTACGAATGAGAGAGAAAGAGCGAGGGCGAGAACATAGTGTGATCGCAACATTGTATTAAGCTTTGGGCGTTTGCTTCTTTTGAAGTAGTGTTGTTGCTGCTGCTGCGGCGGCTGCTGCAATTGCAGTTGCTGTTGTTGTTGTGGTAACAGCTGCGATGGTTGGCGTCGTTGTGGTTGTTGTCATTAGCGCAGGCAACTGTGACGTCATAAATATTTGCTGCGACATTTGAGCGCCAGGCATCACACATTTGTTCTGCAAATGACACAAGCAGAAAGACGCAAAAAAAAAACAAAGAGCGACAGAGAGAGAGAGAGAGCAAGAGAGATAGAAATGCCGATGGAGATTTGCATAAGTAGCGTTGAAAACAAAAATGACACCGAGAAATATATTTTTTATACGTGTGTGTGAGCGCGAGAGCCAGCAATTAAGGAAGAGAGAGAGAGAGAGAGAGAGAGAGAGAGCAGAAAGATAAATACAAATACACATTAACTTGTTATGCTTTTGTTGTGGTTTGTTGTCACTTTAGTAAATTGTGTAAAAAATTATTGCAAAATTCGTGTGCGTTTCTTGCAAACACAAAGCGCAGCTAACAACGTTGTGTTCATATTTAATTGCAAAGCGGAAACGGAAACGGAACCAAACGAAAATGAATTTGAGGCTGCTGCCAATCATATATGCGCAGTGTGACCGAATTCATAGAATATTGAGAAATTAAAAAAAAGACAGTATCATTGTCCTATTTACATATGTACAAGAAAATTACTTAAAAATTGTAAATTATGTTAGTGAAATGGAAAATGTCGAGAGAATTTCAGATTGCTACTTTGGTCAAACTGGAAAATAACTATATTTTTGTGGTTCGAATGTTGCTGATATAGACATGCTGCCATATAGTCCTATGCATAGTTTTTTTTGGCTGGAAAAAAATTCAATCACCATGCTAACAGTATCTTTGTAGTATGTATATATTTAAGTATATAAAAAAAAAATGTATGTATATACATATGTATGTTTATCGATTGCGATGCTTGACTAGCGTTTGTTCACTGCGGTTGATGGGCAATTATTATTGGTCGGGTAAGTATGGTGAGTATATGATACATAGAGGTCTCTGAACTAAACTATATCAAATGCAAATTGTGGCCAAAATGAAATTTCTGATTTACAATAATGTTTTTCACCCGCTAGCGGTAACTACACATGTTATTTAGTAGTATAATTTATGCTTAAATAACTGTTGAACTGACTATTCAATTGGAATAAAGTGTTGAGTACGTAAACTTGTTAAAATTATATATCAAGGACCGCTCTTTAATCATTTTTAATAAACAATATCATTTAATTGAGTAATTATAAAATAAATCAGAAATATACTATTATGAAACCAGATTTATAATTTCCATTTTTCTGATCAAAAATTTATATTATAGGTTCATAATAATATTTCATTTTGTAAAATAATCATTAATTCACTTTCTAAAAATATAATAATTATTATTTAAAAATAATAAATATTTCATGATTTTTAATTGTTTAATTACAAATTAATTATAGGCTGAGTTGCAAAACTCAGTTAATAAAACTGAAAAATATTTAATTCGTTTTTAATTCTCTAAGGTTAACAGTCCCTGATATACATTCAGATATACATTAAGATTTAATCAATCTTTTTGAAATCGTGGTAAATTTAGTAGTCCCTGTTGATACAGATAAATGTGGATGCTGAAGAAACATACAAATCATATATGAACAGAATTCGTAACACACCTAAAAACGCATAATATTTTTGGAGGGGATAACGAACGGCGCGATCTTTGTACAGAGATGTATGTATATAGTATTGTCGGGTAAGCGAGCAAGCGGTGTGTGAATTATGTGCAAGTTGAAGTAGTAGAAGTTGAGCAGTAGGTTGAAGCGGCAGAAGAGAGCGAGCGGAAAGTGAGAGCAGCTACAGCTATTTTACAAATGTATGTTGTTGGTAACGCTAACGGCTGGAGGAGCGTGGTTGGTAGTTGGGGAGGGGGGGCTTCACTACGGACTATAACTACAACTATGGCTAGGACTAGTATTTATTTGATCTACTGCTCTGACAACTCAAATACAACTGACTCGGGTGGTACGGATGACGCTGGCGGTACTCTCAGTACCTTTTGGCCGCGAAAGCACAGGCCGATCATCCAGTTGCGGTGTCCCGACGACGGCGCATCCTTGATCTGAATGCGAGTGGCGGACGCTGAAGCGGCAGCGGCAGCGGCAGCGGCAGCCGCCTCGTCGTCTGGCATGATGTTGGCCGAGTTGTTGTTGTTGCGCTGTTGTTGTTGCACAAGCCGTTGACGCTGCGGCTCCTTGGCGATGACGATGCTCACGCTGCTGGCCTTGCGGCAGTTCAAGCGTCTGTTCGGCGGCGACACGCTATCGAAAATGCCCAATAATGCATGGAAATAATCATTTTGTTGCCACAAAACTCACCGCTTGCCCGCTGCTGTTGTCGGCGGCGGAGCATCGCCGGGCTGCTGCAGTGCATCCGTGTCGGGGGCGGTGTTGTAGGCACCCGAGTACATCGAGGCTCGCTTCGGCACCCAGTCGGGATGGCCGCGCACCGACATCCACACGGCCAGGCTCTTCAGCAGCACAGTGCGCACCTGAATGGGGCAGACTTCTAGACTACTGTGTGGCAGAGAGAGTGAGAGAGAGAGCACTTACCTCGCCGTTGAGGAAACAATAGATGAGTGCTATGAAGAAGCCCTGAAACGATGTTAGGAAGTGTGTCACATAGCTCCACACTGCGAACTTCCAGGCCGTTTTCAGTGCCGGCACCAGATGCAACAGATTCGTAATGCCCAGCAGCGGCAGCAGCACAATTGCCGCCCTCACCGCCTTCCGCGTCTGCTCGATGTCGCTGGCCTGCGACTGACGCAGCTTCACCACCAGCACTCGTATAATGTTCACCAGGAAGAAGAAGTTCAGCTGCAAAGCACAGGAGAAAGAAACAGCGACGGAGGCCGTTGAGTACAGTGGGCCGAATAGGCAATATGCAATATTATATTGCATGATATGTTTGTTAAATGATGAACTATGAAATATTGACATTTATCAATTTTATTTGGAAATGATAAAACAAGTATGAATCGATATTGTTAAACGATGAGCTTTCAGTTCAACTATAAAATATTGAAAAAATTTATACATTTTATTTAAAAATGATAAAACCGGGATAATCGTATTGAAAACATGTATGAATCGATATTGTTAAACGATGAGCTTTCATTTCAACTATAAAATATTGAAAATATTTATCAATTTTATTTAGAAATAAAAAAAAAATAACGAAAACAAGTATCATTATATCGATATCGTTAAATGATGAGCTTTCATTTCAACTTTAAAATATTGACAACATTTATCCATTCTATTTAAAAAAGATAAAACCGGGATAATCGTATCGAAAACAAGTATGAATCGATATTGTTAAACGATGAGCTTTCATTTCAACTATAAAATATTGAAAACATTTATCAATTTACAAACATTATACAGCCATAGTATAGTTGGTATAAAAGTCTACAGACATTTTTGATCGGCATTCAAATATGGCATGGAATGCATAAAAAAACATAGGGATATTGGCCTATGATATGTCCGTTATTCCTCACAGATAATTTTATAAATAAATTGTGCACGTTTTAGAAACTGTGTGAAATTTAAATTCACTTTATTAATCGTGGAATACTTGTCACTATGTTTTATAGCATATTCTGCAGTTACTTTTATTTTAAAGCTACTTTACAGTAACAATATTCGATTGACATTCAAATATGCTGGAATACATTAATAAACACTTTGATATTCGCCTAAGAGATACATATATGCACATTTCAAAAATATTGCAGTGTCGCAAAACCTCTTTAGGCAATAGAAAACAAATTGAAATTCACTTTATCAATCGTGGAATACTTGTTCATCGAATATTCCGCAGTTGCCTTTACAATTACTTTTACTTCTCTGACACTAAATAAATCTTTCATATATTTGCGCATATTGTACCACTGTGCTATGGCGATGATAATAATAGTATTTGCGCAGATATGTATAGTATGTAAATGGCAGGCTGTTCGACTCACCAATATGACGGTCAGCCGTGGTCCCTCCAGTATCCAATAGTACGGTGTCAGATTGTAGTTCCACATGCAGTCGCCCAGCGAGGTGTCCATGAAGATGGCTGTGCACTGCACCCAGACGGTGGTCATCACCACCGGCATTCCCCAGCCCAGCAGCGAGAAGATGATGAGCGGAAAGTTACCCTGGAATACGGCGACAGTGATCATGTTATGCAAGTAGAGTCCCTCTATAAACATCCACATAAACATGGCGGTTCGCGCGTATTCCAACAGCACATAGGATGCTTCACACAGATACGGCTGCGAAAAGAAAGGTATTTATTAATATTTAGAAAAAAAAACAATATTCAAATGATTGCTGGCTGATAACCATTTTATAATTATAATAAATTGTATTTTGTAAATTGTGAACCGCTCATAAAATATGTGTAAGATAATTATGCCAGAATTCATTTTCTGAAATGAATTACAATTTATTCTATATTTTCAATCACTCATATGATTAATTTTAAAACATTTTTTAAATAATAATGCCGGAATTGAAGATACGACGAAATGATTAAAATAATAATGAACAGTTGTTGTAATTATATTTATTGAAAAAACTATTTTAGGATACTAAAATAAAATAAATTTTGTTTTAGCAGTTTCAAAATCGGTGGAATAAATTATTGATTATTATTATTATATTAAAAAAAAACAAACATATTTTAATTCTAAAATGAATTTAAAAATGGGTGGCATAATGAGAGAATATATATTGCGCGAAATGAACAATTAAAATGATTAGACGTTAATTATTGATTCATTTTATGTTGGAATTAAACAATAATTATATTTTTTTCATTATTTCCTTAAAGCTTTGATAAATAAATAAAATCTTAAGTTAGGCACCAGCCATATCTTTATTTAGCATAGCTCGTCATTCAGCTATTTCGATAAGTTGAACATATTTTCATTTACTGTTTGTTCTACCTTTATTTTACTTATTAATTGTTTATAATTTTCAGATGGATACTCACCGTGTTTTCGATGACCGATAGACTGGCATTGGTCGCAGCTTCCGGCTTGCCACGTCGGAACTGATCAAGGTAAAGGGTCAGTCGCACAATCACCTGCAGCACCATGGCAATGAAGAGGTTCTTGTGTATCTTGGTGCGATTGTTGCGCAGCGATCGAAATGCGCAGAAGATGACCAGAGATATGATCAGTGCCAATAGGGACAGGCACAGACCGATGATCTCCAGGGTTCGGGTGCGCTGTGCAATATCCATGTAGAGCTGCAAATCAAATCGAACGTGAGCAAACAGAGCACAAACACCTTGGGTGTGTGAAATATTGCTCACATTGACGTCCTTAATCTCCTGCATGAGACGTATGACCTCGGGCTTGTAGCAGGGTCCATAGTCGGTCCAGCCAGCGGGATTTGATTCAGTCTCGTTGGGTCGGCCACCCCAATGACCATCGAGCTCGCACTTGCGATTGGCGAACTCTGTTAACGAAAAATGGCCAATTCAACCAATTACACCTTTGACTTGTCACAGAACTACAATTTGGGTCAAAGTATTTTCGGTAAGGTTAAAAATATCAAACGATACAGTTGCTTGACTAGACTGCAATTTATTGCTTTTTAAGTGTAAAGTAAATTATCCAATTTGTTTTGAAACTGTTTGCTATTTTTTATTACATGAAACGAGTATATTTACATATGTGGAAACAAGTGTGCAGCATCGTGTTGGCAAGTTGGCAGCTCCATTTCTTAGTATTTTTATTAGTAGTTTCTTAGTATTAATATTGGTTTGCTTCAAGTATATACCCGATACACTTGACACGGTATTTGTTGGACACTCGACAATGCAACCTTTTGATTTTCACCCGCTCTATCTTGGCTGTTATTTGTATGTAGTTGTTGTTCTGTTCTGTTCTGTTTGCTGCCATCAACTTCAGCGTCAGTGGTAACGTTGGGGTTGTCAATGACAGCTGGGCTGTAACAGTAATTATGTCAATCGAATCGAGGGGTTTTGCGAACGGGGTCAGGTCAAGTTGTGGCTTTTGGTTGGTATTAAATATTAAAACCAAGAGAGACCGACAAATTTAGTATTTGACTTAATGCCATGGAAACGAGCCGTCGGCTTATCATCAAAGGTGCAAAATAGCCAGTTAAAACCCAACACGAGCACTTCCATTCGATATATAGTAATGGCAAATTAATTGCGAACACCTGGCCAACAATCGCTTTGACATGTTTTTGACTTGCTCCACTTCTTCGATTCGATTCGATTCGACTTGCTTTGCAATTCCAATATCTATTCTCAATTCCCAATGCAAAATGTTGATTGATTTGGCCAGCATAAATATTTAAATAACTGCGAGTGTTTGCAGCACATTCGCTTTTAGCGTAATGAATTTAATTTTGAAATTGCAATGAATATTTAAAAATTTGAACAATATGGAAATGTAATAAGCGAAGCAGACGTAGCATTCAAATTTCAAAAAGAACTTGAGATGATATTGTAATATATTTGTATTTATATTGTAAGAAAAATGTAAATAGGGGCATTTTTTACATTTATATATTAAGAAATAATATAAATGCTCATCAAACAGATTTCTTATTTCAGTTAGTTATAGCATTATCTTTCAATAGCACAATAACAAGCTCTAAATGGGAATTTTGATATTTTGTATTTGTATATTTTATAATCTAACTCGAGCTAATCGTGAAATCTTTTGTATATTATATAAGAAATAAATGTGCATAAATGCTAATGAAAAATGATTTTTTAGTTCAGTTCAATAATAAACTCTAAGTGGAAATATTTAATATTATGAGATAATAGTGCAATATTTTTACATTTATCTTTTAAGAAATAATATTAAAGTTCATCAACAAGATTGCTTGGCTCAATAATTTAACACATGATTTGGAAATACCCCAAAATGAAGTCTTATTGGTATTCAATTTTTGTTAAACTAATTCGCGATAACTCGAGTGAAATCTTTTCCCATTCCTTTTTTGAGAACAAATAGAAATGCTCATGGAAAGCGGTTTCTTGGTCTTGATAGCATCTTTAATTTTCCATGAAAGTCCGCAGAAATGTTATATTTAGAATAATTACGCTAGGAACTAAAAATGTCTTACTACTTTTATTTCAAGTTGAATTGTGACGGTGCATTGCGAATGCACAGTGGACACTTTTTGAGTACTTACTGCGTGGATCCACGCCATGGTAGCCGGCGGGGCAATTCATGCGGGCGAGGACGCCGGCTGGCGTGGGCGGCCAACAGAGCAGCGAGTCCCAAGTCCAGTTGCAATAGATGCCTGGACCAAAACAAAGGGAGAGAATACACAAATAGACAGAGAGTTGAATGTAGATTGTTATGCGGGTGGCAGGCTGCTAATTAAAGCGCACATTGAGTGCAAGGACATGCATAAAACAGTTGCTTAGACCGCTCGCCAAATGCGTTTTATTCGCCATATTGTGCGATGCCAATCAATTTAAAATTCTAATTATATTTAATTGCATATTAATGTGTCTTGAGTGTTTCATCGTTGCTGCCCGTTGATTTTGGCTTTGGCTTTGGCATCGCCTTCGTCTCCAATCCACAGCCTTTGGGGTCGTTGGGGGCAGCAGCTGTGACGGCAGTCGACACATTGGAGAAGTCTCCCCGATTGCCAGCTAATGGCAGTTGCAACTGTTTTTCCTGTCCTTTCTGTTGCTTGCATTCGGACAGTTTATGCTGCAGCTGCTTTTCTTCGTCCTGTGTTGCCAGCAGCATCCGGCCAGGCGTCGGTGTCCTGGCATTCACAGACATCACGTATCGTCCGTTGGGCTCGCTTTTCAGCACAATATCCATTACAATTTTCATCATTTTGCTACTCATTTTTTTTTAAAGTGAACTCGTTGAACAACACCACTACTATTGAAATTTGTTTAATTTGTTTTCTGGTGCTGTAGATGCCGAAACAAAATATGAGAAAAAATGCCTTTAAAGCTATCTCAACAATTTGACATCTCAATCTAAGCTTACATGATTATATAAATATATTTATAATTATTGTGACAGAGTTCTAAATTAAACAGACTTTATAATTTACAAAATCTAACTTTTTCAGGGTAAATAGATTAATTATTTAATGGGACTGTCCTGAGCCAACTTTCATTTAAATAAATAAATATACAAATAAATGAGAACTAGAATAATTTCATTATTCAATTGCATTTCAAATGCATGCAAAATTCTTATATAAAGTAAAATACAATTTGAATTTCTGATTATTTGATTGTATTACAAATTGAAATTACTCAATTACAATTAAGGCCTTTAGTCTAAATCTATATATATTTACAGTTATTTTCACTTAACTAATGATTCAAATTGAAGGACTGTTGACTGCATTTTAAATTGCTTATTTGTTAAATTTATAATACGCTATCGTGGACTTGGACTTAATTGATTTGATTGCATCTTATTTTGTGCTCTAGTAAATATTCAATTGTGTTTGCATGAATCTCTGTTTATTCAATCAATTGCGACTGCAACTGCATCAAGTATACGACGTGGGCAACTGGGTTAATCGAGAGATTTGCAATAGATGAATAATGCTTGTGCTCTTAGCTGGGATTAAATGCAATTATTCTATACTCATGGCTGTAAGCTGCTCGAGTTCCTAAGCCCGATGCGAGAGCATTAAGCAGGTTGCGAATTAATACGATGTTGACCATTGACCATTGGGCAATGAATGCGAATAATGAATGTGAATAACACTCGCTCACCTGCTTGCGGTTGGGTGTAGTTGGCAAACAGGGCGGAACAGTTGTTGTAGCTGGTGGCCGAGACGGAGACATACGTAATGTTCCAGGGCGAGCTGCCGATGCTGACATTGCCAGCTGCTGCTGATGCTGACACAGTTGGCTCATAGTTTAGGCCAGTTGTGACATCCGCCAGCCGATTGATGACATGCGAATCGTTTAGCGAGGCGGCCGTCGAAAGTGACGAAATTGTGACTGATGTTGTTGCTGTTGTCGATGACATGTTGCTGTTTGTGCTGTGCAGTCGCTGGTCGCTGACTGTCGGATTGCTGTGGGGCATCTGTTCCAGCATGGACATGAATGGGCTGCCAAACTTCCTTGTCCTGGCGGCTGTCGACGATTTCTTTGCGATGCTAATGATGCTGCTGTTGCTCTTGGCCTCGTTAACGCCAGACAGCTGCATTATTTGCCCTCAACTTGCATATCTGCCATCACAAGAAATAGAGAGAGAGAGAGAGAGAGAGAGAGAGAGAGAAAAGAAAGTGCATAGCAGGCATTAATTAAAATCACTTGCAAATGCTTTTTGTAAGCCTGATTAATTTCATTTATTATCCACATCTAATCCCGCCCTGCAGCCCTGCAATGCTCTCCCAAAGCCTTTCTACCAAATGAACGCAGCTCGACGGATAGAATGAAATAAATTGTGTAAAATACTTGGTGAAATGTAATAAAGTTACAGCGAGGCATGCTCGACTAACAGATTACCTAGAGAATTGAGTGCACAATTAATTATAGTATTAAACGTAGTTTAATTTTTAAGGGAATGCCCCAAAAATATTAATGTAAATAGACTATTGTCTCGAGGATTTAAAGGTAAGTCTTTTGCCTATTTTTATAGTAGTTTAATATTAACTTTAGTAGGATATTTAAAGGTAAACACAATCTGATGCTTTCGTCACTTTATTTAGTTGAATATTTTAAGACCTCAAAAACTTGATGACTTTAAAAATATATTAACATTTACTTCATTTTAACGTTATTTAATTAGATATTTTAAAAGAAACGCAAGTTAATGGTCAATATTACTTAATTTAAACAGAAATTTTAAGAGATACATAACTTACTATATTTATCTACTTTGGAAGTAATTTAATATTAACTCAATTTAGTTTGACGTTGTAAGAGAAACATAATTTGGCGGGTTCGTAAGAACAAAAATGTTTATAAACATTTTCAGTAATTTAAAGTTAACTTCATTTAGTACAATAAGATTTAAAAATATTATTATTTACCAATTTAGTATTAACTTAATTTCGATCAAAATATCTTAGTAAATAAGAACTACTAATTTTGTATGGTTGTTCCTTCGAATTATATAGCTAACTATTCTAGTTATTTGATTGGAATGATTTTTCAATCTTTATTTAATTTAGCAATAAAACGAAACTCTAGATAATTCTAATCATATTTTTTTAGATGAGAATCCAACATGCTTTGCATTTCCATGTTTACTCGAGTGCTTTTTTATAATTTATGAATATATTTGAAAAGCTGCATACACCCCAAATGGCCGAGCAATCGCAGGGTATTGAAAATCAATTATTGTTTAGCCTGATTTGGCCCAGAATGCAGCGGGGGCTGTTCAACTTGTGTGTTTTGTTTGCGTTTGTGTGTATCAAGACTCGATTGTGCTGATGGGAATGAGTGCAGGGCTTAGTTTTAATTAAAAATGCGAGTAAACGAATGCATTCAACGGATCCAAACTGATTGAGATGCAGAACTGCTGCGATGCATATACAGCATACAATGTGTCTGCGAGATTCTTTGTTTGGCATTAGAGCGGACAGCGTTTATTATTGTTTATTAATAAATATATACGGTACGATTGGAATGCAGTCGGTGTCGTATTTATAGCCCTCGGGTTGCGTCACATTGTAAACGCGGCGGCCACGCCAAAAGTCGCATACGGACATCATCACATCATCGTCATCGTCATCGTACCCATTGCAGCCCATTATCCCATCATCATCATCGTCATCGTCATCGTCATCTCAACTCACTGGGGGATTATGTTATGCTGGGGACAAGGTCAGCTAACTAACGGTCTTCGGTGTGTTTACTCACTAAGCTCGTTGACAAGCTTCTTTCGCTCGATTCACCGTTTTTTTTTTGTTTTTTTGTTAATGCATCGCAAATACTCAGGTCAGAAAAAAGAAGTCAGTGCAGATAACGGTTAGATAATGCCAGGGATCACAGCTGCTGCTTGTTTAGTTTTAAACGGGATACAAAAGCAACCTGTTTAAGTTGAAAATAGTCGATTATGTATAAAGACTCGAATATTTATCAAAAGTTTAGTTTCTGCACACATGGTTGCATTTCTGATCGTGCTGGTGATGACACAATAAATGATGCCAGTGTTGTTCATTGGCAAATTGGCAAAACTTGGTTATCGAGCGAGCTCATCGATTAACTGTGGAGGCAAAACGATACATTGCAAGCGTGGGCCGCGTTTTCTCCGAAAGTGCATTAATTCTGTAATTTGCACAATTCGCAATTGATCATTGCCAAATATCAAACATGGTTGATTTTGCAAGTTTGAAGTCCGACTCGAGATATTTGCTGGTGGCTTTTGATGTTGCCACCACTGGATTTAGTCGCAGGGATCAGGTAACTTGCTGCTGCACGTGCCACGCGCTGTGTCCAATAAGTTGAGCGCCCTTCACGCTTTTCACAGATATTCAAGCTGAGCGCTTGCACAGAAGACGAGGAGTTCGTGCGCTATATAATGCCATCGAAATCGCTCAAGGAGGCCGCCACTGAGCGTTTTGGCTTCACTCTCGTATTTTATTGCAATAGGCGTCAATTGTTTTCGATCACCGACAACAAGGTGAGTTACGAAACGAAAGTTGTCCCAATTTGCAAACTTGGAACTTGAAAGATTCACGATGAAATCTCTGTTTTCGGTGCAAATGATCATTTATTTTGTAGCTGCACCAAGTTTTGAGTTGACGTCAGAATTGAAGGTGTTGTTTGTAGATTTAGCTCTTAAACAGCTGTTGAATATTCCCTATGCCTAAATCGAGAATATATAATTTAAACGGTAGCTGCATAGTAATAAAAGTCTTGGTGCAATGTACAGAAGAGCAATCATTTTGGACTGCTCCAAGTTTCATTAGGCTGCCACTAAATTAGAAGCGTAGTTTGTAGATTTTGTTTAAAATATATATAAATATATATTTATGTATACAATTTTTATGTAGTTCACAGTTGTATCAAGAATATGTATATAATTTACAACAGTACCTAGATAGTAATGAAATTCATAGAGAAATCTCTATAGAGGAGCCAAGTTTGTTCGGTTTGTAAATTTAGCTCTATAAGAAACTGCTATTCTAAATACTCTTTGACTATTTGTTATAGTCTTTAAAGCTTAAGAAATGAGGGTAGAGATTTCGAAATTTGCTTTAATTTGCAGCAACAAGTTTAACAACATTTACGTTCTATATTTTGACATTTCAATTTGTTATGTTTATCCAAGCATTTATTCCACAACTATTTGTGATATTGCAGCATGTTGAAGCGAATTCGGAGAAGCAGAGCTGCAAAGATTTTTTGACTTGGCTGATGGAACAGGCGTCAATAAATAACACAAGACATGGTATAATCCTGCTATATCACGGCCACGGGAGCTTTATACCCCAAATGCTGATCAAGGCACTAAAAGCCCACGACTTGCTGTGCCCATTTTACAGGATTGTCAAATGTTTGGTGAACCTCAATCCCTTCGCTAAGGATGTGCTGCTCATGGAGAATCGCGACTATTTGAAAATCGTATATTTGGCCACGCTTTATGACATCGCCGATGAGAAGGATGAGTTCGCTGGCGTCGACTTTAACAGATCCAATTTTATCTATGATGTTGCCGTGAAAATCATGGAGGCTCAGTGCTCTCCGTGGCACGAATTCGAATCCATATATGATATTGTCAAGCCCCATGCCGAGAGTGTTATCAAACATTTGACCGAAATGGCACCGTTCGAACTCCGTGAGCGGATCAAATCATTTCGCCCGCTGCTTTCGATGACTGTGACGATCTCGCAGCGCATTCGTTTCTACAAATTGGCCGCTCAACTGGCTGAGAATTATTTCGGCTTGGACAATATCATATCCATTTGGCAAAAAGGAGGCCCGTCTGGCGTGTTGACAGTGCTGCAAAGTGTTCTCAATCTGGACATGGTTACGGAGCGAAAGCTGGTCACAGTCCTAGATAAGTTTTTTAGACGCAATTTGGGCCTATCACGTCGCCATGTTGTCCATTAGGTTTTATATAATCCTTTGGCATTATCCATTTATAATATGTACATCTATTTAGTGAAGTTATCGACTTAAGTTTACAAAGAATGTGCTAATTGAATGATTCCTTTTCTGTTTGCAAACTATATAGATATTTTATCTTTTCTTAACTATTGAAAATTTATGTTAACCGCTTTAAATGAAGAAAAGGTTGATATCATAAAGAATAATTTGCAGTTATGTTCGAAAAATGCATAAAATATTTAAGGATACCTTGACATTTTTTCAACTATTCAAATTGTCAGCGACTCGAATTTGATTTTTGAAGTATTATAATGAGTACCAGGAGCGAAAGCTGGTCACAGTCCTAGATAAGTTTTTTAGACGCAATTTGGGCCTATCACGTCGCCATGTTGTCCATTAGGTTTTATATAATCCTTTGGCATTATCCATTTATAACATGTACATCTATTTAGTGAAGTTATCGACTTAAGTTTACGAAGAATATGCTAATTGAATGATTCATTTTCTGTTTGCAAACTATATAGATATTTTATCTTTTCTTAACTATTGAAAATTTATGTTAACCGCTTTAAATGAAGAAAAGGTTGATATCATAAAGAATAATTTGCAGTTATGTTCGCATTAAATATGTATAAGAAAAATGCTTAAAATATTTAAGGTTACCTTGACATTTTTTCAACTATTCAAATTGTCAGCGAGTCGAATTTGATTTTTGAAGTATTATAATGAGTACCATTAATTTAGCACACTTGAAAGCAAATAATATTTACTTTACTACTGCAAACATTTTCTAATTTCTTAAATTAATTAAATTTGATTTAAGCCATCAAAGCAGTTGAAACTTATTTTTGTTCTACTTGAAAATTCATTCAACTTTATGGATTATTATTTATATTTGAGAAAACGAATTATATTTCGTGTTGGCCAACAAACCAAAGAATGATAAAAGGTTTATAGCATAAACAAACCTCAGTTTTTGTTCGCATAATTAATATATTTTCAATTTTCGAATGTTACTGATTATGGATAATGATTTATACTTGTTAACCGAATTAAAGCCGATAAGCTAAATGGTTTATATCATGAGAAATGAAACTAATTTTCGTTCTATTTTCTGATTTATATTTGTTAACCTATTTAATTTAGATTTAAGCAGTTGCCAGAATAAAGCGCATAAGAACATTATTTGAATGCTTGCTAATAGTCAAAGTTTCTCCAGAATTAATATGCATAATAATTATGCGAAGCACTCACAGAAGAGCTGAACTGAAGCTGTTCAAGTCGGATAACTGCGATTGATTAATGCGAATATAAATTGTCTCTGCCACAGCTGCCAAGTGACCCGAATCGTGGCAGAGAGAGAGAGAGAGAGAGAGAGAGACGCTCTTTGGCCACCTTTCACACCTGCCAACTGGCAACTGGCTGAGAGAGTGCAGCTCAAATTATCCTCTGTTGATTTGGCTAAGACTACACACACACACACACACACACACGGACACACTGACACAACGAGTGGCTTGGCTTGGCTTTTGCGCTTACTTGGCTTAATTGCAGGCATGAATTCCGCTAAGAGGGAGAAGATGGCGGGGAAACGGTTGCCGGGCCACTAATTGATAAGCAGCCTGTGTGTCCGCTGTGCCTCCGGCTGCTGTGGCACTATATAGTATAGTAAGTAATGTCATCGCATCTAATAAGTAACGGCACTTTGCTCTTGGCCAAGGCGAAGAGCACCAAAATCTCGAAAACTGTGCACAGTTGAGTCAGCGGTTTGGACCAAATGATGCACATAATCGTCGTGCTTTGGGACCTCTGCGATGCAACTGGGCCATCTGCCACTTTTGGCTTATACATACATATATGTATATGTAAATGCTGTGCATGCTTTAAAGCCAACTTCGCCTCGCTCTCTTTGTCACTGTTCCTGTCCCTGTCATGACGCCCCTTTTGCTTTGTGTGCGGCGGTTATGAAAGTAACATACGCTGCGACAACTTGCGAAATTGAAATTCTTATGAAATTATATAAAACACACTCTCAAAGGCATTTTGGGGAGTAACGAGAACAACAACAACAACTACTACTACTTAGCGATACCCTTTGCAGCAGTGACAGGATCAAGGACCAAGCCCTAAGTTGAGTGTACGGAAACTTGCAGCTGCGAACCTATCATAAGTCAACCCGAGATAAGCAGATTGCTGAAAGTAAACGAAAGCCTTGACATCAAATAATGTCTGAGGCGCCTGATGGGCATGGGATCCGCTAAGGATTAAAGGCATGCATGCAACATGTGGCACTAAATTATTAAATTATGAATGCGTGTATAAAAAGTAAAATAAATTTAAATGTTCTACATTCTAACTATAAATTTAAATGGTTGTTGATAATAACAAAAATATTTAATTTTACTTTACTGATAATACAAAAATGTATTTGAACTAAATACATATATGCAGGATGCGCAACTTAAGATTACAGGGCAATTAAACCATTTCCAATTAATGTATTTAATAATTACAAAAACCTACATTTTGCAGTTGTAATAATGTTATGTTCTTAAATTTGAAATTTCAATATCTTAAATACTGCATATGTATTTAATTAAACTGAAATACATTGTATGATGCTTCCAACCTCTTGAATATTTGAACATGTTTCTTGCAACACATAAAAGTAACAAATTATTATATAGTATTCTAAAGCAACTGCAAAACACACAATTTAAGTAAAATAAAACAATATAAATATAAAACTGTATAATTTAATTTAATACTGATTATATAAAATAAGGATTATTTATATTAAAACAGGATAAACATTGAAATGTATACAAATTGTATTCTAATTAAATTTGACTTGCGAATGGAATTTGTTGTCGTGACAGAGTGTTAAGCAGTCGAGTTTGTCAGTGCCACAGTGCAACGGGAAACTTATATCGTACGGTTGGCAGATATTGTTGGTGCGGTTGTCGTTGACACAAGCATGATGCCAGGCAGCCTGTTTGCGCAAGCATGCTGTGCATACCTGGCCACACGATATGCAGATAAGATATGCGTACGCTGCCACACACACACACACACACACTCAGTGCTGCCAACTCAGCTAATTTTCGGCTAGATCTAGCGTATTTTGAAGCGGCCTAGCATATAAAAATGCGAAATGCTTATAGACATAATTCTAGCATATTTTGATTTGCATCTTGGCTTACTCTAGCCATGAAATTAAAATTAACTTTTTCACTATCCAAAAAAGAAGAAATATTCAACGATTCGATTACTGATACCTTATCGAATTAATTATCGGAACTGAATTCTCGTTATGATCGGGAAGTGAACTTGAAGTTGCGATTCGTTTGAATTAGTTGTTCATTCGATCACTTAAGTGAGTCGATAGTTCTATCGTTCGAATTATTCATTGAAACGAGTTTTAGGAATGTTCAATTTTGTGAAAACCAAAATAAGAAATTAATTTAAATGCTACTTTTATTACTTACTATTCTTTCTGTGTTGTCAGATAGGGATTGCGTAGACATGGCATATGCTGTCACAATTATAAGGTGCCTGAGCGCTACTTAAATTTTATATCAAGGAGCGACAAAAATACAGATGACAAAATCGATTGTGACGATTTGCTAAATATATTGAAAAAAAAAAAATAAAATGTAGCACATTTTTTCCTCCCAATCTAGCCTTTTTCTATCAGAAAATTCGGCCAGCACTGGCTGGCCATCAAGTCTCAGTGTGAGTGTCTGTGTTTATGTTTGGTCAACTGACAGCCGCAAAGTAGGCAACACTTGGACGGTACAACACGTCGTATGCGTAGCTAGCAATCTATTTGATTTAACTAATTGCCTTAACTGGCTGCAGTTTGTGTGCGACTCTTGTTCACTTGATGGCCAAATGTTTGCGATGCATATTTGAAAAACTCGCCATCGATAAAGCCAGAACTAGAATATTTATCCTTCGGCGGGGATTCGAAAAAATGGGGCATAATTGTGGCGAATTTCTAATTTTTTTGTACGTTTGCTCATTAGCAAGGGCATTGAGCGCTTCTCATTTTTTTGTTGTTGTTGCTGGTTAATTCTGTGTGCGAGAAGTGGGCGCAGCTGTAGCTTTGGGGCCTGGACGACCTTAAAAACTTTCGCGCGATTTGACAATGGGGATGCAAAAAGCTTTTGGCGGGTGGCGGGATTGTGGTGACTCTGATGAGACTTGGCGCTGGGAAAAAGAACGCTCCCGGCCACACAATCTAGATGTACTATATATACTATACTACTATAGTATACTAGATGTGGAGTAGGGCACGATGATGCTAGATACAACTGTAACTTGGCTCGCAAATAAATATGTAGTTGAGCCAGCCAAAAAGTTTCATAATATTTACTTAAATCTTCAAACTTTTTGTATTAGAGCGCGTTTTGATGCAATTTGATTGGAGTTGCAATCGCAGTGCCAATCAAACGAGCCAACTTCTTGCACATGGTTAAGAACTGTTTACAAACTGTGTTCGGTACAAAACTTTGCATGTATTTATGCAACTTTGAACCAATAATAATGTTGAACCGTTGGAATTCCGGAAAACGTTTTAATGATTCTCTTGAAATTGAGCAATTTATCAATAAAGTCGATGCCAATGCACTTTAAAATTTATAAAATATTAACATTCTTTGCAAAAACTGTGAATCTCTATCGAACGAAATGTTAAGGAAAAAAAGACCTTCACTTTAAAATATGCAAAAAATCAATAAAATAATTTATTACTTTTTTGGCAACGTGTAAATTTATAAGACATTTTCTAGAAATGTGAATGTGATTTTCGAGAAAATATTTGTAGAATTATCAACAATAGTTTTCGCAGTTATATCTACCTATAAAATGAAGGCCATATGAATTCTTGTAAGGCAAGGAAGAAATTGTTTTTTTTTCTATATATTTTTAAGTTTGATGTAAAATATATCAAATATTTTCAGCCATTTATAATTTTGTATTCATTTATTTCAAAGCGAAAAAGCATTTGCTAGCGCCATCTGGCGTTGGTTGTGCATACGAGGAAATGCACAAAGCATCATTTAAGTTGGATTCGTTCTACTTATTAAAAATGTAGTTAAGAATAGTTTAATAAATTAATGATAATAATTCGCATTTATTGTGAAATTGAAATTGTTGAATTCAATTAAATTGCAAAGAACTTTGAATTCAAAGCAAAATCTGTGAAAATCTGTGATAAGTGGCAAGTGGTAAGCAGGTGAGGCAAGTGAAGCAAAAAGTGATATCGGGCTTTAAGGTGCACAGCTTGGCAAAAATGGCAATTCAAGTGGCAATTTGTGGAAGAAACGTAACCGCAATATGCAACGCTTGGACGGGCAGACAACGAGCAGATGTTGCACGTGGCAACTTGCAGTCTGAGCCTAAAATGGGGCAAGAGTGTGGCAGATAAATAGATAATATAGCTGCAACTGTTGCCCTGAAGGCGTTGCAGCATCTGGCCGAATCTGAGCTAAGCTTATATGGACATACATACATACATATATATGTATATACATATACATATATTTCTTATGCTGTCCCCCTCTCTCTCTCGCTCTCGCTTGCATTGTGTGGCATTAAAATTAAATAAAAACCTAATTCAAGGCACTGCCGCACAACGCTGCTCACAGTAGTTACATCACCTAGCAAGGACTTGAGACACTTTCTTTTGGTCAGGATGCGGATGAGGGAGGAGGAGGAGGAAACTCTCACCACAGGACATTTGCCGCTTGGCTGAGCTGCTGTTGCCTATACAAGTTGGCATTGAAATCGTTACACTTTGCTCTATTCGCCATGATATTTCTCCGCTTCTCCGCTTCCTCTGCTCATTCTTCAGTTTGCCAGTTTGCCAGTTCTCTCTGGCCACTGCTGTCAGTCATTTGTCTCAAGTTCGCTCGATGTTTTGCTCGGCTGCATTCACTTCATCCGCTTTGACTTGAATTACTGTGGAAAAATCCGCAAACATAACTGTGAAAAGGAAACACAAGACAGCCAAGGCAGACAGTGCGATCACATGCAGCCACTTTGCTTCCCCTCCTCCTCCTCCTCCATTCTCCACCACTCTCCTTTATCTCCGCATTGCCATAATGCGGTTGGGCAACAAAGGCGACCAACAGAGGACGCCACACGCCTCACTGCCCAACCATGTAATTTTCTTCATAGGCCAAAAAACAGTTTTTGACAGCTCGTCACTATTTATTGTGCTCGCTGCCTCTCGCTTGCACACGCGCTGTCTCTACTGCTGGCTCGCTTGCTCGCCTGACAACTGCCTTCCCTTTGTATCCACAATATAACTGTTGCATTGCTCTGCTTATGCTGCTGTTGTGTAATTTGTCAGATTGACACTCTATAAATCAATATCATTACGGCGCACAGAGCATTTTCAGCTCTCACCGTCTGCAAGATACTCTGTGATTATTGAAATTAGTAAATAAGTACAGAAATTGCTTGGTGTTAAAATACTAGTTGAAATGTTCAATACATTGAATTATTAATATTATTAATTTACCAAATGAATTAAGAATCATTTTCGTCATGATTTTATTTATATGCAAAGTGAATATTCAATGATGTTTTTAATTTTCATCAAGATAAATATGTAATTTATGTTCATTCATACTTTAATAATATGTGAATTGGATATTTAAGCATGTATTTTAATTCCATACGATTTTATTAATGTATAAAATAAATATTAACCAGAGTAATTTATTTTCATCTAGATTTTAATTATATGTAAAATGTATGTTACCGAACAACAATTTGGCATACAACAGGCGAAAGATAGAATTTGAATAGTTTTCCAAATTAATATTTAGCTCAACTTTATTGAAAGACATTAAAATAGCCGACTTGAAACTGGGTAATCTGTTCTATTGTACCCTTCAACGTTACACTTGAGAATAAAATTATAGTTTTAATATCATTATCTTGAAAATTTCCATTATTACCACAATCAATTTTAATTTTTTGTCATGGAAGACATTAATAATACCCTAATTGAAACTTTGTGTTCTGTTGTTTTTGTTTGTTTTTAAATATGATTTTTAGTTTTAGTATCTTGAGAAATTATTTTATTTCTACAATAAAACAACCATTTTCAGAAAGCGATCTGAAACTGAATCGAATTTCATTACATAAAAAGAAAACACTAAAATGTCTCAAAATATATATAGTAGGCTTTACTTCTTTATACTTTTTAAATAAAGCAAAGCTTGGTGCGTTTATTGATTTCTTTTGGTAATTTCTGGCAATAATGTCAGGTAGTTTGGAATCTAGTGTAAGAAGTGCCATGTTGGGTGGCAAGTGCTGCTCTTACCTATAAATCAAACGGAATTGTTTGCACGTTTTCAAATTTCAATCAAAGTCAGCACAGTTACCCAGGGTAGCTAAAGGCGAATTCAGCCAAAAAAAAAGAAAAAAGGAAAAAAACACAGAGAGAAGAGTGAAGAGGAAACAAATAAGTCGGTGAGCCGGTGTTCTCCCCTTTCGGTGTCGTCTGGCAGTGGCAGGAGTGGCATTGACGCCCTCGTTCGTTCGTTGCATGCCCCCCAGAATCAAGCAGAGCCTGGCAGTCAGGGCAACTAGGCAGCACAATGGCTCCGACCCAGACCAAGACCTTGACAACGGGCAAACTGCCAAAATAATTTCGTAACGCTCGTTTGGGCCAGTCTAACATGTTTTTCTTGTTTTTGTCACTCTGCCTCTCTCTCTCTGTGTGTGTGTGTTTTACGATGCTGCTCGTTTATTTGATGCGGTAGTTGTCATTATATTTCGCTGATTGTGCTCGCCATTTAAATGATACAATGCGAAATGAGATGAAATGAATCGAGAATGCGTTTGGTATTGTTTGCCCCGCTCACACAATATAATTAGACATAATTATGATGGGCTTTGTATTATGTTCTCGTGCTCAAATTTGAGCTAAATTAATTGGAAGGACTATCTACTACGTCGAACTCTGTGCGTACTCGACTCTCGAGTGCACGACGAGTGACAACTGAACTGTGCCGAGCCCCAGCAGCCTCAAGTTCACAAGACGCATGTTAACGAGATGGAGATGGAGATGAAGTCAGAAAGTAACTTGGCAAATATTATATTCATGCGCATACATAACATAAATACTTATGTGAGAGATGTTGTGAAGAGCTGCAATAACTGAGTGAATGAATGAATGCAGAGAAGAAACTCGTATATTGCGGATTTGTGACGATATCACAGTTTTTAAGTGCAGCATTGAATAATTGCTGTGATTCCAGGCTGCTGTATTCAAAATGTTGCACATCACGTATACTTAATATTCGCATACCTTTTAATTGTATACGTAATATTTTCATGCTTCACATACGTATACTTAATGCAATTACATTTATGCTGCATGGTATATTTAATATACTCATACCAATTACATTTATTTGCGTTTAACATGCATGACTCATGCTAACTAACATTCCAATGTTATATTTTATACTGCAGCATTAACCCATTGGCGGCCACTGTCTTAAGCAGGTACGTAAATAGCAGTGGAAAAACAATATTGTTTGTATGCAATTCGGTTATAATATGATATAAGTTTTGCATTTAAATTGTATATATTTTTTTTTAATTTACAAAAGGATGTGTAACAAAAATATGCAAAACATAATAACAATTTAATAGTAAAAGCCTTTAACTTTAAATTTAAATTTTAAATTATTCTTTTCAATTTCAAATTTCTAATTTTGTGATATTTGCAATATTTTAAAACATTTTGTTGAAATATATTATAATTTAAAATGTTTCTATTTGCTAAACTTAATTGTATGTTAATAATATCGACTGTTCATAGTCGACTTTCAAATAAAATAAAATTAATATATAGGATATCATATATTGTCATTCTATCTGCTTGGGTACTGTTTTTTTGTTTAAATGTTTATAAATTGATTAAAAGTAAATGGAATTTGAAATTTTTGGTTTTAAATACCCTTCAAATGTATTCTACATTACTCATCCATAAGGTATGACAATGAGCGACTGGATTAGCTTTTATTATTATAAAAACTCGCGTATACTCGAATTCTTATCTAACAGTGCCCCAAAATAAACTGCTGTCACTCACAGTCGCTGTTACAGCGACGGTTGCAGTTACAGCATCGCAGTTGAGCCCATCTCTAGCGAGCAAATATGTGATTGTTTGTGTGAAGTAAATTCATATATTTCATTCCCATTGATGTCCCTGTCTCCGTGCCTGACTCTCCGCGTCTTGCGTCTTGCGTCTTGCGTAATGCGTCATTCACACTTCTCAATCAGCAGCTGCCGGTCAATGCTCACATAATATGCATTCAAATAGCTTCACACAATGGCAATCGAACAGACACGAGTAGCGGGACAAAAGGTGAAGGGAATTGAATGGAGCAATGTGCAAACAGGATCGTTGGGATGTCCTGCAAGTGTTCGGGTCAAGAAAAAGGTTATGTTGTATAACCATCGAGCCAAGCGACCAACGAAGCACCAGCGATGCAAACAAAAACGGAATCTAAGGCAATCAAAGGACGTGGCAGGGCGACGGTTGAAAAAAGGGGGGGTAACAAATCAATGCAATGCAACTCAATTGCCAATAACAAAGTGCTGTAATGTTAACCCAGACACACGTAAGCGAGGCAACAATGCAAACAGAGGCAGCTAAAGAAACCGGCCAGGAAGACCCTTAACAACAACAAAGGCTGCAACAGCAGCATGCAACAATTGATTTGCACAACATTTTGCGCAAGCGGAACTATTCACAAATTGTTTCAAATGCAACAATGATGGCGCAATAATCATAAATGTTTCTGTTCCCAGCGAACCTAAAAATCATATATGCATCAGTTTTTCATGACAATACATGTTTAATTCAATTTGCGACAGAATAATTTTAGAATAATTAAAAAAAATAAAAAATTATTTTTAAACATTTTGGTGATAGTTTTTTGAATATTTTTCGATTAAACTAAGCTTTTTCCATAATTTGTAAGAAGGAAAATTAATTATTTCTAGCACATCGGAATTAAAATATTTCCATCAAAAGGAACCATTTCTTTTAACTGTTATCGCTTTCAGTTCGCTGGGTTAACAGACGTGTTTAGGACACAACAAGGTGTTGGGTAAAGGGCTGGATACGTCTTTCAAACTTTCATTGGATTTGGCATAAATGGAATTAAGGAATGTGGCAATCAATGCAAATCAAGTTGACTTCCTTTTGTGTCATTCGGATGCTGTGCGACACAGCTTGATATCACTGTAGAACTAAAAAAGAATAAATTTCAAATAGAGACTGACAGACAAAAAGAGTTGGCAGTAGAATAACTACATACATATTTATATGCAATTTGAAATAATAAGATATTTATTTACCGAATTTCAACAAAGCCTTAACGAATACAAAACAATTCAGATTTTTCGTGTCAATGCAATAAGATCTTGATGGTGACGCCGATTTTCTGACCTTCTGTCTGTTTCGAATTTTTGCAGTTGTCTGAAATTTATGACGCCCTTGTTAGCTGCGGGCAATACAAGTTTGTTAATAAATGTTATTTGCTGACATAATAAAATGAGATCGATAAGAAATGTTTGCTGATTTAAGGTGAAACGCGTCGCATAAAAATATCGCGATGTCAGTCGTAACTTATGCGCATAAACCAGCTGCAGGATGAAGGATGTGTGTGAATGTCTGCGTGTGTGTGTGTGTGTGTGGCATACAATAAAGGAAGATACAAGTCATAAATGTTAATGGTCAAATTGAGGGTGCGGGTGCGAGCGAAGCGTGGGAGTCTCAGGCGGAAGGCCACGACTGAAAGCCACAGCAGACGGCTTATTCCGTTCCCTTTTTTATACCCGCCACAGCCACAGCGTAGAAGGCCATTATAGCTTAGTGCCAACAGGAAATGCAAATGTATCAGACAAGGAAGGAGGCATCTCCGACTCCATAAAGTATATTATTATATATATATTTGAGATTATTCTATATTATGCTAACTTACAAACTGTCTTACTTTGTAACAGTCTCTGCATTCAACTGCACTGTTATCTTAACAGTCTGAGCATTCTATTTCACTGTTAGCCTAACAGTCTGAGTATTCGACTGCACTGTTAGCCTAACAGTCTCAGCTTTCGACTACACTGTTAACCTAACAGTCTAAGCATTCTACTGCACTGTTAGCCTAACAGTCTCAGCTTTCGACTGCACTGTTAGCCTAACAGTCTCAGCTTTCGACTACACTGTTAACCTAACAGTCTAAGCATTCTATTGCACTGTTAGCCTAACAGTCTGAGCATTCTACTTCACTGTTAACCTAACAGTCTAAGCATTCTACTGCACTGTTAGCCTAACAGTCTAACCAATCGACTGCACTGTTAGCCTAACAGTCTCTGCATTCTACTGCTATGTTAACTTAACCGTTGGCAATGTTAACTCAACAGTCTAAGCATTCTACTTTAATGTTTGCTTCAAAAATGAATTTGATCCCAGGCTATTGACAACATCAAATCAAAAATGTCTGGCGGGTATCTCATAGTCGACTACTCTCAAGTGTAGCTTTTTTGCATGAATTTGTTTCAATGGGCAGTCGCTGCAGAGGAGCAAGCTCGGCAGCGGCGTCGTGTGATTGCCGTAAGCATAAGCCTGAGACACTGAGCCAGTGAATGCGTTACGTTGCATGGCAGCTGCCACCCGCCTTCGGGCCTCTAGGTCAACTGCCACCTGCCACCTGCCACCTGCCACATGCCACATTGACAGCGACTGTCAAAAAGTGCAGCACCAAAGGATTGCGATGTTAAAATTGTAATGAAATCCGGATTACAGTTCACAGTCGAATGTTGACTGTGGCAAGTGGCAGGCTGAATGTTGCATGTTGCATGTTGCACGCTGCACTACTCCATATGCCTTAAACTGTGAGCCAGTGAACGGATGACTTACACATGCCAGAGCCCCGCCCAGGATTAAATCTGTCGGACAGCGTAAGCCTCTCGTTACGGCAAGAGCATCGCCTCTTAATTGAACTGCACGACAGGAGGGGCGGAGAGTGCAAATCCTATAGGTGGATGGATTAACAAATGGGTTAGGTAAAGAGCGATGATTGACAGCATCAACGGCGATAGTGTGAGTTGGCCTAAAAGCGATTATAGTGTGCTTCAGTAGGATTACAATTTATCAGCTGAATCCACTTGAAAGTCGCAACTTAAATTCGCTAAAATTTCGCTGTATTTATCGACTTAATTCTGCACGACTGCAAATAATAGTTGAAGTTAAAGAAGAATTTCTCTTGAATTTCGCGGAAATTTCTTTTTTATTGCATCTCATTTTAAATATTTATTAAAATCCCACTTAACATTTCTGTTTCCCCGGAAGTTTTCTTTAATTGCAATTTGATACTGCAATCTACAAGAAATTGAATTATATTTGCAATTTTTGGATATTCTGTTGCAATTACTCTAATGATGAATTTAAATTAAATGCAGCAGCAATTGCTATAATTTCGAACTTCTTTTGAATTTTGTTAATATTTCAATGTTGCTAATTAAGGGCATTAGTTGGTATTAAGCCGTGAGCGAGGCGAGCATCACTAGCTCCACGTAATTGTTGTAATTGCCGAGTCAAAGGCAACGCCAAAGCCAAGCGTTGACAAGACCAACAACAACAACGAGATACACAAACATATAACTGCAACCACAGTGGCGCCCTCTGCCATTTGCCTTTTGCCCTCTCGCCGGCATTTTGCATAAATTTCCATATGAGTTGCAGTTGCGGTCGCACAAGAAAGAGCACTTGCTAAGTGGCAACGCCTGTGCTGTGCTGTGTTGCCATCCTGTTCGCAATAAGCTGCACACTGTGGCCACATCGCTTGAATGTTTGTGTGAAATGCAAGTTTTTAAAGTTTGTGAATTTGAAGAAGCAGAACATTTATTTGATTACATCAAAAATAAATCAGCCAATAAAATAGGTAAAAATTATAAATCGAAGAACAATAAATAAAAATAAACTTTAAATTTTATTACAATTTTATTAATTTAAGAGTCGACTTTGAAGAAACTATTATTATAACATTACGACAAGAAAATACAAATTTTAAAGTAACATATAGTAAAAATATCAATAATATATAAATAAAATTTAGTACACAATTTAATAAAATTGGAAATACATTGTAATAAATTATTTTTTCATAAAATTGACAGAGTGAAAACAAACAATTTAGATTAAATTTAAATTAAAAAATTGTATATTACATTTTTTATTAATTAACTGATTAACTGAAAGTTTAAAATCTACTGCAAAATAAAATTAAATTTGCTTGCATGCTGAGTATATTCGGAAGCACAGTAAACGGCAAAGCAGCTTACGTCTGTGATGCAATGCAATGTGCTGATAATGACGATGCTCATCATGCTCAACCTAATGATGATGTTGTTGCTGCTGTTGCCGTTAGGTTCGCTCAGATTGGCGCATCACAACAAAACCAAATGCAATGCAAAAGAGGGGAGCACAAAAAGTAGCATACGTTCGCCGCGCTGCTGCGCTGCGCTGACCAAATCCAACTGCAGCCAGTTTTTGTTCATTCACCTAACACACGCTGCCCACATTTTCAGCTCTCTGCTCTCTCTTCCCCACCACTCGTTTGTCTGTTTATCTATTCTTTTGGTCTGTGTTTTGTTTGTTGTTTTTTTATTTTTGCTTTATTTTTTGCCGGCGGTTCGTGCCCATTTAGTTTTGTTGCTCTTCCGCTTCCGTTTATCCTGTTCGTTGTTGCGTTTCTCTTCCCATTTTTTTTCTGTTGCGACCCATTTTTTGTTGCTGTTGTTGGGATCTGGGCACCAGGCTTATCCCAGACTAACTCTAATTGCCAATGCAGCCGACAATGTCCGGCCAGAGAGTCTGCATGTTTATTTGTCGAGCATTAATTAAAATTTACATGCAGCTCATTACAGCATCCTGGCTGTGGAGTTTCCACAACTGTCCTGCAAGAGGAACATCAAATGTGCCTCTAGCTTTGGCCACCTTTGGCTGCTCAGCCAATTAGTGATGTTCGACAGCTGTTGAGTTTTCCACACGCGCAATTATGCTTCAATTACCGCTGAAGTGCCGCAAACACTGTTGAGGACATTTCGCAATATTTTTGTTTGCCTAAAAATAAGCTTCGACGTGGACGGAAGCGATGAAAAAATAAAACGGAAATATAGAGCTCCAAAATGTGCAAACAATTTAAATTATATATAATAATAACATAAACAATAAATGTCAGTCACTTTCACAGCATTATCCAAAGTCAACAAATAAAATTATTGTTGCAAAATGAACTTCACATATTTCTATATATATCATATATGGATATTTCCGTACAGAAGTCGTAAGGCAGCTGAAGTGTTGTCAGATTGTGCTAAAAGCCATTGAAACAATACAAATACAGCGAAAAGCTGCTTAATATTATTGTTACATGTCTAGCGTGTGTTTTGTGCCCGCATGGTTGCCAGTCAGCACAAGGCCACGAGGCGTATGATTAATATGTATGTGGTGGGACACATTTATTGCGTATACGACACGGCGGCCACAATCCGCACAATCCGCATGATGCGGGCAGCTGCACATTATTCTATTTATTGTTGGATAATCAAATTACAAACGCAAAATAAATACAAATACTATATGTGCACAATGTTGGTTAATCAAATGAGTTTTATGGCTTTTGTGGTCGCACTGCCAGCACAACTAAACAGCAAACAAACTGAAACTCACACAAACAATAAAAAGCGCTCGAATTACACGACAGGGCCGAAAGCCTGGTGTTCGCTGTGCCCCGGGGCCAATAAACTTGTCGCCATTACGTGACGATAAAAGAGCTGAGTTCAATTTAAAACAGTGCAGAAAAGCAAAGCGAGATTATTTGCTAAACTAAATCTTAAAATATAATATTATTTTAATAGGCAAATGATTTTGAAACTGAAATAAATTACATTTTTGTTTAGAAATAATCCTTTATTATTTAAATCTTTAATTTTATGGATATATATTAATTTTACTTGTAAAAAGTTTCAACTTCGCCTGAAAATAATTCTGTTTTATGAAATTCTATAGTAGTGTGTTAACTTTAGTTCTTTGAATTAAAACTTTTGATTATTTTAAATTGAACTTAATTTAAACTTACTTTATTTCTAGACACATTCATTTCTCAACTGAAACTTACTTAAAAAATGTTCGTTAATAATATAAATAAAATTGAGCATTTTTTTTTAATATGTGTAGTGCATTGACAACGTAATTGTTTTCCGACCTGTTGCTGTGCTTATTTTGAAAATATAATATTATATTAATAGGGAAATTGTATGGAAACGTTTTGACATTGCTAAAATAAATTATAATAATCCTATATTATTGAAATCTATAATTTTGCGGTAATATATTAATTCTAGCTTAACAAGTTAATTTCTAAAAAGTTGTAACTTTGCCAGAATAAATGAAAAATAAATCTGTTTTATTAAATTCTATAATTTTATGGTAACTTGTAAATTCTAATTGATTATTTGAAATTTATCTTAATTTAAACATATTTAATTTCCTGTTTTCCGTCCTGTTGCTGTGTTTATTATTTATTTGCATCATTATTCGACTAAGCAATTATTTATGCTTGTCGTTCCTAGAAATTTGTCGTCTTTGCAGCTTGCTGATCATCCGTGCGCTGAGCTTGTCTTTATTGTTTTTTAGCCACACTTTCCATCTGATTTCGTTGTCGTTGCCTGGCACTCGTCTGAAAGCCTATTAAGACGCAGCCGGTTTCACTTGCGCTTCTAACATAGATGTAAAAAGGACATATCAAGATCAAGGTCACACGCAAGGCCACACACACTCACACACACACATACGCTCACTTATAAGTAGAACAAGTGATGCATGTAAATGCAGCCCAGTGGCAACAGCAGCTGCTGCAGCTTCGTATGCAAATCATTGTCTACAGCTGCCTCGCTTGCACTTATTCGCTCTCTCTCGCTCTCTCTCGCTCTCACTGACTGATTTAATGCCTGTAAAACATTGTAAGTACAATGCATGTGTGTGTGTGTGTGTGCAAGTAGAAGGGACAAACAGACGCATAGAAAACACACGCTTAGACACCAGCGGCAACATCTTCATCTCCCCTCCTCTCTCTCTCCCTCTTCAGTGTTCTACTTGGCTGATTAACACCCAAGTCCAAGATGGAATCGCAGACCTCGCCACTGTGTGTGGAACGTGGCTCGTTGCCTCGCACAGTGTCTCGCCATACGTCAAATTGTCTCGCAAATTACGTGAGTTGACTTCCACATCAATAACATTCATTCGGCTTCGTAAGTTGCGGTTTCGCTAATCATTGCTAATCGTTACAGTTATTCTTTCTTTATACCACATTTTTATTGTAGGTTTCGACTTTAAATTAAGTTGTGCAAATAGTTCAAATATTCATCAAGTTGAAATAAGCTATGTTTGCATTTCAGCTTTTGTTTATATTATATAATAGATACTTTACTTTTGAACTTTTCGTTAATTTGAATATATTTCTATATATTTTAAGTAATCGTCATTAAAACTCGTTTTCTGTTGACTGACTAGATCTGCGTTACAGTTTTTGCATTACAATTCGTTATTCTTCCGCTACTCGTTATCATTATCGCAACTCGCTTATTTTTTTTTTGAAATTCTCATTATTTGGTACTTGTTGATTTATTCATTATTTTTGTTTATTTTTAAATTATTAATTAATTAGCAGATTGTTAACAACTCGTTAATGTTTTTGTTGGATTTTTGGTTTTCATTTTTAAAACTCTTTATTATTGGATACTCGTTAATTCACTCGTCATATGTTAACTACTCGTTATTACTTCTACAAATTGTTGAATTTTTGCCTATTTTAATAAAATTATCTATATAAATACTTAGATACTCGTTAGTTTGCCTGTCAAGAATTAATCGTACCCAAGTTTGACTTTAATATTAACAATTCGTTGTTTTCCCGCTACTCGTCGAAGACACTCGTTGCTATCGAGCGAGTTGCACTGTGAGATTTAAGTAGGTGGCAACACTGGCCACGAGTACGAGAATAACATTTCACTGGTGCATTGTTTAGGCGCTTATGCTTGTATCTCGTATCTTGTATCTCGTTGTGGATGCCTGGCCACAATTGCCGCACACACAACGAGCAGCGACAATAAGCAGCAAAAAAGCGTCGCACGCTTTGTTGTTCTTCAAGCGATGCTGCTTCTCTTTCTGCTGCTTCTTTGTCTCTCGTTTTCGACAGTGGTTGGGTTTTTGTTTTGTGTATTTGGTCGCCGGAAAACAATGCAACAGTTTTGGCCTGGTCCGAGGCTGGCAAACAAAGCCCAACCATAATAACAACAATAAAGCATAATATGAATAACGCGACGCCATCTCTCTCTCACTCTCTCACTCTATCACTCTCTCTGTCTTTGCTTCCCCTTAACCTATTCTACAATTTTCCAGTGCGTCGGCTCTTAACGATGTCTGATATTTGCACGGTTCGCACAGAGCTTTTGTTTTGCATGCAAACTGCAAGCTCAGCAGATTGTTGTGGCCTGTTTATGCCCCGTGCCTCATTGCCACGCCCACTGGCCAGCGAAACAATCGTCCATTGTTTCTGGGGCGGCACAAGACACAATCCATGTCCATTTTACTGATTAGCCAAGAGGCCAACTTCAACTTCAACTTGAAGCCTGCTTAACATACTTTGTGTTCCAAAGAGCGAGAGCGACTAAGAGAGAGCGAGAGAGAGAGAGAATCAGCTGGCTACCCCAAAGTACATTCATTAATATATTTAAATACATGGTTTCCAGATTGAGTGTAATCTCAGTTCTGCTTCACGTGTTCATATTAAAGTACAGTATGGTTCATTTTTAATTACATTTAATTATGCTTTTCATCTTTGTGCTTTATTAATTAAGAGCAACATTCCAACATTCGGAATAAAAGAGTGAACAGGTTGGCCGGTTTTCTGCTTAAGTATAAAATACGGTAACACTGTGATTACAGACTATTTTCAGAGGTGCATTCGAAACTCTTTGTTTGCTACAATACTTTCATAGCATTCGTTGTTATCATTGTTTTATTAAATAAAATAAATTAATGTTAAAAACAGTTGTAAATAATACGTATTTTTAGTTAGTCAGCAAGTTGGCAGGGCTGTTTGAATGGAAGATGGCAACGCTGCAGCTCACAAATTGCTTTCAAACTAATTTTTTCAAATGGAAAAAAATCAAGTAAAAATGCAGCAGAACAGATGAAATATTTTTTAGCAAATGGAAAAGAATTAATGATTGCACATAATCTGTTTCATGGATGATTAGGTTAATTTATTGTAAGATACAATTCAATGGCAATCTTTTTACATTATTTTTTGAACAGTAGTTTCCGCTGAAATTAGCAACTAGAGTTGTTGAGCCATAAATAGCGACGAGTTCCCATAAAGTGAACGACTGATAAAGGCAAATAGAAAAGTAAAACTCGAGAGAGAGAGATTAAGCTGAGATTTCCACATCATTTGCCCCACTCGAAGCGACTTGCACTTCGATGGGGATCGAGTTGGGACCGATTGCCTCAATCCAAACTTGAAGTGCAGGGCAGTTGGTAACTTTGGCCCAAGTGAAGAGCCTGGCCAACAGCCACAGAGCAGGTGAAAGCCAATATATATTATATATGTATTTATACTACATAAAGTGAGTGGAGAGGCTTTTATTCTTACGCTATGTTGGCGAACGCGTTCGATTGCAAAGTTTTTAATTATTATTTGTTATGCAACGGTCAGCGCTGTTGCTGCCACAGTTGCTGCCACAGTTGCTGCCTCAGTTGCTGCCTCAGTTGCCTTTTGCCGCTGTGTGCTAGATTTAGTGCGCCTTTGCTTTCATTTTCATGCTTGCTAAGTGCTAACCTCTAACCCCCTTTGGGCTTAACCCAAAACACCCACAACACAGAAGTCAAGCTCTGTAGGCTGCAAAAAATTGGCGGATGACCTTGCGAGCGTTGCTTTATTAAAAATAGAAATTCTGCATGGAGAAATGGAGGCAAGTGGCACGAATCCTGCCACATTTGGGCACTCGTTGTGGGTCAACTGCCGTTGGCTGCTTCAGCCGGCCGTCAATTACATTTCGCTCCCAAAAAGGGGTCGATTGAAATAATCCGCCAAACAAAAAATACAAAATGAACAAGCGGCAACAAAATGCGCTCCCAAATTGCATTACGAATGAACGATGTTTACGTGGATGCCACTCGTTAAGAGTGCCCCAAAGCGACGACCGCGACCGCGACAAGTGGCAAGATGTTGTGGCAATTCAATTTGGAGTTGCAAGCGATAATAGCAATCGTTTCAATAGCGCCAAGAGTCCCAAACATGAATCCCTGAATCGCAATTCAAGTGCGATTTGTTATTTGTTATTGTTGCTATTGAATTTAAGTAGTTCAATGAATGCGTTCTATATATCATAGTAAAAGCTCATTCAAAAGTGTCGATTTAAGTTTGGATTGCAAAATTCGCCTCAACATAGCACAACTAAATTGAGATTGCAATCCATTTCAATTTAATATCACTTAAAAAAGTTACCAGTAAATAAACAATTTTGAAACGGATCGCTTAAATAGCATTAACTAAACATTTGTTTTCAATTTTTCAATACAAAATTAAATACAATTTATTCCGTGCTCAAAATCTATTTGAATATGTATATTATTAATTAAAAGTAAAAATTAAAAATGAAATAATACAATTACAAATAATAATGAATTGGTAATAGTTTTGTGTTTGTGAGTGTTTGACAAAAGTATGTCTGTATGCGTGAGATAGCAGGGGCGTATCTGGCAAGTGACAAGTGGGCGTGGTCGAGCGGCAGAGCTTAACAAAGATTGGGCAGCTTGTCAACTTGTCAACAACTGCTTTTGACCAAAACTTAATGGAACTTGGAAAATTGTTATTTTGATTTATTTACTTATATTCCATTTATAAATTTATTATATGTTTTAAATTTATTTATTTTTATTATTTATTACAAATCTGCTAAATTGATTCACATTTGTGAAAGTGCAATAAATAACGAAACATTGATAATAATATTGTTGCAGGTAAAATTGTGCAAATACAAAGCTTACTTAAAATTGTTGTGAATAAATAAAACATTTGAGCTTTGGTCAGAGTTAAGATAAAAGAGTTTTTAAACTATATTTTCTTGTCGTTAACTTCAATGCAAATTCAAAAGTAGCCGAATACATAAATTAAGAAATTTATATACGCATAAATTGAGCGATAAAAATTTATAATTCGACTTAAACATATATTTTTGTATATATTTTGTTTGATAGTTATTTAAAGTAAAAATCATATATTGACAATCAAGCGTAGAGATATTTGTTTTATTGTGGTATTTAAAGAAAATTGTCGAAATGCAACTTGCAGTTGATTTTTGAAAATTTAAGGATTTATTAGGATTTATTTTGTTCATAATAGCTAGTTATCTAACTTATTTCTACAGCACTGGCTGCTCAGACCTTTGGCTTGTCGTAATTAATTGTGAGGCTCTTCAAGTCTTGTCAAAAGTTCGACTCGTTGTTGCGAGGAGTTGATAAAGTCGCTGGTCAGGTTGCTGCATAATGGCAAGAATTGTGAATCGGGTATTCATACACTACTATATAAAGGGAATTGCGTATGAGCGAAGCTGCAAGTTTTGGCCACAGTACGACGTCGACCGTGTGTGGCACTTGCCACTTGCCACTTGCCACGTGGGCGAGTGGCACCTGCCACGTATGCAAATTTGGGCTGAGTTAAGTGAAATTAGCGGCTTGCGCGGCGCAATGACTGTGCTGATGGCAATGGCCTTAGCTGAGTGCCGCATATTTCACTTAAAATAAGCTGCAGTTGCCACCTGCCACATGCCACATGCCACATGCCACATGCCCAACATCAACACTGAAGACCGACGACGCTTTGGCCCTCTGCATTTTGTCAAAAAGTTCGCAAAAATATGAAGCATACGCCGCGTTGGCTCCCCAAAAGAGCAAACATCGCGACGAAAGGGTTTTCAGAAGTAACTTTTGCACATTGCTTCCACCATTCGCAATTTGGCAGCGCCATTTTTTCTGTCTCCTTATGCTTCGTTAACTCTTGCCTTGGAATGCGAAGAGCACACTTCAAGATGTCGCGAAACTTGATTTGATTTCGAAGTGACAAAAATTCGTCGACTGTGGACACTGTGCAGTGGCTAATGAAGTTGCGGCGAAGCCACTGTGCCTAACTGCATGGCAATGAGTTAATTATAACAATGAGGTAAGTGTTTAACTTTATTATGAAGCCAAATGGTGACTCATTATGCCGAGTAATAAATTTCTGAGCGACTTCAAGCTGCAGTTGTTTCATTTCGCCATTCTGCGATGTAATCTGCAGAGTTGCTCACAAACTTTTGCAACTGGCAGTTTAAGTAGATTTAAGCATTTTCTTTTAACCCGTTTAATGTTGCAACAATTTAGCTATTTAACTATATTTCCTTTTGCAATTCAATTAGAAAGTAACTGCATAAATAAATGTACATATTTATTATATCAAAATATTTATGATTGCATTGAGCAATACAAAAAAATATATTTTTATGAATATAGGCAATTAATAAATGAAGTTAATTGAAAACGCGTTTACCAAACAAAAGATTAAACCTAAAAGAACCAGCTGCATTTTTCTGGTACATCTTGAATTTAAAATACAAATAAATTAAGTAAATAAAGTATATGAATTGCAATTGCAGTTTTGGCTGCTCGAATTTAATATAAACCAAACTAAAGATGAAACTTAAAAGTTGCAGCTTTATTCTTCTGGCACATCTTGAATTTAAAATTGAAATATATTTAGTTAATGGATAAATTATAATTATGGTGTAAGCAGCTCGAATTTAATATAAATATTAATGCGTTTACCAAACTGAAGATTATGTTTTTCTATCAAATCTCAAAGTGAAAATTGAACTAAATTAAGTTAATGGATTAATTGTAATTGCAGTTTTTCCAGCTCGAATTTAATATAAATATAAATGCGTTAACCAAACTAAAGAGTTAATGGTACATTTTTATGTCTCATCTCAAATTAAAAATGGAAATAAATTTAGTTAATGGATAAATTGCACTTTACGACGATTACAAGTCGCGACAATCGATTGGCTGATATTAATGAAGATATAATATTAATTTGATGGCAATTAAAATGCAATTCTTTTTAGTTGCTACAGACAGCTAAATGTCAAGCTGCGTGGGTGGAAATGGGAATTTATAGAGTAGATTGTGGGAACTGAAAAATGTGACATTTGTCATTATTGAGAGAGCTTTCCATTAATTTGTGCACATTATTTTATATCTCATTATTTGCAGCGACATGTTCCAGGCGATGCGACGCATCGATGGCAATGGTGTTGCATATATTATGATTCTGATGTGGCACGACATCATATATATATGTGTGTGTGTGGGGTGGCTATTTATATAACTATGTGCTGTGATGGGAGCTGCAGCTGGCGTCAATTCAATTAAAAGTGCAAGTATAATTGCCAAGGCAGGCGAATGCAATTGCATTCAAACGGCGCTCGTTTTATATGCTGATTAGTTGGCAATAGCACAATTGCAATTGTCCTTGACACACACACACAGACACTTACACATGTAAACAGCCATGGTGTCATGGACATGAGCCATTTAATTAGTAGCTGCAGAAATGTGTTTTGGGTTCTGGGTGAAACCTGGACATTCTTCGCTTCGATTTGATGGCGACTCGCAAATGTCAAATGCAAAACGAAAAAACATTTATTTCTCTGCAGTGTGTGTGTGTGTGTGTGTGTGTTTGCCTGCAGGTCAAATGAAATGCAACACATGCGACGCTGCTCGTCCTACTCTCATTGTTCTGGCCTCCAGCGGCGACGGCCCAAAAAGGTATGCTACATTTATGTTGCCAGCTTCGAGACCCACAAACTGAATGCGAGTGTGTGTGTGGGTGTGTGTGGGTGAGTGTGTGTGTGTGTACATTGCAAAAATCAATAAGAAAATCAAGCGAAAAAATCATAAAGCGCATATCATTATCATCAGTTCAAAGCATGCAAAGCAAAAGCATCGATCGAACTCTTCTCTCTTTCTGTCTCTGTCTCTCTTTCTCTCTCTGTCTCTGTCTCTTTTCTGTTTCATTGAATTTGAACGCATTGAAATGCTTGCAACAGCTGCAATGCTGCAAGCAAATTATTACGAAAAACATAATTATGCTACAATTAATGCAGAAAGTGAAACTTTTTAATTGACGAACAATTAGAAAAAATTGCAATTCGTTCAAAGTCACAACTGATTATTTAAACAAAACTATTTTAATACTTAGTGCAAATAATTCACAGAAATATTGCATCATTTTGACATGTATTTTATTTCGTTAATTTTGCTGCTCAGAAACTCGACAAAATTAAAGTCAACGGACAAAGTAGCGAAATTTTGATTGAGATTTATTTCTCTCCGTGTTTTTTCAAGATTTTACAAATACAAATTATAAATAGTTAAAAGAAGTATTGTAATATTCGTATATATATATTTTGAAGCTCGCAAAATCATCATCGAATATTAGAAAGAAATGTCTCTGTGTCTGTTTTTGAAATTTAAAATAAATTTTACAATTTTCACAAATTAGCACAAGAAATTAATTGTGTTGAAAATTTTGAAATAATTTAATTTGAATACGTTTAAAAGTGAAACAATTCGAAGGAGTATTTCATAATTATTTCTTTAGTTTTATTTGTATATTTTGGTGCAACGAATAATATAAAATAATAATAAGCAACTTATTAAAAATACATATTACAATTTTAACACATTTAAACAAGAAAATTAAATTTTTTAATATTTTTTGAAAGAATTTGGCTTAAATTCATTTTAAGTAGAACAAAATAAATAAATGCAAATAATTTCTGTAATTTAATTTGTATATTTGGCGAATACTATAAAACAACGTTGCTTGTTTCTCTCAGTGTATTATGCGGCATATTTCACAGTCACTCACTCACACACACACACACACACACACACACACACACACACACACACACACACACACACACACACACACACACACGCATAGCGTGGCAAGCCCTTAAGTGCTGCATCTTTGAGTGAAAGCCGCTGGCGACAAATTTTCATTAAAAATCGCGCAAATGTGCGAATAATTTAAGCGGCGCCCAATGCCACGCCCACTTTTGTCAGACTACAATCGCCCTTGATATAACATAGTTTTGCATATTGTGTGTGTGTGTGTGTGTGTGTGTGTGTGTGTGTCGCGACTAAGCCGATTTTGATGGCAGCAACAACAATTCCCATCGCTCTCTGAGTCTAAGCTGCTTGCAAATGCGATTTGTTTGGACTAATTAACAGATATACACGTCGTATACGTAATACAGATGGCAATTGCAATCCAGCCACAAGTCAAGCGCTTTGAGCTGTAATCGAATAGGCGAGAATATCTCAGCATGGAGTAAACAACCTTGGCTTGCATCCTGTGTGATGAAACCACAGGCGAAATGGCAATTAAGACAAAGAAAATCATTTTTTATGGAACTCAGCTCTAAACGTGTAAATTCATTCTGATTTTAATGGTAAATAATGCAAATTGAATTGATACTTTAAGACAACATTTTGAATTTTATGTCAACAAACTAAAAGATTTAATAAAATGAAACCACAGTGCAATGCTAAATTAAGACAAGGAAAAACAATTTTTATGGAATAGAGATAGAATTGCAAAACTCATTTCAATAGTTCTATTCGTAAATTCTTTCTGATTTGAAACTTTAAAACTCATTTTTTACAATTGATAGAAATCATTACTTCAATATATTTACTACTTTAAGAATGCGTTTATTTAAATTAGTTCACTTAATAAAACTTTTTATTTTATGACTAAAATTCAAATTAATTGAAAAAGACAAACACATAATATTAAAATTACTTTTTCTATGTTTAGCAGATAAGCAACAAATTATTAAAAAGTGAACAACAAATCTTGGAAAATGTTTCTCTTTCTTTTAATGAAATACAAAACTAGAATGGTTATTATTTTAATTGGCTGTATTGCAATTTTGCTTGAAATAATAAAAACATATTCATTATAAAGAAAGAATATTGTTTGTCGTGCTATTTATAAATTTCATGAATTTATTTGCTGAAAGCTTCAAAAAATTCTTTTTGTACTAATGTAATTAGGCGACATTTAATTTTATTTGATTTAAATTATTACACATTCGTTTTGAATAATATTTCGTGAATTTATTTCTTCAATTTCCAATCAGAGTATTAGCCTGCTTATCACTTGAGAAAACGCTTGTTTGTCCTCGCATTTGTTTATTGCAGTTTCCGATGTCTGCACTTTCTCCTCAGTCACTTTCTCGTCGATCGCTGAAAACTGGCAGCTGCTCTTCAAAATGTTTCCCACAATATCAGTTGAAGGCAACAAAATTGCCAATCTGTTATTATCATCATCATCATCATCATTGTGATTATGATTTGGGGCAGGGAAAACGATCATGAAGAAAAGCGTGAAGTGACGTCAATGGGCGAAAAACGACTTTTCGGCAATTGCATTTTGGTTTAATTGTTGTATTTTGTTGGCGCTTCTTGGTAAACAAACATGAACAAACAGCGACAACTATAAAAGCACGTCCACAATTAATTTATTTGTTTGAAAAACACATCCGCAAACTGTACGCGATACCCCCAAAATATACTATATATATCTTTTTGTTGTCAGGGCCCTGGGGATTTCCGTAAAGCGTGCTGATGCCGCCAATTGATGTATGTATCTGTATCTGTATCTGCATTTGTATCTGTATCTCAGTGGCTGATAAATGCCAGCGAAAAAAAATGGCTGCGCATTGAAGTTGTTTTTTGTTGTCATTTCGTGCGTTCGTTTTTTGGGAGGAAGCGATGGCGAAAAATTGAAATTTTATTGAAAAGTGTGGCGGAAAAACAGACCGAACATTCGAGTTCAAATATTTAATATTTATTTTTATGCAAATACACGTCTCATATATCCTGTAACATTGCGTATACGCAATGGGCTCTATTTTCGTGCAATTTGTGACCGACTTCAAGTCAGTTATTTATCATTTTATTGTTATTATTATTTGCAAGGTATCTGCAAGTGAATCACAGCCAAAATGTGGCATGTTTATTGCATTGAAAGCGTAATAAAATTACATCCATATGCAACAGTCGATGGGCGTACGGTGGGCGTGTCCTATTCGAGTAGTTTGCACTGCAATATTTTTAACCTTTAGGCTGCGTTGTGTAATTAAACGGATCGCTCCGAATTGCATATTATATTGGTTTTGCATTTCAAACAGCACTTCAGTTTAATCCGTGTGTGGAAAAGCATTGAGCATCCGCTAAGCTAATTGCACAAAAGTATAATACGTATTAATTGCAATAATTGTAATAATTGCATTATTCAAGTTAATAAATCAATTATACGCGTTTCATGTTGCATATTTAACTAACGGAAATGACAATTTCAATAACACACTCAATGCCCTCCAAACTGCAAATTGCAAATGTAACAAGTGAGGTCAAAATACGACAGCGTCAACGGATTCACATTAATCCTCTTTGGGATTACTTCAAGTTTGACCACAAAATGCATTCATTTTTTTCTTTGATGAATTACCGTTTTTTATGAGTGTTGTTCGCTGATCTGCTGCAGATTAATATTTTGTGAAGTACATAAATTGGTTGTTTATTTTTGTATGACTTTGATTTCTGACAGTGGCATTAATGTCTGTTTTTTCTTTAATTTAAACCAACTTTATTTTCCGTCATATATTTTGCGGGAATATTTTTTGAACCAAAATATTTGCCACCCTCATTTGAAATATTTTGTAAAGCGATTTTTTTCAATAATTTGGCACAATAGGAAGCCAATTGGATTGGGGAAAGGGCATTTGCGTCCATTGTTCCACATTATTGTGTAGGTATTAACCCGTAATGGCTTCTTTATCGCTTTCAATTCGTTTCAATTATAGTGAATTATTGATAGATACGAGCCGTAATCAGCTTACGCTTCAGGTTCGATTTCAGTTTCAGTTTCAATCTCAGTCTCAGTGTCAGCTTCGTATTTGTATTGTTTTGTTGGCATTACGCAATGGAAAATGTCTTCATCAAGAGCTGAGAGAAATTATCGTTGATTATGGGCAATTAAAGACGGTTTACTGCCAAGCGTATTTTAAATGTTGTGCAATTCTAATTATTAATAATGAGCATTGAATATCAATGTGGTCAACGCAACAAATCGATGCAATTAAAAATTCATTTATATTCGTTTTTAGTTCATAAAATATTCACTCGACGATTGCCTATCGGTTTTTTTCACATTGTTTTTTAGACAACAACCAATTCGAGTGATGGGCAGCCAATAAATTCAATTTACATATTTCCAGCGAGTCGAGAAATTCAATTGTCGTTTTTAAAGGGTTCGCGCGAACATTAAGTATACGACACGTTGAAGAAATTTAAATTGTGCGCTCATTTATCGCCTTACAGTTCAGCGGACACGCAGTTGACGACACAATAATATTATATATGTATAAATAAAAGTGCCAAGAAGCAATGGCAGCCGCCTTTTATGGCGAAGACACTTAACGAAAAAAGAAAAAATATAGAAACCTTGTGGCAATGTGGGAAACATTGCAAGGATTTTTCGCACTAAAGCCTTTCACTGTCTGTCGCACCCACATCACATCAGTTGGCACCCATTTCATGCTCATTACTTGCAGCATGAAATAGGTATGCTGCATATATCCTTTTGGGATATCCTTTCAGTTGGTGGGCGAGTGCGTGCATGCGGGCCGGTCAAAAAGCTAACCGCAAGTGTCTCAATTTGATTACACGCTCGTTCACGGCAGCCGCAAACGCTTGCAACGCTCCTGCCCCTCTTGCCGCATAATGAGGCACGTGCTGTCGGACACACAGTCAGCCACGTTGCACAGTCTGCAACGGTAGCCTTCTTTCTACCAATTTGCCAGTTCATTACGTGGGACAAGTTCAGTTGAGTTTTGGTCTTGCAACTAAAATCCACACGTTCGCTTTAAGTTTCTGCTGCGAGCACAAAAGCACTTCACGGGCACCACTTGCCACCAATGCTAACGAGCTCAACACACACACACACACACACACAGATGCATACACTTGTAATATATAAATACCAAATAGCGACTGTTCCGTTGCATGCTCTCTATTCCGGCCAGCCTGTGCATAACATGTAACAACTTTTGTCAACATGAAGTTTGTCTTTGGGCAGTCCAAAGTCCTTGTGCCCCCCCTCGCTGCAACTTTTGGGCCAAAGTAAGAACAGATTTTTTAGTTTTTTCTTCCAAAGAAATTGAACAAATGCAAGCCGCAAAATTTGCTCGTCTCTCTTTGCGCTCACATTTTTTGGTTGGGGCAAAATGTTTACACACACACACACACACACGAGCTGAGAAGCCAGTAGCCGGAAGGAGAATTACGAACGGTACATAAACTACTATATATATGTACATTCATATATGAGATTGCATACAAAATTACGAAATGTAAATATTTGCAATGTTGCGCATACGCCACGTTGTCCCCAACCAATCGTTGCCGCCTCCCCCCAAACAAATTATTTGTTATGAATATTGCAGAAAGCCGGAAAAAAATTGCTGAGCGCAACAAATGCCAGAACGTTGTGTGTGTGTTTCGATGGAAAATTGTATTTATAAATATTTAGTTGGACTTGCAGTCGTGCACTTAATCAATGCCGTTGCGCAGTTTGGCCGCAAACAACAACAAACAAATCAAAGTTGATAGTCGAGTGCGCAGCTCGCTTAAGGACTAATCAAATTGCATAAGTTCTTGGGCATGTTGTCAGCTGCATTTGAAATTTGGCAACAGCGCAAAGGAATCTTTTTTTTTCAATTACATTGTATTTGTTTGTTTTAATAAAGAAATGTTTAAATAGCATTTATCGCTTAATGCATTTTTGCAAGCAAGATATTTTATGTTCAAATAATAAACAAGACAATCGATTTAAAACCAATTTGCGGCAATAGTGCTCAGTGAAGAAACTAAACAATTTATTTTTGAATACTCAATATCTAGAATAAAATGATCAGATTTACCGACTATTCAATATTTGAATTTGAGTACATTATGTTTAATCTAAATGGTCTCATATTTCGTCATTTTTGAAAGCCAAACATCTGTCTGAGTTTTATACACATCAAATTGCAATTTCTCATCTCGAAACAATTTTGGTTTTCTAAATCATAAAACTCACCTGCCATTTTTGAGTTTTGACTTTTAAATGCTTTGAGTTTTTATGAGTTTTTCTTTTTGCTTTGTTAGCGCCGTTTTGGGACCGCTCGTAAATACTTTGGCGTATCGTAAAGCTGGACTATGTTTATCTTTCGACTTGTATTTAACAAATAGTAACCATAACATTGCTTTCAATTTGTTGTTGCTTCGCTCGCGATTTCAATAACATTGCTTGCCACACAATTCGCGACTCGCACTTTCGAAAACGTTTTTCAAATTACAAAAAAAAAATACAAAAAAATACAATCAACCAACGACAGCAACACAAGCAAACAGAAAACAAAAACAAAAAAAAAATGCTTTGCACAACGAGGTGAGCGCGAAACTTTCGAAAAATTGTTTGTTTGGCCCTTTTGCTTGTTTCTTTGGCTGCTCTGTTCAGTTCTGTTCTTGTTGCTGTTTCTGTTTCTGTTTTTGTGGCTGTTGCTGTTGGTGTTGCTGTAATTGTAGTTGTCGTTGTAGCTGCTGTTGCCGCGTGCGAGACGCGCGCCACGAATGCCGAAGCCGTTATGACAGAATCTTGCAAGCATCTGAGCAACTTATCCTTCTGGCGGCCGACGACGACGACGCCGACAGCGATAGCGCAGCGCGACAGCAACAACAGCGACACGAACGAGCAACGAACTCTTGAAGTCCCGTTCGTTTCGCTTGTCACTCGTTCGGCTTTCTATCCGTATAGATCCGCATGCCTGTGTGCGAGTGTGAGTGCGAGACTGTGTGTGTGTGTGTGTGTGTGTGTGTGTGTTTGAGTGTGTGAGTGGGTGGTCGGGTGGTTGGGCCGAGTGCAATTGCAGGCGTTTAACTAGCGACCAAAGCGACTGCTAAGCGGCACACTCGCTTTGCCCTCCTCTTCTTTGCTCTGCTCTGTGTTCGCAACTGTTCTGTTTTGCTCTGTTCTGTGTTGCTGTGCGTGTGTTTGTGTGTGTGTGTGTGTGTGCCAAAACGAAACGCCAGCGGAATATAATTTTTACAGTTTGTATATTGTTTGTTTATGACTGCCGTTGTTGTAGTTGTTGCTGCTGCTGTAGTTATTGTGCGAGCCTCAAAATAAAACTGCAAACAAATTTCCGTTACCGGTGACACACTGAAACACGCACACACACTCGCACACACAACACCCTGAGATTTATTGAGCTGCCAAATGGCAAATGAAGAGCAAAACTCAAAACTGTAAAGCAGAACAAGCCATAAAAACGAGTCGACTGTCTGCATACCCTATGCAATGGAATTGCAAATAATTTCACATTTATTTGAAGTATATTTTAAAGAAAATTTGAGTTATTTATTGAGAAGTAATAGTATGACTATTTTATTTTCATTATTAATTTATTGAGATTTGAAAGTCGACTTAATAAATTTAATTAGAAAACAAAGTATTATTATAATAAATCATTTACAATTACATATATATTTAAATTTAAAATTCGACTTATTATTAATACAAAATTATTGAAAATATAATTTTCAATTGTAAAAGACAATTATGTAAAAATTGAATTATTTATTTATTTTGATTTGGAAATCTGAATATTATTATTTAAACTACAAAAATTTGTAAATGTATTTTAAATATAATGTTCAATTATAAAAGAGTAAATCTTTTCTACGAATAAACTAAATGAGCGATCTTTAAGATATTACATTACATGTACATTTTAAATTGAATAGTTACGGATCATTTTGGCCATTTAACGCAATATACCCATCGAATGGTAATTTTAATTATCTATAATCTGTCGAATAGCAAGTGCTCTGTCATGTCGAATGATCGACATGTGTTTATGAGCCATATATTTTATTTATTCGTTTTTTGTGTATATAATAGGAAGCCCATAAATATTGTAGCTCTGCAAAAAGTGCGAGCTATGAAAATAGCTCATAACAAAATTGAAATAACTTCGGCTAAAATAACAATTTCTTGTCTAATTTTAAGATAACATTGTACGCTTTTCACATGCGATTTCCTCAGGAATCGTATACATGCTATAACATTGTATAGCAATAAAAGCCCTCTGAAAATACAGCTGGTTGAAATGAAAGACAGCAACAAAGAGAGAGAGTGAGTGAGAGGGAGCGAAGAGTGTTGAGCTACATTGAGATCATGGAACAATAATGCCTCAGAACTTTGAGTGAACCCGAAAAACATTTAAGTTTGCGCATTGGTAACAGAAAACTATTGAAAAACTAATTTTATAAAATAAAATAAAATAAAAATATGTAAGAGAAAATAATATAGTTTTGCAAATATTGCTTATTTAGCTTTGACATTCAGTGCAAGCTCAAGGGCTCTTTTTTGGGGTGAGGGTATCTCTAAAACTGAAAAAAGTGCCTTGCTTTGCTGTCGCTCGCTCTTTGTGCCTGTTTCCCCCTCTTTATCTCCCTGTCTGTTGCAGTTGCTTTGCCATCTGACCTGGCATTGGAATTAGGAATTTCGACTTTTACTTTTGCTTTCTAGACTGGCCAACAAACCGCACTCGTGGCATTGCAACGGCCATAGCCATGGCAGACATTGTGAAAGAGCAGCTTGAGCATTTTGTGCTGCATACTTGCAGGCGCTGTGGCAAAAATGGGCGGCGCAAAACTGATGAAATTGAGGTCGCGCAACTGCCGGACTCGCATTGGGGTCTATATTGGGCGCTAACAGCGGGTAAATATGACTCTGATGCTCGTCGAATAATTGTGCGGGAGGGAAAGGGAAAGGGTATAAGGGAATGTGAATGTGTTTGTGTTTGTGTGCTGTTGTTCTTTTCGTGCAAGTTGTTGTTGTTGTTGCTGAGTTAGCACGTGACTGAATGCATTGTGAATAAAGCGAAGCGACCTGTTAAGTGCTGGGCTGTGATGCATCTAAGTTATATGTGCATTTATGGCTTGCCGGCAAGCTCGCAACAAAGCAAATACACTGCCCAAAATTATTTGCAATTAATGCTAAATATTTGCACAATTTTAAGCTATGATTTATATTCCGAAAAATTTATAAATAAATCTGCCAATCAATTGATTCACAATTAAAGTGTATGAATTCACGTATATCTGGGAATATACGAATTCTAAAAATTTCATAACTTTGAAATAAAGATTTGTTATCAATTGAAAAAGCATAATTAAACTATAATATAATAATACAAAACTAAAAAATGCTCCTTTGTTGTTCACAAATAAGAAAGTAATCATTATTAGCCGTCTCTCAACTTTTCTGTGCAAAATACAAAAGTTTTCGAAAACTCTTATAATTTGTATTTTAAAGTAATTATAAATAACGAGAAATAATTTTGTGGCTCTTTGTTTCTATGTTTTATAATTATTTTCATGTTACATTTAATAATTATAAAATAATAATAACTTTATAAGTTTTTTTTTTGTTTGAATTTTCGATAAATATTTTGATCTTATTTAATTTTATTTTATCATTTTAAAATCCTAATCACTTTATATTATAATTTCTACAATGTGGACTGTTCATAGTCGACTTTCAAATAAATTAAATAAAAAAATTAAGATAATTTGAAGATTCTGAGCACTCATATTTTATACGAATAACGATATTGGTTGCTGTGCAGCAACGTTTGCCACATGTGACATGCACATTGCATTGCCGAGCATCCTTATGCCGAACATTGTGCAAAAACTCAAACTCAAATAAGTTCGCTTTTTGTATTTGCGGGCATATGAGTGTGTGTGTGTGTGTGTGGGAAATGTGCGTATGTTGTGTATGCTATTTGTGTGTGGCATACTTCAATTTGCTGTCATGAGCATGAAAAGTGCTGCTCGCCCACGTTTGCCGATGACGACGACGACGACGACGACGACGTCAACGCTACCAGTATTGGCCTAGTCACGTTTTGCCTGCTGCCGCCATTGTGGCTGTCGCTGCCGCAGCTGCCGCTTCACTATATCAAAAATACGACGACGTCGACGGCGACGTCGACGGCGACGGCGATGGTGACAGACGGCTGACTGACGACAGGTCGACTGGCCGGTTCCGCAAACGGACCTTTTGTTCATTTGCCTGTCAAGCCCACCAAACGTTCAACTGACCCCGTAGCGACCGCACAGTGGGATCGCACCCTCAACAATTAGACAAATTAATATCATGTTCAACAATGAGAACATTTCATGAAAGCTTAAAATTGTTTTACGAAAATTGAAGAAATAGTGAACTATTTATAATGAATTAAAATTTTTTATTTGAGTTTTTAAATGTTCTTTGTTAATTTGTAAGCCGTTTATTTGAGATGAATTCCAAAAATGATTACTACATTTAAAAATGTAGTGGCTATGTTTAGCCAACATGCCAATAATTAAAGTAAAAGAATATTTACTTGATTATTTTTATGAACAAGCTGAAAAAATAAAAAAATATATTTAAAAAATTCCCTAAAAATTCAAATAATTATAGAATAGCTGAAAATAAAAAAAAATAAAAATGCGTTACATAACATAATTCTAACTAGTTTTTAATTGCAAGAACAGCAGTCTGGCAATTATTTATATTTGTAACTTTGCTGCTAAAAAATTTGAAAAAGTTCCACTATGCAAGGTGGTGTTGTCGATCTTTTGTGTCATGTGTACTTCTATACCCTACACTCAAAGAAAAGAATCGTATAACTCGCAGCGAAAACTGCCTAAATAAATAATGTGCCAAATAATTTATAAGTGGAGCCAGGATTGTGCACAACTTTCATCTATTGTGCTGGAGTTTTCGTTTATTGAAAAGGAATGGCAACCACATTAATAATTAAGGAATTGCAAGGAGTAACAATATTATCTAAACAACTTCTTTAGAAAACAGAGCATCTAGTAGTCGACTGCTTGTGCTTGTTGCCCCATTGTTTTCAATTAGAACGGGACAAATGAGAAACTGTGCCAGCAACGCCTTACAGTGTTTAATTATAGCCATTGACCAGGTCAGGTTGCTCAACTTCGTGCGCTTCCCCCCCAACCAACCAACCAATCTTGATATTTGTTATGTGGTCAACTGTGGGACTTCCTCTGGCTCATAAATCAACTGCGAGCACCTCGTCCTCTGTGACACAATTGCTGCAGAGGCTAGAAATCATAACTTAGTGTTTGATATTGGATGAAGGTTCTTCAACACCTCCGACTGCTTGAGAAGCCGCAACTTTCTATAGAAATGTGCAATGTTGTGATTTAATGAAACCTTCTGTGGAAATGTATGATATGTCAGTCGATATTTGCTATAGCTGTCCTGATTGACAGACTGATTGGCAATTAGTTTCAATTCAATAACGAGAATTCCAGCACCTTGATAGTTACGTAGACTTGGTTAAAGTCTAAATTCAAAGTAAACGAAAAAAGGTGTTCACGATGTTGCTCGGTGGTTGGAATATAGACTATACGAATTTCGATTTCTTATTCATATATTCACATATTATTATTAAGGTATTAAGCAAATAAATAGCAACCATAATTTCCGTTGTGGAGTTTAAAAATAACTTTTAAGTTTAACTAATATTTTCGAAACTGAAAAAAAGTTTCATTTTTTACTAAACTAAAAAATACGTGTTATACATAAAGTTAAAAATAGCTAATTCCTTTGTTCAATATTTATATGATAAATAACTCTTTTTTGCAATGATTGATTTAAATTGGTGACCTATTTAAAATGTAAATAATATTTTCCACTGTTAAATTGTTAGAACTGTTAATTAGGCATTTATATAGCAATGCTGAATTTTTATTTAGCAGATGCGATAACAGCAGTAATTAATCTAATAATACTGATATTATGAAATGTTGTGAGCAGATGCTGTAAGAGAAGTAACCTATGTTAAGAGAATGTATCTAATAATACTGATATTATAAAATGGAATCATATATGTATAATTAAGTCAAAAGCACATTTGATATACTATTATTCTATGCACTCACATTTTCAATTTTAGAGGCAGTCGAGAATAGTAAGTGAGATCTGTTATAGATGGGATTTCATAGATTCGAAGTAAATAGCGAGTAAACGAGCTGATGTTGCTGTTGTTGTTTAAACAGCTGTCAGCGTTGACAAGAACGATAACGATAACGATAACGATAGACAGTAGCGAAAACGTTTCTTTTTAGAGCGGCATTGAAAAGCAACCGGCAATGGGCAACTGGCAACTGATCTGGACTACTGGATCTGGGGCAGCTTAGAGATGCCGTCCAGAGCGGAGCAGAGAATTAGAATAATGTGTGCAAGTATGTGTGTGGGCATATGTGTGTGTGCTCATAGACAATGCGGCTGCATCGCGATGGAAACAAATGAAAAGTCAGCTAGACTAAGAGATTGCCTCTAGGCTAGAAAGAGAAATGTATCAGAGAAGAAAAACGTGCTGAAATCAACAAAAAACTCTTGAATCATGTTCGTATTATATCAATATTGCACCCAGAAAGTAAATTCTTAAATCAAGAACGAAATTCTTGAACAATTGCAGATTGGACATTTTTATAATAATATTGTTTTTGAGCTATATTTATTATTCAAGTGTGCAATGTCAGAAAGTAAACTCTTGAATTAAGATTGCTACTAATGAAAGAGCTATAATAATTTAGTTTCTTAATTAATTAATTTTGTATTATTATTATTTTTTAACTAAAAACACTTTTTTCTTTTTTTTAGAATGTAATTGTTCTCTCTGTGTAGTTGAGCCATAACATATTTGAAACTACCGCGGAGTGAGCATACCCTGTTTGAGTTGTGCAGTGTGCGGGGCATCGAAGACAGCAGCAACTGAGAGATAATGCTAATGACAAGGGCAGCGGCAATGGCAGTTTTTAAATAGCAGCAACAATCGCAATGATAATGATATTCGCACTTTAGAAACAACAACAACAACAACAAGAAGAGCAGCGAATGTTGGGAAACAAGGAAGGAACGACAATAAGAATGGCAAACGTTTCGTTTTACAACACTGCCAACCAACAAACAAAGCTTTCTCTTTATGCCGCTCTCTCTCTCTCTCTCTCTCTCGCTCGCTCTTATTCTTGTTCTTGCTCTTGCTGTTGCCCTCTTCCGCTGCAAGCGCAAATTACGGCAAATGAGAAATACGAACAAGCAAGAATTAAATAAATAGCGCAACAACAAAAAGAACAATAGCAATGAGCAGTTGCAGCAAAACAAAAGGCAAATGTTTTACAATTGCAGCGCGTCGCGACGTCGACGTCGACGTCGACGGCACTCGACTTGAACTGTGATCAAAGCTTTTGCAGCGCGCTGCTTTCGTTATTGCTGTTGTTGTTGTTTATTGTTTCTTGTGTTGTTGTTGCTGCTCATTCAGCGTGCTCGCAGAAGGCGTGGACGCTTAATGCATATTATTTTGAATGCTGCGAACAATATCGATAATTAAATCGAAAATTAAATTCACAATCGGATTCGTTTGTTGCGTGGAATGCGATATTGATTTTCTATTGCAACATTATGTATAGTAATAGTTATATTTCTGTATGTTCCTCGCTAATTATTGCAGTCTTGGTAATCGCATTAAATGGAACAAGTAAGAAAGCTACTGTCGAGTTTGATATTGATATTATTGTGAGCACCGAAACTCACACTTCTAGCTTTAGGGGCGGAGTGGAGTGTGGCGAAAATCGAAAATAAACAAACTTCTAGCAAATTAACAAAAATGTAGTAGCTATAGCTCTCATAGTCCCTGAGATCAAGGTGTTCACACGGACGGTCAGACAGACAGACGGACATGGCTATAACGTCCCGGTATATTTATTAATCCAACATAACCTCCATTTGCCTTACGGTCAATTCGCATTGATGCTGTGCGTTATTCAATCTGTTCGCTGTTTATTTACTCTTCTGCTCAATGCAGATGCGATTTCGTTTTTCTTCGCTTTTAAAGTGCTGGCCAGTTGTGGTCGCTGCTCACCTGCTGCTTGCCACAACAAGCTTTAGATTAAGGCGCATTTTCAATTTCTTCGTCGTCGTCATCGTCATCGTTATCGTCAGCAGCAGCAGCAGCATCTGCGGACTTCCGTTTCGCACCTCCAGCACTCGAGCAGCTTGTGGCACTTTGGTGTGGAAATGCTCTTAAGTCACTTTGCCGCAGCATCTATTTTCTTATTATTATTTGTCCAGGCTCAACGCCTGCTGCCACTTCGTCATCCACAGCGTTCGCATTCGCATTTACCAAAAGAGGCAACTAAGTTTCGCAAATGAAGCGTTAAATTGAGTGAATGCAGCAGGAAAGCAACTAAAGTACTGCCAACGGATGAAGCTGCTGAGCTGCTGGCTGAGGGGCAAGAAATTGCTGCAACTCAATTACCGAACTGCAACTGGTCGAATGCCGTGCCATTGAAATTGCCGGGCACAGAACTGAATTAACGTTGAAAACAATTTCCATTACGACTACAATACGCCACTGAGAATAATGCCAACTACTCTAGCTATAGTTCCGATTATCGTGGTTTTGTGTATTTAAAATAATATTTCGCGAAAACATTGGAATTTATATCAATCATTCAGGAAATTGAAATCTATCGTATAGCTTTTCAATGTAAATTACATTGTAAACTAATAATATTGATTCCAACTACTCTAGCTAAAGTTCAGATTGTAGTGGTTTTTAGTTATTTAATCGATCATTTAGGAAATTGAAATCGATTGCATTTAAAGTATGTCCTATAAAATAATCACATTAAAAGAAAATTAAATTGTCAATTTAAAATATTAATTTGTATCTTGCGGCGTTGAAGTAACTCTCTCTGTCTGCATGATCGGCCTTATGAACTTGTCGATCTTAGAGACGATTTGAGTACGCAATATAAAATAAAACTTAACGGACAACATAATTTTTTTTTTTAAATTATTTAATTTAAAATATGCTGATGGAGTCTAATGTACTATGTAAATAACAATTATCTTATATTACGTACACGTCAAATCACGTATACGACGTATTTTACATGATCTCATGTTGTACTTGATTTAAATATTGCTTATACGACATGTTACGTATACGTCAAATATACCAAATATACTAAAAAATATATCAATGCATAAATGCACTAGTTAAACATAAAACATGTTTCATAAATATATAAGTGACTTGTGGCATTTTTTAATTAGCTTTATGTGGTAGCACTACAATGAATTTGAATAAGTAAATAAAATAAATTGAAATTGCAATTTGTAATTTCACATTGCAATAGGTTAAACCTCCCTTGACGGGATAAAAAAATAGGCCGTTAAGCGATTTAACGTTAACGGAAGCATTTTTATTTTCTACGAAGAAACGAGAAATGTTAGCCATTAAAAAAAACACGTATCAAAATTTCCAAAATAACGCGTATAATAAATATGAATTAACCCAAATAAAATAATTATTTCTTGACTTATTCAATAACAATGAAAAGCAAACAGGAAGGAAGCTATGAATTCTACAAAGCAATTATGTGTAATTCGACAAACTTTTTATATATTTTTGTTATTACAAAACACTTGTTGTATATCGCGAGTTGTAATTAATAAAATAAAAACGAATGCAATGTGAACATTAGAAATATGAGTTTCCATCTTTTCTATTTAATTTATTAATTAATCTATGTTATATGCATGTAAGTGCTACAAATCTCGTTTCTCTTATTTAAATTATTTCAATTAAATCAAATTTAAATATTTAACAATTATACTTGTAATTTTATTTTCAAACTGACTTGATTCAAATTGCCAAAAATATTACTCAATGTATTCTGTATTTTTCTTGTAGATTTAGTATACAAAATTACTTACTTATTTAATAACAATTAAATGCAATCGCACTCAGCTGGTAATTATCACTTCACTGTTAGTTGGCTTATTTCTTTTGCGTTACAAATCGCTGCCAAAGTTTTTCGAACCTTTGAACAAAATTGTTGTCTTTGTTGTTGTTGGTAGGTTTGCAGGTGGCATTGCTCTCTGGGCTTTTTACGACTCTCCGTTTGGCAACACATTTTGTTTAGATAAAAAGCGATACCGGAGAAAGGTGAGCAGCCAATTTGGGCGGCCAAAATCCGAGCTGCCGAAGGCGGAGAAGATGAATTTTTATTATGCTCCATTTTTGTTTACACTCGCCGTTTATTAAACAAAGTTTGTATATATGTATGTATTTGAAATGCGGGTGGCAGAAAAACGAGGCGTCCAAAAGCGGGTGACAAATGCAAAGAGTTAACTCGATGGGGAACGTGGGGAAAGTGGAGGGGGGCGAGGCATTAAGTGAGGTGCCAAGCACGGGCGGGGTCCAAAGCCAGATCTCGGCACTCGTGGATGCGTTGTATTTGTATTTACCCAGCGATTGCCTTTTAATTACTTTGCAGCAAATAAACATAAACAAAAAAACGCGTATTTAGCCGGCAAAAGAGCTGAGTAAATTCCTTGCGCATTTGTTTTTGTTAACTGCTTAGAGCCATTTCATATTGTTGCCATGGCGGTGGCGGTGGCGAGCGGTGCGGCAATAGCTTTATCTATTAATCTCTGGTCTTTGATGAACCAGCGCGGCCATTATGAGCATTTAGGCCAAACATGCAAAAGGCCCAATCGCTAAGAGCCATATTAATGAGCTGCACACACAAACACACTACTTTGTTGTGCCGTTATAAATAGTTATAAATATTTGTTCAAATACTTCATAATCCGCATGCGTTCATCTGTTTACAAATGTCCAACGCAACAACGTTGACTCGTAACACACTTAAACGCTTGCAACGTGCTCGACTCCCCAACACCCTGTAAGAAAACGAAATTTTAAAATTTTTATTTTCACTATTTTGTTAATTACTTGATAATCTAACAGCTTGTCTTTTTTGCTTGTTTGTTAAATTCTCTTACCTAATTTGTACTCTAACAACTTATCTGTGAAAATACCCTGTACTATATATAAATATTACACTATTGCTTTTCTTTTGATTTATTTTTACCGAATTTATACAACCGCCAATTTTACATTCCCTGTATACTTAGTTGAACATTATTATTTGTATAATTCTTTAAACAATACAATCCATAAATGTTAGATATCTTTTTTTTTATTGTAATTTGATTTAATTAAAAATGTACTATTATTAGACATAAAAATTATCAACATTCTTATTATACTATTTAAACTAATTAAATTGTATTATCATGCCTTTAAGTTGACTAAAGTAAATCAATCCCCTGTCAATATTTATTTTAAAATTTGTTTTCTTTTTTTTAAAATTACCAATATATTGATTTTACCTTTTAAAATATTTATAATTAATGGATCACAAATTGTAATTCGTTTTTTTTTAATTGTTAAAATCGAATTCTAATAAAAAGTTAACTTACATTTAAAATTCGGCTTAACATTAAAAACCTAGATTTAATATACCCCATTGTAATGGAAGCAGGGTATACAAAAGTTAAATTAATCATAATGCTATTCGCATTGCAATAAATCAAGGTCAAGTAAATCATTAAGGGATTGATCTAAAATGGCTCAGTTAACAGTCGAATTGATCGACTATCGTATACCCTGTATTTTATTGACATCAACACATTTGAAAGCGCAATAAATGATTACATTAAGCAGTGGAAACTTCTTCCCAAACTGTCCTGTTTTTTTTGGCAGATGCCGGGTATCCGAAAGTCGAGAGACTAGATGAATGCTCATGTCGCATGAAACATTTGAAGCAACTGCAAGCGTATGGACAAAGTATTTTGGCGATTTTCTTGTAACATAAACTTGATCGAAATAGATTTTAATTAATTTGATGGCATTAAATTTGGCCTGCCTTGTTGTGTTGTTGTAATTCTAATTGTAAATGTCGACCCGCATTCTCAATGAGAAGCCGCTCAATGCCGATTGAGATTGGGACTGAGACGGGGTAAAACGGGGCTCGTCAATTAAATTGATGGCCAAAATTCAATGGTGTCACAAATGCGTCAAATGTGTGTGTGGGCGCAACTCACGCATTGCCCTTTGCCCTTAATTAAGGTAAAAGCCGTTGCCGAAAAGAGGCCAACAAAAAAGTGTGTGTGAATCAGGCAAAGATTCTGTGCGAAACATGGTCAACGATTAGCAAAGCAAAAGCTGGCGAGTTGGTTTCTTGGTTGCCAGGCTGCCGAACAGCACAACAAAGTTCAAAGTGAGCCCTGCTTAATGTGGAGAGCGGCAAATGCGAAATGGGAAATGGGAAATTTTATTGAAATTGCATAAAACACAAAATACAAATCACAAAACACGAAGTGAAAGTCGTCAAGTTGTTGGCCAAATGGAAATGGAAATGAAAATGAAAATCAAACTGTTTTTTAGCAGTGCAGCCAACTTCTCAAGGGTTTCCATTCCAGCCTTATGCAAGTCACAGGCCAAAAGCCTTCGTTTCGCTTTTAGGTGGGAGGGTGAAAAAAAGTGTGTCAAAAGTTGTACAACAGTCGCGTACATTGACACAAATTAAATTAATATTTAATCATACTCGAAGCGTCGTTCGTCCTCCTTTTTTCCCACCAACATGTGTCAACAACAAAGGTATTTTGCGTCCTTGCCCCGTAAATGTTGCATGCTAATTGCAGCTGGAATTTGAATTTCAACTTCGAATTGCGATGGAAATTTAGTTCAGTGGCAAATTGTTTTCAATTGAAATGAATGTCTTCTGGTTCTGTTCTGAGTTCTGAGCTCATTTTCACTTAATTTCATTTCAAACTGCCCCCTAAAATAGGCAACTATTTGTTTCGTTGAATCGCTTAAACACATTTCTTATGCATTGCCATTTTGTGTTCTACAGAAATATGCAGGCCACCATTTAAGCCAAATTGGCCGAAATTAGTTTCCGTTTAGGCTTTTATCGGCTCAATTTGGTTTCCACGTATTGTCGATTGATTGGCCTGAAATTTATTTAGTTGATTTTCGTTTTCCTAAAACGGTTTGAATTGCTGATAATTCTTTTTTGTATATATTTTGTTTTACAAATTAATAATAAATGGTTCTTATTGAATTTGCTTCAATTAATAGAAAAATTGAGTTTAAGAAATAAACTAATGTAATTTTAATTACGTATTTTAATTAAACAAAATATAATTGCCAATGTTAATATTGAATGACAACATATTTATTTTATATTTGTTTTAAAAAGTTTTGTATTTTAATTAAATCATATAAAACGGCAGATAAGTTTTCGACTACAAAATTTATTCGATCCCCAAAAGTATGCAAAAGTTTTTGATTTTTGAACTTGCAACTTTTAAATTGCGGAGTCGAAAAAAATTGCAAGTGATCGCAACAAAATGAGAAAATCATGAATATCTCGGGAAAAGGACGATCGAAATGCCCTTTGGCCAGCTGATAGTCCTTGCTGAGACGAGTTGATTTCCACAGGACTCATAAGGTTCAGCAAGGATATGGTCAAGATAGAGCATATTTTCTCTCAGCAAAAAAGTCCTTCTAACTCTGTTGTTTAAAGGATATTTGGACTTTTGATTTCATAGTCGTGGATCATGAATCCGTCTCTACATGCGTGCCAAAGGACATCCTGATCGTCCTTCAAATGACGAAGTTACGGAGGATTTTTGAATTTTTGTCCAATTTTCCATGCCTACCCCTTGTTGATTTTTTCGAAAAATTTTTGGTTGTTTTTTTTAATATATTTTTTATTTTTTAATGACAATCGACAGTTATTTTTAAACGTATTTATTACAGCTATCGACCGGCCAAAGAATATCTAAATTGTCGTTGTTGTTTACGAGATAAACGCAATTTAATTTTTTAATTTTTGGACTTGCAAATTTTAAATTGCGGAGTCGAAAAAAATTGCAAGGGATCGAAACAAAATGAGAAAATCATGAATATCTCGGGAACCAAAAGGACGATCGAAATGCCCTTTGGCGAGCTGATAGTCCTTGCTGAGACGAGTTGATTGCCACAGGACTCATAAGGTTCAGCAAGGATATGGTCAAGATAGAGCATATTTTCTCTCAGCAAAAAAGTCCTTCTAACTCTGTTGTTTAAAGGATATTTGGACTTTTGATTTCATAGTCGTGGATCATGAATCCGTCTCTACATGCGTGCCAAAGGACATCCTGATCGTCCTTCAAATGACGAAGTTACGGAGGATTTTTGAATTTTTGTCCAATTTTCCATGCCTACCCCTTGTTGATTTTTTCGAAAAATTTTTGGTTGTTTTTTTTAATATATTTTTTATTTTTTAATGACAATCGACAGTTATTTTTAAACGTATTTATTACAGCTATCGACCGGCCAAAGAATATTTAAATTGTCGTTGTTGTTTTCGAGATAAACGCAATTTAATTTTTTAATTTTTGGACTTGCAAATTTTAAATTGCGGAGTCGAAAAAAATTGCAAGGGATCGAATCAAAATGAGAAAATCATGAATATCTCGGGAACCAAAAGGACGATCGAAATGCCCTTTGGCCAGCTGATAGTCCTTGCTGAGACGAGTTGATTGCCACAGGACTCATAAGGTTCAGCAAGGATATGGTCAAGATAGAGCATGTTTTCTCTCAGCAAAAAAGTCCTTCTAACTCTGTTGTTTAAAGGATATTTGGACTTTTGATTTCATAGTCGTGGATCATAAATCCGTCTCTACATGCATGCCAAAGGACATCGTGATCGTCCTTCAAATGACGAAGTTACGGAGGATTTTTGAATTTTTGTCCAATTTTCCATGCCTACCCCTTGTAGATTTTTTCGAAAAATTTTTGGTTGTTTTTTTTAATATATTCTTTATTTTTTAATGACAATCGACAGTTATTTTTAAACGTATTTATTACAGCTATCGACCGGCCAAAGAATATTTAAATTGTCGTTGTTGTTTTCGAGATAAACGCAATTTAATTTTTTAATTTTTGGACTTGCAAATTTTTAATTGCGGAGTCGAAAAAAATTGCAAGGGATCGAATCAAAATGAGAAAATCATGAATATCTCGGGAACCAAAAGGACGATCGAAATGCCCTTTGGCGAGCTGATAGTCCTTGCTGAGACGAGTTGATTTCCACAGGACTCATAAGGTTCAGCAAGGATATGGCCAATATAGAGCATGTTTTCTCTCAGCAAAAAAGTCCTTCTAACTCTGTTGTTTAAAGGATATTTGGACTTTTGATTTCATAGTCGTGGATCATGAATCCGTCTCTACATGCATGCCAAAGGACATCCTGATCGTCCTTCAAATGACGAAGTTACGGAGGATTTTTGAATTTTTGTCCAATTTTCCATGCCTACCCCTTGTTGATTTTTTCGAAAAATTTTTGGTTGTTTTTTTTAATATATTTTTTATTTTTTAATGACAATCGACAGTTATTTTTAAACGTATTTATTACAGCTATCGACCGGCCAAAGAATATCTAAATTGTCGTTGTTGTTTTCGAGATAAACGCAATTTAATTTTTTAATTTTTGGACTTGCAAATTTTAAATTGCGGAGTCGAAGAAAATTGCAAGGGATCGAAACAAAATGAGAAAATCATGAATATCTCGGGAACCAAAAGGACGATCGAAATGCCCTTTGGCGAGCTGATAGTCCTTGCTGAGACGAGTTGATTGCCACAGGACTCATAAGGTTCAGCAAGGATATGGTCAAGATAGAGCATGTTTTCTCTCAGCAAAAAAGTCCTTCTAACTCTGTTGTTTAAAGGATATTTGGACTTTTGATTTCATAGTCGTGGATCATGAATCCGTCTCTACATGCATGCCAAAGGACATCCTGATCGTCCTTCAAATGACGAAGTTACGGAGGATTTTTGAATTTTTGTCCAATTTTCCATGCCTACCCCTTGTTGACTTTTTCGAAAAATTTTTGGTTGTTTTTTTTAATATATTTTTTATTTTTTAATGACAATCGACAGTTATTTTTAAACGTATTTATTACAGCTATCGACCGGCCAAAGAATATCTAAATTGTCGTTGTTGTTTTCGAGATAAACGCAATTTAATTTTTTAATTTTTGGACTTGCAAATTTTAAATTGCGGAGTCGAAGAAAATTGCAAGGGATCGAAACAAAATGAGAAAATCAAGAATATCTCGGGAACCAAAAGGACGATCGAAATGCCCTTTGGCCAGCTGATAGTCCTTGCTGAGACGAGTTGATTGCCACAGGACTCATAAGGTTCAGCAAGGATATGGTCAAGATAGAGCATGTTTTCTCTCAGCAAAAAAGTCCTTCTAACTGTTCCTTCCTTCTGTTGTTTAAAGGATATTTAGACTTTTGATTTCATAGTCGTGGATCATGAATCCGTCTCTACATGCATGCCAAAGGACATCCTGATCGTCCTTCAAATGACGAAGTTACGGAGGATTTTTAAATTTTTGTCCAATTTTCCATGCCTACCCCTTGTAGATTTTTTCGAAAAATTTTTGGTTGTTTTTTTTAATATATTCTTTATTTTTTAATGACAATCGACAGTTATTTTTAAACGTATTTATTACAGCTATCGACCGGCCAAAGAATATCTAAATTGTCGTTGTTGTTTTCGAGATAAACGCAATTTAATTTTTTAATTTTTGGACTTGCAAATTTTAAATTGCGGAGTCGAAAAAAATTGCAAGGGATCGAAACAAAATGAGAAAATCATGAATATCTCGGGAACCAAAAGGACGATCGAAATGCCCTTTGGCCAGCTGATAGTCCTTGCTGAGACGAGTTGATTGATACAGGACTTAAAAGAATCAGCAAGGATATGGTCAAGATAGAGCATGTTTTCTCTCAGCAAAAAAGTCCTTCGAACTCTGTTGTTTAAAGGATATTTGGAGTTTTGATTTCATAGTCGTGGATCAAGAATCCGTCCCTATATGCATGCCAAAGGACATCCTGATCGTCCTTCAAATGACGAAGTTACGGAGGATTTTTAAATTTTTGTCCAATTTTCCATGCCTACCCCTTGTAGATTTTTTCGAAAAATTTTTGGTTGTTTTTTTTAATATATTCTTTATTTTTTAATGACAATCGACAGTTATTTTTAAACGTATTTATTACAGCTATCGACCGGCCAAAGAATATCTAAATTGTCGTTGTTGTTTTCGAGATAAACGCAATTTAATTTTTTAATTTTTGGACTTGCAAATTTTAAATTGCGGAGTCGAAAAAAATTGCAAGGGATCGAAACAAAATGAGAAAATCAAGAATATCTCGGGAACCAAAAGGACGATCGAAATGCCCTTTGGCCAGCTGATAGTCCTTGCTGAGACGAGTTGATTGCCACAGGACTCATAAGGTTCAGCAAGGATATGGTCAAGATAGAGCATGTTTTCTCTCAGCAAAAAAGTCCTTCTAACTCTGTTGTTTAAAGGATATTTGGACTTTTGATTTCATAGTCGTGGATCATGAATCCGTCTCTACATGCATGCCAAAGGACATCCTGATCGTCCTTCAAATGACGAAGTTACGGAGGATTTTTGAATTTTTTTCCAATTTTCCATGCCTACCCCTTGATGATTTTTTCGAAAAATTTTTGGTTGTTTTTTTTAATATATTTTTTATTTTTTAATGACAATCGACAGTTATTTTTAAACGTATTTATTACAGCTATCGACCGGCCAAAGAATATCTAAATTGTCGTTGTTGTTTTCGAGATAAACGCAATTTAATTTTTTAATTTTTGGACTTGCAAATTTTTAATTGCGGAGTCGAAAAAAATTGCAAGGGATCGAATCAAAATGAGAAAATCATGAATATCTCGGGAACCAAAAGGACGATCGAAATGCCCTTTGGCGAGCTGATAGTCCTTGCTGAGACGAGTTGATTGCCACAGGACTCATAAGGTTCAGCAAGGATATGGTCAAGATAGAGCATGTTTTCTCTCAGCAAAAAAGTCCTTCGAACTCTGTTGTTTAAAGGATATTTGGAGTTTTGATTTCATAGTCGTGGATCATGAATCCGTCCCTATATGCATGCCAAAGGACATCCTGATCGTCCTTCAAATGACGAAGTTACGGAGGATTTTTAAATTTTTGTCCAATTTTCCATGCCTACCCCTTGATGATTTTTTCGAAAAATTTTTGGTTGTTTTTTTTAATATATTTTTTATTTTTTAATGACAATCGACAGTTATTTTTAAACGTATTTATTACAGCTATCGACCGGCCAAAGAATATCTAAATTGTCGTTGTTGTTTTCGAGATAAACGCAATTTAATTTTTTAATTTTTGGACTTGCAAATTTTTAATTGCGGAGTCGAAAAAAATTGCAAGGGATCGAATCAAAATGAGAAAATCATGAATATCTCGAGAACCAAAAGGACGATCGAAATGCCCTTTGGCCAGCTGATAGTCCTTGCTGAGACGAGTTGATTGCCACAGGACTCATAAGGTTCAGCAAGGATATGGCCAATATAGAGCATGTTTTCTCTCAGCAAAAAAGTCCTTCTAACTCTGTTGTTTAAAGGATATTTGGACTTTTGATTTCATAGTCGTGGATCATGAATCCGTCTCTACATGCATGCCAAAGGACATCCTGATCGTCCTTCAAATGACGAAGTTACAGAGGATTTTTGAATTTTTGTCCAATTTTCCATGCCTACCCCTTGTTGATTTTTTCGAAAAATTTTTGGTTGTTTTTTTTAATATATTTTTTATTTTTTAATGACAATCGACAGTTATTTTTAAACGTATTTATTACAGCTATCGACCGGCCAAAGAATATCTAAATTGTAGTTGTTGTTTTCGAGATAAACTCAATTTAATTTTTTAATTTTTGGACTTGCAAATTTTAAATTGCGGAGTCGAAGAAAATTGCAAGGGATCGAAACAAAATGAGAAAATCATGAATATCTCGGGAACCAAAAGGACGATCGAAATGCCCTTTGGCCAGCTGATAGTCCTTGCTGAGACGAGTTGATTGATACAGGACTCAAAAGAATCAGCTAGGATATGGTCAAGATAGAGCATGTTTTCTCTCAGCAAAAAAGTCCTTCGAACTCTGTTGTTTAAAGGATATTTGGAGTTTTGATTTCATAGTCGTGGATCATGAATCCGTCCCTATATGCATGCCAAAGGACATCCTGATCGTCCTTCAAATGACGAAGTTACGGAGGATTTTTAAATTTTTGTCCAATTTTCCATGCCTACCCCTTGTAGATTTTTTCGAAAAATTTTTGGTTGTTTTTTTTAATATATTCTTTATTTTTTAATGACAATCGACAGTTATTTTTAAACGTATTTATTACAGCTATCGACCGGCCAAAGAATATCTAAATTGTCGTTGTTGTTTTCGAGATAAACGCAATTTAATTTTTTAATTTTTGGACTTGCAAATTTTAAATTGCGGAGTCGAAAAAAATTGCAAGGGATCGAAACAAAATGAGAAAATCATGAATATCTCGGGAACCAAAAGGACGATCGAAATGCCCTTTGGCCAGCTGATAGTCCTTGCTGAGACGAGTTGATTGATACAGGACTTAAAAGAATCAGCAAGGATATGGTCAAGATAGAGCATGTTTTCTCTCAGCAAAAAAGTCCTTCGAACTCTGTTGTTTAAAGGATATTTGGAGTTTTGATTTCATAGTCGTGGATCAAGAATCCGTCCCTATATGCATGCCAAAGGACATCCTGATCGTCCTTCAAATGACGAAGTTACGGAGGATTTTTAAATTTTTGTCCAATTTTCCATGCCTACCCCTTGTAGATTTTTTCGAAAAATTTTTGGTTGTTTTTTTTAATATATTCTTTATTTTTTAATGACAATCGACAGTTATTTTTAAACGTATTTATTACAGCTATCGACCGGCCAAAGAATATCTAAATTGTCGTTGTTGTTTTCGAGATAAACGCAATTTAATTTTTTAATTTTTGGACTTGCAAATTTTAAATTGCGGAGTCGAAAAAAATTGCAAGGGATCGAAACAAAATGAGAAAATCAAGAATATCTCGGGAACCAAAAGGACGATCGAAATGCCCTTTGGCCAGCTGATAGTCCTTGCTGAGACGAGTTGATTGATACAGGACTTAAAAGAATCAGCAAGGATATGGTCAAGATAGAGCATGTTTTCTCTCAGCAAAAAAGTCCTTCGAACTCTGTTGTTTAAAGGATATTTGGAGTTTTGATTTCATAGTCGTGGATCAAGAATCCGTCCCTATATGCATGCCAAAGGACATCCTGATCGTCCTTCAAATGACGAAGTTACGGAGGATTTTTAAATTTTTGTCCAATTTTCCATGCCTACCCCTTGTAGATTTTTTCGAAAAATTTTTGGTTGTTTTTTTTAATATATTCTTTATTTTTTAATGACAATCGACAGTTATTTTTAAACGTATTTATTACAGCTATCGACCGGCCAAAGAATATCTAAATTGTCGTTGTTGTTTTCGAGATAAACGCAATTTAATTTTTTAATTTTTGGACTTGCAAATTTTAAATTGCGGAGTCGAAAAAAATTGCAAGGGATCGAAACAAAATGAGAAAATCAAGAATATCTCGGGAACCAAAAGGACGATCGAAATGCCCTTTGGCCAGCTGATAGTCCTTGCTGAGACGAGTTGATTGCCACAGGACTCATAAGGTTCAGCAAGGATATGGTCAAGATAGAGCATGTTTTCTCTCAGCAAAAAAGTCCTTCTAACTCTGTTGTTTAAAGGATATTTGGACTTTTGATTTCATAGTCGTGGATCATGAATCCGTCTCTACATGCATGCCAAAGGACATCCTGATCGTCCTTCAAATGACGAAGTTACGGAGGATTTTTGAATTTTTTTCCAATTTTCCATGCCTACCCCTTGATGATTTTTTCGAAAAATTTTTGGTTGTTTTTTTTAATATATTATTTATTTTTTAATGACAATCGACAGTTATTTTTAAACGTATTTATTACAGCTATCGACCGGCCAAAGAATATCTAAATTGTCGTTGTTGTTTTCGAGATAAACGCAATTTAATTTTTTAATTTTTGGACTTGCAAATTTTTAATTGCGGAGTCGAAAAAAATTGCAAGGGATCGAATCAAAATGAGAAAATCATGAATATCTCGGGAACCAAAAGGACGATCGAAATGCCCTTTGGCGAGCTGATAGTCCTTGCTGAGACGAGTTGATTGCCACAGGACTCATAAGGTTCAGCAAGGATATGGTCAAGATAGAGCATGTTTTCTCTCAGCAAAAAAGTCCTTCGAACTCTGTTGTTTAAAGGATATTTGGAGTTTTGATTTCATAGTCGTGGATCATGAATCCGTCCCTATATGCATGCCAAAGGACATCCTGATCGTCCTTCAAATGACGAAGTTACGGAGGATTTTTAAATTTTTGTCCAATTTTCCATGCCTACCCCTTGATGATTTTTTCGAAAAATTTTTGGTTGTTTTTTTTAATATATTTTTTATTTTTTAATGACAATCGACAGTTATTTTTAAACGTATTTATTACAGCTATCGACCGGCCAAAGAATATCTAAATTGTAGTTGTTGTTTTCGAGATAAACTCAATTTAATTTTTTAATTTTTGGACTTGCAAATTTTAAATTGCGGAGTCGAAAAAAATTGCAAGGAATCGAAACAAAATGAGAAAATCATGAATATCTCGGGAACCAAAAGGACGATCGAAATGCCCTTTGGCCAGCTGATAGTCCTTGCTGAGACGAGTTGATTGATACAGGACTCAAAAGAATCAGCAAGGATATGGTCAAGATAGAGCATGTTTTCTCTCAGCAAAAAAGTCCTTCGAACTCTGTTGTTTAAAGGATATTTGGAGTTTTGATTTCATAGTCGTGGATCATGAATCCGTCCCTATATGCATGCCAAAGGACATCCTGATCGTCCTTCAAATGACGAAGTTACGGAGGATTTTTAAATTTTTGTCCAATTTTCCATGCCTACCCCTTGTAGATTTTTTCGAAAAATATTTGGTTGTTTTTTTTAATATATTCTTTATTTTTTAATGACAATCGACAGTTATTTTTAAACGTATTTATTACAGCTATCGACCGGCCAAAGAATATCTAAATTGTCGTTGTTGTTTTCGAGATAAACGCAATTTAATTTTTTAATTTTTGGACTTGCAAATTTTAAATTGCGGAGTCGAAAAAAATTGCAAGGAATCGAAACAAAATGAGAAAATCATGAATATCTCGGGAACCAAAAGGACGATCGAAATGCCCTTTGGCGAGCTGATAGTCCTTGCTGAGACGAGTTGATTGCCACAGGACTCATAAGGTTCAGCAAGGATATGGTCAAGATAGAGCATGTTTTCTCTCAGCAAAAAAGTCCTTCGAACTCTGTTGTTTAAAGGATATTTGGAGTTTTGATTTCATAGTCGTGGATCATGAATCCGTCCCTATATGCATGCCAAAGGACATCCTGATCGTCCTTCAAATGACGAAGTTACGGAGGATTTTTAAATTTTTGTCCAATTTTCCATGCCTACCCCTTGTTGATTTTTTCGAAAAATTTTTGGTTGTTTTTTTTAATATATTTTTTATTTTTTAATGACAATCGACAGTTATTTTTAAACGTATTTATTACAGCTATCGACCGGCCAAAGAATATCTAAATTGTCGTTGTTGTTTTCGAGATAAACGCAATTTAATTTTTTAATTTTTGGACTTGCAAATTTTAAATTGCGGAGTCGAAAAAAATTGCAAGGGATCGAAACAAAATGAGAAAATCATGAATATCTCGGGAACCAAAAGGACGATCGAAATGCCCTTTGGCCAGCTGATAGTCCTTGCTGAGACGAGTTGATTGCCACAGGACTCATAAGGTTCAGCAAGGATATGGTCAAGATAGAGCATGTTTTCTCTCAGCAAAAAAGTCCTTCTAACTCTGTTGTTTAAAGGATATTTGGACTTTTGATTTCATAGTCGTGGATCATGAATCCGTCTCTACATGCATGCCAAAGGACATCCTGATCGTCCTTCAAATGACGAAGTTACGGAGGATTTTTGAATTTTTGTCCAATTTTCCATGCCTACCCCTTGTAGATTTTTTCGAAAAATTTTTGGTTGTTTTTTTTAATATATTCTTTATTTTTTAATGACAATCGACAGTTATTTTTAAACGTATTTATTACAGCTATCGACCGGCCAAAGAATATCTAAATTGTCGTTGTTGTTTTCGAGATAAACGCAATTTAATTTTTTAATTTTTGGACTTGCAAATTTTAAATTGTGGAGTCGAAAAAAATTGCAAGGGATCGAATCAAAATGAGAAAATCATGAATATCTCGGGAACCAAAAGGACGATCGAAATGCCCTTTGGCGAGCTGATAGTCCTTGCTGAGACGAGTTGATTGCCACAGGACTCATAAGGTTCAGCAAGGATATGGTCAAGATAGAGCATGTTTTCTCTCAGCAAAAAAGTCCTTCTAACTCTGTTGTTTAAAGGATATTTGGACTTTTGATTTCATAGTCGTGGATCATGAATCCGTCTCTACATGCATGCCAAAGGACATCCTGATCGTCCTTCAAATGACGAAGTTACGGAGGATTTTTGAATTTTTGTCCAATTTTCCATGCCTACCCCTTGTTGATTTTTTCGAAAAATTTTTGGTTGTTTTTTTTAATATATTTTTTATTTTTTAATGACAATCGACAGTTATTTTTAAACGTATTTATTACAGCTATCGACCGGCCAAAGAATATCTAAATTGTCGTTGTTGTTTTCGAGATAAACGCAATTTAATTTTTTAATTTTTGGACTTGCAAATTTTAAATTGCGGAGTCGAAAAAAATTGCAAGGGATCGAAACAAAATGAGAAAATCAAGAATATCTCGGGAACCAAAAGGACGATCGAAATGCCCTTTGGCCAGCTGATAGTCCTTGCTGAGACGAGTTGATTGCCACAGGACTCATAAGGTTCAGCAAGGATATGGTCAAGATAGAGCATGTTTTCTCTCAGCAAAAAAGTCCTTCTAACTCTGTTGTTTAAAGGATATTTGGACTTTTAATTTCATAGTCGTGGATCATGAATCCGTCCCTATATGCATGCCAAAGGACATCCTGATCGTCCTTCAAATGACGAAGTAACGGAGGATTTTTGAATTTTTTTCCAATTTTTCATGCCTACCTCTTGTAGATTTTTTCGAAAAATTTATGTTTGTTTTTTTTATTATATTCTTTATTTTTTAATGACAATCGACAGTTATTTTTAAACGTATTTATTACAGCTATCGACCGGCCAAAGAATATCTAAATTGTCGTTGTTGTTTTCGAGATAAACGCAATTTAATTTTTTAATTTTTGGACTTGCAAATTTTTAATTGCGGAGTCGAAAAAAATTGCAAGGGATCGAATCAAAATGAGAAAATCATGAATATCTCGGGAACCAAAAGGACGATCGAAATGCCCTTTGGCCAGCTGATAGTCCTTGCTGAGACGAGTTGATTGATACAGGACTCAAAAGAATCAGCAAGGATATGGTCAAGATAGAGCATGTTTTCTCTCAGCAAAAAAGTCCTTCTAACTCTGTTGTTTAAAGGATATTTGGACTTTTGATTTCATAGTCGTGGATCATGAATCCGTCCCTATATGCATGCCAAAGGACATCCTGATCGTTCTTCAAATGACGAAGTTACGGAGGATTTTTTAATTTTTGTCCAATTTTCCATGCCTACCCCTTGTAGATATTTTCGAAAAATTTATGTTTGTTTTTTTTAATATATTTTTTATTTTTTAATGACAATCGACAGTTATTTTTAAACGTATTTATTACAGCTATCGACCGGCCAAAGAATATCTAAATTGTCGTTGTTGTTTTCGAGATAAACGCAATTTAATTTTTTAATTTTTGGACTTGCAAATTTTAAATTGCGGAGTCGAAAAAAATTGCAAGGGATCGAAACAAAATGAGAAAATCAAGAATATCTCGGGAACCAAAAGGACGATCGAAATGCCCTTTGGCCAGCTGATAGTCCTTGCTGAGACGAGTTGATTGCCACAGGACTCATAAGGTTCAGCAAGGATATGGTCAAGATAGAGCATGTTTTCTCTCAGCAAAAAAGTCCTTCTAACTCTGTTGTTTAAAGGATATTTGGACTTTTGATTTCATAGTCGTGGATCATAAATCCGTCTCTACATGCATGCCAAAGGACATCGTGATCGTCCTTCAAATGACGAAGTTACGGAGGATTTTTGAATTTTTGTCCAATTTTCCATGCCTACCCCTTGTAGATTTTTTCGAAAAATTTTTGTTTGTTTTTTTTAATATATTCTTTATTTTTTAATGACAATCGACAGTTATTTTTAAACGTATTTATTACAGCTATCGACCGGCCAAAGAATATCTAAATTGTCGTTGTTGTTTTCGAGATAAACGCAATTTAATTTTTTAATTTTTGGACTTGCAAATTTTAAATTGCGGAGTCGAAAAAAATTGCAAGGGATCGAAACAAAATGAGAAAATCAAGAATATCTCGGGAACCAAAAGGACGATCGAAATGCCCTTTGGCCAGCTGATAGTCCTTGCTGAGACGAGTTGATTGCCACAGGACTCATAAGGTTCAGCAAGGATATGGTCAAGATAGAGCATGTTTTCTCTCAGCAAAAAAGTCCTTCTAACTCTGTTGTTTAAAGGATATTTGGACTTTTAATTTCATAGTCGTGGATCATGAATCCGTCCCTATATGCATGCCAAAGGACATCCTGATCGTCCTTCAAATGACGAAGTTACGGAGGATTTTTTAATTTTTGTCCAATTTTCCATGCCTACCCCTTGTAGATATTTTCGAAAAATTTATGTTTGTTTTTTTTAATATATTTTTTATTTTTTAATGACAATCGACAGTTATTTTTAAACGTATTTATTACAGCTATCGACCGGCCAAAGAATATCTAAATTGTCGTTGTTGTTTTCGAGATAAACGCAATTTAATTTTTTAATTTTTGGACTTGCAAATTTTAAATTGCGGAGTCGAAAAAAATTGCAAGGGATCGAAACAAAATGAGAAAATCAAGAATATCTCGGGAACCAAAAGGACGATCGAAATGCCCTTTGGCCAGCTGATAGTCCTTGCTGAGACGAGTTGATTGCCACAGGACTCATAAGGTTCAGCAAGGATATGGTCAAGATAGAGCATGTTTTCTCTCAGCAAAAAAGTCCTTCTAACTCTGTTGTTTAAAGGATATTTGGACTTTTGATTTCATAGTCGTGGATCATAAATCCGTCTCTACATGCATGCCAAAGGACATCGTGATCGTCCTTCAAATGACGAAGTTACGGAGGATTTTTGAATTTTTGTCCAATTTTCCATGCCTACCCCTTGTAGATTTTTTCGAAAAATTTTTGGTTGTTTTTTTTAATATATTCTTTATTTTTTAATGACAATCGACAGTTATTTTGAAACGTATTTATTACAGCTATCGACCGGCCAAAGAATATCTAAATTGTCGTTGTTGTTTTCGAGATAAACGCAATTTAATTTTTTAATTTTTGGACTTGCAAATTTTAAATTGCGGAGTCGAAAAAAATTGCAAGGGATCGAAACAAAATGAGAAAATCATGAATATCTTGGGGACCAAAAGGACGATCGAAATGCCCTTTGGCCAGCTGATAGTCCTTGCTGAGACGAGTTGATTGCCACAGGACTCAAAAGAATCAGCAAGGATATGGCCAATATAGAGCATGTTTTCTCTCAGCAAAAAAGTCCTTCTAACTCTGTTGTTTAAAGGATATTTGGAGTTTTGATTTCATAGTCGTGGATCATGAATCCGTCTCTACATGCATGCCAAAGGACATCCTGATCGTCCTTCAATTGACGAAGTTACGGAGGATTTTTGAATTTTTGTCCAATTTTCCATGCCTACCCCTTGTAGATTTTTTCGAAAAATTTTTGGTTGTTTTTTTTAATATATTCTTTATTTTTTAATGACAATCGACAGTTATTTTTAAACGTATTTATTACAGCTATCGACCGGCCAATGAATATCTAAATTGTCGTTGTTGTTTTCGAGATAAACGCAATTTAATTTTTTAATTTTTGGACTTGCAAATTTTAAATTGCGGAGTCGAAAAAAATTGCAAGGAATCGAAACAAAATGAGAAAATCATGAATATCTCGGGAACCAAAAGGACGATCGAAATGCCCTTTGGCGAGCTGATAGTCCTTGCTGAGACGAGTTGATTGCCACAGGACTCATAAGGTTCAGCAAGGATATGGTCAAGATAGAGCATGTTTTCTCTCAGCAAAAAAGTCCTTCTAACTCTGTTGTTTAAAGGATATTTGGAGTTTTGATTTCATAGTCGTGGATCATGAATCCGTCTCTACATGCATGCCAAAGGACATCCTGATCGTCCTTCAAATGACGAAGTTACGGAGGATTTTTGAATTTTTGTCCAATTTTCCATGCCTACCCCTTGTAGATTTTTTCGAAAAATTTTTGGTTGTTTTTTTTAATATATTCTTTATTTTTTAATGACAATCGACAGTTATTTTTAAACGTATTTATTACAGCTATCGACCGGCCAAAGAATATCTAAATTGTCGTTGTTGTTTTCGAGATAAACGCAATTTAATTTTTTAATTTTTGGACTTGCAAATTTTTAATTGCGGAGTCGAAAAAAATTGCAAGGGATCGAAACAAAATGAGAAAATCATGAATATCTTGGGGACCAAAAGGACGATCGAAATGCCCTTTGGCCAGCTGATAGTCCTTGCTGAGACGAGTTGATTGCCACAGGACTCATAAGGTTCAGCAAGGATATGGTCAAGATAGAGCATGTTTTCTCTCAGCAAAAAAGTCCTTCTAACTCTGTTGTTTAAAGGATATTTGGACTTTTGATTTCATAGTCGTGGATCATGAATCCGTCTCTACATGCATGCCAAAGGACATCCTGATCGTCCTTCAAATGACGAAGTTACGGAGGATTTTTGAATTTTTGTCCAATTTTCCATGCCTACCCCTTGTTGATTTTTTCGAAAAATTGTTGGTTGTTTTTTTTAATATATTTTTTATTTTTTAATGACAATCGACAGTTATTTTTAAACGTATTTATTACAGCTATCGACCGGCCAAAGAATATCTAAATTGTCGTTGTTGTTTTCGAGATAAACGCAATTTAATTTTTTAATTTTTGGACTTGCAAATTTTAAATTGCGGAGTCGAAAAAAATTGCAAGGAATCGAAACAAAATGAGAAAATCATGAATATCTCGGGAACCAAAAGGACGATCGAAATGCCCTTTGGCGAGCTGATAGTCCTTGCTGAGACGAGTTGATTGCCACAGGACTCATAAGGTTCAGCAAGGATATGGTCAAGATAGAGCATGTTTTCTCTCAGCAAAAAAGTCCTTCTAACTCTGTTGTTTAAAGGATATTTGGACTTTTGATTTCATAGTCGTGGATCATGAATCCGTCTCTACATGCATGCCAAAGGACATCCTGATCGTCCTTCAAATGACGAAGTTACGGAGGATTTTTGAATTTTTGTCCAATTTTCCATGCCTACCCCTTGTTGATTTTTTCGAAAAATTTTTGGTTGTTTTTTTTAATATATTTTTTATTTTTTAATGACAATCGACAGTTATTTTTAAACGTATTTATTACAGCTATCGACCGGCCAAAGAATATCTAAATTGTCGTTGTTGTTTTCGAGATAAACGCAATTTAATTTTTTAATTTTTGGACTTGCAAATTTTAAATTGCGGAGTCGAAAAAAATTGCAAGGGATCGAAACAAAATGAGAAAATCAAGAATATCTCGGGAACCAAAAGGACGATCGAAATGCCCTTTGGCCAGCTGATAGTCCTTGCTGAGACGAGTTGATTGCCACAGGACTCATAAGGTTCAGCAAGGATATGGTCAAGATAGAGCATGTTTTCTCTCAGCAAAAAAGTCCTTCTAACTCTGTTGTTTAAAGGATATTTGGACTTTTGATTTCATAGTCGTGGATCATGAATCCGTCTCTACATGCATGCCAAAGGACATCCTGATCGTCCTTCAAATGACGAAGTTACGGAGGATTTTTGAATTTTTGTCCAATTTTCCATGCCTACCCCTTGTAGATTTTTTCGAAAAATTTTTGGTTGTTTTTTTTAATATATTCTTTATTTTTTAATGACAATCGACAGTTATTTTTAAACGTATTTATTGCAGCTATCGACCGGCCAAAGAATATCTAAATTGTCGTTGTTGTTTTCGAGATAAACGCAATTTAATTTTTTAATTTTTGGACTTGCAAATTTTAAATTGCGGAGTCGAAAAAAATTGCAAGGGATCGAAACAAAATGAGAAAATCATGAATATCTCGGGAACCAAAAGGACGATCGAAATGCCCTTTGGCGAGCTGATAGTCCTTGCTGAGACGAGTTGATTGCCACAGGACTCATAAGGTTCAGCAAGGATATGGTCAAGATAGAGCATGTTTTCTCTCAGCAAAAAAGTCCTTCTAACTCTGTTGTTTAAAGGATATTTGGACTTTTGATTTCATAGTCGTGGATCATAAATCCGTCTCTACATGCATGCCAAAGGACATCGTGATCGTCCTTCAAATGACGAAGTTACGGAGGATTTTTGAATTTTTGTCCAATTTTCCATGCCTACCCCTTGTAGATTTTTTCGAAAAATTGTTGGTTGTTTTTTTTAATATATTCTTTATTTTTTAATGACAATCGACAGTTATTTTTAAACGTATTTATTACAGCTATCGACCGGCCAAGAATATCTAAATTGTCGTTGTTGTTTTCGAGATAAACGCAATTTAATTTTTTAATTTTTGGACTTGCAAATTTTTAATTGCGGAGTCGAAAAAAATTGCAAGGGATCGAAACAAAATGAGAAAATCATGAATATCTTGGGAACCAAAAATACGATCGAAATGCCCTTTGGCGAGCTGATAGTCCTTGCTGAGACGAGTTGATTGCCACAGGACTCATAAGGTTCAGCAAGGATATGGTCAAGATAGAGCATGTTTTCTCTCAGCAAAAAAGTCCTTCTAACTCTGTTGTTTAAAGGATATTTGGACTTTTGATTTCATAGTCGTGGATCATGAATCCGTCTCTACATGCATGCCAAAGGACATCCTGATCTTCCTTCAAATGACGAAGTTACGGAGGATTTTTAAATTTTTGTCCAACTTTCCATGCCTACCCCTTGTAGATTTTTTCGAAAAATTTTTGGTTGTTTTTTTTAATATATTCTTTATTTTTTAATGACAATCGACAGTTATTTTTAAACGTATTTATTACAGCTATCGACCGGCCAAAGAATATCTAAATTGTCGTTGTTGTTTTCGAGATAAACGCAATTTAATTTTTTAATTTTTGGACTTGCAAATTTTTAATTGCGGAGTCGAAAAAAATTGCAAGGGATCGAAACAAAATGAGAAAATCATGAATATCTTGGGGACCAAAAGGACGATCGAAATGCCCTTTGGCCAGCTGATAGTCCTTGCTGAGACGAGTTGATTGCCACAGGACTCATAAGGTTCAGCAAGGATATGGTCAAGATAGAGCATGTTTTCTCTCAGCAAAAAAGTCCTTCTAACTCTGTTGTTTAAAGGATATTTGGACTTTTGATTTCATAGTCGTGGATCATGAATCCGTCTCTACATGCATGCCAAAGGACATCCTGATCGTCCTTCAAATGACGAAGTTACGGAGGATTTTTGAATTTTTGTCCAATTTTCCATGCCTACCCCTTGTTGATTTTTTCGAAAAATTTTTGGTTGTTTTTTTTAATATATTTTTTATTTTTTAATGACAATCGACAGTTATTTTTAAACGTATTTATTACAGCTATCGACCGGCCAAAGAATATCTAAATTGTCGTTGTTGTTTTCGAGATAAACGCAATTTAATTTTTTAATTTTTGGACTTGCAAATTTTAAATTGCGGAGTCGAAAAAAATTGCAAGGAATCGAAACAAAATGAGAAAATCATGAATATCTCGGGAACCAAAAGGACGATCGAAATGCCCTTTGGCGAGCTGATAGTCCTTGCTGAGACGAGTTGATTGCCACAGGACTCATAAGGTTCAGCAAGGATATGGTCAAGATAGAGCATGTTTTCTCTCAGCAAAAAAGTCCTTCTAACTCTGTTGTTTAAAGGATATTTGGACTTTTAATTTCATAGTCGTGGATCATGAATCCGTCCCTATATGCATGCCAAAGGACATCCTGATCGTCCTTCAAATGACGAAGTTACGGAGGATTTTTTTAATTTTTGTCCAATTTTTCATGCCTACCCCTTGTAGATTTTTTCGAAAAATTTATGTTTGTTTTTTTTAATATATTCTTTATTTTTTAATGACAATCGACAGTTATTTTTAAACGTATTTATTACAGCTATCGACCGGCCAATGAATATCTAAATTGTCGTTGTTGTTTTCGAGATAAACGCAATTTAATTTTTTAATTTTTGGACTTGCAAATTTTTAATTGCGGAGTCGAAAAAAATTGCAAGGGATCGAAACAAAATGAGAAAATCATGAATATCTTGGGGACCAAAAGGACGATCGAAATGCCCTTTGGCCAGCTGATAGTCCTTGCTGAGACGAGTTGATTGCCACAGGACTCATAAGGTTCAGCAAGGATATGGTCAAGATAGAGCATGTTTTCTCTCAGCAAAAAAGTCCTTCTAACTCTGTTGTTTAAAGGATATTTAGACTTTTGATTTCATAGTCGTGGATCATGAATCCGTCTCTACATGCATGCCAAAGGACATCCTGATCGTCCTTCAAATGACGAAGTTACGGAGGATTTTTGAATTTTTGTCCAATTTTCCATGCCTACCCCTTGTAGATTTTTTCGAAAAATTTTTGGTTGTTTTTTTTAATATATTCTTTATTTTTTAATGACAATCGACAGTTATTTTTAAACGTATTTATTGCAGCTATCGACCGGCCAAAGAATATCTAAATTGTCGTTGTTGTTTTCGAGATAAACGCAATTTAATTTTTTAATTTTTGGACTTGCAAATTTTAAATTGCGGAGTCGAAGAAAATTGCAAGGGATCGAAACAAAATGAGAAAATCATGAATATCTCGGGAACCAAAAGGACGATCGAAATGCCCTTTGGCGAGCTGATAGTCCTTGCTGAGACGAGTTGATTGCCACAGGACTCATAAGGTTCAGCAAGGATATGGTCAAGATAGAGCATGTTTTCTCTCAGCAAAAAAGTCCTTCTAACTCTGTTGTTTAAAGGATATTTGGACTTTTGATTTCATAGTCGTGGATCATAAATCCGTCTCTACATGCATGCCAAAGGACATCATGATCGTCCTTCAAATGACGAAGTTACGGAGGATTTTTGAATTTTTGTCCAATTTTCCATGCCTACCCCTTGTAGATTTTTTCGAAAAATTGTTGGTTGTTTTTTTTAATATATTCTTTATTTTTTAATGACAATCGACAGTTATTTTTAAACGTATTTATTACAGCTATCGACCGGCCAAGAATATCTAAATTGTCGTTGTTGTTTTCGAGATAAACGCAATTTAATTTTTTAATTTTTGGACTTGCAAATTTTTAATTGCGGAGTCGAAAAAAATTGCAAGGGATCGAAACAAAATGAGAAAATCATGAATATCTTGGGAACCAAAAAGACGATCGAAATGCCCTTTGGCGAGCTGATAGTCCTTGCTGAGACGAGTTGATTGCCACAGGACTCATAAGGTTCAGCAAGGATATGGTCAAGATAGAGCATGTTTTCTCTCAGCAAAAAAGTCCTTCTAACTCTGTTGTTTAAAGGATATTTGGACTTTTAATTTCATAGTCGTGGATCATGAATCCGTCTCTACATGCATGCCAAAGGACATCCTGATCGTCCTTCAAATGACGAAGTTACGGAGGATTTTTGAATTTTTGTCCAATTTTCCATGCCTACCCCTTGTAGATTTTTTCGAAAAATTTTTGTTTGTTTTTTTTAATATATTCTTTATTTTTTAATGACAATCGACAGTTATTTTTAAACGTATTTATTACAGCTATCGACCGGCCAAAGAATATCTAAATTGTCGTTGTTGTTTTCGAGATAAACGCAATTTAATTTTTTAATTTTTGGACTTGCAAATTTTAAATTGCGGAGTCGAAAAAAAATTGCAAGGAATCGAAACAAAATGAGAAAATCATGAATATCTCGGGAACCAAAAGGACGATCGAAATGCCCTTTGGCCAGCTGATAGTCCTTGCTGAGACGAGTTGATTGCCACAGGACTCAAAAGAATCAGCAAGGATATGGCCAATATAGAGCATGTTTTCTCTCAGCAAAAAAGTCCTTCTAACTCTATTGTTTAAAGGATATTTGGAGTTTTGATTTCATAGTCGTGGATCGTGAATCCGTCTCTATATGAATGCCAAAGGACATCCTGATCGTCCTTCAAATGACGAAGTTACGGAGGATTTTTGAATTTTTGTCCAATTTTCCATGCCTACCCCTTGTAGATTTTTTCGAAAAATTTTTGTTTGTTTTTTTTAATATATTCTTTATTTTTTAATGACAATCGACAGTTATTTTTAAACGTATTTATTACAGCTATCGACCGGCCAAAGAATATCTAAATTGTCGTTGTTGTTTTCGAGATAAACGCAATTTAATTTTTTAATTTTTGGACTTGCAAATTTTAAATTGCGGAGTCGAAAAAAATTGCAAGGGATCGAAACAAAATGAGAAAATCATGAATATCTTGGGAACCAAAAGGACGATCGAAATGCCCTTTGGCGAGCTGATAGTCCTTGCTGAGACGAGTTGATTGCCACAGGACTCATAAGGTTCAGCAAGGATATGGTCAAGATAGAGCATGTTTTCTCTCAGCAAAAAAGTCCTTCTAACTCTGTTGTTTAAAGGATATTTAGACTTTTGATTTCATAGTCGTGGATCATGAATCCGTCTCTACATGCATGCCAAAGGACATCCTGATCTTCCTTCAAATGACGAAGTTACGGAGGATTTTTAAATTTTTGTCCAATTTTCCATGCCTACCCCTTGTAGATTTTTTTCGAAAAATTTTTGGTTGTTTTTTTTAATATATTCTTTATTTTTTAATGACAATCGACAGTTATTTTTAAACGTATTTATTACAGCTATCGACCGGCCAAGAATATCTAAATTGTCGTTGTTGTTTTCGAGATAAACGCAATTTAATTTTTTAATTTTTGGACTTGCAAATTTTTAATTGCGGAGTCGAAAAAAATTGCAAGGGATCGAAACAAAATGAGAAAATCATGAATATCTTGGGAACCAAAAAGACGATCGAAATGCCCTTTGGCGAGCTGATAGTCCTTGCTGAGACGAGTTGATTGCCACAGGACTCATAAGGTTCAGCAAGGATATGGTCAAGATAGAGCATGTTTTCTCTCAGCAAAAAAGTCCTTCTAACTCTGTTGTTTAAAGGATATTTAGACTTTTGATTTCATAGTCGTGGATCGTGAATCCGTCTCTATATGAATGCCAAAGGACATCCTGATCGTCCTTCAAATGACGAAGTTACGGAGGATTTTTGAATTTTTGTCCAATTTTCCATGCCTACCCCTTGTAGATTTTTTCGAAAAATTTTTGTTTGTTTTTTTTAATATATTCTTTATTTTTTAATGACAATCGACAGTTATTTTTAAACGTATTTATTACAGCTATCGACCGGCCAAAGAATATCTAAATTGTCGTTGTTGTTTTCGAGATAAACGCAATTTAATTTTTTAATTTTTGGACTTGCAAATTTTAAATTGCGGAGTCGAAAAAAATTGCAAGGAATCGAAACAAAATGAGAAAATCATGAATATCTCGGGAACCAAAAGGACGATCGAAATGCCCTTTGGCGAGCTGATAGTCCTTGCTGAGACGAGTTGATTGCCACAGGACTCATAAGGTTCAGCAAGGATATGGTCAAGATAGAGCATGTTTTCTCTCAGCAAAAAAGTCCTTCTAACTCTGTTGTTTAAAGGATATTTGGACTTTTGATTTCATAGTCGTGGATCATGAATCCGTCTCTACATGCATGCCAAAGGACATCCTGATCGTCCTTCAAATGACGAAGTTACGGGGGATTTTTGAATTTTTGTCCAATTTTCCATGCCTACCCCTTGTTGATTTTTTCGAAAAATTTTTGGTTGTTTTTTTTAATATATTCTTTATTTTTTAATGACAATCGACAGTTATTTTTAAACGTATTTATTACAGCTATCGACCGGCCAAAGAATATCTAAATTGTCGTTGTTGTTTTCGAGATAAACGCAATTTAATTTTTTAATTTTTGGACTTGCAAATTTTAAATTGCGGAGTCGAAAAAAATTGCAAGGAATCGAAACAAAATGAGAAAATCATGAATATCTTGGGAACCAAAAGGACGATCGAAATGCCCTTTGGCGAGCTGATAGTCCTTGCTGAGACGAGTTGATTGCCACAGGACTCATAAGGTTCAGCAAGGATATGGTCAAGATAGAGCATGTTTTCTCTCAGCAAAAAAGTCCTTCTAACTCTGTTGTTTAAAGGATATTTGGACTTTTGATTTCATAGTCGTGGATCATGAATCCGTCTCTACATGCATGCCAAAGGACATCCTGATCGTCCTTCAAATGACGAAGTTACGGAGGATTTTTGAATTTTTGTCCAATTTTCCATGCCTACCCCTTGTTGATTTTTTCGAAAAATTTTTGGTTGTTTTTTTTAATATATTTTTTATTTTTTAATGACAATCGACAGTTATTTTTAAACGTATTTATTACAGCTATCGACCGGCCAAAGAATATCTAAATTGTCGTTGTTGTTTTCGAGATAAACGCAATTTAATTTTTTAATTTTTGGACTTGCAAATTTTTAATTGCGGAGTCGAAAAAAATTGCAAGGGATCGAAACAAAATGAGAAAATCATGAATATCTTGGGAACCAAAAGGACGATCGAAATGCCCTTTGGCGAGCTGATAGTCCTTGCTGAGACGAGTTGATTGCCACAGGACTCATAAGGTTCAGCAAGAATATGGCCAATATAGAGCATGTTTTCTCTCAGCAAAAAAGTCCTTCTAACTCTGTTGTTTAAAGGATATTTGGACTTTTGATTTCATAGTCGTGGATCATGAATCCGTCTCTACATGCATGCCAAAGGACATCCTGATCGTCCTTCAAATGACGAAGTTACGGAGGATTTTTGAATTTTTGTCCAATTTTCCATGCCTACCCCTTGTAGATTTTTTCGAAAAATTTTTGTTTGTTTTTTTTAATATATTCTTTATTTTTTAATGACAATCGACAGTTATTTTTAAACGTATTTATTACAGCTATCGACCGGCCAAAGAATATCTAAATTGTCGTTGTTGTTTTCGAGATAAACGCAATTTAATTTTTTAATTTTTGGACTTGCAAATTTTAAATTGCGGGGTCGAAAAAAATTGCAAGGGATCGAAACAAAATGAGAAAATCATGAATATCTCGGGAACCAAAAGGACGATCGAAATGCCCTTTGGCCAGCTGATAGTCCTTGCTGAGACGAGTTGATTGCCACAGGACTCATAAGGTTCAGCAAGGATATGGTCAAGATAGAGCATGTTTTCTCTCAGCAAAAAAGTCCTTCGAACTCTGTTGTTTAAAGGATATTTAGACTTTTGATTTCATAGTCGTGGATCATGAATCCGTCTCTACATGCATGCCAAAGGACATCCTGATCGTCCTTCAAATGACGAAGTTACGGAGGATTTTTAAATTTTTGTCCAATTTTCCATGCCTACCCCTTGTTGATTTTTTCGAAAAATTTTTGGTTGTTTTTTTTAATATATTTTTTATTTTTTAATGACAATCGACAGTTATTTTTAAACGTATTTATTACAGCTATCGACCGGCCAAAGAATATCTAAATTGTCGTTGTTGTTTTCGAGATAAACGCAATTTAATTTTTTAATTTTTGGACTTGCAAATTTTAAATTGCGGAGTCGAAAAAAATTGCAAGGAATCGAAACAAAATGAGAAAATCATGAATATCTCGGGAACCAAAAGGACGATCGAAATGCCCTTTGGCCAGCTGATAGTCCTTGCTGAGACGAGTTGATTGCCACAGGACTCATAAGGTTCAGCAAGGATATGGTCAAGATAGAGCATGTTTTCTCTCAGCAAAAAAGTCCTTCGAACTCTGTTGTTTAAAGGATATTTGGACTTTTGATTTCATAGTCGTGGATCATGAATCCGTCTCTACATGCATGCCAAAGGACATCCTGATCGTCCTTCAAATGACGAAGTTACGGAGGATTTTTGAATTTTTGTCCAATTTTCCATGCCTACCCCTTGTAGATTTTTTCGAAAAATGCATGTTTGTTTTTTTTAATATATTCTTTATTTTTTAATGACAATCGACAGTTATTTTTAAACGTATTTATTACAGCTATCGACCGGCCAAAAAATATCTAAATTGTCGTTGTTGTTTTCGAGATAAACGCAATTTAATTTTTTAATTTTTGGACTTGCAAATTTTAAATTGCGGAGTCGAAAAAAATTGCAAGGAATCGAAACAAAATGAGAAAATCATGAATATCTCGGGAACCAAAAGGACGATCGAAATGCCCTTTGGCGAGCTGATAGTCCTTGCTGAGACGAGTTGATTGCCACAGGACTCATAAGGTTCAGCAAGGATATGGTCAAGATAGAGCATGTTTTCTCTCAGCAAAAAAGTCCTTCTAACTCTGTTGTTTAAAGGATATTTGGAGTTTTGATTTCATAGTCGTGGATCATGAATCCGTCCCTATATGCATGCCAAAGGACATCCTGATCGTTCTTCAAATGACGAAGTTACGGAGGATTTTTTAATTTTTGTCCAATTTTCCATGCCTACCCCTTGTAGATTTTTTCGAAAAATTTTTGGTTGTTTTTTTTAATATATTTTTTATTTTTTAATGACAATCGACAGTTATTTTTAAACGTATTTATTACAGCTATCGACCGGCCAAAGAATATCTAAATTGTCGTTGTTGTTTTCGAGATAAACACATTTTAATTTTTGGACTGAAACATAGTGTATTTAAACTAAATGAAATATATTGATTTTTTTATGCTTTTATGAAGTTACGTATTTAAATGAAGCAATATTTAAATGCAAATAATTCTATTTAATAACAACATGTTTATTTTACTATATATATTTTTGTAAAGAAGTTACGTATTTTAATTTATCCATATACCATGGAAATGCAAATATCAATATTAAATTTCAGCGAATTCATTTTAATTAAGTTTTTACAATATGATAATTTCACTAACAGTTCACAGAGTCTCAGACCACTGTGCAGTTGCTGTGAGTGTGACTTTGGCTGTGGGGTGGAAAGTATTGTCTATTGGGGCAACACATGCAACACTTGCAACACATGCAACACATGCAACAATGTGTGGCTGGCAAAAGTTTGTTGTGCAGGAAGCGAGCGAGAGCGAGAATGAAATGCGATGCGATGCTGCGGCTAAAAATAAGTGAATTGTCAACTTACTCGTAATTCAAACAGGGGAAAGTGAATTATTTACAGCGACAATTAGATGCAAATTACGAAAATGGCGCAACTTTTTGTGGCACCCAACAAAATGGCCGTGAAAGCGCACTTACACTTACACTGGCGCAAGTACGTGAGCTTTGTGTGCACAACAAGTTGCCGCAACTAAACACGTGACTGCCAGCTACGCAATCATGCAACGGAATGTGGCATGCCACATGCCGCAGATTTAGCTGGCTTGTGTTTTAATCGCTGTTGCTTTGTTCAGTTATTTCCATTGTAAATGGAGTTACAGATGAAGTTAACGCCAACGTTTTACTTTTTGCAATTAGTTAATTCAATTCAAATAAACAATAAATCCTTAGATGAATGCATATAATAAAATATAAATAACTAACATTTAAAAGGAGAATAATTGCTGATTTATTTCTAATGTAAATGGAAAAGAATGTGTTACAGTTGAATTTAAAAACAAGGTTCTTCCTTTTGCTGTTAATTAAAATAAATATAAATGCTGAAGAGAGAAATGTATATAAAATAAATGTAATTATGGACAAGAAAGAGGCCAATATTTGTTGATTTATTTTGCATATAAATTGATTGTTATTTATGTTGCAGTTCAAATTAACACACAAGTTGTACTTTTTGCAGTTAGTTAATTTAATTAAAATAAATAAAAAACACATGAAATAAATTAATTAATGTATAAAAAAGAGAAGTATATTTGTTGATTAATTTTAAATAAATTGATTGTAATTTATTTTGCAGTTGAAATTGACACCAACGTTAAACTTTTTGCAGTTAGTTAATTCAAATAAAATAAATTGTTATTTAGGAAATGGTGAAAAATATCATCAAAAATATTTTGAAATACAAGGTGCATAATAAGTTAAGGTGCCATTCATGGGTATAGATAAGAGTGCTTCGTGAATCAAAACTAAGTTTGCTATTTGCAGCTGACTAATATTAAATATGATTTCAGCAACTAATTCCTGGTAATACGCTGTTGAACAAATACTGATGATTCACAGATTGTTCTGCTGCATTTGTAATTCCCCAATGTGCAATCACGTCAATAATGTACACCAGACATTGTCCGAATACGCAAATAAGTTGCAGACTATGAATACTACTATATATGGATGTGCTCTTATATGTTTTCAATGTAATTAAATCATCAATTTGCATATTCTCGATTCGATAGAATTCGTTACGTATACGCCATGTTGGACGCAGGACTTATTTGCATAACACGCTCTCCATTCGTCCTGGCCCAATTTCTATTGGCTATTTATTTGCGTATTAATTACACTTGGGTATTATGTAATCCACATTAGCGACTCGTATATATAAGATATCAGAGCGCAGCGTTTGAGTCCCTGGTACGAAAAGTTGTTGACGATTCCATTGAAAAACGAGGTTCTATTTTTATTCATAATTGGTTTTCCAGCAAAACTATTGCGCTCATTCATCGAATTCGCTTTGATTCATTGGCAATAATATGTCTTTATTGACATTATTCGCAATCATTATAAAATATATTTCAGAAAACTTTATTTTAATATATTTTTTTTTTTTATTATGAGCATTCATTTTACGTGATTTTGGGAATTCAAAATAATAATTATTAGTGCGTTTGCCTTTTTCGCTCTACATAAAACTTACTTTATTAAAGTTAATTAGAAGAACTTCTCAACTTCAAATAAATCTTTTTTTTTGTGATATGGCTTTTGCGTGAATTTATTTTGGTATTCCTTATAAAGTAGATAAAGAAGAACAATCAAAGGTACAACATTGATTTCTGTAAATGGAACTTCCGACAACTAGAATAATATTGCAAGAATTTGACTTTAAAGTTTATTTTCTCATTAAAAAAAATGATAAATTTAATAAGTATAAAATAGTGAAAAATAGTAAAAATATTGATTAATTTGCTAGAGCGCAAATCACTGACATTGAGTATTTATAGTTATGTTTTATTATATTTGATATAACAATTTTCTAAATTAGTAAAACATTTTCAAGTTGTTAATTAAATTGAATAAAACTGTATTTTCTTTTATAATTCTTTTTGTTGTAGGTGCTTTTGAAATTTTGTGTTTTACCAAAATGGTAAGACATATTATAAGCACAATAAGAAATAAAGACTGTGAAAAGATTGGTTAGCCAGACGAATATTTTTGGCAAATAAGCTTTTTCGTCGAGCTTTTGTTGACTTGGCTAAAAGCTTTAGCGGCGAGCCTGGACGCAGTGGCTGCCAAACTGTGTGGCCACTGGAAACCAAACCGTGTTAACAGGCAAACAGCTGAGGTGAATTTCGTGGCCTTAACATTTGAGTGTGAAGCGATTTTGCGTCAGTCTTTGATGTTGATAACCTTTTTTTGATAATGGCCCCAACTTCATTCACATAATCCAAGACTTTGAATTCTTATATACTCGACAGATAATACAAACACACCACATACATACATATATACATGCGTGTGTGTGTGTGTGTGTATGTAAATGCGAGTGGGGAGAATTGATAAGAGCAGGCCACCTCTGACTCTGCAGGCATCGAGTATATGGCGTCTATATGTGTGTGGAGTGTTGCGTGTTCTTGGGCAGACTGACCCAAATAGTGAGCGGCCCCAACTGATATGACAGGTCGCTATTGATAGCCAGACTCACTTGGCAGTCGACAGCAGGCTAGGGGCAAGAGGCAAGAGGCAGCCGCCAATAGCCAACAGCATTCGCATCTTCTTGAAGCGATTCAAGCGCTGGCGTTTAGTAATTAAGTTGATTTATTTTTAGAACCCAATATCAAAGCGACTATCAAGAACGGAAGCCACAATTCAAATCGTTTGCCTGAGCCTTTGCCTTTTGCCTTTCTTTTGGCTCTGCTCAAGCGTTTGATTCGTTTGCTTTTTTTAATTCTCTCGGTTTGTTGTTTCCATTGGGCACTTTTAAGCGCAAAAATCGCAACGCGACCATTGGTCGTTGGCTGCCATCTGTTGGTGGCATGGGGTGTTCATGCCACAAGCTGTGACCGACTGTTTGACGCATGCGCTCCGCTTGCCGCTTAGCCGCAAGGCGCCAATGGGAAGCCCGCCTGCTGTGGGTGGCATTCTGGGAGGTTGGGCGGCTGGACGCCTCCAGGGGGTGGGGTTGGCTTTGGCTTTGTGGCTCGGGTGCCACACGATGTTGCAGGCGATGTTGCTAATTTGGCAGGACAGCAACTCGAGATGTGTCAACGCTTTTGATCTCAGCTCGACAGCTGCGCCGCCAAATGAGTCACAATGAAAACCCGCTAACAATATTTAGCAACTAGTTAAATTATAAACATTTAATTGGCAATATTCATAATTCCCTTTTTTTTGTAATCTTTAAGCTTTTTATTTCAGATTAATCGAAAAAATGTTTTCCAAATTTGAAAAGATGAAATCAATAATTGTGTCAATAATTAAATTTAAAAAATTATCACTTTATAATTATTTAAGAAAAAAATTAATTTTAATAAATTGCAAAAATTAAAACAGAAAAATTTTAATAAAAAAGTAACAATTAATTTATTTATTAAAGTAACAATAAATGTCAAAACGTGTAGCAAAAAACAACTTTATAATTATTCGTCAATAACTTTAAAAGCCAAACATATTTTCTCATGAATTTTAATGATATAAAAATAGATTTATGTATGTATATTTTTATGTCTTTATTAAAATACAGCAATTGTTAATCTCTAAAGCTAATGAAAACCTGAAATATTCAACTCAAAATATACAAAAAATAATCTTTAGCATCTAGAGTAAAAAATCCGCAATAATCTATATTTAAAATATGAAATTTAGGAAATGTTAATTATTCTATTAAAGTGTAACTGCTAAAGCGGAAAATTACGAAATTAAATTAAAATTAAACGCATACTTACTATGTGGTATATATATTCAAAATGCATTCCCTATAATCAAAATAATGGAAAAACTCATACAATATTCAGCATATAAAATTGCATTTCAAAGCATACTAAAACTATCCGAATAAAATAATAAAATGTAAAATATTATGTTAACGTGCATGCAACTCTTATTACAACTTGTAAACAAAATTACGGACTTTCTTCAAAACATAAAAAAGAAGCTGAATGGATATACGATTAAAATTTCTCTGCAGAAAGTGAAAACAGTCAGAAGACCTTACGAACCTAAAGCCCTTTGCATTCTTCTTGTTGGCACTTGAGCTCGCTGTTTATACCCTGCATGCGTGACTGCTCTGACGGGTATGCTTATGTTAACATATATTTTAATTATGATAGCAAATGAAGGCATCCAGAAATGTTGTTTAAAAATTAAATATAATACAGTAAAATAATGAATATAATATATAATAATAATAAAATGACAATAATTAATCTGTTAATTATGGAAAATAAATACTGGTAATTGGATATCTTTGAATTTGTGGCGTTTGTTTTTGGTGGTGTGAAGTGCAAACATCTCTGGCAGCGTTGCCAGGAAAGCGTTGAAAGAGTTCAACTAATGGCAAATGCACACAGCGCCATCTAGCGAGCAAACCAAACAAAATCTCACTTACAATAAATTCACACACACACACACGCGCGCGTATACAGATGCATTATCAGTTGGTGCGCTGCATTTGGGTTGCTGTTTTGGTTCGTGTTGGCTTCTTCACGCCATTTTATCAGTTGACCTACAGAGCGGCAGTAGCGCAGTCGCAGTCGCTGTCGCTGTCGCCGTTGAAATTGAAGTTGACGGTGACGTTGACGTTGACGTCGAAGTCAACAACGGCAGCACTGCATTTTGTAGCTATTGTGCCAGTTTAATGTGTGTACTCGCTGTCTTGAGCTGACAGAGATAAAGAATCTGGGGTTGGGCCCTGGGCACACACACACACACACTCGAACTTTTCCCATTTCGCCATGGGACTAAATTAGTGCAGAGCACCAACTTTGCATCCTGTTGCCGATAAATCCATATGGGCAGAGTCACTCAGTCAGTCGGTCGCACAAGCGCAGAGCGAGCGAGGCGATAAACTTTTGCAGCGCAGCCACCCACGCCACACCAGTCACTTTGGCGAAAGAGAGAGAGAGAGAGCGCAAGAAGAGAGAATGGACGCAACAGGCTTGGCAATTGCAGTCAACGTCTGCGTTCGACGGCAGCAGCGACTGCGCTTCACTCGAGTGCTGTTCACGTCGAACAGCTCTAGAGCCATAAGTCAGGAACAGACTGAACATAACAAGAACAACACGCAAAACTTCGCCGCCAACGCTAACGTTAACGTTGCACAGTGGTTCAAACGTACACATTTCGACATTACAGGGAACTAGTGGCACAAATGATAAGCACAGTTGTGATATCAATATTTTAAGTGGCCGCATTTATTCTCTTTAGTTAATTGCTTTCTCCAGTTTTCTATAGTCTGTTTTTGGCTGTATTTATGAAAATATTACATGTAATATTATATATTTATTGCAATTTTTTTAAAATAAATTTAAAATGTCGTATAATAATTTATAATAACATACAAAATAATTTAATTTTTGAAATGTTCTATTTTTTATATCACAAATATTTAAAAATTTAAATTAAATTTGTTGATATCATTTGTATGTTTTTCCATATTGTATATTACAAATTATACTAAATTTAATAACGCATAAATATTGATTAGTAAATGCATTTGATTCAGTTCAATTTGGCAATCAAATCAAATGGTCCATTTGATATAAATTTCCCTTGGGCTGCTCAATTTAATGTTGCGCCACGGTAAATCTCGCGGCGACTTTGCACGTTGAGTTCGTCGTCGCAGCATTAGTGCATTTGGCTATGTGTGCGTGTGAGTGTGCGTGCGTGCGCGCGCGCGTGTGTGTGTGTGTGTGTATGCTAGCGCTTTGGGTCTTCGGGACTTGTTCGGGTTTGCGTTCGGTGGGTCGCTCGTGCGCTGTCTTCAACGGTGTCAGCGGCGTCGCTGTCAAAGTTCTTCCAGTTGGACATTCGGTTGCGCGCCGTTGTACGAGACGGTCGCACAATTTTCGGTGCGTTGTTTTTGGGGCCTGCGATTGCGACTTCGACTTCGACTTCGACTTCGATTGCGACTGCGACTGCGATTGCGACTGTGAGCGACGCCTGGCCGCCTGGCTGTCTCACTCAATAGTTGTTGTTGCTGTTGTTGTTGTTCAAGTGCAATTTTCATACACACATTTTTTTTAAAGTGCCCACCCATCAAGTGATAATTGTTTTTTTTGTGGTTGTTGTGGTCTGGTGCCCCAAAAAAAAAAAAAAGGATACGAAACGCGCGTGCCGCAGGATCGTTCAAAACATTGCCTTCCTCTGCCCGCTTCTGTTGGTCTTTCTCTTCGGCTGCTCTTCGCAGCGCCAACAGACCGCCAACAGCGGCTAAGCGAAAAGGAAGAGATAAAACATTGATAAGAACACAAAAAGTGGCCGAAAAGCTATTGAACAAATTTTGAAAAGACGCGCGCGCGAAATGCAAATCGAAACCAAACGCCGATCGCAGCCAACAAAATAAAAGAAAAACTAAAAATTAAAAATTACATATTACAAATAAATAACACAAAAAGAAAGCGATAATAATTTGCCAGCACTTTAGGATCAAGGCATTGCTGCGGAATTTGGAAGCAGCTTCAGCTTCAGCTGCGCCCGAAAAACTTTTCCCATTCTTCTCCATTCCCTTCTTCCAGCCGTTCCAATATCTTTTCGTCTTCTTTCTCTGTTTCTCAGCCAGCGTTTTCTGGCGAATTCGCGTTTCGACTTGTCTTTTTTTCCCTTTGCTTCTATTTGTATTTTTTTTGTTGTCGGTTTTTCGGTTTTTACGTTTTGATTTTGTTGTTGTTTGCGGTTGCGGCTTTTGGTTTCATGCATATAACTTTTATTTATTCTTGGTCTTCCTTTAAAATGTTGTTACATTTTGCTGATCTTGACTTATTTGTTGTCCGATTGCGTGTTCCCGAAGCATTTCCTCCTCACACAATTGCCGTGACAATTTCTGAATTCAAAATAAAATTACTCATTGCAGTGCCATAAACAGCGTAGCCTTTTATTTCCTCGAATACTGCCCTTTACGAAAATAATTCATAATCATATTAATAATAATTGTATTACAAATAACCGAAACAGCTGCCAAATCAAATCACAAACAAAAAAACATAAAAACAAACCATGGGATCAACGGGATCCCAGCGACACACGCTGTCGCTCCTCTGGCGCCTCTTCGCCGTTATCCTTGTGCTCAACGCCTGCCACGTATCGCTGTCAACCGCCAAGGTGAGTACCGAACACTATCCAATTAATGTCATAAGTTGAGAAACACATAAGTTTGGCATTGCATCTGAAGAATCTGCCCAAGCATTTCCCAAGACCGAGAAAGAGAGCGTGATCTAGTTTCCCGATGACACAACAGCCCAGAAACTATCTGGGCAGCCAACGAACTTGAACTATTTTACATACACATAATATTCAGGCATTCAAGAAACCGAGAATTCAATTTATAGACAGCGCATACTAAACTTAGTCTCTCTCGCTCTACCTCGTTGCTGACCTTTGCTCGTTTGTAACAAATTAATAAAAAACTAATGAAAATGAGCCACACACAGCGTCCGTCGTAAAGCGAAATAAAAAACAAAAATAAAAATTATAGAAGTAGGCGAGAAGTCGACCTGGAAAACACTTGTGTACGCATTACTTATCAGCATATCACGGAGAGTCGGAGAGTCGGAGAGTCGCAGAGTTGGTTTTGTTTTAAATGAAATGTTAACAAAAAAAAAAAAAAGATCGAGCGCTCGTATCATCGAGTCTGAGACCGGATTTCATATAGCGACAATGTCGTCTAATTAAATGGAAACAATTATTTGTGTCTGTCTTTGTTGGCCTCGATCGGGTCAAGCCCACGGGGTTATCATAATGCCGAAATAAAGCAACGACACTGAATGAAAGCACTCGAATTCCTTGAATTTTGAAATGTTATTTTCTTAGATTTTTGGCAATTATGCGATCCGCTTGCAAACGTCTCTATCTATCTGCAAGGGTGTGTGTGTGTGTGTGTGTTGCCCCCATCATAATGAGCTGAGAGCTGATAGCTGATAGGAAAGCTCTTATCTGGCCTGTTAATGACATGTAGTCGAAGTCATCGCTGTCGTCCATCGTCTTGCAATGAAATAATTTCTTAATTTAACATTTCACAAAACAACAAGAAATGTAGAAATTGTTTTTTTCGGTTTCGGCTGAGCTGAGTTCATCAATTCCCGTTGGAGGCGATTTTATCGCATCGGAAATTGCGTAAATGGGGCCAAGCCGAGTCCCGATTGCCAGGCGGCCTTATCGTGTGCACCACAGAGCTGCAGCTTCTGCGAAATGTCACTGACAAAGCCGCGTATGCGTAACAGCAGTCCAAATTGCGCATACGCAGCGTGCAACATCGCTGGAGTAGTTGCCGATAATTAGCTGTGATCGAGCTTGGCGCCAGTCGCGTTTAGCTGTCACACGCTAATCACAGTCAGCCAAAAGATACACTCTCAGTGTGTGTGTGTGTGAGATCTTTTTGTGCAGAATATGTATCTATAGAAAGACTGACTGGCTGACTGACATATGTGGCCTGCATGTCATCAGGTTTCACTCAAAGTCTTCGTCTTCGTCGCAGTCGCAGTCTCAGTCTCAGTCTCACACTCTCCCTATCTCGCTCGCAGCCTGTCAAAATATTTGCAACGACAGCAAACAGTTGCCACAACGGCAACGACAACAAGAATTACCACAGTTTGCCGGGTTTTTCGGCATGGCAAATCAATTCTCTAGATGAAATTTTCTTGAATCGCGTCTGCTTTCGAGTGAATGTTGCCCGTTTGACTTCTTTCGACTTTTTCAATTGTTTGTTTTCACAACATATGGGCACAAGATGTTGCCGCACAGCCAACACGCATGTGTCGAACGACAGAGAGTGCGGCATAAAATACAATACACATCCATACGTACATACTATACATATATTTAAATGTATCTTAAATGATGTATAACCTGCGATCTTGCACTGGAATTGAAAATTGCACACGAGCAACAGTTGCTGGCGCTGTTGTCGTTTGCCCAACTGTTTGACACTTGAGGCTCAAGTTCAGGCGAGCACGAGAACGGGAACGAGAACGAGAACATTCGAGTGAATGTGCATTACTTTTGAGCAAATAGTCGTATTATTATTAGATGCAAGTGCGTTCGCTTCCCTCTTAGCCCACTTCTCCATACTGTATGCAGCGCCCACTTGCCGATAGTGCAAAGTGTTGGCTTTAACAATTTACCAATTGGCGGCCGGCGCTTCCGCCTTGTGCATTCATTCCATTATGCGAGCGAGGGGAGCATCAGCAATTAGTCATCTAGTCGCCCTTCTCCGCGCACTCGCTTTTCTTTTTTGTTTATTCCCAAACAAAACTGGCCTAAAATACAACATCGACAACAGCTGGCCAACGTCCAACAGCCAAACGGCAACAACAGCAACAGCAACTGATGTATGCATTTTGTAATAGCCAAATGCCTGAGGCAAACGGCTAAAAATAGTGAGCGCGACAGATACAAGATACAATATCTCTAGCACATTCATAAATGCGTTGCATAGATTCGAAACAATCGAAATCGAGGCAAGCAATTGAAGCAGCGCCTCTCAAACTGTGCAATCTTCTTCAAGTGAAGTAAAAGTTTCTAAAAACAAGATACAATATCTCCAGCAATGTAAATCGTGGCAATGCTTCTCAAACTGTATCACTTACTCAATTGCAAACTGTAATGTAAAGTTTCTATATAGATTTTGTACAGTCTGAGACAGATACAAGATTTTATTATCTATAGCAGCTACAGCAAGACGCACATTCATAAATGCGATGCATAGATTCGAAGCAATTGAATCAGCGCTTCTCAAACTGTAACACCCATTTATGAAATCCTCTCAAACTGTAATGTTAGGTTTCTAAATAGATTTTGAATACTGAGACTGGATAGAATATCTGTAGCACATTCATAACTGCATTGCATAGATTCGATGCATTTCGAGCAGCGCTTCTAAAACTGTGCCCCTTCCAATGTAGTGCGTTGCAAACTGTAATATATATTTTCTGAATCGATTTTAGACAGATACAAGATACAATGTGCTACAGAAGTCGAGGCAGCGCTTCTCAAACTGTAGCAATCCTTGCAAACTGTAATGTGAAGTTTGTAAATAGATTTTTCGCAGTCTGCGCCACTCTGTCTGTTTTGCTGTCTACCGCCTTTCAGAGAACGCCTCCAATATCTAAACATAGACAGTTGGAATGTTCTGAGCTGGAAATGGTGCTGCCAAAGTCTTGGCAAGGGATCGCGCTCCCATGCTTCACACACTTGGAGCATAGACTAAACAGCCTCAAATAATAAACTCTGGGCGCCGGCGTTGATTGCAAAGTGGTCAACGTTGAATGTAAACCAATTTGGTTATACATATACAGTTTATATGTTTTATTTTCTGTTGTTGTTTTCTTTTCTTTTGTATATGCTGTTGTTCTTCACTCTCCATCCCTCGGTTGGTTGGCTGTTTTATTTTGTAACACAATATTTGTCTGGCGGGCAGCTCACACACAAAAACACATTCGTTGCCGACGTTTATGAACAATAATTGTTTGACTTGTGCATTGCGTAAATGTTGAAAATAGAAAAAGACAACAACAGAGAGTGCGAGAACAAAACTGTCGCAATTTGTGCCTTTTAGCGATTACAAAATGCAGAAGTGTGGGTGTCTCTTTATCCCATCCATCTATCCATTTTGTATCTATTTGCTTGTAAATATTGTGCAACCAGCTGCCCATATAATTAACAGGCTGAGAAACTAAAAAGTAAAAATACTATAAAGCGAGAAAAGCATTAAAAATTGCGACAAAGCATTTGCATTCGGCCTGTGAGCTATCATAAAAAATGCTGAACAAAAATTGCATTCAATTTGCTGAATTTCAAAACGAAATTTCACACTAACCAGCCTAATTGTGATGATGACGATGATGATCATTGCTGCATAGCAATAGGAGGCGGAGGAGGCGGAGGATATTAATAATTGTCATCACTTTGTATGCAATAACATACTTTGGCTATATCGAATTGCTTCGACAATTCTTGATTTCCTGATCAAATAGAACTGGTTCTATTTCAGCTAGTTTCCAGTTTTTTCTGTCGAAATTCGTCGTCGTGATAGCGATCGTGTCGTCGTGTTTTATTAATGCTTTCCCATTTGCATGAGCTCCATTTGTCCATTTGTCCATTTCAAAATTAATCAAAATTGTTAGTTTGAAACTGTTTCAAGTGTCGCCAAATAAAACGCAGATCTCCGAGTTAAGATTAAAGTTCTGAGACTGAGACTGAGACTGAAACCGAATGATATATGTGCAGATGGCATGAAGCGATCTAAATCTTAATGTCTTATTTAGATGCTATCGAACGAATGCAAACATAAATCAACTCGAGCTTGTTACATTTACGTTAACAGCGCTGTTAACCGTTTAGCAGTTTAACAGTGCCACAAAATAGTTGCCACACTTGTGGATTAATTTCCTTTCAAATTGCTTCAATTGCTGGAATTGGCTTTGAGGGCTCCATAAATCACAATCAGCGATCGCTGCAGCTGTTTTCAAATTCCCACCCTCTCTCTATATACATATATAAAGATATATATTTGTATTTATTTTGACTATAGATCGGATCATGGTTTTGGGTGTGTTTTGTGTTTTGATTGTGCTGCTGGGGTGACATCAACAGCTGCAACTCTTCAATATGCGCCAATTTATAATCGTTTCATAAATCTTGTGTGTATGTTTTTGGTTTCGTGGAAATGAAACAAATTGTTCGATGGCCAGAATCTTGATTATGCTGTGGGGCATGTCTCGAGTTGCATCATCTGCCTGCCACTGCCACACAAACACTCGCAGCTGGAGCATGACGTTGTCAACGTTGCCGTTACGAATCCAAAATTAAAAATACAAATTGTCTGAAGCGAGGCGACTTCACATCGCCAATTGCTCATCAATTTAAATGAAATGAAGTCGAAGTCGATGGCGAAGTCGACGTCTTGGCGTTAATTGCCAAAACGTTTTACATGGCGGAAACAGAGTCGAAATTCACGCTGAAAATGAAAATGAAAACGAAACTAAATAACAATAAATGATAAAAAGCAATAGTTAAGCAATTTGTTGCTATTGGCCGCTGGCAGTCAATTAATTAGTAAACAAAGCATAAAAGCCCAAAACTCAAACGAGGCAGCAATAAATGCATAATTATGCTAATTAATTAATTTCCTATTGCATATATTTATGCTAACCAAACGTCTGACCAACACGATCCTCAAATGCTCTACGCCAAGCAATTCATTTCATTCAGATCCAAGAGTCTTCGATTTTCGTCTGTCGATTTCTTGAATAGTTTTCAATTGCCTTTTGCTTTGTTTGCCCAAATATTTAGCTAATTATGAGCTCTGTCGTCATGTTTCTTGGCCGCTTAGTCAGCCAAGTTTGTTGTCGTTGTCGACGTTTGTTTTTGTTGCAATTGTTGCCTTGTTGTCGCACCAATTAACTTAAAAATGTAAAGCGTTCTATATTGTACTCGAGTGGTAGGAAAGGAAAGCGCGCGTAGTTCAGCATTGCCAGTCAATTGCCGATAAGATATAACTAACTAATAGAGCACACACACATCTAGAGTACACTTGCGTGTGTGTGTGTGGCATAGTTTGGTGTTGTTGCTTCCATGCTCATGTCATTGTTGCCAAGTTGATAAGCGTAGCAACATGACGCGCTCCAGCGGCATCTGATAGCCGGCCAGCCAACACCTGATAGTGCCAGCCAGTGGCTGCCAAACTGTGCAGTCTACACATTCCGAAATTACAGTTTTAGCTCTATTGAGTTTCATTTTGTTACGACAACTTCAAAATGCCTATTTTTCGAAAACAAGTTTCAGTATTCATTTATAGAGTTTAGCGGCTGATTTTGTTTGATTTCAAAATAAATACAATACAATAATTAAACTTTTCAATTTGATTGCATTAAACAAATGTTTACAACAGTATAACAGTATACTTAATACAAAATTAAATTACTTAATAACAATGTTGTGAGCCTGAGCAACCAAAGCCTTTAGGCTGGTAAATTGGTCTTAATAACTATTATAATATTATATTATTATTATTAGAAATCACAACTGTTTTGCTTAATTTTTTTTTAGAAAGTAGAATAGTTTACAAAAATATTATCCTCAAATCATTAAACAGCATTATACTCGTAAAGAATTTCCAAGGTTTTGAGGTTAATTTTTGTGGTTTTCCATGAGAAATCATTTAACATTTTATTCATGTAAAAAAGCTATACAAATGTTTTTTTTTAATGTATTTATTTTGTTTGTATTTATAAAAAGAGAGTAATACAAAAAACAGGGAACTATTTTCAAGCATTCATAATAAAAAATAATTGAAATTTTTAATAAAAAAGCGAGAGATAATTTTTTCAAGGATGTGCCTTTAAGGGACTGTAAGGGATTTGTTAGCAATCATATTATTGAAAATTATTAAAATGTTATAAAATATATAATAAAAACTGTCTCTAAAATTGCATTTGTGACTTTAAAAAGTCTCTATTCTTTATTTTTTTTATTTTGTATCCATCTGAAAATAGAAATAGCTCGTGTTATTTTGAACTGCTTTTGTAATACCGATCTGGTGGTTGAGTAACTTGCGCCGGATTCACGTTAAGCTTGTTGCGTTCCTAGTCCGGACTGTAGGAGATTGGGAATGCTAGATGTGTTGGATGATTGGACGGATGGACGGATGGATGGTTGGTCTATGTGTGAGCTGAGCTTGGGCTTGGTGCGCTGATGAATCTTAATTTAATGCATATTTGTGACATTTGCATGCATTAAGTCGCACGCTCGTCCCATTGGCGTTGTGTGTGTGTGTTTGTTTTAAATATATAATTTTATTTATATTTTTTCGGTTTCAGTTGTTGTGGTTGTTGTGGTTGTTGTTGGTCGTGATTTGGTGAACCGGTTTAGCTTATTAAGCGTTTAACGACGCAGAAGCCTCAGCTACGGTTGCCACAATTTATGATTACGCGTTTGTCTTCGGAACTAGTTGCCTTATCACTTGGCCATTTAACAGCCACATTTCGTGCTGCTTTTGAGCCCAGCAACACAGCAACAGCCACAGCCACAGCCACAGCAACTTGAACTTCAAGTGAAGTGAAGTCGAGTGAACTCAACTCCACGCAACTCGAGTCAATTTGATTCGATACAATTCTATGCGATCCGATTCAAATTGACTCGTGCCCGCTGACTAAGCGTCCAAATATGCGGCCCGTAGACGAGACGTTCCGAGACTCGAATAGAGAGAATAGAGGGGAGAGAGGAAGAGAAGAGTGCGAAGAGGAGAAGGAGGGGGGAGAAGAAGGTGTCATATGCAATTCGCTTTGCTCAGCGCAAATGCATTTTGCGGCATTTTAGCCAAGTTCATTAACTTTTCGCATCTGCAGAGATCAAGTGACAGTGGCGTGATATATACATACATATACGAGTATGTATATTCTGATGATCTAGGATTATCGGAACAGCAGCTGATTGTAATCGATTTGTTAATCAGTTAAGAGGCGTTTGATTGATGGCCTTTTAATTGCCATCCACTGAATGAACTGAATACTTTTGTGTGTTTTGTTCGAAACTATAAACTCTTTTCAATAGATAGATGTTTTTGTTGTTGTGCGAAACAAGTTTGGCGCTGAAGTCATGATGATCAACTCATTTCTCATTGATTTATGCATTAATAATTCAATTAGCAACAACTTTTGCCTCAATTCTCACCGTTTCTCCCTTTCGTCTACGCTTCTCTTTTCAGGTATGTCTCGAGTCAATATGCATTAAACATACAAATATTATACTATATATACATATGTATATCGATGGGTAAGTCTGCTAGCGTGTGTGTGTGTTTTTGGCTTTTTAAGCAAGTTAAACAGACAGCTTGACGCTTGAGTCGTCTTGGACTTCAACGGCGGTTGCCACGCCCTTCTTGAGGCCCTCTGGGTCGACCGCCCACACCGCACCTTAGGACATGGACCACACTAAATGTGCCCATTAGCTGTCAGAAGGCAAATATTTGTCGTTGTCGCTAGACCCGCCAACAACAACAACTCAACACTGAGCCAAAAGCCAAACTTGATTTATTTCCTGCGTCTCGCTTTTGTTGTTGTCATTGTTGCTGTTGCTTTCGATGTTGCTGCTGCTGCTGCTGCTGCTGCTGCTGGCGACAATAAAACGTGCCGCCAAACAAACTTCAAACAGCAACACTTTGACGCTGTACACACATTTTTTATTTTTGGTCAGCTACCACAACAACATCACAACATCACAACATCACAGCAGCAGCAACAACTTGACCTTGACGCGTGTTTTTTTTGGTGTCCACTCCGCTCCATTAGGCAACATTTAGTTGTGACTCAGGTCGAGCAGAAAGCGAAAGTCGTGTCCGAATTTTAAATACACTTTAAATATGCAAACACATTTGCACGACGCCAACACATTTCCATATAACATTTAATGAGCCTCGAATCGAGTTCAGTAAATAGAAATTAGTTTTTCTGATCGGCTTTTGCGATATTTTTTGCCACAAAGTTTTTTGCTCTAAACTTATTCAAGTTCATCTAGTAAAAAACTGCAAAATAAAATATCAATATACATTTAGGTCAACATTTCAAATTCTTAGTTGGGAAAAACAAGAAAAAACCAAGTCCTAAAAAATTAAATGTTTGTAACATGGAGTCGATATATTTAATTCGAGTTTAGTAAATAGACTTTTGTTAAGTTTTTTTCTACTAAATAGCTTTCCGATGTTTGTTGACACTAAGATTTTGATGCGAGATTGCTCTGAAGTTATTCCAGTGAATAATAAAATTTAAATATATATTATATATATTATATATATATATGTAATATTTGTAACATATTACAATTTCTTTATTATTTTTATTTTGTAGAGAGGCAGCCTTATATATGAAATATTGCCTATTTATAAAGTATTATATTAAATGCTTTTGCTTCTGTTAAAAAATAATGATTCTTAACTGCTTTGTACTTTGAGTTATTTTTATGTATTAACAATTTCCTAGAGGCATTCAAATTTGCATGAAAATAATAATAGAGTTAATAAAATTGTTTATTACTTCTTACTTGAAGTCTACAATATATAGACAGCGTAATAATAAAATTAAGCTGTTGAAAACTTGTTTTAAATGAAGTTTATTATCTTGTAATTTCAACCTAAGCTCTTCAAAGGGTAGATGGATTGATGGAATATATACGAAGTTAAATGTCTTGTCATTTGTAACTAAGATGATATCACAGTTTTCCAACTCTTTATTATTTCACCTCACAGGAATTTCCATTCTGCCATTTGCATCTTAAATTGCGAAAGTCTGCAATTTTAATGATATTATTGAAATGAATTTCAAATGTCAAGTTGGCGTCTCGCGATATCTTAACGATAGATTATCACTATAATCAATATAAATTGTGGCTGCAAAACTGCCAATTTAGCATTACAAAAATTGATGTGGCTTTCAGGCCTTCAGCCAAAAGTCAAAGCCGTCAAAGCCGTTAAGGTTCAAGCAGCTAGAGAAAAAAAAAACATGGACAAATGTGAACAGCTAATGAACAAAAATGTGCATGCTGTGAAAATGTGAATATGCATTTTATGGGCTAAACAAATGTTAAATTGTTTTGCAACTTTGGACTTCCAACAGTTTGGCAGTCACTCACAGTCACAGTCGTCAGCGGAGACCTAGTTAGGGGGGTGGTTGGAGGAGTGGGAGGGGGAGGGGTTCGGCGGCCCTGTTGCGGTGGCTGCCACTCAACAGTCGCAGTCGCCGTCGACGTCGACGTCGTCGCAGCTTACGCTAATGCAGTTCAAGTGTTAGAAACATAGAAGAAATAACTCATCTTTTTTTTCTCGTTTCGTTGCTGTCGCTGCTGCTGTTGTTGTTTTTGCTGTTGTTGTGGGTAAATGTGCAGCAATGCGCTGAAGAAATCAACAAGCCGCTCAAGAGGCCACGCCCCCCAGTCCCTTCACCCCACTCGTGTCACTGAGACGCGCTCTGTGACAATGACAAGGAGGCCTACAAAGATTTGAGACGCTGACAACTGTGACGACAACGCGAAGCTGGGGAGACGAAGACACCGAAAGAGAGCGACAGAGCGGCAGAGGGAGAGAGGGAGAGAGCGGGAGAACGAGTTGCTGCTCAGTAATTACGTTTACTTGTCTCTCTCTCTCGGTGTGCGTGTGTGTGTGTAGGTGTAATACCTTTAATAAGCAGGATGACGTTGCACTTGACGACGAAGACTGCAGTGGAAACAGGGGCGGATTGCGGGTGCCGGAGTGCGGGGCGCTTCATTGTTCGCCACTCGAGTTGTTGCCTTCCCCCCCCCTCCCTCGCTTCTGCCGCGAGCATTTCGCTTTTTAACTCCCCCCCACCACACTTCACCTGCCCCTTGAGCATCATAATGAACCGCATTTTGAGGTTAGTTTTTGTGTACGAATAACAACAAGAACAATGCAAGCGACGCCCATTGTGGCCATGCCCTGCAGGAAGTATTGTCATGTGGCACACAATAATTGCTAAATTTGTGTAGAAGATTGCGCCACTCGCCTTAAAAGCGTTCCACGCCTGACTTTTCCAGCTGATTGGAGGGCGACAATTCGGCAACGTTCCAACTACTTAGAAAGTCACGACATTTTTTCACTCTTAAGATAGTCAAAAAAATAATTATTGTTAAACACTGTCACCTAGAAATTGATTAATTCTTTTAATACATTAATAATCCTATCGCTCCGAGTATTACACTTTTAAATTACTATTTCCAAAATCAATTTTATTTAATTGGAAAATTGCTGTGAATTTAAAATCGTCTAAGCCCATGCAGAAGTTGATTCTTGAGTCCAATAGCAATATTGAAAAATTGTTGTAATGAAAATATTTTGTAGAAAATAAAAACATTTATTTTTTATCAATTCTATTTCCTACATAGTCTCCAAGTGGTGATTCTTTTGATCAAAACAGATTCGATCTTATAGTGTCAGTATTATTCAATATTTATTAGAAATACAAATTATTATATTTGTATATCTTTAAAAAAAAAAATAATTTTTTTCATAATTTTTTTTAAATTTTGTTATTGATCTAAGTATTACCCTTGTACATGTGGTAATCGTTTTTTTTATGACAAACCCAAAGTACTGAGTTTTAAACAACAATGCAAATATGTATGCAAAAATTAAAATATTTCTGATTAGTTGTCTGAGGAGCAGAGAAAGCATGACAGACAAAGTGTAGAGTTCAATAGCAGAGGAAAATGAATAATCCCTTCGTGATAGCTGACAGAGTAATGCTCTCTTCCGCGCATTTATCATGCTGAAATTTGCATTGCAGCGCCGACTTGTGGCTACTGGTGGCGACTCTTGGCCACTTCGTGGCTGGGGAACGTGCTTCGCATGTTGGGCATGGGCGAAACTGAAACCAAATGCCGCGCCCACTTGGTGCGCCAAACACGTCGCCAAAAAAACAGAGAAAAAACAATCACTAACAGCGTCTTCAGTTGTTGCTCGCGAGTCGCAAGTCTGGCTTGAAGTGTGGCTTCTTTATGTTCTCTGTAATGGCCATTAATTATGCAGCTTCTAAGCCGCGACAGTCAGTCAGTCAGACGGTCAGTCAGCAAGTCGATTGGCATTGCCATTTGGGTTCTGGACGCCTCTTGCATACGCTTTGCCGTCCAACCAATTTGGTAGGCTAGGCCAGAAATGTTTTTGGTCGATTTGATTGATTTCAGTGCTGAGTTTTATGATTAAATTCTTGTTGCCCGATTCGAATTCGATTGGACTGTTTTCTTTCGAATGCGATTAGCGGTGATGAGGTAATATCTGGTGAGCTAAGCGATAAGCTCGATCCGCATGAAAATCTGCCTCTACCTTAACTCGCTTGCGGCTTCGACTGCATGAGCCGAGGGTCCGAGGCCGACACTCATGAGTGTGAGTGTGAGTGTGAGTGTGAATGTGAATCGTTGTAGTGGCAATGATGTCGTCTGGGGTGCGTGCGATGCGGCGTCGCAATTCCTAGATAACTTAATCGCGCCAACTGCGTTTTGCTACGTCAATATTTAATTTATTGATATTGTTGCTCCGTCCGGTTGCTCCTCGACTTGTCGTCCCAGCTGATGATGGGCGACGCATTGACCTCAAAACCCTGGACAGACAGCTGGACAGACAGCTGGACAGCCAGTCAATCTCTGTGTGTGACTTGACAAGGAAAAACTGTCAGCATCCACAACAATAAGTATGATCGATTGCGGTTCTGTTGTTTAGCTTTCGGGTATTCATGAGTGTAAATCATATGCAAGTAATTTTACTGCTCAACACCCAAGACATTTTCTGAGACTGAGGTCAAAGCTATTGTACAACATGTAATTTCATCTTTTGACTTTTTTTGTTCGTCTTTTTCCTCGAAATACAAATTCTTCTCCTACAGAAGTTTTTCTCGAAGCAGCTTTAATTTTTTTTCACAGTCTGTTAAGTCACTGTTAACACAAATATTTATGTCACATAAATTTGTAATAAATTCCCTTTCTTTACAATTTAATTAATATTACAGCAATGCATATATATTTTTCATCTTCAACTTACAATTTCTACATCTCGAAGCACCTATAATTATTTTAACAGTCTGTTAAGTCACTATTAACACAAATATTTATGTCACATAAATTAGTGTTAATTGTGTATTGAAATCCCTCTTTCATTTAATTTGATGAAAATTCTAGCAATTCTATCGCATATTGAGTTTTCTCCTGAAACACATAACTTCTACATCCATAGAAGTCTTTCAGTTTACAGTCTGTTAAGGGACTGTTGTGAGTTGTGATGTTAAGTCAAGGTTAACATAAATATTTATGTTATGCCGTGTGCTGTTATGTCATACAAATTGCTGCGATTAGCATAAATTGGAGATAAGTGAACATTAAAATTCCCTCTCAATATGGATTCGATACATGTAATTCGATAAACATTCCTGCAATGCTATCGCATATCGAATAGCTATATACACATATTTGTCTATATAATCATAATGTTTATTGGGTAGTGGAGAGTACGTTGACATGTTAGTGCCAAAGAAGGTTCAGTCAACTTGTTGACTCTGCTCAACTGAGATCATATTTCGAAGTACTCACTCGCATTGCTAAAAGCTTTGCCTCCGAGTGTACAATTCATATTCATACCCATACTCGGTACTCGGTACTCGCACTCACATTCACTACTCGCTGCTGCCCATAAGGAAGTTGGCCACACATAAAATAAAATGAAAATGAAAATAAATATAAAAAAAAAGCAAAAATAAAGGCTATTAAACAATAACTCAACTATGCGTACTTCTTACTGACCACAAGCGTGTGTGAGTGTGTGTGAGTACTCGCACTCGCACTCAGACTCGCACTCACACTCACACTCACTTAGTCAGTCAGTCAGTCAGGTAATTAAGTTTAAAGTTGAGACACAGGCACAAAAACACAGCACACATAAAAAGCAAGCGACGCCTTCAGCGTTGACAACCAAGCGCAGTCGCAGTCACAGTCGCAGTCGCAGTCACAGTGAAGAGTCACGGCGAACAGTCACAGTCATCAGTTAGCAGACTGACCTACAACGAAGCCGGCGACGATGACGATGACGACGACGACGACGACGACGTCGCTGTCGTCTGTGCGTGCCTAATGAGTTGCCGTAATGCTAAACCCAACAAAAATTGCATATAACTATATAGTAAACATATTTACATAGCTACACACAGTCGTATATACATATGTATATATCTGTCTATTCAGACCGTCTGGTTTTTTGTGAGTGGCTGTAACATATTACAAGCCTCCCCGTCGCCCCCACAAAGCAGCCGCCGTCTCAACCGCAGCAGACATTCGGACATTTGTTTGTCAGATAGTCGCAGGCGTTTACAGTGATCACTGCCTATAACAAATGCAGCCACCATTCCTACATTTCAGCAGAACTGATTTTCCTCAAAACAATTTCATGGAAAATTATATTTTCTTTATTAAAAATAAATCAATGGAACGAAAATCACAAAAGCAGCAAAGTTGCACATTTTGTAGGAGAGTCTATTGGAGTTTTAGAAAAAAATCAATAAACCAAATGGACATATCAATTTAGACAATACAATAAAATGAATTGCTCGCTAATAAGCAGAAGAAAAGTTAAAAGTTAGTTTCAAATTATGTTGTTAATGTTATTAAAAGGAGAGCATTTAAAATAAATAATTACTTACAGAACATTTATTTATCTTGGGTGCAATATTCGTTGAATAAATATCTTAACACTCAACTCTTTCCATACAATCTAAAGTATTGTAATGAAAATGTTGTAGAAACTATATTATGAATATGTATTTATTTTAAAAAATATATTTGGATTTATTAAATTTGTTTTTTGGGTATTATTTTATTTCGAAGCTGTCAATAACTAAATTGTATAGAAAGACTTGCAATTCTAGATTGTTTTATTAATTCATTAAATTTGCTATTTTATTTTAATTATGTGCATTATTTTTAAATGATAAGCTGCATTACAAAAATTGATAACAATACACAAAATTGCTGCAGGATTATTATTTTACTCAACTATCATTTTTTTATATGACAAAAAGTAATTCGTATAAGATCGAAATTGCTGCATTATTTTATTAATCGATAATTTTTGTAAATGATAAACATTGAAATTGCTGTTAGTCACTGAAGAGTCCTTACTGTAGTGCATTGAGCCTTCAGCGTCCTTGCAGCACCTGTGTGGCTGGCATAAAAGTTGTGCAAGCAATTTATGACATTATGGCAAATGCAGGCGAACATGTGTCAAATATTGTAGCCAGTTTCCACTGTACGCCTGCCTATCTGTCTGTGTGACAGTGTGTGTGTGTGTGTGTGATTTGGTAGCTTTGCACGAGCTTAAAACAAATTGCACGCAATTAAACACGCTTCATGCGGCGACTGCGTCGACGAAGTTGAACCGGCAACGATGACGACGACGACGACGGTTGCCATTTACGATTTGCATCGGGCCACCGGCAAGTGGCAACAACAACAACAACTGCCACAGCAGCTGAGTTAACTGTTAGGCGGAGACGAAGGAGGTTCCACGGCACCACCAACGAACTAACACCGCCGGCGCCAGCCTCGAATTGTGTGTGTTTTTTTTGGTTGATTTCTTGTTTTTTTTGGCTGCACAACTTTAGCTCTTTTCATGGCTATATAATTTAGCTGTTAACATCTTGATGGCCGATTTGCGGCTGTGTTTGATTAATGGAGGCATCGCCTCTGCAGACAAACGCAATAATGACGATGACGATGCTGATGCAGCTGATGATGATGATCGTCATCGATGGCTGATCACTGATCGGCAAATCGGCAATCGTTTGGCTGTGGGGCAATTTGCAGTCAGCGTCGATATAGATTCATAGCCGAAGCTAATTGCATATAAATTTAGCGCCAGAGGCGTCGTGATTGCAGCCACAACAGCAACAGTTGCAGCTGAGAGCGTTGCCAGCAATTGTGAACTATGATATCATATCGTCTGTTCGCTATGACATCATCGATGGTTCTCCTCCGAGATGGTCGCGTGACACGACACGACTTTGCGAGCACTTCAACAATATTTGCTCGGGCACATTTCACAGATAACAAAGTCATTTCCCTGACACACTTGTGAACTGAAGTCCACCTGTAAATGTTCTTGATTCTTTCGTTTGAATAATGCTTAGTGTTCGGCATTTGGTCAGCTCTTTGTTTTTTGCAATTCTTGTCATGAATCAGTTGAAATATTCTGACGTGACTGCTGAAGTTAACTGATATATTTACATGCGGTCCATTCAAGGTTTGCGCACTCCAATTTCTTAATTAGATGCAGTCGACATTCGGCATTGCCCAGCGGCAATACATCTTAATCAATTCTAGATTTTACAATATTTGTCATCACTCATGCAATTATCGACGATTCAACAGTTGATCTGGCAACGCCATTAAGTGCATTATTAAGTTGGCTGCGCTAACATTCGAACTAGCAAAGCTATTTATTTTATCTGCCGATCAGCTTTAACATTTTCAATAATAGCCACTCAAATCGAATGCAATCAATTAGAAAAATTCATTTAATCTCATTTCGATACATTAAATATGTGTATTTTAGATTTATTTGATTAAAATAAATAGTTTTATAAATAAAACACTATTTTAAAATTTTGGAATTAAAATAAATAATTTTATATGTAAAAATTATTAGTTTCTAAACTTTTTAAATTAAATTAATTCCATTATTTTCAATACATTTAAAATACATATTTTAAAATTATATAGATTAAAATAAATAGATTGTAATAAAAAATATAAAAATGATTTGTTGCGATAAAATATATATATATGCACATATATATAAATATTTATTTTAAAATTACTCAATTAAAATTTTAGTTGTTTCTCCCTCTGCCTTAACTGTGTTAAATGTATTCTGGCAATCGCACTTTGGAGCTTATGCTCGTTATGATGTGAGATGTGATCGGCTCATCGTCATTTTGCATAATTGAGTTCGACATCTAAATGCCAGAATTCACGACACGCAGTCCACCTCAGCACCTGACACGAGTGTGTGTGGAAATCCCGCCTTACCTTTCCGCCTGTTTTTCGTGGCAGCATCGCTTGCTGCCGGAATTCGCAGTTGCTGTTGCTGTTGCTGTGGTTACAAGGTCGTTGTCTGGTGTTATGGGCGGCCACAAAAAGGGTTAAAAGGTCAGATTGCTAATTGCGCAACACACACACACACACACACACACACACACATAAATATAGATATATATTTATATATATACTTCTGCTGGCAGAAGTTCGTCGATGGCAAGAGGGGCCAAGTTAGTAGCTAAACTTTAGACAAATTAAAACTGAAACATTCGTGGCCACAAAAATACTCTCAGCTGCCTTTCTACAACCACTTTGTCTGCTATACTATATATTCACTCTTGTTGTTATTGTTTGTTGTGTTGTTGTTGCTGTTGCTGTTGGTCAAATTAAATTTTGGGCAAATTTTGAAGCAGGAAGCCAACAATGTTGCTGCTACGCAAACTCTCTGACTCCGACTCTGACTCTCTGGGTTTTTGCTTTGGCCGTGGAACTGAACTTGCGACTAATTGAGCTCAGATTTCAGCACAGGAGGCTCTCCAAAAAAAGGTCTCAGCGCAACTGCAACTTGCCACTTGTAGCGCCTCATTACGAGTTAAAGCCCCATTCATTAAATCACTAAACGAATTCATTAAATCAATAATTAAAATCTAGGCGAATTCCAAGCGAACTTATCGAGTAATTTCAATTTAAAATAAAAAAAAAATATATGTATTTATGATATTATTTTAAATTATTAATATTTTGATGAGAAACTGCGCAAGTAATTAAGTTTATCAAGAAAAGTGATCAGCTGTTGAGTAATCGATATAGTTTAGAGTAATAAAAACATATTATTTAAAATGCGAATGTTTGAGAACAGCACAGAATACAAGTTTGATCATTTTATTGTACAACATTGATAAGTACTTGCATTGAAAGGGTATTTTTCAGAAATATATTAGGTAAAGTGTAAATAATAAAATAAAATCATAATGACACTTACTTTTACAATTATATTAAGCAAAAAATAAAATATTTTGAGCTCTTCATATCAAAACAAAAATGCAAATCTCACTTTCAAAATTTATTTATTTATAATTTTATTCAAAATATTTATTGCTACACATTTTTCAAATATTGTATAAAAAACAATAAATAGCAAATCCCACTTTTCAATTGTATTAATAAAAAGAAAATATTCAAAGCGATTCAAAAATAAGCAAAATATTTATTGCGACTCATTTTTGCTATTTTGTATAAAAACAATAAATAGTAAATCTCACTTTTTAATTTAATTACAAGCAAATAAAATGTTTATGCGCTTTAGTTACACAATTTTATTCAAGATGAAATAAAATATTCATTGGGACTTAGTTTACCATTTTCAATTAAAAAAAACAATAAACAAATATTTAACGCAGTCGTGTTGAAAGATTCGGTAAGAATGAATAGAAAGCAGCCATCGAAATTCGATGTGTTGTGAATGATGTGTTAGAGAAAAGCCCTCCAGCTTATCCACATCGGTTTCAATGGCATTCAAACCGTTGGATTCATTTCCTCAAACTCGCAGAGAGGGCGAGAGGGAGTCGAGGGGAGTTGAGGGGAACTGCAGAAATTGTAGCAAACATAACGAAAAGCACGCGGTCTTGGCTGTTGCTTATCAGCCGGCTGCTCGGCTATAAATAACAACAATAACAATAACTACAGCAGCAACAATATGTAATAAAAACGCACAGCAGCAGCAACAACAACAACAACAACAACAACAACAAGAGGAATAGCAACAAGTGCTGTTGTAGCAGAAATTGCGTAAATGCTTTTTATAGAAGTTCAAGTCATTGAATTCTGTTCCTCAAGACCAAAATGCGGCCAACGGGCAATTCACACACACACACTCGCACACACTCGCACACACACACACACACATAGAGTAGAACAACCTTTCATAATCAGTTATAAAACTCAACAGAATTTGACGGGGGCAACGATATTTGAAGTTGCGTTGATGAATTTGCCTAGCCTCCAATAACAATTCGTTTTCATTTAAACAAATAATGATTGACAAAATAAATCATACAGAATAAATAAATAAACAACAACAACGACAAATTGCGCCAAATTTGGAAGCTGAAATCTGAAGTTGATTCACAATCGAGAGCAATGAATGAATTACACAAACCATCGACATCGACATCGACATCGACTTTGAGTCGAATTCGTTGCCCAACGATGACGATACTAAAAATTTGTGTTCATGCCGATCATTATCGTTAAATCGATATGTTCTAAATGTTTTGTAATTCTGTAAACATTTAACCCCTCGACTGGTTTCATAAAGGTCACAGGGTTGCAGCAATATGTATTTTTAATGCTCTCTCTCTCTCTGTGCTCTTGACTTTATCGAACGAAATTTTAATTGCTGCCGAATATAAATTCCCATGCACCTTGAAGTTTATTGTTCTTCCACTATAAATGTTTTAAATTTGCTACAAAATGCTGCGATAAAGTGAATTGAAATTGGATGGATTTCAATGATTTCAAACTACAGCACTTAATTGGCAATGTTATGGTTATAAATATATATGTAAATTCATTTAAAATATACCACTCCCAAAGTATACAGAAAATAACAATCAAATGTAGGAAATTAAATTAGTAAAATATAAATTAATTTTGCTCACAAAGTTTTATAAAAAAACAATACTTTAATGTATGAATGTGAATGAAATTAGATAATTGTAAATGTTATAGAAATATGACATGCTCTAATTACTACTTCATTTATTGAAAGAACAAAAAAGGCTGGTTAATATTAGTAACATATAAATTAATTCAGAAAAAGCTGCATAAAATTAGATGAAATATTTTATGCACTTATTAGTACTTTATTTTTTTTAAAAACAAAAATATTGCGATTAGTTTTATAACAAACAATACATTCAATAAAATTAGATGATTTCAAATGTTATCGAAACATTTTATGCACTTATTTGCACTTCATTTATAATAACAATATTTATCTATAAGTCAATTTAAAAATGTGAATAATAATTATAATTATTATTTGCCTTAGTCTTATTAATGTATTGCTGCTATTGAGAGCGACTCCAACTGTTGCATACTTTTAGCTGCCTTCTCTCGTGCTTCTTCTTCCTGTTGAGTGCTGCCAACTGGGTGCAAAGTGCAGTTCGCTTAGAGGCTGAAGTCATTTCTATAAATATTTACATAAGCACATATAGCATGCTCAACTCGAACCACAGAAGAATGCAAAACACACACACACACACACACACACACACACACACAGAGACAGGCACAACAAAGCTGAGAGTGTGTGCGTGGTCACGTGGTGAATATGCTGAGCAGCTGCCATAAAATGACCGAAACCGCGGGACATAAAAAGTCAAAAGCAAGCGGCGATGAAATGATGAGCACCGACAATACGATTACGAGTATTACAAAATACTCGCACTCACACTCACACTCACAGTATTCACACTCGTACTTGAAAGTGTGCGGGAAAAAAGAAAAACATTAAAATCGCACATAAAACTTTGCAACAATAAAGTGCGCAAAATACCGCGAAAAACCAGCTGAAAAAAACAACAAAATCACAAAATACAAGCATAAAGTGTGAGTACTCATATTCATACTCATACTCGTAATAACAATTAAATTGCCAGAGATTCGAGACTCGTGAATTGCGTGTAGAGCAACAGTTAAATATACAGCGATAAACTCAAGTTGAAAGTTTAACTTCATTTAATTTTTTCCACCTTTTGCGCTCTCGTCTTTTTATGGCGACTGGCACATAATTAGCAAAGACATCAAGGGGGTAAGAAGGGGACAGACAGAGAGAGAGAGAGAGAGAGAGAGAGGGAAGAGATCACACTTGCCACAAGCTTCCAGCCTGCAGCTGATGTGATGCAAAATACTTGCCACGCAGTCGCTTTCTTTGCCATCGACAATTTGTGGCAAATTGTAAGCTAATTGGCCACATTAATTACGCACAATTGCCAGTGGCAGAGACAGAAAGAGACAGAGAGAGAGACAGAGAGAGAGAGGGAGAGAGAGAGAGAGAGAGGTCAAGTGGCTAATGCTCAATTACAAATTGGTTGTTTTGCCTGTCGCCCGACCTCAAGCCCAAACTGCTTAATGCAGACAAATGACAACGCACACCAAGCGTTTTGTTGCCGCTTGCCACCAGGTGGCAGTGGCAGTGTGGCAGTGTGGCACGTAGCGTCTAAGTGCCACAAATTACGCACGCAAATTGGCTTTGTTCCACGAGCTCTTCTTTCTGCACAGACACTCGAGACGCGTTGGCAGCTTCGCCGCTGCTCATATGCATATCAGTCAATAGTTTGTGGCAAGCACAATGTTGCACTGCCACACACTGTGCCACACACACTGTGTGTGTGCAACTGGTCAGCGGCAGGCGGCAAATTTGGCCATTAAACGTGGCTTAGTTGATCAAAAGCGACTAGCTCAACTTTGAATGTGTGCGAATCTATGTGTGTGTGTGTGTTTGGTGGCATGCCACAAACTGACAACTTAATATGAGGCACGAACCAAGTGACACCCTGCTGGGCGGATGGGGCGAATGGGGCGATGGGGCGGGGCCACGTCAAAAGTCAGCCGACAACTTAAAGGCGTTAATGGTCGTTTGTTTTATGAGAAATTGCCAAAACGTGAGCGGCATGCTCAAGTTGCCGCAAGTGGCAAGTGGCAAGTGGCAAGTGGCAACGTCAATGTCTCTCCAAAAGTTGTAAAAATCTGTTCCAGCGACGACGGCGACGACTTTGTGTAACATCAAAGCGCCAGGATCAACAGTCGAGGAGCGTGCTGGAATTTCTTCCTTGCTGCCTGGCTTCTTTGTTTCTTTTCGGTTCGGTTCTGGTTTTTTTTTCTTGTTTTTGTGGCAAAGGACGTGCCTTGGGGCAAAACATTTAAATGAGTTGCATGCAGCACACACAGATTTATCAACTGACAGCAACATCTCGACGGCGACCTTCAAGCTGCTCGCCATATCGATCTGTGGACTTATCGATAACAGGCCAGAGCCGGAAACCAGCCAGCAAGATAATAATCCGCACTATTTTTAGCCGCTCGCATATCGAACTTCATTTTATGCGCCTTGCTGCTGATACGAAACGTGTTCGGAATAAATGAAAAACTATAAAAAAAAAAAGCAAAACAAAACAAAGTCAGCAGATAATAGTTGAAAGCAAATTAAATTAGCAGTATGTTGGAATTATTTCTGTCAACGTGCTGTGCTGTGAACTTTGACTTTGCAAAGCACTCGCAGGTGTCATGTGTGGCACAGTTGCATGCCACAGAGACGAGCTGGAATTCAATTTCCTGCCATTGTGAGTTCACTGAATAGATCACAGCGTCAGGTGAGAGCAAAGACAAAGATAGAAAAGCGACGATGGCATTTGCAAAATAATTGAAACACAACGTCAAAGTAATTGAAACATCCCAGCTGTCCAGCTGTCCGGCTGTCCGTCTGTCCGTCTGTCTGTCTGTCCGCTGGTTTCTATGCCAACTAGTCTGGCAATTAAAGTGTCGCATCGCCTGAAAAGCGATCGCGTCGAGCGAGCATTGAACCCAAATGCAATTCGACAAGCGCTTCTCAAATCCATCAGTTCGTCATCGTTATATCGACACCGACGCAATTTGAGGCTTCATTTGCGATAATTGCGGATCGCATCGGACTCAGCTCGGTTTTTCGAGTGGTGCAGCGTCGTAATTGCCAGATTGCGGATTAGATTGAATTTAGCCCAAGACGATTCTGATTCTGAGTAATATGCAATCTCGCGTCTATTCCCGTAATCGTTGAAGCTGCAAATATAGTAGAGCGGCATAGACGGACGAACGCACAAAACGAGAAACTAATTAAATCAAAGCAATTGCAAGAAATTTACAGTTTAATTAAGGCAAACAAATTGCAATACACACTGAGAGAGAATTGCACATTTTTTTCTGCTCTAAATATTTCCTGCTGTGCCTTGGGCCGGCAACAAGCGACTCTGAGATGCGCATCATCATCAGCTCAAGTCCAATGCAATTGGCGTGTCCCAGGTCCAGGTCCCCAGATAAATAGATCCAGGTTTAAGCATAGACGCGACTCGCCTCAGATTGTCGGCTTTATGAAGATTGACGCACTGCACTTAAATCGCCCGTAATCTTTTTCGGAGGCGTCAATTGCTTTGCACTTGCCCCAAAGACCCAAATACTTTGGCTGCACTTGATGCTGCTGCGTTGCATGCCCCACAAGCGCGGCGTACGCGACGTATGCGCAACGTGCATTAAAGGAACAGGAGCCAACAACAATTGTCTTGCCATTTGCCAGTTGCCAGTTGCCAGTTGCCAATTACCTTGACGTTAGTTTTTAATCAAATTTTCACATGTTTTTCCCAGTTTGCCGTTACTTATAATTGTGGCCAACGAGCACAAACAAAAGGCAATGCCAACGAAAGCGCGATTCTCTTTCTATGTTTTTTTTTCTGTTGGCCCTGCCACATGTGTGTCTTTGTCTGTGTGGCAGCCACAAATTTTTGCAGTCAGTCAGTTAGTCAGCCACAATGTCTGTCTGTCTGTCTGTCTGTCCGTCTGTCCGTCTGTCTCTCAGTCAGCACAAGTTTTTCTATCGATTGCCTCGCAATTGTCTAGGCGAAAAGCGATTTCAGATTTTCACATTGACTCAACATGCGAGTAGATGAAAATAAATTGCCAGCACACATGTGCCGCACAATTTATGAGCCGCCCTCTGTAATTTTTGTACACCGCATACCCTGCAGTAAGCCACGAGCGGGTATGCCGCCTACTTGAAGATTCACAGTTCTCTGAGCAGCTTGACAATTGTCTATAAATGCATATTCCATTCCGGTAAATTAAATAATTGAAACTCTTTAAATGCAAATTGTATTTGTTGAATAATAATGAAAACTAAATAATAATAAATAAAATAAGTGTGAAATATTACAATTTCATAAATTAAATTTTAAAACAAACTTGCAAAAGCGCTTAATTTAATATTAGTTTCAAGTCCAATTTAATTCCAAACAGTATTTCAAAGACAGTAAATAATAATGTATTTATTATATTATTTTGCAATTCTATAAATTTAATTACCAATTCTCAATTCACTTAACACCCTAATTACATTTTGCTTTTCAACTCGTTCAAATTAATGTTAATAAATAATGTTATCGAAAAAGCAAGATAATATATTTAATTAATTTAATATTAGTTTAAAGTCCAATATTATTCCAAACAATATTTCGAAGACAGTAAATAAGAAAATAATGTATTTATTGTATTATTTTGCAATTCGATAAATTTAAATATCAATTCTCAATTCACTTAACACCCTAATTACATTTTGCTTTTCAACTCGTTCAAATTAATGTTACATATATTCTCGAAAACGCAAGATAATAATATTTTGTCTTCGCTTAAAATATTATTTTCTTATTTGATAAATTTTATTTTAATTATTGTGATTAATGGATTATTATTTTTTATCGTCGTTTATAAATATTGCGTTTTAAATCGATACATTTTATATCAAATATATTGGTCATAACTTTCAATAATCTATTTAGTTTGCTGTCCTTTTAAAATATTAAATTGCAATGCCTTAATTTCAATTAATGGCTGGACAATATTGCTTTCATCATTTCTAAATATAATTTATCAGTTCAAAAAAAATGTGTAATGTAGTCAAAATCAGATTTTCCAATACTTTAGATAATTTAGTCTTCCTGTTGGTTTGCAAATTGATTGAAATATATTGTTATAGGGTAGCGCGTAGTCTGCACGTGAGTTGCTCGATTTCTATTGGGGCCTTTTGGCGCTTTATTTGTCGACATTTTTTGCTAGCACATATTTGCAGGAAATGAGCGAAATCATTGTCGACGTCTAGGGGCCGGCCTAATTTGCAGGAAAATCCCTGAATGCATTTCTGTTTTTGGTTCGATTTGAATTTGTTTGCATTGCCTTTGGGCATTGTCTATTTTCGGGGCGCGGGTTCAACGAACGACACGCAGCGTGACTCAAAGCGGAGAGCGAGATGGAGAAAGTGTTATAGACAGAGAGAGCGAGAGAGATGCAGAATGTTGGATGACAACACCTGCAGTGACCTTGGCGACTGCTTTTGATGTGCGAGTCTCACAAGCTATTTGCGTCGACGGCAACAAGTGCAACAAGTGCAGTTGCAGCCTCAGCCTCTCAGCCTCCGCTCTGCGTTGCATTTTCATAAATCTGCCAAATGGTTCAAGGCCGTTAAATAATTGCACACGCACAACAAACAGTGCAAATATTTAGCGCATTCTCTGCTCGCCATTATTCATCGCGTGTTGTTTGCGATCAACGCGGCGTATGCGTAACAATAATTCATTTCACTTCACTGCGTGGGCGCGCTGCACAGTTTGACAGCCACCGGTTAATGTAGCTCGCAGATAAATTTCAACAGTAGAAGTAACAACAAATAAACGCCCGACCAAATCTGTGTCAATTGCCTGCCACATGTGCAACATCATCCTGCCACTCAATTATGCAGCAGGCAAACATCCAGCGAGTTATCAACTCTGCAGACAAATCCACATTTCGCAGCGAGTGACGATTGCATCGCTGAGCTGATTTAGTCATCTGAAGATGAATACACTCAAAGCTTCTTCTGAGAACTTAAAGTCAGTACAGTAAATGGTATTCAAGTGATTACGGGGAATACACAGATAGATTATTATTTTGATTATTTATTCAAATGCTAAAGTTTAAACTCACAATTCATTGCAGCTCTCTGAAATTCGCATCTAACTAAAGTGAATTATTTAGTTGCATTGAGTTAAAAGAAACAAGTTTAGTTTCGCTTAATTATTTTTGTTAAATGAAATAAAGTACAAAAATATATCTACTGTATTTTTTGCTTAAACATTTTTATTAAATAACATAAAGTAATGGAAGTAATTCTTTGGAATTTGTTATTGATTTGCAATACAAACAAATCAATTGTATTATGCATTATTTTCTATTTTTTATTAAATAAAAATAGTAATGATAATACATTTATTTTATTTCTTTTGATTAGGTTTTTTCACTTTTTTTTTTTCAAACAAAAAATTGTCTAGAAATTGGATTTTTTCATAAACATATTCAATTTTGCAGCAATTGAAATTGCCTTATATGTATAATATATTTAAATTCTCTTTTGTTTTAAAACTGCAAAAAATTTAGTTGCTCTGACTCACAACATTGTAATAGAGTTATTTTATTCCTCAAATACAAGCAACTACAACATTTTGAAAACCTAAAATAATTGCGTAGAATGCTTAAGAGTTCAACCAATAAATATTTATAGCTGTATTTCGGAGAATTTTGGGCTTAAAGGCTGGGGCCAAAACTTGGATGCGAGATATTTGCTATATTTAATAACATACTTGTTGCGAATAATAATTAATTAGCTGGTAGAGCTGTCTGCGAATGTTGTGGGTGTGTTGCATAAACGACTTGAAGCAGCCGCAAAGAGAGGCGAAATCAAGGCGGCTTCTAGACACACTCCAGCCAAACATGCCCCAAAATAGCGGAAGCCGAAGACACAAAAGTTTAAAGATGCGACACGTGACTATGCAGTTTTATAAGCCAGTTTTCCTGCCCTCCCCCCTTGCCACTTAGACAGTGACATCGATACGATTCTCCCTTTCCCCTTCCGGCCTCTCGTGCTGCGCCTTTTGGGGTCCAGACTGTGTCGCAGACACAGCGCAGACGATGTTAAAGGCCGACCACAAAGCAGACAAACAAATTGACAACAACAACAACGGAACAACAACGCAACGAAAGCCATGTGAAAAAGTTTGTTCAACTTTTGTTTTTGCTTTTGATACATTTTTAATTGATACATTTCGGCGGAATTTGAAGTCGATTGTGTTTCCGCTTGACATTTTCCCTGGGAATTTCCACAAAGATCGCACTGACGATTTGACGAATGCAGCTCAAAAGCGTCATGCGATAACATGAAAATGCTGCTCTTCCATCTCTCTCCCACTCTCCCCCTCTCCTCCTCCTATATTGTCCTCCCTTTCCCGCTGCCTGTTCAACACTCGACGAACTTAACTTTATCGGGAATTCTTATCGTCGTTTATCAATGGGCGACCGAGGGGGGCGGGGCGGGGCGTTGCATATTTGGCCCACATTTCACAAATTCTCAGGCGCACAACGAGCGAGAGAGAGAGAGAGAGAGATAGACATGAGGGAGATGGCAACACTAAATAATAGATTCTCAGGTGTTTAACGCTATCGATTCGATTTGCAGGCGAACATCTCTTTAAAGCACTGCAATAAATATGAATATTTCTTGCTCTTATTACAAAAATATTATTAACAATTGTGTATATTAAATGGTATTTAAAGAGACCATCATTAATTGCAGTTTATTTGCAACTGAAATGATAGTAAACAAAATGATAGTTAAATAATTTAAATTATTCGTTAAACATTTAAAAAGTGCATCTTTTTCTTAATGTGCTAGTCACAAAAATGCCATAATTTATTGCTGCTCGCTAAATCAAGTTTAATTTAATTTATTTGTATAGCATTTTTTCTGTAATTGACAATGTCGTTAAAACAAAGTAAAATTGTTTCGTTTATTAGTTAAAACCTTTAATAATTGTATTTTTTCTCAATGTGCAAGTTAAAAAAATGCCATAATTTATTGCTGCTCGCTAAATCAAGTTTAATTTAATTTGTTGGTAAAATATTTGATAATTATTTTTGGCTTGATTTGTTTGCAGCTTAAATGGTAATTAAAAAAAAAACTAAATAGTTTATTGCAATACGTTAAATCAAGTTTTATTTAATTTGAATGCTTGCAACTTAAAGAGTAGTTTAAAAACAAAATAACATAATTTATTGCAGTACGCTCAATCAAAATTAATACACTTTATTAGTAAAACATTTACTAATTGTATTTTTTTCAATGTGCCTGGATTTGATTTCAACTTAAATGGTAGTTAAAAAATCTTTTAATTTATTACTAACAAATTTAATAATTGCAATATTCACAAAAATATCACAGTTTATTTTGCAATAGGCTAAATTTATGTGTAAATATTTTGTTGGTAAAAAATTTAATTCTTTGCGATAGGGTAAATAAAAAACATCCAATAATTGTAATTTTCCAATGTGTTTATTTAATTGCTGCTCTAAATTGATAGCAGCAAATTTGCAAAAAAAATCAGGTTTCACGTTCGTTTGCGAATTAGAAAAAAGCCAAAAATCAGAGGCTCTAATTCGAAGCAATTTGAAAGATCTAATTTGTAGAAAACCCATAATTATTGATGGCACTTCTAATTTGTTTAGTTTCGACAGTGACGAATTTTGATTGAAAATTGTAATTAAATGAATTTGAGACAGAATAAAAGTGGTTGATTTTAACGAATAAACAAGCGTTGAAAGACGACAAGAACTTTCCTGATTGCAGAGCGATAGATAAGATCGGATATTCGGGTTCGTTTGTTTGGGGCACATGTTGCATGTTCATGACAGACACACAAAAGTATCTATATCTATCGATGTTGCTTGGACATTGGCACTTATCAAGCAAACAGCAACAACAATGAGTGGGAAAATCAAAATGAAAATGACGATTGAAATATGACGCAGCGCACTTGAGTTTGAGATTGAGTTTGAGTTGGAAACGAAATGCTGAAGATGGCCTGGAGCAGCCAGGGCAGAAATCAAAAATCTGAAATCAAAAATCAAAAATCAATGCGTTAAGTAAATGGTCATAAAAAAAATTGACACTTGAAATCAATTCTCAATTAAAAATAGCGTCTCGATTCGATCCCGTTGTTGTTGCTGCTGCTGCCCTATAAAAGACGCCAGTCATAAATTGATCGACCACAGAGCGCAAGCTATTGAAAATGCTAGAAAATGACGGGGGAAAATCAAAAGAAAATTGTCCAAATGGGAACTTAATTGAGCACAGTTTGAGCAGCACTGCCACGATTGACTCATGTCGGCACACATAAATTAAAAGTAATCATGGAAACGGCATATGCAGCTGTTCTAATTTCTGTTTTTATTTTTTGTTTGGTTTAATTGAGCTTAAATCGCATTATTGATATGTTTTCAATGATAACCGATAAAACGTAGCATCGAGGTGAATAAGGTGAATTCACCACACTGTTAACAGTAACAGCAGCAAGCGGCGAGCTTTCGAACACTGTTAAGTTTAACAGCGTGTTGAACTGGCCAAAAACTGTGCACAGTGCTTGTCCAACTGTATGGTGCAAGAACTTAGCCGAGAACGAAACCCTAGCGGAGCTTTTTGCCGTTGACAGTTGCATTTGAAAATGGATTGATAACATACAAGAAAAGCAAGCAATATTTTGTAGTAGTAATTAATAATAATTAATACAAATTAAATTGTAAATCAGCTATGAAAATACTGAAGATAATACATAAAATATTCGATGACGCCGTCTGCAGTTTGTCTGCTGCATCGCCATCTAGCGCTAATTTTGAATAACAATTTGAAAGTGCCATCACTAACTCTGGCTCATCTCTAGCAAATGGCAGCTCTTTAATCGAATTTATTAGATATATACATACATAAATTGAAATGCAATACATTTTCTAATTATGTATCAAATAGTATTATTGATTTAATTTTATTAATGAAATAGTTGATAATAAAATTGTAAATATCCAATACAACAATGAAAATGAAAAGGAAATTATTTGAATTGATATTTTGTGGTTGCAGCAAATCTCAAGCTTGGATGAAAGCGACAAACTGTTCTTTGATCCCGAGGATGAGACGCCGTTGTCGGTGGCCGATATCATGCAATCCGATGCGCCCCTGATCGAGGATACGCCCGCCGACGGCAGTTGGCTGTCGAAGGGCGTCAGTCGCGTGCGTCGCGAGCTGAAGCGTCTGTTTGGCAACAACGCCGCCGGCGCCGAGCAGCCGCATCACCATCGACAGAAGCGCCTCAAGAAGCCAGCTGGCTTCATCAAGAAGCAGCGTCTGGCCAAGCGGCAGCAGCAACGCCCGATGCCCCAGAAGCGTGCCTCCGACGACTACGAAAGCGAAGTGGGCTCCGGCACCGTTGAGGTCGACACCGCGCTCTGTAAGTCCTTCAAATTTCTGTAAACAATTTAGCGGTTCTCCAATGACTTTTCTAAAGAATCTGTTTTCTTTTGAGTAAATACTCCAAACACTATTTTTGCAATCTTTCTTGAACACTTTGATTAAGACAGATTTAAGATCTTCGACTACGCGTGAAACAATGAACGACGTTCAACTTTTTTTTTAGAGGAATCACAAATAAAAGAACACGAATAGACAATGTTGTATAATTTTAATGAAACAAAATATTTCGGTATCAAATATTATGTTTTCTTATTAATTATTTTTAGTTTCTTTAAATTACTACTAGCGGTTTATAGAAACAACAAATTGACGAAAAATAAATCAATTTAAATGTTTTGGTAGTAAATATATTTTACTTTGTTATTTAAGATTTTTGCAATTCTTTTAATTACCTCCAACATTTTATAAAATTAACATTTTAAGGAAAAACACAATTAGAAGAAATTAAAGTAAATAAAATCAAATTATTTGGTAGAAAATAAATTAAATTTAATTAGAATCAAATTTAATAAAATACTTGAAACAACAATTTAAATTGAGAAACTTCAAAGAAAAATAGTTTTGAAAAAATACAAATTTTTTGGTAGTAAATAAAACTATTTTGTTGTGTTTAAATTAGTTTAATGAAACAACAATTTAAATTGACAAACTTTAAAGAAAAATAGTTTTGAAAAAATACAATTTTTTTGGTAATAAATTAAACAATTTTGTTGTGTTTAAATTAGTTTAATGAAACAATAATTAAAATGACAAACTTCAAAGAAAAATAGTTTTGATAAAATACAATTTTTTTGGTAATACATTAAACAATTTTGTTGTGTTTAAATTAGTTTAATGAAACAATAATTTAAATTGACAAACTTTAAAGAAAAATAGTTTTGATAAAATACAAATTTTTTGGTAGTAAATAAAACAATTTTGTTGTGTTTAAATAAGTTTAATGAAACAACAATTTAAATTGATTGAAAAATAGTTTTGATAAAATACAAATTTTTTGGTAGTAAATAAAACAATTTTGTTGTCTTTAAATTAGTTTAATGAAACAACAATTTAAATTGAGAAACTTAAATGAAAAATAGTTTTGATAAAATTTAATTTTTTGGTAGTAAATAAATCAATTTTTTAGTGTTTAAATTAGTTTAGTGAAACAACAATTTAAATTGACAAACTTCAAAGAAAAATAGTTTTGAAAAAATACAAATTTTTTGGTAGTAAATAAAACAATTTTGTTGTGTTTAAATGAGTTTAATGAAACAATAATTTAAATTGAAAAATTAACAAACAAATCAGAGGTATCCAAGAGAGTTTCCACTGTGCATGAATCGTGTGTTTAATCGGAGGTTGACCTTTTCAGATCGCACACGATTCACTGTCAACGAGCCCTTCCGCAACGAGTACACGGACAAGGACAGCAAGGAGTTCCAGGACCTCTCCATGGAGATCGTGTCCGGTCTGCGCAAACTGTTCCGCCGCAGCTACGAGGGCGACGACGACGACGTCGATCTGCACAGCACGCTGGTGAGCGTCGGGTAAGTGATCATATAAAATACATATATCCAAATATCTATGAATTAACATTGTAGGCAAACGAACGACGAGTTCATGATCTATGTGATCGTGAACCTGGAGATACCGACGAACACGCCCGACTTCGAGGACAAGCTGAGGAAGCAGCTGCAGAACTATCACCTCATCGGCAACCAGAGCGCCTCGCTCGACAAAGACTTTTACTTCCGTCCCATACTGGGTGAGTTTAGCAGCCGACATTTCATGCGCCCCATTCAGACCCGCAAATCTTTCCAAATTGTATTCTATATCGAAATATCAATATACGTATAGTGTCTATACTGCTTTGGTGTTGGACAAACGCGAGTCGATATAAATAAGCTGTCTATAGTTTCACACACACACACACACACACACACACATACACGTTCACCTTCAGCGCTTGCTTCTCTCCACTAACCCACACGAAACCCACAAACCACCCAGATAACCAGTGCAGCAACCTGAAGGAGCTGGCCTTCGATGAGTTCATCTGCGATTCGGGACGCACCGAACGCGTCTCCTGCCAGCGCACCTGCGACCGTCGCTTCGACTGCGAGGACGGCTCCGACGAGAACTACGAGATGTGTCGGGCTCGCCTCAATCCCAATCTCAATCCCAATCCCAATCCCAATCCGTATGCCACACGGCCTGCCGCCTACGACGAGGTGGCCGACGACGTCGAGGACGAGGACGATGTGGATGACGATGATGCGGATGCGGATGTCGATCAAGATGCCGATGAGGATCAATGCAGCTCGCCGGATGAGCTGTTCCAGTGCGTGAGCGGCAGTCCGTTCAGCATCCACTGCGAGAGCGTCTGCAATGGGCAGAGCGACTGCGAGGACGCCTCCGACGAGGATGCGGCGCTGTGCGAGCGTCGCCAGCGTCTGATCTCGCACTGCGAGCAGGACTTCGATGACTTCCAGTGCGAGGGCGGCGACAAGCTGAGCACGCCCTGCTACAACGTGTGCAACGGCGTCGCCGACTGCGACGACGGCTCCGACGAGAACGCGACCATGTGCCAGTACCGCTCGCCCAAATCCCAGCCGGCTGCCGTTGGAGCGGAGTCGAAGCCACAGCAACAGCCGAAGGCGGATCAGTGTGCCGGCGAGAACGATTACTTCGAGTGTGCGATCGGTTATCCGACGAGCATTCCCTGCTACGATGTCTGCAACCGCAGTCCCGACTGCCAGGATGCCTCCGACGAGGACGCGCAGTTCTGCCAGCGACACCGTCAACGCAAGCCGCCAACCGACACGGATACGGAAACGGAAACGAATACCGAATCGAATACGGAAACGAATACGGAAGTGGAAGCGAAACCGTTGCAATGCCTGGGGGAGGATGAATACTTCCAGTGCGAGGGCTCGATCACGCGGATTCCGTGCTACGACATCTGCAACCAGCGCAGCGACTGCGAAGACGCCTCCGACGAGAACGACGAGATGTGCGCCAAGCATTCGCAAGTTCAGGCGAACAACAACGTGCCTCTGGATCCGCCCGAGCAGTGCCTGAGCGAGGACGATAGCTTCCAGTGCCAGGGCGGCTTCATTAGCAGCGTGCCCTGCTACGACATCTGCAACCGGCGGCACGACTGCAGCGACGGCAGCGACGAGGACGTCGAGATGTGTCTGCGACGCCAGCAGCAGCGGCAGCCGATCACGTACTGCTTCGGCGAGGGAGCGTCGCGGGTCTGCAGCCGTCGGCCGCCGACTTTCGGTTTGTTTTGCGCCAACTATCGATAGCTATCGATACATATCGATAGCGCTGTGGGAATGTTGTGCCTTCGTCTCTCGTTTCGTTTCGGGTCGCACACACACACTTAACCACATCACAACGACTAATTTTTGATCTCGCTCTGTTTCCTGTGCTCATTCTCATTTCCCACTCTCTCGCTCTCTCGCTCTCTCTCGCTCTCTCTGTCTGTGTGTTTGTGTTGTCCACGACGTCCATGTTTCCGGCTCTCTTTCTCTACATGTTTGTGTCCTTGTCCCGCTGCTTATGATTTACCACGATTCTAATTTGATTTTTCCACACACACTCAACACTCAACACCGAAACTTAGATCCCAACGCACCAGAGCCTGTCGATAACGGCGATGAAGATGGCTCCGGTGAACCCGAACCCGAACCGGAATCCGAACCACAACCGGAACCGGAACCGGAACAGTCCGAGTGCCGTGGCGATTCCACGTACTATTGCCACAACAGCGGCATCCGTGTCTGCGACGAGATGAAGTGCGACGGCAAGCGGGACTGTCCGCAAGGCGAAGACGAGGAGGATTGCCCCAAGGGTAATGATCATAATACCGATCGATCGTCTTCACGCTCCTCTTACCCTTACCACCACCTCTCCATAATATCGATAGTAACCAAAATCAGTTCAGTGATCGAGCAGTTCAGCGATCAGCGTTATCATTATCATTAGCTTTTGTCACTATGTTTGCTTGATTTCTTTTCCTTTCTTTGCCTCTTTCTTTGCCGCTTCGTTTGCTCGTTTTGCGTTGCGCTCTTGGGCGCCCTTTTAGTTTGCAACGAGGACGAGTTCAAGTGCGACGATCGCTGCCTGCCCCTCTACTTCCGCTGCGATCGCCAGACGCAATGCGACGACGGCACCGACGAGGCCGGCTGCGATTATCGTCAGCCAGAGCCAGAGCCTCAGCCTCAGCCTCAGCCTCAGCCTCAGCCACAGCCTCTGCCCGAGGAGCAAGAGTCGCAACCGAAACCCGATGTAAATGCCAATGTCGATGGGGATGAGGATCAAGAGGGATCGCAGAATGGTTATTATCCGCAGTCAGAGGGTAAGTGATTGTTTTACTTTTATTTTGCAATTTCATTTGCTCGACTTTATGCGTTGCGAGCAGTCGCAATATTTTATATTCATTGTTATTATTTTGCATTCCGTCATTTGAATTTCGATTTGATTTTTGTATCGCATGATGTCAGCGGCGATCGCTGATCTCATTTGCCAAATGGGCAACAATGTCCCGCTTGAACTGAATGGAAATATGCTATTGCAACTATATTTAAACAATTGTTCGCATCACATTGCGAAATCAGGTTATTCTGCCTTCAACTATTTCGCATCTCCATTCCCGTTCCTCAGTCTCAGTCTCAGTCTCCGTCGCACTCCCATTCATATTCCTATTCCTATTCCGAATCCGTATCCGAATTCAGGGTATTACGAGCATCGATTAATTGCGAATTGCATGAAATTCGCCTTTCGGAACGTGTCGCTCCACTGCCAATTATGGCAAATTGAAACATTTACGAATATGCTCAAATGCGTGGAATTAATGCGTTTAGCGGAATGTTGGAATGAAGCAAATTTCATTTTGCCTGCAGCATAAAAGTGAATAAAATTCAAATTAAACTGATCAAAAGAAACAAATTATGAGTAATGATGCTACAAAGAATTATTCAACCAAATTGACTGCTATAAAAACAAATATTCTGCTTTTTGTTTTTTTTTTTGTTATAATTACATTTTATGGGAATCAAATGTTTTCAATCGAAATGGAATCTTAAAAACGAAACAGTCACGTGAAATGAGACGAAATTTGCATCTTGTTTTTCAATGCTGGTAAAAATAATAAAAATAATTTATTCATTTTATAGAAATTCAAAATTTATACATACTTTAAAATATTTTCAATCGCCTTTGGAATGTTGATAAAAAAAAACAAATATAATCGAGCAAGCAGCAAAGCTGCGATGTTCTCAAATACTCTTATTATCTTAGCAACATTTAAATAAATAGTGAAATTAAACAAAATGTTGATTCAACTTAGTAAGGATTGTAAAAGGAATTCTAAACAACAAATTGACTGGAATGAAACTGAAGCATTTTAAATATATTATTTTAATTGACTTAGATAGAAATTAAAAATTGATAAATTTGCAAAAATATGATTTCAAATAGATATGGAATTTGGCAATCGAATGAGGTTCAAATAAATTGTAGTGGGCAGATAAATTGCAGGCGAAATACTTTCACAATTTCGCTGTTTTTAAGAGCGATTTAAATTGAATTAATATATATAAATAAATAATACAAATTATAAAAATGAAATCTTGAAATGCAACAGTTTTGTTTTTAGGGAATTTTGCTGTTTGTGTTTTAATACCATAGCAAGTTCAATAAATATAGTTATCTAGCTGGAATAGAAAACAATAAATAATTATCTAATATGCAATCGGTTTTTTTTCGGAATTTTGGAAAACTTTTATTTATATTTGAAAGTTGCTGGCTGTGTTTCACTTCGAATTAAGTGCAAATCTCAAATGTAAAAAATAATTAGAATTCCAAAGAATTCTGTCTTTCAAATCTATTATTATTATTAAATTGTAGTCCAAATTGCAAATGCAACAAATAATTAACTTGTTCGTAATACTTTTTTAGTCAGTGTTTCAAATCCCATTTTGTACAGTAATAATTTGATTAATATTTGAAACTTGGTTGGCTGCCAAATATTATACAATAAATAATTGGCTGGTAATTTTTCCGAATAGTGCCACTTTTACTTGACTTCCATTTAGGTGCAATGTTCCTTTAGTCCTGTTTGTGCCCTTCGCAATTCCCAGCTCAGACAGCAGCCAACAGCGATCCAATTGCTTATGAAAATCTGGCTCACTTCCCCCTCCCTGACCCTGACCCTCCTGCCCAAGCTCGCGAACTAAATTACACACACACACACACACACAACACTCGAAAGATAGATGCGAGTAATAGACTAAAGAAAAGAAAAAAACGAGGAGAGCAAAAAACGCAGCAACGAAATGCTATTGTAAAAAGTGAAATTACAATTGTTCCCCAAACGGCAACAGCAGCAGCGGGGGATGAACCGAGGGGAGAGAGAGGGGGGTAGGGGGGGCGTGTCAGCCGCCCAGTTTGGAAAGCTCGCCTAATGAAACGACCCGTGGAGTTGCGATGCCCAAAACCAACTTGAAATTCAAATTCATATTCAAATTCAGATTCAGATTCAAATTCAAATCATAACCGCAGCGCAGTTGTTGCCACATGTGTGTGTGTGTGTGTGTGTGTGTGTGTGTGGCAATATGTGTGAAGCATGCCACAAACTGAGAATGCAAAAAGATGTTTTATAGATGGTAATTTCGAGTGCGTGTTTTTGTTGTTGCTGCGGGTCGCAGCAAACAAAAACAATTTGCAACAGATTAAAATTACCCCTAAGCGTATTATAAACTTAAATAATCCGCTTGCAGTCGACGACGTTCGCTTCGTCCTTCCCCCCCCCCCCCCCTCGCTTCCCCTTCTGCGTCACCGTCTCCTCTTGCCTTTGAGCTTTCATTTTTTTGGCGGGCGTTGCCGCTTTTACTACTCGGGGGCGTGTTAAGTGCTGTCAACGAGATTAAATGCAATGTCAGAGGTCACAAAAAAGCTCGCACACACACACACACCTCCCCTCAGCTTACACCTCCCCGCAAACACACACAAAGCGAGTGCGCTGTCCAAAGTTGTGTCCTTGCAAATTTAATGAATTTTCGACACTTGACTTGCTCCGGCGACCAAAGAGGGGGGGGGGGGGGGAAGTAGGGGAAAGAGGAGCAGCTTGCAAATACTAAAAAAACACATCCAAACTGAAGCTGCATTCGATAATCGATAGTTGCAATCTTCGATTTACGCCTACGTTTCTATCTATCATATAAAAAGAAATTCTTAGAATTCTCTTCTCAAAAAAGTGCAAAAGATTTAAACAGAAAATAGGAAAATATTTATTATTACTTCACTTACAACTTTTAAAGATTATAAATTGGACAACTTACAATATTTGTTAAAGAACGTTGAAATTAGTAAACAAAAGATATATGTTATTTATTTTTTTTGGAACTGATTAATTCACATGCAACTTACAATATTTTGAACACAACGGAATGGATGCCAAAAAAAAAATGCATAAAAAATATTCTCTATTTGTATTATGACTACAATCATTATTTTTAACTTTTCACACAACTTATAATGATTCTCGCGAAATATTAGTTAGTCAACCTATATATTCTTTTAAAATGAGAAATGGCTTGACTGCGGCATATAAGTATCTATATTAAATATATTTTATATTTTCTGTTTTCAACTTATAAATTCAACTTTAATAATTTTCTGAACATAAAATGGTTCCCCGGAAACAGAGATTAAATGCAATTAAATTAAAATATTCATTATTTGTAATTTCTCGAGAAATTTAATTAAGTACATGCATATGTTGGAAAAATGCAGATTGCTTCCACAGAAACATAAATTTTAAAATTGTTATATTTCCTGTGCACAACGTGCAGATTTCGTTCGCCAAATTTTATAATGGTTTTTAGGTCATCACAAATTTCAATATTTGACGGCAATTGGCAAATGAATTTTAATATCGCCTCCATTTTCTGGGGTTCATCTACATTTTATATGAGATCAGAACTCGAAATAAATGTAGGAGAACAATGCAAAATGTTAATAATATAATTGACTGAAATGTTTTAAAGTTATGCCAAAAACTATACTACATTATTTCGTTAAAAATGAATATTTAAATACAACTGGAAATATGGAAAGAAGATATGCTGATGATATAATAATGGTCCAGACATATTTCCACATTATTCGTAGTTCAGGATGTCTGCAAGATGACGCAATTTGGCTATTCAAAAATTAAATTGTTTGTCAACCGCCATCGAAGTAATTAACATAAAAGTCATAAGCTGAAATTGAAGCTGCAATTGCAGAGGGCTCAAGAAAAAATTGTGAAAGATTTTCGAAAATTTTAAGTTGCCTTTTAGAAGGTCGCGCAATATTTGGGGCACCAGCAACATCAACAACAACAATAACAATAACAACAACAATAGCAGCACGTTCTGAAGTTGCAAACATTTTTTATTGAGGCGCATTTGGCGTTGTGAAATTCGAAACTGTTTGCGGCTGTTGCTGTTGTTGTAGAAGTTGTTGTTGAACTTGTTGTAGAAATTGTTGCTGCTGCTGCTGTTGTTGTAGAAGTTGTTGTAGAAATTGTTGCTGCTTTTGAGGCTGTCGTAGTTGTTGCTGCTGCTGCTATTGTTGTTGAATGTGTTGTAGAAGTTGTTGTAGAAATTGTTTGCCGTATTTGATGCTGTTGTAGAAGTTATTGTTGTTGTGGCCATTTCGAAAGTGCGTCATTTGGATGATGCTGCTGCTGTTGTTGAATTTGTTGCTGTTGTTGCCGCTGTCGTACTTGAGCGCCGCTAAATTTTAATTATTATGTAAACGCACACACATGCAGCCACAGCTCACACACACACGCGTAGAACGAAAAAGTTGCAGAGGGCGCTGCACAAATTTCGAGTGTTTTCATTTTTATTCTGATGTTGTTGTTGATTTGTTTGCGCTGAGGTTGCTGTGGCTGTTGATTAAATATTTTGCATGCAATTATTTTAGCATCGATTCTTGCCACTTGCACTTTTGGCCGACAAACTGGCCAGCAAACAGTTCGCCCCCTCTAAGCGCCCCCTCAATAGCGCTGCAGTCAAGCAACCGTCAATTAGCAGCTTCGCTACGTTAAATGGCCAAACACACACACACACACACACTGACACACACACACACACACACTCATACATGAATGGAGATGGCCGGTTGGGGAGCACATATGCAAATTGAATTTGCCAGCCAGCGCTTTTCTTTTCACACTTCAAGCCGAAAAGCAAAACGCGCAAAAAAAGGGCGCAGAAATTAAGGCAACGAGTGCAAGACAAAAACCGAGAGAACAGACAACCCACAACAACAACAATCAGTGGCAACGACTGTTGTTAAAAATCATAAAAATCAGAAGAGCAAACAATGTAAGCACTGCATCCGTCCCCCTCCCTCCACCAGCTGCTTAAGCACCGGCAACCAGGGAGCTGTGCATGTCTGATGAGTTTTGCGCATAGAACAAAACAACAACACAACTTCCGTTACTGTTCTTGTGCTCAACACACACACATGCTGAGACATGTGCGTGTGTGTGTGTGTGTTGCTGTAAATACAATTAAGTGCAGCTTGAGCTGAACGACTGGCGCAGGCGCAACATGTATGCTGGCTGGTTGGCAACATGTTGCCGTGTGACGTCAGCAACATATATGTTGCTTTGCCCTTTGGCAGCATTTGTTTCGCTGCCTGCAATGCCAAATGCGACCTGGTTGGCTGTGTTCGCTCAAGCATTCCAACCACACACACATACACGCACACCCACTACCTCCCCGTGCTTCCCCCCCGCTAGACAAACGAATCGAATGAGCCGAACGAGCAGCACCAACAGTTGTCGTTGAATTTGCTTTGCTTCGTTCGCTTCGTGTCGCCTTCGCATTGTGTTCGGCAATCGCTGGTCGTCGTCGTATGTCGTTCGGCTCGCGTTCGGCACCTCCTCAATGCTGGGCGCGCGCTTAGGCCGCTTGGCGCTTGGGGCGCTGGGCGAGTCGATGCCGGCGCTGGTTGCTTTACTGCCGCGTCAGTTCGACTTGAAGCGTTTGCGTGTGCGTTACGTTTTGCAGCCATTTGCGACTGCCACTCTGATATTGTGATTTGTGACTTGTGATTTGTAACTGTAATTGTAACGGTTCCTTTTGCTTTTACTTTTCCTTTTCCTTTTCCTGGCGCGTGTGCAAACCACTTATAACGGACACTCGGCATTCGGCCTGAAACCTTTTGCATCAAATTCACAATTTTACAAAAACAAATTTACGAAAACGCACAAAACACACACATTTTTTTCTTGTTTTTTGAGTAAGCCAAACGTTTGAGTTGTGTGCCAAGAAAAATCCAAAACAAAAAATGAAAAAAAAAAACGAATAGCAAACTAAAAACAAAATTCAAATTAGTGCTTTCTATATATTCTATTTTTTGTATTATTTTTTTGGTTATTGTGCCAAACTGAATTGGAAAATATTAAAAAAAAAAAAAAACAATATTGCAGCAGCGCAGCTCTTGGAGTGTGGCCCAAAACCTTGATCGCAGTACTTCGATGTCCTTAAAGTTAGCTTCGTGTTTGTCTAGAAAAGTTTTAGAGACGTTTTTCAGGTCTCGGTTCTTTTTAGAATCCTGGCAAAAATTAATCAATTTTTTTCAACTTGTTATAATTTAAATTATAACTGACGAAGCGTTGTGCTTTTTTAGACTAGATCCTTCGATCACTGTCTGCTATTTGAAGTGCAAATAAATTTGCATAAATTATTAAAATTTGTTTTAAATATTTGCAACTTGTCAATAAATTGCTTGTTTATTTTAAAGCTAGTGATGAAATTATTAAATTTGATTTGCAATATTTTTAAAATGTGCGACGTGAAAAATGAAACCATACAATTTAATTATTTATCAGAACAACCACAACAACAGGTTAAAGTAAAGTTAGCTAGTCATTTTGATGCGATAACTAAAAGTAGTGTCAATTGAAATAATTGATTAAAAAGAGAATTAATAAGAGAATTAAGGTGTTCGTAACATGAGCAATACAAATTTGTTGACTTTGCATCTTCAATAATAATGCAATTCACTTCAGATATTTTATATTTAAACAAATCCTTTCGCTGTAACTTGCCAGCTTTCAAGTGCAGAGTTTCAATTTCTTTCAAGTGCCGCAGAAGGTATGTAGATGCAACTTGTTGCCAGGCTGGCGGTGATCACTTGATCATTCGTTTGTTATCGCAGGGCGAGCTCCTATATAAATATTTGTTGCTATCAGTTGTACATAAGTAATGCCAAATGGAACGCATTGTTTTGTGAACTCTACAGAATGCTGTTATTATTATTGTCGTTGTTGTTGTTGTCGTTGTCGTTGTCGTTGTCGGCAGTAAATCTTAATCAAAGAGTCAGCTGGGAGCCAGCAAATTACATCGAATAAATCTGTTGGCAAAAGAAAAACTTTAAACGTTTCTGGCAGCGATCGCAGCTCGCCGTTTGTATCTCGTATCTCGTGCCTTGCCGCAAGATGCAGATGGAAATAGTGACAACAACAAGAACGGCAACAACAGCGAGTATAATCAATGTCGCCACATGTTTGTTTGCCTTGCAGCCTGACAAATTGAAGGAAACTTTTGGGGGTGACAAACAACAACAACAACAACAACTAAAATTATAAATAACATGCCCAAATATGGCAGAGCCAAAAGCTATTTTCGTGATACGAAAAAAGATTTCAATTCAGAAATCAATTTTCCCCACATTCCACAAACCGAAATTCCTTCGCTGAGCAGCTGAGAAGCAGCTGTGTCCAAAAAAGAATTGAACGAATTATTTTTGCAGCGCTTGCATTTCATTCAAGCGAATATCCGCATAACAACAAATGCAATTTGTAATTTCAATCTGAATCTGAATCTGAATTTGAATTTGAATTTGAATTTTGATTGTGTGAGAGAGACTCGACTGAGGATCGGTTTGCAAGTGTCAACGCGGCACTTTTACTCCGACTTATTCCCATGGAATGCAGCACGTTTATTGGGCATTAGCCACAAGGGGCGACAGAGAGCGAATTGGGGGCGAGTTGCGGTTGCAAAACACCTAAAAACAACAAAAAAAAAAAAAAAAACCAAAAACAAGCAGGAGGCTAAAATGTGATGCATCATTAATTTTAATGACTGTTCTAAAAGCACAAAGGCTGAAATGTGAACTTAAAGAACGCTTAGATGCGTTTTAATGAAGAGAGCTGTTAATATGCATAAGCAGCGCAGCAACATGCGGCAAGTGGCATGCGGCATGCGGCATGCGGCATGCGCATCATTAACAAAAACGGCCTGAAAGAGTTTTGCATTTTGAATAGCAATAATAACAGCAACAGCAAAAACAGCAAAAACAGCAACAACATGATATCAGCCTCAACTCATTAGTGGCCAAAATAAAAAATGTGTGTAGAAGATGCGTTGCGATGCGATGCTGCCGCACTGTGTGGCAGCCACTAGCCATTGTGTTGCAATTCGCCAGTTATTATGCGTAACATGTTGGGTAACCCAAAACTTGGCTGTTGTGGCCGCCTCATTTCGGCTGCTGTTTTGCTGCTCGGCGGCCACTTACAGCCGAGCAAACTAAAAGCATTCCTTTAATGTTAACTTAATTGAAACATAGGCAACAACAAAGGCAGCAACTACTTTTTGTTGTATCTCATTTAATAATTTAAAAAATGCAGGCATTTTGCCAAACGCCGCATAAACTACAAAGCTTTTACGCGTATCTCACAGATACGGATACCACAACAGCAACAGCAACAGCAACAGCAACAACAAGAGAAACCTTTCACGTCACATTTGAGCAATCGACGCGATTCGCAGTTCGCACTCTCGATATTCGATTTACGATTTACGATTTACAATTTACGATTTACGATATTCGGACAGATGGTCAAACATCATCTCTCTCTATATACAGGGTGAGAAAGAGAGGGGTTAATAAATCAACGGCATTTCAAGTTCAAGTTCATTACAGCGCCACATGAAATCGGAATTTGTGTGCCATATAATACTCGCACAATTTGTTGTAATTTATGCACGAAATTTGTGCAAAATTTGCACGAATTGCCGACGCGACAGCGCGACAGACAGAGCGACAGTGAGAGAGAGAGAGCGCACTTAGCTTGCCATAATTATGGCAGCTCCTCAAGAAGTTGATCACATTTCTCTCGCTCGCTCTCTTTCGCAGAAATTGCCAGCAAGCAAAACTGAAACTGACATTATAATTTTGGAATAAAGCAATTAAATAGACAGACCACTGCAAGGGGAAGGGCCGGAAGATCGAGAGGGGGAGGGGCAGGGGCAGGGGGCGGGGCAACTACCACAACCACTTACCACATCTACGTCAGCTGCAGAGATCATCAAAATAGCAGCAGAAAACTCAACTAGACGCGATGCTTTGCATATTTCCATTAAAGAAAATTCACAAAAAAAACATAATTTAATTTATTGTGGAAAATGGCAAAAGTTCAGTCAATATTTCAATTGCCAGAAGCTCAAATTATGATTTTATTTTAGGGCTCAGTTTGTTATGTATTTTTCGACGATGATGACTTTTCAATCACGTTACTGCAACTTAGTTACTTAAACTTAAAATATAGAAGCTATGTCTTCACGTAGATTTTCTTGCCAACAATATATGCATAAATTGTTTATTGACATTTTTAGAACTATTTCTAAACGTCCATATTTGTTTATGTATCAAATACGTATACGTAACATAGTGCAAAATTTGGCGATATTTCACTGGTAAATAAATGCAATTCATATTTTTCTTATTAATTGAATTTCATGTTGTTAGAAAAAAGATTGATTTTTATTTATTCGTAACTTTGAGTTAAATTTCAACTCTGCTCTTCCGACTGTGTTTGTCTTAAAATATAGCTTAGTTTTTTATTTCCGAATATTTTATAAAATTTCATAAAATTTGGCGATATTTTACTGTAAATAAATGCAGTTGATAATCTTCTTAGTAAGTCAATTGAATTTTGTTGGTAAAATTGATTCAACTCAGATCTTTCGCCTGTTTGTTTTTGATATCCGAATATTTGTTGTAATAAATGCCAGCAGAGTTTTAAAGCTAAAGATTGAGTAATGTTTAAAGGGGCAACTAGAAATATAAGAAATGTTGTTGATCAGCGGCAAGCGAAATGTTGATGGGAAATGTGGACAACAATTGAACAATTGAATCCTGATGAGGTCGTAGGCCGAAGTCGTGAATCTTTTATTGTTGCTGCCGAGCAGGGAAATGTGTTAAAATATTGCGTTATTTAAAATTAAGCAACATTTAATGTGCTCGCTGTGTGGCAAATGTCGCCATGTTGCCCTTTTTTTTTTGTTGCTCGTCGCTTTTCACCCGCATAGACAAAGGCGGAAGTGTCCAATGCCGAGTCGGGGGAGGCGGAGGGCGGGAGGAGGGGCTCTTCATTGCTTTCATTTGTAGCGGAAATGCTTGTGAAAGTATCCTTTTTGTGTGCGAATGTGTCTGTTCGCCTGAGTGTGAATGTGTTGTGTGCTGGGTGTTAATGCGTTGACTTCGCCCCGGAAGCGTCCTTCGCTGTCCGGTCGCTCTCTCTCCGTCTCTCTAGTTTTGAGCGTTGTCCAGCTGTGAGGTTTATGCTGCACTGCCCCGCGGGGGCAAGTTTTGTTTAGCATTTGTATTGCCACTCCAAGAGCTGCCAGCGCGCTGGCCGTCGTCTAAATAGGCTGCAATCTCTTCCAGCTGCAACTCGCGAAGCTGCCCCACTGCCCCTTAAACCCACACAGACATAAACACTGCCCAGAGCAGAAGTAACCGAAAGCCAAAGGAGAGTCCAAGAGCCAACGAAGTTAACCGCAGGCCGCAATGGCAAGGCTAATACAGCCCCTGGCAGCCGCGTGGCTGCTTTGGGTGCTGCTCGTCGCTGTCGAGGCGCGTGGCTGGAACAGCTACTTGAATCTGGGTAAGTTGGCCAAAAGCAACACGATCGATCGATCAGTCATATACTATATGTATGTATTTATGTATGCAAACAATAACGACCAGAAGAAATGCGATGAGTGCTCTGCGGTTCACGTTGTCAATTCATTTCAATCAGCGAGTGGCATCCACATTTAATTGCAGCTCAATTGCATGCGACAACAATTGACGATGATGATGACGATGATGATGATGATGCTGCACAGATTGTGAGCTGGCGCCAAGGCAGGACTATGTTATCTATCTGCCACAGTCGCGTTGCACATCGCATCATCGTTGTCGCTGTTGCTGTTGCTGTCGTGAGCAAATCTAGGCTAATTGTTTGTCGCTTTTGTAATAATGATGCCAGCGACCAATTAATTTGCACAAACATCTTAATTTAGAAATAAGAGAAGCGAACGCGTCAGTGCAACACACACAAACACACAAACACACTCGCATTTTGTGAGGGCCGCAGTTCGTCTTCCCCCTCTGCCCCTCTCCCTCTGTCCATCGCCTCTGCGCGCACTTGACTTTGTCGCTGACCATTTGAAAGGCATAAACAATAATTTATGCATCGTAAAGTGCCGGAGAAATGATTTCGAAATGCCTTCTCGTTGACGCTGTCGAAAGAATGTTGCAAGTTCTCAGCGAATTGCAGAAGCTATTAATTACTATAATTGCGAAACATTCGCAAGCAATACAAAAATACATTTAAAGTCGTCAAAATAATAATAATAATATTTTGACATTGATTGATACACAAGTCATTTTGAGCAACATGTTGTTTCTATTGCCCAAATTAAAACAACAATTTCTTTTAATTTATAGAGCTTTTTCTTTAATTTTCTATATATCGAAATTTGGCACTTCAAATATATTGTATTTTGCAAGAGATGCAGTTAAAACAGAAATTTGTTGCTATTTCATTTTTATTCTTCAATTTATATTATTTTCATGACTAACTTGGAATTACATTTTAGGATACAAAGGGCCAGCCAGAGCAACTAAGGTCTTTACTTTAGATATGTTCGACATTTTCTTTGACATACTATATTCTCTGTTATTCTTGAATTTACTATATACTATAGATATGTTCGACATTTTCTTTGACATACCATATTCTCTGTTACTCTTGAATTTACTATATTTCAAAAAAGAGAACTTTAGATATTTTCTTTTTTATTTTGTTTGCATGTAGATAAAAAATGAAAGCAGAAAGTTGCTGTCATAGTTAATTGTAAAACTGCACTCATTTGAATCAATATCGTACTCCAATTTGTTATTACATTTAATAATGAAGATGCACTTATTTTTTTTCTTAACATTACTATATATTTGAATAGAAGATTTTTAGATATTTTAGGTTTTGTATTTGTTTGGTTAGAGATACTGTTAGCTTCCTTATTTGTATTTACTTTAATTTCTAGTCTTACACTTTTGCATTTACTGTTCGAATTTATTATTACATTTATTTGCAAAGCTGTTATATAATTTATTCTTGAATTTTCTATATAACACTTTAGAGATACTGTCAGCATCCATGTTTGTTTTTTGATACGTATATTTAAAAAAGGCTGCAACATTTTGATAGCTTAGAAATATGCACGCAGGCAAATTGTGAAATTGTGTAGATATTAAAACTGTTCCAGGAATTTGGCAGATCTCATAAGGCATATTTAAATAAGAATGATGTGCTGCATTATATACTATATATAATATTTGATTAAGCAGACGTGTTGCAATCGAGTACAGTTAGAATTAGGCATCAAGGTGGCCTGGTATTTCCTGATTCATTATCTGCGCATGCAAATATTGGATGGCAGCTTTGTTGGTCATCAGCGTCACTGTTTCACATTGTTGTGAAGTTCTCACTTTCTAGGTCTCTGGTCACGGTCAGCGACAGACTGCGATAGAGACAGAGAGAGAGAGAGAGCGAGACAGTGAGAGAGAGAGTGAGTCAGAGGAAAAGAGCTGGCAAATCGTTCATTTGATACACAGGAAAGAAACAATGCTAAAGACAAAGGTACATAGAAATTAAAAACTGTAAACTGCAGTTCGTCAATGTGTGTGTGTGTGTGTGTGTGTGCGACAATGTCATCCTTGACTTCATTAAATGGCATGTGTTGCTGCCGCTTAACTGTGAATGTGTCGGTGTCTGTGCTGTGCTTGTAACTTTATCTCGTGCTTAAGATAACCACATTTATATAATTGCTATGTGGCTGCCAATACCCTGTAATCGAGCACCTTGCGCATGGCCTGCTCGACTCAACACTGTTTGCAGGGCATCTGCTTGGCCACTGATTGACAAGTGAGAAAGCTACAGTCGAGAGTGCTCGACTGTGAGATACCCGTCATCCGTTTTGTGAGAATGCAAAACACTTATACGAGTATTTCAAAAATATACCGGAAAGTTTATTTGGTTTGATACTATAACACACTGACCTATTTAATTGTTTCTTGCATAACTTCTATGTTTTTCATCCGATCTCAGCCAAATTTTTAAAAATCACTTCGATACAAATATCTATTATTCTGTGTACCTCAACCCATGATGCATGAAATTAATTAACCTCTTTTATTGTTTTTTTCGATTTGAGGGGGTGGAAAGGGCGTGGTCAAATTCTAAAACAAACTTAATCTGCGAGCAGTAATAACAAGCTCTAGGCCTTATAGTCTCAGAGATCTAGGTGTCCATACAGAGATACAGCCAGACGGACACGGCTATATCGTTTCGGCTGTTGACACTGATCAAGAATGTATATATGATACACATGTATATTCTGTTACACACATTTGCTATGGGTAGCGGGTATAAAAATGGGGCACGGATGTGAATCTCGCTGGTTTTCTGATTCTCTGATTCTGTGGTTCTGTGATTCTGTGATTCTCTGGTTCCTAATCTGCGCATCTCGAATGACTTCATAATATGTTTTTATTATTTTATATGCCTGATGACTGGCCTGTTCTTTGCCCTTGTTGTTTGTTGTGCCTTCCAAATGTTTATTTATAGTGGTACAAATGCAATGTAATCGTCGCATCGTCGCCGCCCACAGCGCTAAATTCTAAAGCTCCACAACACAAAAGCACAAGTTAAGTTGAGTTTTTTTTTTTTCTGCTTGCCTGCGTTGAGCGCTTCCTGAAGAATCCGCTCAAAGACGAAAGACGCGAGGCGCGAGGCGCGAGGCGCGAGAAGGAGAAGGAGAAGGAGAAGGAGAGAAAATGAAATGAATTGAAATGAAATCAGAACCGAAATGAGATCTGCTGTATAAATAAATGATGCGAGTGCACAGTGTGTGTGTGTGTGAGTGTGTGTGTGAGCTGAATGCTCATGCGCTGATGTAACCCATGCTCAAGTGTTTGCTTAGCTTCCCATTGTGTGTGTGTGTGTGTGTGTGTGTGACCGAGTACAATTAAAAGTGTGTGCAACTGTAAAGTGCATTTCTATTTACAGTTTACGGGCAGCTTTGACGCTTTGTTGTCATTGTTGTTCTTAACATTCGCCTTCGTTTTCGTTTTCGTCTTCGCCTTCGCCCCCCCCCCCGGTCCCCTCCCGCCGCATCTCACGCCCATTCACTATTCTCAGCACACAAAGCTGCGACTCCGACCATGGGCAAAAAAACTGACAATGCTTGGCATTGCTTTTGCCTTTTCTTTTGCTTTTGCCTTTGCCTTTTCTTCTGCTTCCTTCGTTTTCCCTTGATGGGAATTCTAAAGCTAGACTTGCAGTATAAAATATCAACAATTTATTAATACAACAAGCTCGTTCTTGTTTATATTTATATTTGTTTACTCACAATGAGATGGCTTCTGTTAATGTTGATTTCTTTCATTTTATCTGCTTGACGAAAATTAAATTTATACGAAAATAAAAGTTAAAATCAAACAACATTTCTGTTTTAATATACTTGTTTTCAAAGTAACAAAATATTAAATAAACTTCCAATTATGATTAAAGGTTGAAATAAATTATTTCATTTTATCTACCTTACGAAAATTTCATTTTTAAAAAGTCTCATTATAAATATGCACTTTATTTTATATTTCTTTTACTTTCCTTTCGATTTTCTTATATTTTGTTACCACAAAATTATTCGTATTTTCTTTATTTAATATATAGATTATCAGATTAAACTTTCATTATGAGAATGCACTTCAATTGAAATCTTTTAAAATGATTTATTAATTATTTTGAATTTTGAATATGAAATGTTGTTCATTAATTAAGTTATATCAAATAAAACTCGCATTATAAAGAATGCACATCAATAACATTTAAATCAAACAAACTACGTTTCTAGAATATGAAATTACACTCCCATCTTGAAAATTCACTTCAAATACATTTTTGTTAAATGTTTATTTTTCCATTTACTTGCATTTTTTTTTTAAGAACAACTATCCTACCGACATTTAATCAGTTTTTATAATTGAAAAATTATAAATATAAAATATTTGTAAATTTTCTTGAATACGAATACTTTTATTTCAAATTGATTAAGTTTTGTATTCCTTTGGCGACAAGTATGAGGGAATTTACCTGAACTCTTCTGAGTGGGGCAGCTTCAAATGCTTCCAGGAATTCTTAACGGTCTCTTGGCGAATTCTTCAAATTTAGCTTTTATCATTAATTTGTAGAGTGAGTTTTGTTCGCAGCTCCGATTGCAGCATAAATATTTATTCCGCGAATCGGCAAATTGAACGAAATGCGCTTTAACAGCTGTTAGGCGAACAGTTTACGGCGCTGTTAACTGTAATATTATATAGTCGAGGGGGCACACAAAGTGTCAACTTGCAGCAAGTTGCAACTGCCAAAAACCGTTAAAAGAGTCTTTGGCATTGTTCGTTGTGCGTTACACTTGTATGTATGTTTGTTTGCGAGGCGAGTGTGTTGACAACAAACTCCACATTTCAGGGCCAGGCGGCAGCTTCTCGCATTGTGCCACCAAATTAAAGTGCAACATGTGGAGTGGAGTGGCAACCCTTTAGCAGCCTCGCGGCGGCAAGCTTGGGTAACAATATCTGCAGCTCTATCTGTATCTGTATCTGTAGCTCTCAACTGCGAGACAGACAGAGAGGGATAACGAGCTGCGTGCGTGTGTGTGTGTGTGTGTGTGTGTGAAATTTGATGCTTGGCCCATTAACAAAAATGTCAAAATGCCATTGGGCATAGACCACGCCCACGTGCGCAGAGTTAAGGGGGGGGGGGGGGGCGGTGGGAAGGTAAAAGGGGGTCTCAGTGTCGAGGCACGTAATTTGCTTGCTGCGAGACGCGTGCGAAATGCCAGGAACACAGAAGGAGACGAGGGGAACGTGGCTGATTACAAGAAGTTTTCTATATATACATATATACATATAGTATATATACTTGGTTTTGTTGTTATTTTATTATTCGCAATGAGATTTGATTTTGTGCAAAATGTAGAAGAACGCAACTTTTTTGTTGCCTGTTGTGCCATTTTCCATTTTCCGTTTTCCGTTTTCCGTTTTCTGTTTTCCATTTTTTCGATTTGGCAGACAGGCTCATATAATGTTTAGCTGATTAAATACGTGACTTCATTCGCCAGTTGACAAGTTCATTTTGTTGCAGTCATCGTGGCTTAAAGTTGCAGTTGGCCACAGCTCAGTTAGCCAGCCAGTCAGTTAGTCACACCAGAGACTATAAATATGTCAAACGGCAACAAGCTAACTATGAGCTACAAGATACTTTACTTTATCTGTCATATTTCACATGCAAATTTATGCAGCCGTGCAACGCGCGACTCCCAAGAACTGGGCGCTGGCCAATCACAAATAAATCGATAAGTCGACGTATCGAATAGCGATCGAGCCAGCGATTGGCACGACTCGCACGCTGTCGGCCAACCTTGGGCGACAGATCTGATCTGGCGATCGAAGATGCCAATGGCAATGCCAAGCTCGAATACTCAGTTCAGTGGCAGCATCTTGGCCACATAGTTTTTGACAGCAAACAATGACAATGACAACGACAACTTGTTAAGACGCGCAATTAATTGCTTAACCATAAGCAGCAGCAGCAACAACAACAACAGATTGTGACAAATGTTTGGCACGTGTATCTGCAACACTTGATTCACAAGCCATTATGAGTGCACTTAGCACACCCTGTAAAGTCCCAAAGGGCCAGCTGCGATTGCATCAACCGACAGCTGCACTTAATGCATTGTATATTTCAATACCAAATACAATTTGAATAGTTGTTAAAAAGCAGCAACATCAAATTTTGCAAGCAAACAAATAAAATGGTTAGAAAGTATCATTTATTTTTTTGTATAACTTTTATTTTGAAATAAGCAGCATGAAATATGCAATTTAAATGCGAAATATAATTTGAATAGTTGACAGCAATAAAATATAATATATGACAAGTTATATTTATTGATTCAAAGAACAAATTCAATACATTCAATAACCAATTTTGCAACATAAATTTTTTTATTTAAACTCGATTTTTTATAGACAATATAGGGAATTAAATATTATTGAAATATATATCTTAATTGGTTTGGGTGCAAATATTTGGTTATTGTTGCGAATTAATATTTATTTAAAATATAATTTTACTTTTTACTTACTTCTAAAAGTGTAGAATAATTATATATTATTTGTGTATATTTAGGATTTGTGAAGGGTTTATTGTTATATGTAGGTGCATTTTAGTTTGATATAATTTTTATTTAAAGTTTTGTTATCGCCATTTCTAGAGCATCAGTCAGTTGGGCATTACATTTGTGCATCATATCATGTTGTCTTGGCCTTATGCAAATCGCGGCCCAGCAGCGACAACGCCAACAACGTTGACTTGACTGACTGACTGACTGACTGAGTGAATGACTGACTGACTGACGGACTGACTGACGGACTGACGGGCTGAGTGACTTACCGACTTGCATGACAAACGACAAGCACAGCGAGGAATGAAATGAATTTACGAGCGCATTGCAGATAGCGCATAAAGTATCTCATAGATACGCCGCATGCCGTGCTCGACTCAACTCAACTCAACTCAAGTCGACGCAACGCAACGCAACGCCATGCAATACAATGCCGCTCAGCTTGTTGCATGCCACAAAATCTATATATTTATTTTGCGGCGCGTTTTGATTTCGCAACGATTCAAACGATTCACGAATCACTCGACGGCACTCAACCGAAATGTTCTGGCAAAAGGACGCGAAGGAGCATTGCTGCATAAATTACGTATTTGTATCTACGAATTGAATTCGAATCTACGCGATGCGTTTGCATCTCGAGCCACACCTGGTAATTGCATCAATTACAGGGTATTTGGGACGTTCACAATCAATGCTGCGCCTCTCTCGGCCGCAACGAGTTTACTGGGTTACAACGCGTGCTGAAACCTTCCCCTCTCCCCCCTTCTGTTACCCTCCTACACCCGATCATGTTTCCCCATTGCAATTGCTAAATTACGCCAAGAATTTTAATCGAGCGTCAACGATAAATGACAGCGACGTCGTCGTCATCGTTTTCAACAGCTGCTCGAAGCGCGAAGATTGCGCGATCGACGCTCAAGATGCTCTAGCAATTGGAGGCGACGTGTGTGTGGAGGGGGGGGCGTGGCACTCTTCTTATTTTTGCCCCGTTTGCAATTTGTAATTGCAATCTTTGCCTTTGCCTTTTGCCGCGACTTGACATCATCGGCATCGCCATCGCCATCGGCAGCTGCTGCGGTGGCCAACGCTTGATGCAAATGCTGGCTTGATGCGTTTGGCAGCAGCATTAGCATCATAAGTTACGCGTGCCAATGCAAATGCCATTTTCCCTCCCCCATCCCCGAACCCATCACTCAATCCCCATTCCCATTCCCATTTCCATTTGGATCTCGCTGCCACAAAAGTGCCGCCGTTGAGTTTGAAATGTGGTCAGCCAAAGTCTATAAAATCTGAATGAATTTCATACAGAAATGCAGCGGCATTAATATGCAGTCCGAAATGGTTGGTTTGCTGCAGAGCGAGCGACATTCATAGCATACCCTGCACTTTGCACACCTCAAGCGGGCATGCTCGACCTGCTGAGTCTAATTGCATGCTGCTCTAATTGCGAATACAAATGGTATTCACATTGTGAGTGCACAGCGAGTGTTGTGTATTCATGAATCAATCGAATCGATTTCGTTCGAAACTGTGTTCGATACGATCAAGGCATATGACGAAGGCAATTCGACATTAATCAAATATTACTTGAATTATTATTGTAAACTAATAATATTTAGTAATTTGCACTTTAGAGATATTAGTAATATTTCATTAGTTATTTCGTCAATAAATCAAGTTTTATTTACAAATAGTTTCTAAACATTTATTTTACAAACAATCAATTTAATTTGAAATTATAAATAATTAATATCAATCAATAAAACTTAAAATGCATGATATTTTATTATGACATATTATTTTAATAATAAATCAAATAATATTTGAAAAAATTCGAAATTAGAAATATTAAATAATTTGTTTCATCAATCAATGAAATATTATTAAATTCGAAATCATTATAATGATTATGTCAAGAAATCAAAAATATTAAGACATTTATTTTTTAAAGATAAATTACAAATATTTTACAATTCAATTGGTCCATCAATCAAATAATATTTAACTCGAAATGCAGAATTAATAATACTTCAATATTTTTGTATCAAATTTTAAATGAATCAAATATTATGAAGTTTGAAATAAGAAATGAATGATATTTTCGACACACAGAAATGCACAATTTGAAAACCAATTTAAAGTGATTTCCTAGCTTAATTTGTGATTCGCTGCTCACCATTCAAATGCATATTGCGACTGCATTTAATTAGAATATTCACATGCATGAGTAGTACTCACAAACACTCAGACTTAGACTCAGACTCACACTGATAACCATGACGACACTCAAAGTGTTTGCCGGCTGAGATCACGACTCTGCAGAGTGCAGATGCAAGTGCGAGTAGTATTCATGAATACATGGCATCATAGCTGAGTGATTTTAGATATGAATCACATGCAGCAGTAACTGAGGAAAAGGGGCGGGATTTTTTGGAGGGGCGTCGAATAGAAATTTGCGGTCAGGGCAACAAATATTTGGCCACAAATTGTTATTATGATGGTTGTTGTTGCCTGCCGTCGATGTTGCTGCTGCCGTCGATGTTGCTGCCGCCGTTACAGTTACAGTTGCTGTTGCTGTTGCTGGCGTTGCGTGCAACGCGCGTCATTCGCGATGATTAATGACAATTTTTCGGACGAGCCATGTCCGTGTCCGTCCGATGCTATCTCTCTCGCTCTCGCTTCAGTTTTTGACGTCTCTGCGGCCGATAATATTTAATTGCCCAGCGATATATCACAAGATAGCAGCAACAACAGCTCCACATTCAACGGGGTTGTAGTTAAGAGTGGCGGGGCAGAGGGGAGGGAGAGGCGTGTGCTCAAGACTCGTGAATTAAATAATCTACAATGTGAGGCACATATATTTGCATTAATTCGCTGCATTCGCAGTCCAAAGTGAACTCATAAAGCAGAAGCAGACGGAAATCAGGAGGCAGGCATCACGCATACGCCATGTTGTGTTCTGTTGTGCAAACAGACGATAGACAGACAGACAGACGGACGGACGGACGGACGGACAGACAGACAGCGACTGTGAACTGTGACTCTGTTTATATTTAGCCAATTTGAAACCACGCGGCATTAATTGTTGTTGTTGTTGTCGGTTTGTTGTCGGTTGTTGCTGCGGTTTGGCTTTGGTTTTCGGCTTCGGCTTCGGCTTTACCTTTGCCAACCGCAAAAGTATTTAAGAAAGTTGGCAAAAACTTGCGCTTCGCCTGCTCTCGGTGCCTGGCACACGCTGACACTTTTACTTTGTCAAAGGTGCAGCAGGAAGGGGCAACAACCAACAACCAACAACCAGCGACGACGACAACCGCAACAACAACAGTCGAGCAACTTCTTCAATTTGATTCGCTCTCCTTTTTTTTTTTTTTCAATCGAGCTGCGAAATTACAATTGTTTTTTTTCGTAGCTGCAACTGGACTGCGTCCTCATTGGGGCAAGGGGGCAAGGGGGCAAGGGAGGGGTGAAAAGGGTGCAGACAGGAGGGGGAAAGTTGGCCTGGCCACAATGATAAATTTATTTAATTTGCCATAAATTGCTCAAGTAACTAAGACGACGCACGCAATGTCGTGGCAGCAACACTAGACCTCACCCCTCGCTGGGCCAAAGTTGTTGTTTGTTGTATGCAAAACAAGGCAGAAAAATTAACGTTTGTCACATTGCGCAGGGAATGCGACAAATCAGTGGCAACAACAACAGCCAGACAGACAGACAGACAGACAGACAGACAGCAAGTTTGTTGCACACACGCGTGTCGAGCGATTTCATCGATCGGCCAAAAAGCGAAAATTTCGCTGCGACTTTCGGGCCAACAAGTTGCCAGTTGTCTGCTCGACAAGTATTTATGCAATGTTTACATTGTGTGTTAATGCCTATGTCTCTTCACAGTGTCCACTTGCCACTTGCCACGTTGCCCCGTTGCCTGCTTGCCACCGCTTTCTAAGCAAACAGTGGCACATGCAAAGGCGCACTTAAAAATGCAGACGCCACATAATTGTTGTGGTGCCTCGGCGCGTCCTTTTCGCTTGCCACACTGACAACTGAGCGAGCATTTGACACGCTTTCGGCAGCAGCGGCAGCAGCACTGTGTGCAACTTGCAACTTGCAACTTGCAAGCAACTTGCAACCAGGCCACCTTTTTGGCCGAAAAAACCGCCGGCTAATGACTCATTAAATAACGCGCTCGCGGCGTTGTTGCAGCTGCCTTGACTGCGGCATGCTCTTCTTCACTTGCCACATGCCGCATGCCGCATGCCCCCGCGCTCCGTGCGGCAAGTGTGTGTGCATATTCATGAGCTTGCGACGTGAGCAGCTTCGTGTTAAGCGGCCATTTTGACGTTGCCTGCCGCTTGCTGAGCGGAGCGAGCGAGAGAGCGACGCTTAGAAAGAGCCAGACTGCACTTGAATGACAATGAGTGTGTATGACTATGAGTATGAGTATGAGTATGATTATGAATATGAATATGACAATCAATCAAGCGGCAGCGTCATTCGAACTCAGCTTGAGTTCGTTTGCTCAAGCAACACGACAGACACTTGACATGCATTTGTGGCAAGTGGCAAGTGGCAAGCTCGAGCCAGGGCATAATATTAACTGATTCACTTAATGTAATGGCTTCAATTTGTGGCATTCACGACTCCAGCCCAAATGATTCACTTCGGTTGGCATCATAAATGTCACCTGAATGCGGCTTGAATCATTTGTCAATCACTCTGAATTGCAGCTGCAAGCAAACAAATCATGTGTCTGTGAATCAAATGAATGCGAAATGAAAACCAAATGTTTATTTCATTTCATTATGGAAAAATACATTTACATATTGTGTTTCTTAGAGCAACTAACATTTATATTTTATTTACTTTCCTTGTCGTTTCGTCTGCTCTTCGCTCTATCACATATTCAAACTTGATGTTATATTTCATTTGTATTTCAAGCCCTTATGCAATTACAAGTATTTACGATTTCATATTTATTTCACACTATAAAGAAAACTTCATATTTATGCATAAATTTTGTCATTAATGTTCACTTTAGGTTACCCAAAAAAAGTAATTTCTTTATTTTAAAAGGTAGTAACAGATAATTACAATTGAACAATATGCCATTATAAAAGTACAATTTGTTTTCCCAATTAAACGTCAAGTGATAATCATATTTCGATTCAGATGAAATTGAAATTAAATTGTGCTTTTCTATTTGGGCGTCAAGTAATAATTTCGGTTCAGCTAGAAAAACTAGTTTAACAATTTTAAAAAATATATTGAAATGCTTATTTAAATTGATGAGATGTTTTCAAAGACCCGAACAATCTGTTTTTTAGCTGCAAGCTGAAAAGCTGAGGCAGTTGAATAAATATATTATATAGCGTTGATTATATTGACTTAGTTTGCAAACATATCAAGATATTTAATTCAAGATGTGTTAAATGGATGTTCTTGGCTGCCCACCTGACTTTTTGCTATATGCGATTGGTGTTGTTGCAGCAATTATTCATTGGTTTGGATGGGCGATGCGTTGCAAGATGGTTTTGCGTTGCGTCTGTTCAATTTCCGATAAGCCCTTCGTGGAACTCTGGCCAAGTGAAGTTATTGAAATTATGCAGACACATGTGTCGCATTGACGCGACATCAAGATCCTTCGCACACACACACACACACACACACATCATTACAGTTACAGTTACAGTTACAACTACAGTTTGTGTTTGCCGTTTTGAGGTCTCTTCCGCTTGGCGTAAAAATGTTGCGTATACGCGACGTGAAACGCACGGAAATCGATTAGACATGACGGCAAATGTTTATCGCTTATAGTTTCTGGCTTAATTAATGCGAGAGAGAGAGAAGGAGAGAGGGAGGGAGAGAGAGAGAGAGGGGCATACTAATAACCGTTTTGCATGGCTCGGGCATGAAACTTTGGCGTTGCCAAGCGGCCTTTAAGCCAACTTTAAAGCGCTCGCAGGACACTTGGTGGCATGAGAAAAGGGGCGGCGACGGAGGGCGTGTCTGTTGTGCACTTTGCGACGAATAAGCGAGTTAATGAGTCGATCACAGCAGCGCAGAGCGAGTGCTTGAGTGGTTGAGTGGGTGAGAGAAAGAGAGCTGCTAACGCTAACGAGCAATAATCAAATCAAAATACTTGCGATTATTACAAAATGACAACAGCAACAACAACAACAACAATGAAGCAGCCCAAAAGCTGCTGCGAAAAACGCTTTTTAACGCCTGTCGCGGCAGCAGCAGCAACAACAACACACGTCGATTTTTTGAGTTTTTTGTTGCGGGAGCTGCTTTGCATTTTCTTTTGTATATACCCTGCAAGCAGACACAGCACTACAGCGGGCATATTAGACTGACATTTAAATTGAAAATATTTATTTATATTTATTAAAATATATACATATTCATAATATTGATTTTGTCTGCTAATCGCAGTTCTTCAATATTAAAAATCAATAAATTAAAAATATAATAATTGTATGCAATGACTTACATTGAATCATTTCAATTTAATTAATTTAAATGTATGTGGAGCATTTGCAGCTGAAGCTTCACCTACATTAATATTTCTATATTCATTATTCTATGAAAGCTTTTTTCCCATTTTTTGATAATATAAAATAAATTGTTGCTTAAATCTTGAATTCAAACGGACATTATTTCAAGAAAAATTGATGCAAATAAAAGCAAAGCAAAATGATTTGTTTTCAGTAGTAAATATAAAGTAAATAATTGAAGAAATTTGTATATTTGATATTCTATAAATAAGTAAGAATGTAAATAAATGTCAAGCCTCCAAGCAATTCCAAAATTGCCTGCTTACAGAGCAGCTTGCCGTCGAGCATTCAATCTCTCAGCTCTCCGTCTAACGATTCATATTTTGTGTCTTTAATTTTGTTCCATCTGCGCTCTACTTGATGCCGCAAAGTGAAAATTGTGCTGCTGCTGTGGAGTCGAGCAGTCGCTGTCAGTTGTAGCTAACCCCGTGACCCATCAACCCATGAACCCCCCATCGAATCCATCGCCACCCCATGTTCCATGTTGCGCCACTCAACTTTGTTTGTTTGCGGTTTCGACTTGTGCGCTTTTACGTTTTCCATGCGCCGCGTATCAATTATCGTCTCGAATTTAGTACCAAGCAAAACCAGCAACAGCAGCAGCAGCAGCAGGTATAAAAATGTGTGTGAGTGTGTGTTTGAAGTTCAAGCAGCTGCCAAATCATTCACTGGCACTCAACTGATTCACTTGCAACTCAGCTGAGCGCCTGTTGACAAGCTCTCATTTCAAGACCAAGAGAGAGAGACAGAGAGAGAGTTGAGGCTGAGACAGAAGGTCCAACAAGCAACCCGATACTTCAGGTCTTTCTATATTTGGCTCTCTCGGTGTTTGTCCAGGCAACAGGCGAACAGCAACCAAATGTTGCAACCAAGTGATTCGCATTAGCCTGTTGCCTGTTGCCTGTTTTGTCTGCTGTCTGCTGTCTGCTGTTTACCCTTTGTTATTATTGCTGTTGCAATTGGCCAATTTTGTGTTTATCCTTTTTTTTTGTTGTGTGTTTGTTTGCAACCCAGCTCAAACTAACAAAAATTGAGCATTTTGTTTTCGGTTTTTGCGGATTATAAATGCTGCACGTAATTTGTTTACCCAATGTCCAAAAGGCATCAAACGAGCCTTTGGCAAATAGCTCAGCTTCCGTCTGTCTCGACTGCTGCCAGCATAACATAATTGGAAGCCTCTCACACTTTATACCCAGCACCCAGAGCGCCGAATGCTGCATGCAACACAGCATCCGACAACATCATGAAACGAACAAGAACGTTGCAATATTTATCAGTTTCTTTTTCGCACTTGGACAAATACTATAAATGTGGATATTTCTACATTCAGATTTGCTTTGATAATGTGAAATTGATGAGACAATTATGAATTTATAATATATCAAAAAGTTTTTCGAAATAGTACTACAATTTAAATGAAAATATTTGAGAATGAGCTTACAAAGAAATGCCAAGTTTACAAATATATAAACAATCAAAAAGTGCTCAGACAAATTATCACTTTTATCACAATTTTAAATTTACAAAATTCTAAACAATCAAATGTGTTCAGACATTGCTTTAATATTTAACCAGAAAATATCTTATAAAGTTCAATTTTGATCTCAAACCAAATTTGATGTTTACACATAAATCGCAAAATTCAAAAAGTGCCAACAGACTTGCAATATTTGAGTATATAGAAACCAATTGATAAATTATAATTTCTGGTTTTTAAAAATGCTATTTATGACATGAATATGAAGAGTATCTGCGAGTCGAGTCGCGATTCGTCGTCGAGGTCGAGCATTGCTAGTCGCATTTTCGGTGGCTGTTGTCGGCTGATGAGATTGGCAGCCAAATCCGGCAGCTGCCATATGTTGGCCATTATTGAATCTTTAATGTCAATAAGCAAAACCTTTGTTTCATTTCGTTCCCTTCTCACCTGCTCACCTTTGGCACCTTGGCTTCACTTTTGTCGTTGTTTTTGTTTGTTTTGCCTGCAATTTTAGTTGCATACTTTGAGGCGCCGCATTGCGCCGCCAAAAACGTTGAGCGAATCGCAAACGAAATTGTCAAACTGCAGTTGGTAAGACATGGGGGCGTGCCAATTGCGGCACAGACAAACTTCCCATGTGGCTGACATGCCGACAAAATAATAATAAGAAAACGCTTTCGCCAGCTTCGTGTTGAAAATTGCGAGCGAAGCAAAGCGAATCGAAACGAACCGAAAAAAAAATAAACTTTGGCGATTTGTGAGCGCCCAAAAAGTAGTTAAAGTTGGCGCTGCAGTTAACCACGATGACGACGACGACGGCGGTGAAAACGACAATTGTGCATTTATGGCGGCCAATGGCCCCAATGAACCCCAACAACCAAATACCAACTCTTTCAATCCGAAACGCTAATAAAAACGAAAATCATAGCAAAATGAAACAACACAATAATGAATAATTGGGAAGAGCGCGAAGAAATTTGTGAAAATAATTACAATTGTCTTCAAATTTCTCGCCTCTTTTTTACACTTTGTTATAATAACAATTGTGTTCAAATTGCAAGTAAAAATTAACTTAAAAATATACATATATTCTTTGAATATTATTATGCAAAATCAGATATTCATTATGTACGTTATAAATTTATTTTATTTTACCATCCCTATTTCTCGTTATCTTTGGAATAACAATTATGTTATCATAAAATTGCATTTGGAGAAATGTAAATATTTTTGTATTGCCCAAAAACATTTATGTGTGTTTATTAATCAAATTTAAAAAAATTATATTATGTTTCATATTTATGTTGTTATCAAAACTACAGACGTTCTAATTCGACGATTGACAAATTTTATTTTGGTAACAACAAACATGAATTTTGTTTGAAATTTATTGAATTTTACAATTCCAATTACGCGTCTCCATTTTACATCTTTGGAATAATAACCATTATCTGCAAATTGTTATTAAAAAAATATGAATATTTGTCCCCAATGCTTAGGTGTAATTATGAATTATAATTCTATTTTGTTTGGCAATATAAAATTACACCTTTCCAATAATTACAACAGTGTTCAAATTGAAAAATATACATACATTTTTGTATTTAATTTTGATATTGATAATCAATGTTAATAATGTACTAAGTTTATGTTATTTTTCGATACCTTTGCAATTGCATTAAGTTGTTTTGTTGGGCAGCTAACAAATCTAATTGTTGATTGTGACAACAGCGTTTTATAAAACTTAACTTAAAGCTGCTCTGATTACACTTGAGCTAAGTGCCACGCCCCCGTCCTCGTCCCTGTCCCCATCCCCTTTCATCCGGCTTGCTTGTTCTGTCTTCAGTCTTTGCTTTTAATTAGCCGTTCTCAGATCTCGCTCTCCACATTTCTCTCTCTCTCTCTCTGACTCTCTGTGTTTCGCTGGTCTGCGTTGACGCCCCTTTTCTACCACTCGCTTTGTGTGTGTGTGTGTGTGTGTGTGTGTGTGTGTGTGTGTGTGTGTGTGTGTTATGTTGCTTGTTGCTTGTAATCAAATCCGCGTTGCTTGTCACTTTGTGCTGCATACTTTCGGGCGCGTCGAGGCCAAAGGCCAAAGAAAAGTGTGAAAAATATTTGTGAAAATGCTTAACTTAAGACCAGAGCCGGAGCTGTATGAAATTTTAGGCGTCCTGTCCAACAGCAACAGCTGGAGGTGGGAGGTGGGAGGAGGGAGGAGAGAAGCAGAAGCAGCAGTAGAAAAAAAGGGTTCAAAAAGGCAAAAACATGCACAGGAAACTGTGGCTAACGATGCCAAAGAGCCGAGTGGGGGAGGCGAAGCCAATGCGGAATGGGAAGCTTCAGTTAAAATTCGAATTCGAGTCGAGTCGAGTCGAGTCGAGTTGAATTGTTGTCAGGCTTATCAACTTATCAACAGAACACACAGAGACACCTAACAAACTTTTGCTTTCAAGTTGAAGCCAACAACGACAACGACAACGACACGAACTCGATGAAAAAGGGGAAGTGCTTGTTAAACTGCATCCGGTTGGAGGCTAATTGCACCATTGCCATGTCCAAAAATATACTCATGAATACTCAGCATACGAACTCGAGTGTGTTGCTTATGATTTTGTTATTGTTCTGATTGCAGAGTGCCATGCGAACGAGTTCAGATGCCTCAACGGCAAGTGCATTGAGGCCCGGCAACGATGCGACTTCATCAAGGATTGTCCCGATGGCGAAGACGAGGGCGAAGACTGCCGTAAGTAGATCACACAGATCACAGATCACTACCGCTCTATCTATGTATTTATGTATCTGAACTATCAGTGCTAAAACCAATACACACACACACACACACATATGAAGACTGACTACGTATACTTAATATTATTGGTAGACAGAACCCAACGAAAGCAAAGTGCTGGGCGTCTATGCGTAAACTAAGTTTGACTAAGCAACACAACTAGCCAGTAAGCTAAGCCCTTCTAGAGTTAATCGATAGTCGATAAATGATAACCGATAACCGATCAATGGTAACCGATAACTGGGCAATACCGTTCCCGACAGCGGTCTCCGAGCTCACCGCTTTGCTTGCGACAAACAATCATGCAATTGAATTAACAATTAACAGAATCCCAATGCTCGTAACATATTAACCACTAACCCATTACTTTTTTTGTATTATTTATCTCTCTCGCTCCCCCCACCCCTAACTGCGCTCCGCCTGCGGCCAACTAACAAATAAACCAATCAAACCATAACACCGCTCGCTATAACGCTACTAATCACACCATCAGCTGCCGCCTGCAGCAGCATGGAGTATCAATGTCGCGACGGCTCGCACTGCATCAGCGAGAGCCAGCGGTGCGACGGCCACGCCGATTGCAACAATGCCGACGACGAGGAGCACTGCGACGGAAGTGAGTATCGCCGAATCAATCAATCACACAATCATCCAATCACCCAATCACCCAATCACCCAATCAAATTCATTTTGAGCATCTACCACTCGATTCACTGGACTAAAAACAAAACTAACAAGCAATGTCAACTAGGCTTTTATTTTATAGAGACAATAGTATACTTCAATCAGTCAATCAATCAGCACATCTTCTTTTTATTTATTTAATTGAAGTGCCTTTTTAATACTTTTCACTTTATTTAAGAAAATAAGCGAAATATAAGTTGTTTTTAAATAAAGTGAAAAATAACCCTTAGATAGTTGCTTCAATCAATCAATCGAGTGATGCCAGCAAATTTTCTTTTATTCATTTAATTTCACTCATTTTTTAATAGCCTTAACTTTGTTTAGTTTGGCATTGAAGAAATTATTAAAGTTAAGAAATGCCATTGAGAAGAGCTAATTAGCCTCATAAGATTTCTTCAATCAATCAACCAGTTTTCATTCTGGCTGCACAGAATCTCTTTTTGTTACCCCAGTTATGTTCACATTATGCTTTTCACTATGGGAAATTATCAAAAGCTCTTCATTACTCAATGACAGAAATTCCATAGATGGAAATAAATCAAATTCAAGATCTCTTCTATGCAAATTGTATAAAGTAGAATTTTATTTTGATTGGCATGCAGTAAATAGATTTACTTCACTGACATTATTATTATTATGCCAATGATTAGAATTTAATTTAAATTTAGTTGTTTTTTAACTGTCAGTTTGTTATATGTCAATATAAAAACACAAATTTGATAATTTATTACAATCCTCATCCGATGATCTCCATATCATTTAGTCCAGTGTCTAAGGTACTTGCACAATGAATCAATCAGCTGTCAATCACCACACAATCTGTCATCACTAAATGCTCTCCCAAAATGTTTTGCCCGTTATTTGAATTCTTGCTGCATTTGCCGCTGGTACAGTTGTGCCCAAGCTGCGCTACACGTGCCCCAAGGGCAAGTTCACCTGCCGCGATCTCAGCTGCATATCGATAGTGCATCGCTGCGATGGACGCTCCGATTGTCCGCACGATCGTTCCGACGAGGAGGGTTGCCGTATGTTCACAACAGCTTCCCTCGCTCTCACATCTCTTTTCTCAAGCTCTCTCTCTCTCTCTCCCTCTCCCTCTCTCTTTCGATTGTTTTTTGTTTTGTTTTGTGTTGCACATGCAGCCTGTCTGTACGACAAGTGGCAGTGCGATGACGGCACCTGCATTGCCAAGGAGCTGCTCTGCAACGGCAACATCGATTGTCCCGAGGATATATCCGATGAGCGCTATTGCGATGGTGAGTGTGCGAAAACAAACAAACAAACAAAACCACAAAATAAAACTGTGGCAGGTAAGTAAAAGGGGCGTCGACAACACGACACTGTTTCGCACTCGATTCTCTGCGGTCAGCCGCTGTCAAGAACTCTTCGAGAGCCCGTCCCCCCGTCAAAAACCTCCCCTTACCACAAGTGCATATCTAACGCCATTATCCCATCACTATTGACAATCGATAACAAACACTCACACCAACACACACACACACACATCGCTAACCACATGAATAACCCATCGAATCAGGTGGCTACGATGCCGATGATCAGTGCAAAGAGTTCACTGAATTCCGTTGCGGGAACGGTGAGTGCATTCCGATGCGTCAGGTGTGCGATAACATCTACGATTGTAACGATTACACAGACGAGCAGAGCTGCGGTAAGTGCCTGTCGCATCGATAACTCTCAACTTATCGATAATTGATTGTGTCTCTCTCTACTTTGTATTTGTGCTAAAGTTTTGTGTTCAGTATTTTTGCTTTCTGCTGCTCTCTGTGCGTGGTGATTAAATCTCTCTGGTGACTGTTTCTCAACACTTTCAGCGATTCGTCTTCTAAGTGTGTTCTACTCTTTGTCTTTCGCTCTCTCTCTCTCTCTCTTTCTCTGTTCCTCTGTCTCTGTGTCTTTATGCTTGCTTTTTACGTCGATAAACTATCGATCGCTTAGGCGTTTTTTGTGTGGTAGCTGTAATGCGTGTCAACTTGATAAGATTTTGATTTTTTTTCGTTTAACAAATTCCAATTTTATTTCTCTTCCTTCCAATTCGTCCCGAAAAAAAAATACCCGAAAATAATAATAAAACAAAATTGAACGTTTCTGGTTGTGGTTATCGAATGTGTCCAACCAACTTATCGATTAATTGCACGAAACTACAACAATTGCAAACAACTGCTGGACCAACGACAACGACCCAAATCAACCCATCAATTGGCTCAACTACAAAATTTGCATGAACTCAAAAAACAAAACCAAAAACAATATTTCTAACATCCCAAATCCGTGATCGATAAATGTCAAACGGCTTTGCATGCGGTGATCGACCAACCAACCAATTCCTCCTCCTCCTCCTGCTCCTTCTCCTTCTCCTCGTAATCAATGCATGCGGCTAACAGACTTGAACGACATCAGCGATCTCGACACCGTCGACGAGGACGGCATCATACGAAACTATGGCGATCACGGCGGCGATCGGCGTCGCCCGCCGCCGCGCATCGGCCACGAACGCGACCAAGATCGTCACGACACCGACGAGGGCCTCAACGAGCACGACGCCCGCGACTACACGTTGTATTTGCCGAACGAGCGCTACGACAAGGCGACCGCCCAGAATCCGTGTGCAGCGAATCAGTTCAGGTGCCGCAACAACGTGTGCATTCCGCTGCACCTGCGCTGCGACGGCTTCCATCACTGCAACGACATGAGCGACGAGGACGACTGCGATCGCTATCGTCCGTCGGTGACGACGCGCGGACCTCAAACGCGGCGACCGCCGGCGACTCAGGCGCCCGTCTATCCCTGGGCAACGGCGGGGCCCGATGCGCTAGAGCGTCAACCCACCACCACAACAACAACAACAACTCCGCGAACAACAACGCCAACAAGTCGCATCACCACTAACCCAATTCCAACAACAATAACAACAGCAGGAGCAGCGAGTAGGTTTTAAAATAGAGCAAGACAACAATTGTGTTGCATACTTTTCGGGTGCTGGTGATATTTCTCTCTCTCTCTCTCTCTCTCGCGCGCGCTCTCTTTGTGTGTGTGGGGAATGTGGGGAAAATAAGAAGAAGAAGAAGAAGAACATAGTGCATGCCATGTGAACATTGAAAGTTACTTAAGCTAGAGCTAGTTATAAAGTTAAACGTTTAATTTAGCATTTAATGTTATGTTATTCTATAATTTGCATTCTATTTTTTGTATAATTTTAATTGATGCCGCACACACACACACACACACAACAACAACACATCAACACTCACACACACACACTCTGTCTCTCTCTTGCATACTCTCACTGTGTATCTCTTTCTCTCTCGTTTTATGTTTTGTATGTGTTCACCTCGTATCATTATAAATATGTCCCGCCTCCGCCACGCCCCCGCACATACACATATCTATCACAACATACACAACACCATTTAGCCAGCTCATCATTGCCATCATTGCCATCATTCCAATCATTGCCTTCGTTGCCACCTTTGGCCAGCAATTGCCTCGAAAACATTGAATTCGCGTGCCACAATCGCGATTGCATTTCAATTGAGAGCGTCTGCGATGGCATCGCCGACTGCGGCCAGCATGAGGACGAGGATTATTTGCTGTGCAATTGCAGCAGCGACCAGGTGAGTTCGTCACCCCTCACACCCCTCACACAATTCGCCACACACACACACACACCCAACGAATATTGCTGTTGCTCATTTTTACATTGTGGCCACACGTCGCTGCAACCTGCTCCCCCTCCTCCTTCTCCACACACAGTACAAATGTCTGCGCGGCGGCGGTTGCATTCCCAAGACTCAGGTCTGCGATGGCAAATCTCAGTGCCGCGATGGCAGCGATGAGAGCACTTGCCGTAAGTACTCAAGAAGCATTCTCCTTTCCGCTTTCCGCTGTCCGCTTCCCCATGCATGCGCTTGAATAATCGAAACTCACCACACGCAAATTCACCACGACTTGACATTTCTAGCAGTCGCTTCTATACTCATGGTATCTTTCGAAAAGCATTTCAATCGATTTACATTACAAATGATTTAACTAATATTTTGTTTATTTATTAAGATACTATTCGACGAGTAAATTATTGATTTTAACTACCTAACAAAATCTATTAACATTTTTAGATTATTTTTGCAATTAATTTAATAATTTATAGCAATAAAAATAATACCCAACAACGAGTACGAAACTTAGTCTTTGACTCGTTACATAATTAAATTAACTTTATTATGCCATTCAACTGGTCAATTATAATTATAATAATCATAGGCATATTTTTAACCTGAATTTTTTGTAAAGTTTATGGTTTTTGTGGAGTAGCAAAGCCAAACGATTATTTATTTAGTATTTCTCAGCAGACAATGCGGTATTTTTGTTTGGTATTTTCTGGTTAACAATTACTCACAACATACATTTATATCGCTTTGGTCTGCACTGCCAATTGCCAGCGAGCAATTGTTTTTAGTTGTAGAATTTCCATGCCGCTAACTGTACTCTCTCTTCTCTTTTTCCACGCTACCAACTGTGTTGAATCGCCGTCTCTCTCTCTCTCTCTCTCTGTTCTGTCATGCTCTCCTATACATTCTCTCTGTGCTGATATCCGCCACATACACCACCACCAACAACAACAACAAACAACATGAACAACAAACAACACATCATCATACGATCATAAAAACAAATCATGTCCCGCCCAGACTTCCATGCCAAGTTCAATCTGAGTCGCCCGGTCGTCGAGTGCATGTCCTTTCAGTATCAATGCGGCGACGGGAGTTGCATCAGTGGCTACAAGCGTTGCAACGGCATCACGGACTGCGCTGATGGCGCCGACGAGTACAATTGCCTGATCAACTACGACGACACGAACTATGGTAGTGCTAAAAGCTGCTTCTTAGGCCTCCCACGCCACATACATATATCTTACATTTGTTTTATCTTTTCATCACTCACACAAACACACATACACAACATTCACTTGGCTTAGATCTAGACTCTGACCCAGACTTAGATAGCAACAACGGCAATGGGGACGATGGCAATGATCCATTGAATGAGTGCGATCTGTATTATTTTGAGTGTGACTTGGGCCAGTGTATTCCGCTAGAGAAGAAATGCGATGGCTACCCGGACTGTCAAGATGAAACCGATGAGCTCGACTGTCCGCCCTTCACAGGTAAACAATTCACACACCCACACACACACCCACACACACACACACACACAACCACACTCACAGAGGCTGGCTAACAACAAATTGGATATTGTGTCAACTGTAATCCCTAACACCATCCACCCCACAAAACACTCACCCAACGTGTGTGATCGTGATCACTTTTGCAGAGCATTGCCTTGAGCACGAGTTCGAGTGCGACGACTACTGCATAACACGCGATCAGCTGTGCAACGGCATTGCCAACTGCAACGATGGCAACGACGAGCGTAACTGTACCTTTTGTCGCGACGACGCCTTTCTGTAAGACATCCAATCGATCTCCGTCTCCCACTTGTTATCGATCCCCCGATCGTTCCCAGCAATGACTTTTGCTTTGCTTCTCTTCTATGTTTTGCCCCCCATCGCCTCCCACCCAATTCACTCACCACTCACCACACTCACGATCATCATCGACGATCATCATCCGATAAACACACATCACAAAAATACTATCGCCACATTGGCAATCGGCAGCTGCCACACGGGCGATTGCATTGCCCCGCAGCTGCAGTGCAATGGCCTCGTGGACTGCTCCGATGCCAGCGATGAGCACAACTGCGGTAAGCCAAAAAAAGAAATACAACCACGAAAAAATATGATTCCTGCACTTTGCAATACTATCGTAGTTCTATTCAGATCTCTGCTTTCTCCTTTGGGCATTTAGTAGTTTGGCTTATGTAGTTATTGTTATTATTATTTTATTTTAATTTTTTCTTTGTAGTCTAGTCTCACGGTTGAAGTCGACCGGGTTTTAACAGTTTGTTCACAACATATATTTTTTGTTCATCTTTTCATTGTATGTTTTGTAAATGGCTAAAAGCAGCCGTTGCATGTCTGCAGGGTTTTTTTGTCTGCAGTAAGGAATGCGTCCATGAGTCGAAAAGATGCGATGGCCGCATCGATTGTGATGATGGCATCGATGAGCACGATTGTCAGGGTAACGCCATTTTTTGAATTGATCAACAATACTGCACACGAATCCACACATACTATCGCTACTCGTTTTTCGATTCAAAAAACTATCGATAAGCCTTTTTACTCTGCTCTCTTTCGCTCTTTCTTTCTCTCTCTCTCTCTCTCTGTCACTTGCTCTCAATCTGTCTCCGCTTCGCTCTATTTATCCTGCTGTTTTTCCTGCCTTGCACCCATTGTTTGTTACCTTTGAATGTTTATTCATTTTCGTTTGTTGTTTTGTTTTTTCCCCTCTGGTGTTTTGCTCTCATCAAAAATGCGCTACATACACACAAACACACACATAAACATAGACACACACACACCTACAACAAGATTCAGAGCCTGTCTGCCCAATGAATGGCAATGCCAGAACTCTGAATGTATCAATGAAAATTATTTGTGTGACGACCACAACGATTGTGAGGACAATTCGGATGAATTTCCCGATTACTGCAGGAGACAGGGTAACAACATTCGATACTACTCATACTCCCAAACTCCACTCCACTCCACTCAACTCAACTCAACTGAACCCAAAACCCAGTCCAACCCCAAAGACCAATCCCCGTTTCAACAATCTGTATGTTAGCTTGTAAGTTGTGATCCCCGAAGGGGAATTGAATTTATGATATACTATATGTATTGGAGGGGGGCGTTCCATATCGAACAGGTTTGTACGGTACAAAGTTGCTGAGTTCTTGATGCTTAATTGCGACGCTTAACAGATTTGTGGATCTAATTGTAATTGTAAGAAGCTGTTGCTCATCACATTATCTTGTCTTTCTCTTTCTTATTAAACCATCCCGATAACAACTATCGCACATCATCGATACCCGACATGAATCAACATTCTCATCAATCAACCGCATGATAACACAACAATCAACAATCAACAACACTCGTCAATCGTCAATCGTCAATTGTGAATTGTGAATCAATCATAGCCACCACTCGCCAAACTGCCGAAGATTGCCACTGGGATCAATTCTATTGCGATAATTTGTGCTTGAATCGTTCGAAACAATGCAACGGTCACTACGATTGCAACGATCGTAGCGATGAGCGCGATTGTCCCGTTCAGTCGCCCCGCTATCCATCATACCCAACGCTACCCTGTCCACAGCACACCTGCCCCAGTGGCAGATGCTACTCGGAGGTGGAACGTTGCGATGGCCACCGTCATTGCGAGGATAACTCCGACGAGGCCAACTGTAAGTTTGCATTCAGTTCTCCTAGCATTCAATAAACATTCGCCCCCATTTCATGTGGCACACAACTGCAAAGGTGACCTATCAAAATTATTGTGGTAGAAAATGTAGAAAAGAGAATAGTGGAAATTAATCAAAGGTTCAACGATACATAATTTGCTTAAAATTTGAGTAGGCAGAGAGAGTAATTTAATGTAGAACATTACGACTTCAAAATTTGTATTTATTCACATCTATGTAATGTAGCAATAACATTCGGTTAGGATTACTACAGCTATTGCTACAGAGGCCAAGATATAACCAAGTTATATTGTATATACCACATTATTGTTCAAATATTATTTTTTCCAAGTGTCTCTTTTAGTTTCCGAAATTCTAAGAATTTATTCTCGTTAGTTCTGTGGGACATTACAAACCATTTCAATAAGCCAGAATTATGACAAATTTTTAGGAACTTCTTCATTATTTTCTTCAGATTATAGAATGCGCATTTTTGTAGTTCAACAATTTTAGAAACACTGCATTTTTTGATTCGTTCAATTGACGGAGGCACCGAAATAGGCACCTTGAGTTCTCAACTGTGTGATCGTAGAGTATCATTGTACTACTTTGCTTTATATACTCTTCATTTTGCTGCTCTGTCTATCTCTCTCACTCTTGCACACATTCACCGCAATACGCTTATATATTTGTCGCTCTCTCACTCTCTCACTCTCTATCTCGCTCTCTCTATCTCTATATATATATATATATATATATTTATCTGTCTATCTCACAAATTTGTTTCCTTTGCTTATTTCTCGTGTACAATTCTTTGTTGGACAAAATTCTTCAATTCTTCTTTTGCCAATTGCACACAAATGTAATTGAAATAATGATAATGATAATGATAATGACAATACAGGTACTCAATGCAAGGATAATGAGTTTATCTGTTACGATCGACAGTTTTGCATAAATGCAACACAGCACTGCGATGGCTTCTACGACTGCAAAGATTTTTCCGATGAACAGAACTGCATTGGTTAATAACATTACAACTATGTTACGAAATTTACTTATTTTAAATTACTGCACTATGCTTTTACTAGTAGCTGATTAGATTATCAATATCTAAGTTATTACTTTATGATTTACAGTTAATTACGTTTAGTTACCTATTAAGCCGATTCGCATGCTAGTCTGATACTATCCTCAAAAGTTACACATGTGTATGCACTGTTGAAATATCCAAATTTGTATTATTTACGAATTGACTATTTGAATATATACTTTACCTTATATATTATATACTCTACTTTGATTCCCTCGTACAGCCGTGTAGCGCAATTGCAATTGCATTAAACAATTTTCTAATCGATGACTATTTGTATCTGTCTCTTTAAATCCCCCTCATGCGTATTTAGGCTGTGCTTCGGATCAGTTCCGCTGCCGCAATGGTGACTGCATTTCCCAGGACGATGTCTGCAACGGCTATCCCCAGTGCATCGATGGCTCCGACGAGGCTGATTGTCAATCCCAGTGCCAGGCCAATCAGTTCCGCTGCCGCAACGGACAGTGTGTGAACGCCGCGGTGCGGTGCAACGGCCAAACCGACTGCCAGGACAGCTCCGATGAGCAGAATTGTGGTAAGTGGTCCACGTGACTTGGGGCGAATGGGGCGAGTCGCTTGTACTCAATCACTCAATCACTCAATCATCGAGCAATACATTGACAAGCAGCGAATCAAGCGAATCAAGCGAATTTACCAATACTTATCAATCCATCATTCTGTCAATCACACAACCATTCCATCAACGACTCAATCATTTCATCAATTATTACATCAATCAAACAAACCATTTTATTTTCCACACAATCCATCATCGATGACATCATGTGTAACCCATCAATCAATCGGCTCATTCAACACTCGTCAATCAATCAATTAATTTCATTTCTCCTTGATCATAAAATCGATCATTCAATAAATTTAATTTAACATCAATCATACAATCAATCACACAATAAATTTCATTTTCCACACAATCACACATCAATTACCCCATCAATCACACTTCAATCAATCATTTCAATCAAATCATTAAATTAATTTCGTTTTCCACTCAATCACACATCAATTACTTCATTAATCACTCCTTGATCATAAAATCCATCATACAATCAATTTCATTCCCCACACAATTTCTCATCAATCATTCAATCAATCACTCAATCAATTTCGCTACTCACACATTCAATCGTAACTCAAACACTCAAACCACACAATCAATCATCCATCGTACCATCGCCATCCGCTGTACATGCCATAAGGTCATTCGCATACTGCTAGCGGGAGAACCTCGAGCATGCCACCAACAACCAAAACAACATCAACAACAACATCAACGACAACAACACCCATCCCGACAACAACAAGCACAACAACAACGACAACCACAACGACAACGATGCCGTTGCGCATCATTTGCCCGTCGACGACATTCCGGTGCGAGAATGGACCGTGCATTGCGCTCGGATTGCGATGCAATGGCATGGTCGATTGTCCATTCGATACCAGCGATGAGCTGGACTGCGGTCCCATCACCAACGAGATCGATAGTAAGTTCGATGGTGCCAGTCAGTACGAAACCAACTACAATCAAGTACTACAATCACCACACAAACAACCACAAACCAACCACCAACCACCAATCACCAAACACCAGCAGCAATTATCACCCCCGAGGCGATCTACAACTAACCAACCTCAGTAGCTACTAATCGGGAAGGCTAATCACGCAGACAATGCTAAACTAAGACTACTATATGTAATCCATCACATTCGAATGAAACTAATTGTATTCATTGTTCACAGCACAAGAACCTTCCTCGGCTGGACGCAACAACCAATTGAACCTGAAGACCTATCCCAATAGCCAGATCATCAAAGAAAGTAAGTAAACCCGATTAGAGTTGGGATCAATGATCGTCCGAAGCAGCTCGAAGAACGCCTTGCAGATCCCAAACAAGAGAATAGTAACTAGTGTGTTTTGCAAGGCTTTGTTCTGATTATCGTAATCTATATACACATATTTTATATGTTTCTTCTACTCTACATAATGTTCTACTATTACTTTTAAATGCTTAACCCAACCAAAAATGCCATAACCTATAAATTAAAATACCTGCAGGATATATTAGGGAGGGTAAGTTGGCCTAACTACACACCATAGTACACCACATCAATAGAGCACCAACACAGCACAGCAATTGGCTCGGCTCGACGTTGTACATTCTGTGTCGAAATTATCGTTGTCAGCACACTTACTCTATAATAGTTCAATACTAGTATATATAACTACTATATAAGTTCCCGATAGAAAGCTCGTTGTTAGTATCCACACACACACACACACACACACACACAGTAAACAGTAAAAACCCCAAAACAACCACAAAAATCTCCCTTCACAGCGACTGTATGAAATCCCTGCTCAGTTATTTTGCTATGCTATTTCGATATACTATATTCTATAATGTATATAGCATATGGCTAATGCTTTCTTTCGGGCACACGCAGGTCGCGAGGTCATCTTCCGTTGTCGTGACGAGGGTCCAGCCCGCGCCAAGGTCAGGTGGTCCCGTCCAGGCGGTCGTCCTCTGCCCGTCGGCTTCACCGATAAGAACGGACGTCTCGAGATTCCCAACATACGCGTAAGTACCGACACTATATCGAATATATATCGAATTGAACTAACGTTCTCATCCAACTGCTGCAGATGGAGGATTCTGGCGCTTATGTGTGCGAGGCTGTTGGATATCCCAACTATGTCCAGGGCCAACAGGTCACCGTGCATCTCACTGTCGAACGCTGTAAGTTGAGCTTCCGTTTTTCTTCATTTTTTTTTGTGGGGTTGGGTGTCAATCTATATCTTTAATCCAATGGAACTGCAGCTTGGGGCGAGCACAGATACGAGGAGCCCAAATCGAATCGCATCAAATACGGCACTGTGCCGCACATTGATTTCGAGTTCTTCGGCCTAGGTACGAATTCAAATCAGTTTCTTTTTATTTCGAAAGTGATTTTCAAAATTTTACAAATTCTTGATGAGAATATAATGGTTTTAAATGAAATTTGAGTTAAACATTTATTTTCAATTAATGATTCAAAATTTCTATTATTTTCTTTTTTTTCATAAAAACTGAATATTCAAATTTTATCTGAAACTTAAGAATTGTCTTGTAAAAAGAAAATATATATTTTCTTTAAAGAAATTGCAGCCTGACATTTTTCAGTTGCTTTTACGCAAATTAATGTTTTCAATTTCTTTTACATTTTAATGAAAATCGATAAAACATTTTCGCAATTTCGATTTTAATTATTGAAAAATAATACCATATATAAGTTAATTTCCAACTACAGAGTAAAAGTTTAATTTTCTATACGTTTAGTGGCTTATAAATATTCATAGTCGAGTCGTAAATGAGACAACAGCTATATACAGCTATATACATTCAATATAATTGCACACCGAGAAAATAAAGCTGAATTCAATTAAAATTCTGATCGCAGTCAATAAAAATCTTTAATCAAAACCAAAATTCCAAAATAATTATAAATTTCAAGCCAAAGGCCTTAGCTGTAGAAATAAATCAGTCTTAATTTCAATTATAACTCACTATTATAAATAAATTCGAAGATTGCCAGCATTCTCATTTAATAAAATATAAAAATAAACCCCGAAATGGCTTAAGATCATTTCAGACTAGGATACATATCTGTATCTTCAGTTTTTTGCCGTAATTGTACAATCGGTTACAAGTTATGTCCGTAAATAAATTCTAAATTTGCCAGCATTTTCATTATTGTATTTAATAAAATATAAAAATAAACCCCGAAATGGCTTAAGATAAAATCAGACTACGATACATCATGAGTTTTTTGCCATAATTGTCCAATCAGTTACAATTTATGTCCATAGTCTCAGTAATTAATACAAGTCACATTATTTTCTGCTATTCCCAATGCCGCTACTGGCCAACAACCTGGGTAAGCCTGTTCCGGCAGGACACTTGTTGGCAACTCCCACAAAGAAGCATCCTTTACTGATTCCCCTCCCGTTTCGCATTCACAGTCAACGACGCCGGACACGATCGCCCACCGACAGCGTGCAGCGAGTACCAGGCGACCTGCATGAACGGCGAGTGCATCGACAAGTCCAACATCTGCGACGGCATTCCGCACTGCTCGGACGGATCCGACGAGCACAGCTGCAGCCAGGGACGTCGCTGCCAGCCCAATCAGTTCCTGTGCAACAACAAGAAGTGCGTGGAGCGCACGTGGCGATGCGACGGCGAGAACGACTGCGGCGACAACTCCGACGAGGAGACCTGCGACCCCGAACCGAGCGGCGCCCCGTGCCGCTTCAACGAATTCCAGTGCTCGAGCGGACACTGCATCCCCAAGAGCTTCCAGTGCGACGACCTCAACGATTGTCGCGACGGCAGCGACGAAATCGGTTGCAGTAAGTTCAAGATTCCGCCACCTCCGACGACGACTCCTCACTAACTGCACTTCCTGTGTGATCCTTTCAGTGGAACCCGTGCCCATTCGGCCACCGCCTCCGATGCAGTCACTGCTCGAGGGTCAACCCCTGGATCTGACCTGCGTGGCGACCGGCGTGCCCGTGCCCACGATTGTGTGGCGCCTCAACTGGGGCCATGTGCCCGACAAGTGTGTGTCGAAGAGCACGGGAGGACGCGGCACGCTGCATTGTCCGGACATGCAGTATCAGGACAGCGGCGCCTACTCCTGCGAGATCATCAACACACGCGGCACCCACTTCGTCACGCCCGACACCATCGTGAAGGTCACGCCCGATCGCAATCAATACTGCTCGGCCGGGTTCTTCAACATGCTGGCCAGGTCCAGTGAGGAGTGCATCAAGTGCTTCTGCTTCGGAGTGGCCAGCAGCTGCGACAGCGCCAATCTGTTCACGTACGCCATCCAGCCGCCGATTCAGGCGAATCGCGTGGTCAGCGTCGAGCTGAGTCCCTACCACGAGATCGTGATCAACGAGTCGCCCGGCCACAATGTGCTCAATCTGCACCATGGCGTCCAGTTCCGTGCCTCCGATGTGCAGTACAACAGCCGCCAGACACCGTATCTGGCCCTGCCCAGCGACTACATGGGCAACCAGCTGAAATCCTATGGCGGCGCCCTCAAGTACGAGGTCAGCTACATGGGCAACGGCCGCGCCGTCTTTGGGCCCGACGTCATCATCACCGGCAACCGTCTGACGCTGACGCACAGCGCCAGCACGCAGCCCAATCTGGCCAACAAGGTGCGCGTTCCGTTCCTGCCCGGCAACTGGCTGAAGCCCGACGGCCGCAAGGCCACCCGCGAGGAGATCATGATGATACTGGCCAACGTGGACAACGTGCTCATCCGGCTCGGCTACATCGACACTGTGGCCCGCGAGGTGGAGGTCGTCAACATCGTGATGGACTCGGCCGGCACCGCGGACCAGGGCCTGGGCAGCGCCTCCCTCGTGGAGAAGTGCAACTGTCCGCCCGGCTATGTGGGCGACTCGTGCGAGACCTGCGCCCCGGGCTACGTGCGCCAGCAGGGCGGTCCCTGGCTGGGACACTGTGTGCCCTTCGTGCCCGAGCCCTGCCCCGCCGGCACCTACGGCGATCCGCGCCGCGGCGTCCCGTGCCGCGAGTGCCCGTGCCCCCAGAGCGGCAGCAACAACTTTGCCAGCGGCTGCGAGGAGAGTCCCGACAAGGAGGTGATCTGCAAGTGCCACGAGGGCTACACGGGCAGGCGCTGCGAGAACTGCGCCGCCGGCTATCAGGGCAACCCTCTGCTGCCCGGCGGCAGCTGCCGCAAGATACCCGAGTCGACGTGCAACGCCGACGGCACCTACAACCATCGGTCGGACAACAGCTGCGACTGCAAGGCGCTCGTCACCGGCGACCATTGCGACACCTGCGCTCCCAAGAGCTTCCATTTGAATTCGTTCACCTACACCGGCTGCATCGAGTGCTTCTGCAGCGGCCTGCAGGCGGACTGCGACAGCACCTCGTGGTACCGCGACCAGGTGACCAGCAGCTTTGGTCGCTCCGCGATCCCGCACGGCTTCCAGCTGATCCGCGACTACACCCAGGCGGCTCCGCAGGCGGTGCCCTTCGACACCGCCGTCGCCGGCATCTCGTTCAATGCGCAGTCGGACTACGGCTCGGACACCTTGTACTGGAGTCTGCCGGCCGGCTTCCTGGGCAACAAGCTGACCGCGTACGGCGGCCGTCTCAGCTACACGGTTAGCTACAGTCCGCTGCCGGGCGGCCTGATGTCGCGCAACAATGCACCCGATGTGGTCATCAAGAGCGGCGAGGATCTGACGCTCATCCATTACCGCAAGGCCGCCGTCAATCCGAGCCAGTCGAGCGCCTACGCTGTGCCCATCCTCGAGAGCGCCTGGCAGCGCATCGACGGCCAGGTGGCGAACCGCGAGCATCTGCTGATGGCCCTCAGCAAGATCGACGCCATCTACATCAAGGCCACGTACACGACCAGCACCAAGGAGGGCGCCCTCAAGCAGGTCACCCTCGACACCGCCACCTCCACGAACCTGGGCACGCAGCGCGCCTTCGAGGTGGAGGAGTGCCGCTGCCCTCAGGGCTACATCGGCCTCTCCTGCGAGCGCTGCGCCCCCGGCTACAAGCGCAACCCCGAGGAGGGTCTCTACCTGGGCCTCTGCGAGCCCTGCGAGTGCAACGGTCACTCGACGCAGTGCGACGCCGAGACTGGCGAGTGTCTGGTAAGCAGATCACTTTCCCTTATCCACAAACTGAAGACAGTTGGAGGTCCTAGACATACTAGGCCTATTTGATTTATATAGTACATACTTGCTTAATACTGCAACAAAACGATATTCTCGATTTTACACAAATAATTAAGCAGTATGCAGAAAGAATTTCCGTAAATTGAAAGTGAAACAATTATTTTAGCCATGTACAGTAGTAAAAAACTTAATTTCATGAGAGATTGTTGCCTGATTGTTTTTAAATTATTAAGCAATATAACATAGTTAATAGTGTTTGAAGAAACCAAGTCTTAGTAAGATTTATAATATAAAAACGTTTCAATTTTAGCTATGTGAGACCCTTTAGTGTTAAATAATTATCCAATATAATTATAGTGTTTTAATCATATTTGCAATATATCTTAAAAAATAGCAATTCAGCAATACGCATAATTTTGCGCTCAATTGTTTACAGAAAATGGAAGATAATAGCTAGATTTCACAAAGGAAAACTTGTAATTATTATTATTTGCTTTAGGATTCAGAACAAGTTGCAACTTGGTTTAGCCATATAGTTAAACCTGCTGCCAAGAATAATTAAGACGACCGCTTCAGCTGTGATAGACCCTGTAAATCAGTATTTTTTACGTATTTTTCACACCTCATATGTGTTTGTTTTATATAAATACCTCGCCCACGGTACAGGGTCTAAAGCGACCTAATGTTGCAGGCAATGCGTTAAAATGTTTCCCCCATTGCAGAACTGTGCCGACAACACCGAGGGCGAGAACTGCGAACAGTGCGCCGCCGGCTTCGTGGGCGACGCGACCCGCGGCTCCTCCTACGACTGCCAGCCGGACAACAATGGACCGCAGCCACCGCAGCCACCACCGCCGAGGCCGGACGACCAGAGGCGATGCGATTGGTGCAACAGCGACGGCACCGATAGCTGCCAGAACGGCTACTGCCAGTGCAAGCCGAATGTGATCGGCAGCCGCTGCGACAAGTGCCGCGACGGCACCTTCGGACTGTCGCCGTATCACGCGAACGGATGCAAGGAGTGCTTCTGCTCTGGGCAGTCGACGCAGTGCCAGTCGGCGCCGCTCTATCGCCAGCTGATCGCCGTCGACTTCATCAGCAACAAGGCGCTGATCACGGACGAGGATGGGCAGGAGATGGACCGCGAGAACCTCAACGTGGACATACCGAACAACAAGTACACCTACTCGTACATCTCGTACTCGACCAAATACTGGAGTCTGCGCGGCAACGTGCAAGGCAACCAGCTGAACGCCTACGGCGGCACCCTCAACTACACCCTGAACACCGAATCCTTTGGCAACTATCAGCCGGGCAGCGATGTCATCCTCATTGGCAACGGCATCCGTCTGATCTGGTCGCGACCCGCCGACCTCTCGCACAGCGACGAGTACAGCGTTGTGCTCAGCGAGGACGAGCAGTGGCAGCGTCTGGATCTGGGCAAAGCGGTGCCCGCCTCCCGTGCCGATGTCATGAGTGTGCTGACCAACGTGGAGCATCTGCTGATCCGTGCCACGCCCAAGATACCCACGCAGACCACCTCGATTCGCGACGTCACCCTCGAGCTGTCCGTGGACCGCGCCCAACCCGGAGCGGAGCGTGCCGTCGACATCGAGATGTGCCAGTGTCCGGCGGGCTATGTGGGCAACTCGTGCGAGAGTTGTGCCGCGCTGCATTACCGCGACTCGAGCAACCAGTGCACCGCCTGCCCCTGCCACAAGGACAACACCCAGAGCTGTTATCTGGGCAGCAACGGGTATCCCGAGTGCCATTGCAAGCCGCGCTTCGCCGGCGATCGCTGCACGGAATTCGGTGAGTGGCGGGCGGCCCAAACACATTGAGGGACCAAAAACACACACACACACACACATTTACCCTTCCCAGGCACGCCCTTCCCCACCCCCCGCCCCAACTCTCTCTCTATCGTTCCTGCCTCAAAACTATAGCTATACCATTTTATACGATTTTTTCCAACATTTAACTCGAACTTTGTTTTCTTATTCCTGACTTTCCCGCCCTCCAAAAATCTCATTCAATCGATTCGCATTCGACATCAACAAAACCAAAACAACAACCATCCAATCCATCCACATTCTAGACACATCTCGCATTATTGAGGAACCGCCCAAGATATGCGATTCGATCGGGGGATTCTGTTGCAATGGCTTCCATTTCAATATTGAGCCCAACGAGACAATATCGTACAATGACACACTGCTGATAACTAAGGGCAATAGAGTCATAGGAAATATTACGAAACTGCGCAATGGCTGCCAACTGCGAGGTTCGCGACCCCCTCCATCAGTCAATCAGTCAATCAATCGATCTATCAATCGAGCGAGATAAACAAGCCAATCGATCTCAACCTCTACAACTCTCTCTCTCTCTCTCTCTGTTTGTCTCTCCACTGTTGTAAACCTACATGTGTACTGCAAACCAACACACATACATACAATACCATAGTTGATATGTACTATATGTTCCACACCTTTATCTGTTTGATTTACATGATTTCCAATTCCCCATTTCTCTCTGTCTTAACTTCAAACTCCCTCACTGAAGAATAATGGGTTCGATTTCCGTACTTCCCACAATTTCCCTCAATTTCCTCGTAGACACCAACATATTAATTAAATAATAATCCATATAGTTCAGTTCCCAATTTCGAGAATTTTCCCTTATCCTCTCTCTTTCGGGAAGAGCAATGTCAGTTCCGGAAATGATTGTTTAACCGAAACTGTTTCGTTATGTGTGTGTTAATATACTCGTATTTAGACTAGCTGGATAAATCTGTGTTTAGTTCGAACATCTATGAATATTTGGAATTCCCTAGATCTCTTTGCTCCTCTAGCTGCAACTAACTCAATGCTGCGACCACAACAACTATCAAATTAATCTGTCGTAGTCCGCTGTGATAATTTCATTCACTGAAGTCACAGTCTTAGTTCGAACCCAATGTGTAATGTATCTAAAAAGTACATAGAACCTACCGCAAATACCGATTGAAACTCGAGAAGTCTCTTTTGTCACTAACACTCAAAAACTGTAACGAGTTGAGAATATTTAACATTAACTGGTATTATTTGTAGGCGCTTGTAGCCACATAGTTGAACTAATCGATTTTACAACTCTTCCACATCGCGATCAGACAATGGCAGCCCCGAACCTCCACAGCCAGATCAGGGCAATATTCGCACCCAGATCATTGTGTCCATTCTGAAGCCCCAGATCACCATTATGCCAGTGGGCGGATCCGTCTCCCTCAAGTGCAGCGGTCGCATGAAGTGGAATAATGTAAGTAACAAACTGAAGTGTGTAGAACATTTCCCCCTGAAACTCTGCTTGTTATCCTTGGCCAGGATCCTGTTGTCGTCAGCTGGTACAAGCAGAACAGTCTGCTGCCCAACAGCGCTGAGGTCAGCGGCGGAATTCTCTACATCCACAATCTGAAGTTGAGCGACTCAGGCGTCTATATCTGCAAGGCGATCAACAACCAGACCTCGCATGTCTTCGAGGACAGTGTCTCGATCACAGTGACAAGTAAGCCCAACGTACTATAACTCTGGCTAACTATCGATTTATGTTATAAGTGATAAATACATTTCACATTTTTTTCTGTCAATCTAATGCGGCTCTCAAAGGATATGCCAAAGAAATGTTGGCTCGCTACGGTAGCAAATTACTTCTCTTAAAGTTCTTTACATCAAATTACTTATTTTTCAAATTAAAACACAAATAATTTGAAAATTTGAATTTTATGTTTCAACTTCACAAGATGGTTCTAAAATAATTTCAATTGCACTCATTTTTTAGTAAATGTTAAAATCTACATTTTATAGATTTACAGAAATTATTTTATTTTCAAATTTAAATTTTGTCGATTCTTTAATTAACTCTCAAAATCCTTATTTTATAGTATTCTAAACAAATTTTGCATTTACCAAATTATATATGAAACGATTTTAGATTTCATGATCTAGTTGAAAAACATATTTTTCATAATTCTCTTAAATCATTTTTACAACACCGAGTTTATAATTAATTAAATGTTTTTGTTGAATTTTTTCATTTTAATTTAACAAAACGATTTTGATCGGTTACGTATTAAAATAATTTGAAAAACATTTCATTTTAATTTGTTAAATACTACTTTCAAAATTGAAATTGATTATAGTAAACTGATTTTAGATGAATTAAATAATAGACAATTTAATTATTGAAATTTTAAATTTTTAAATTTTTGATCAACTTTAGCAAAATAAATTCACATATACATATATTAATTTTCGATTTCAATTATTTTGAATAGTAGTTATTATTTTCGCTTGTAAATAAACTCACCTAACCCATTGTCTCTCCTTCACCCGCGCAGAACAATCGCAACGTGCGCCCGCCCGCATCATCGACCTGCCGTCCACGGTGACCATCGATGAGTATCAGCCGTACGAGATCACCTGCCAGGTGGACGGCAATCCCACGCCCTCGGTGACGTGGACGCGCGTCGACGGCCAGGCCGACGGACACATTCGCACCGACGGCGGTCGCCTGATCTTCGAGTCGCCACGCAAATCGGACGAGGGCCAATACCGCTGCACCGCCCAGAACCAGTTCGACTCCGACGAGAAGTACGTGCAGATCTACGTGCGAGGCAACGCCCCAGTGCCGCCGCCGGCCCGCGAGCGCGTCTACATCCAGCCGGAGGACTACAATGGCGAGACCAGCGACAACGTGCGCTTCACCTGCCAGTCGACCAGCGGCGCCGTGCTGCGCTACGAGTGGCTGCACGACAACTATCCGATCAACCCCCAGCAGCAGCGCAACATCATCATCAGCGGCGACACCCTCGAGATCCGTGACGCCACCGCTCGAGACTCCGGCATTTACACCTGCGTCGGCATCGACGTCCGCAGCCAGCGCAACTACACCGAGGACGCTCGCGTCTACATCGAGCAGCGCCAGCTGCCGCCCTCTGGCGACGGGTAGGTGTACTCTCAAGCTATGATATTCATCACAATTGGACACAATCATCTTGAACTTATTAATTACATTCGTGAAATGAAATTCAAATTATATAACATATATGCATAGCAATATTTTACAATTCCAAATTCTACATTTCTACATTATTATTCCTATGCTTACAATTTGACTAACTTTAAAATCCCATCAATATATATTTGATTTAGTACAATTAGTAACTTAGTTACTTGTCTGCGTCTTTAGTTTTATTTTAAATTCCATGTCAAATCTATTAATCAATCTCGTTCTCTCTCTGTCAGCATTGCACCCGTCATTGTGCGCTTCGCCGAGGCCAACACTATCGTTCAGGGCAGTGACTTCAGCATCACCTGCGAGTCCAGCGGCTCCCCTTACCCCACCATCAAGTGGACCAAGATCAACGAACAGCTGGCATCCAATGTCCATCAGACCGGCAATGTGATGCGCATCATTAACGCCAGGATCGAGAATCGCGGTTTCTATCTCTGTATTGCCGAGAATGCCCATGGCCAAGACCAAGTCCGCACAAGTATCGATATTGATCGTAAGTAAATCCCTTTGAATCCCCTCAAATGCGATGCTAACATATCATTGATGTCATCAGAACTTTGCTTACAAATATTATTTTTGAATAACCAGCAGTTTGACAAATAGTTGAGTTCATATTTTAGATTTGCTTTGCAATGTCAAGAAAAACGATCTTCAAGCTTTCAGAACTTTACTGACTTTCGAATATATAAGCTTCATTATTGAAGAATTATCAGTAACTTAATGTAATGGCGACAGACAAAAGACTGTAAGGCAAAGTATAAGTATAGAAAGTCTTTGACAGCAAATGGATCGATAATGAGTTTTGAGATCACAGAAATTGTTATTTCCACAGTTAAAAATTAGTTAATTTATTGAAAACAGTTGAAACAAGTTTGAAAATTTGAATTCTGCAATTCCGTGCTTATTGTCATTACTTTTATTATTTCGAAATTAATTGGTTTCATTTTGTATTACTATACATCTTAATGTGTTTTATTTTCCATTGCTATATTTAACATTATTTTGGACTTATTAGACAACTTGATTTCACATCTAAATTTATTTTTTAATCTACACTAAAATGTCTCGTTATCAGAGACCCACAAACTAATGAAACATTTTGTCCAAACCAAAACCCAACCCGCGATAAATGCATTAAATGATTCTCTTTGCTCTATTTCTTTCGGATGCTTTCCACACTCAATTAACAAAATGTTTGGTAACGTAATAACAACTATCGTTCTTGAATACCTAAATAACCTATGTGTACATATATTTGTAAATATTTGAAATTTGCTGCAAAATTAAAGCACATAAGAATGGAGTCGGTAATAAGACAGGTCCGCACAGTCTGATCCTAATACTAATCTGTACAACAACGATCATTTACTTGTTTGCAGCTCGGGAGTCTCCGAGCGTTGACATTTCGCCGCCGCAAACGCATCAGGTGGGCTCCCAGGGCATGCTCTACTGCACCGGCACCGGCATCCCAGCGCCGAAGGTGCAGTGGCGTCGTGTCGATGGCACTCCGCTGTCTCCACGTCATCGGCTCGAGGGCGAGGGCTACATTCTGTAAGTAAACCGAGACTCTATTGCAGGGCTGCCAAAAGTGTATCTAAATAAAAAACACAAGTACTATTTGCAATTCGCTGCACTGAACAAATCATGAAGGGAGAAAAATTAAAAAATATATAATATATTGAATATATAGTATATTTATATAACTACAAACACAAATACAATCGAAACTTGGTGCACTGAAAAAATATGAGATGAGGAAAAAATAAAAGAAATGTATTGCATATTTTGGAAAACTATCTAAATAAATATTTCAAATAATAAAATATAAATAATAATAATAAATTTAAAAATAATTTTCAAATTACAAAATATATATTGAATATAATTTTGCAAAATAATATATAAATGATAATACAAAAATTATAAATAATAAAATTATAGTAAAAAATAAGTCTCTTCTACAACAAATACAAAAATATTGAATATAATTTTGCATATAAAAAAATATGAGATGAAGAAAAAATAAAAGAAAAGTATTGCGTATATTTTGGAAAACTGTCTAAATAAATATTGCAATTAATAAAATATAAATAATAATAATAAATTTAAAAATAATTTTCAAATTAAAAAATATATATCGAATATAATTTTGCAAAATTATGTAAATGATAATACAAAAAAAAATTATAAATAATAAAATTATAGTAAAAAATAAGTCTGTTCTACAGCAAATACAAAAATATTGAATATAATTTTGCAAAACAAACGTATAAATAAATCGCATATATGTATAAATAAATACAATCGAAACTTGGTGCATTGAAAAAAATATGAGATGAAGAAAAAATAAAAAACTATCTAAATAAATATTGCAAATAACAAAATATATATAATTATAATAAATTTAAAAATAATGAGCCTCAGCGATAGAATAAAAAAACAAACTGAGCGGTTTTGGCACCCAGCTCCATTTGACACCATAGTCTAACACATCTCTCTCTCTCTCTCTCTTGCTCTCTCTCTCCCGCTCTCGCTCTCGCTCTCGCTCTGTTGTGCAGCATTGACGACATCCAAATTGCCGACGCCGGCGATTACGAATGCGTGGCCGAGAACTCTGTGGGTCGGACGAGCGGCGTTGCCACCCTGCGAGTGGTCGAGCGTCCGGTGGTGACGATCACCTCGGACAGCCCGTCGGGCCATTACACCGTCGGCGATGAGGTGCACATCACGTGCACGGCCAGCGGCTACCCGAACCCCAGTGTGCGCTGGATCTACCCGGATGGCCACCAGATGCCCGAGGTGCAGCGCTGGCAGGACAACTCGTTCAACGGCAACCAGGCCTTCCTGCACTTCAACTCGGTGCGCGCCTCCGACGCCAACGACTACAAGTGCGAGGCGACCAACGAGGTGGGCAGCGATGAGCAATCGATTCGCATCTTTGTGCAGCAGAAGCGCGGCGATATTCCCGATCGTAAGACAGCCCCATTGATCGGCATGCCACACAGAGTTAACATTCTCTTCTCCAGCTACTGGCGAGGTGGATCATCCCGATGAGTACGAAGTGCAGCCGCAGCAGCCGAGCGCCGACAACAGCGTCTACAACACGAACATTGGCGAGAACGTCACCCTGATCTGCGACCTGCGTCCCTACGTCCAGACCAACTGGGTGCGAGCCGACGGCCAGCCGATGCAGCCGAATGTTCGCTCCGAGCACAACACCCTGAAGATCACCTTTGTCACGGAACTCAATCTGGGCACGTATCGCTGCAATGCCGTCGACCAGCGCGGCTATATCGTCGCCCACTTCGATCGCGAGCTGGTGCTGTTGCCCCTGCCCCAGATCACATTCCATCCCAGCATCCCGCTCGAGGTGGAGCCCGATCGCAACGTGGACATCTACTGCCAGGTGACCAATGCCCGGCCCGAGGACGTGCACTGGACCACCGACAACAACCGACCACTGCCCAGGTAAGCATTGAATCACTCAGCGATCTCCGTTCGAAGCCACAGTTGTCATTTATATGTTTATTGTTTATTCTTCTAATGTACACAAGAATTTTACAAGTATTTATAGAAATAGGTTTATTTATCCATTATGATTCGTGCCTGAAAATGAACTTTTGGGAACAATTGAGGGAGTCTTCAGAGTGTGATTAATTTTTATCATTTTTATACGAATCCATTATTCAAGCCAATATTCAGATAGGTTAAAAGTATTATTTTAGCATACAAACTATGTTACACTGTCATATTTATTAGTTTAGCTTGAATTCACACATACTCGTAGGCAAAAACGTGCTAAGATGAAGAGTAAAATCTTTAATAAATTAAAAATTGCAACCAAAAAGTTGAGATGTTAAGAAGAAAAATCAAAATTGCAGAAAGATCAAGAACGAAACTTTAGAACAGTTCTTGTCTAGACATTCTCGATATACAACTTGTTTTAGAAAATTGCTGAATTCAAGAATGCAAAAATGTCAAAAAGCGAAAGAACAGAATTCCTGCATTTGGATTACTTATTTTTGTTAAGATCCAAACATTCTCCGATCGATGAATTTATTTCTAGATTTTAGAATGTCATTTTGTTATCTGTGCATGTTTAATATGTAGCCCAAGAATGACTTTCAGAGTCGCAAATAAATAATAAAATGCAAGTTTTGGGATTTTGGTATAATATTATACTACTTTATTATTAATAGTAGTTCAGTTAGGAGTTGCAAGAAGTTTTCAAAAATAATGTCTGGTGATTCCGCAAACAGCTCTGTGTACATCGACGGACCCTATCTGCGCTTCGAGGCCATCACGCCCGCCGATGCCGGCGGCTACAGCTGCACGGCCTCCAACGAGTACGGCAACGTGAGCAAGACCGCCCAGGTCGTGGTGAGGCGCCCCAACTACCAGACACAGCCGCAGTCGCAGCTGCAGGAGAGGCGCGAGGGCGAGAGCATCCAGTTGCGCTGCAGCGTCACCACATCGCGTGGCGAGCCGCACAGCGACAACATTCAGGTGAGATCGAACAACAAGTGATGCGAAAAGTTAAGCAAATTGATAACAAAATATACAAATGATGTTGCAGTTCACTTGGTATCGCGAGGATAGACAACCACTGCCGAACGGCGCTCGTCCCGATAGCCAGGTGCTGGTCCTGAATCCGGTGCGGCTCGAGGATAACGGTCGCTTCATCTGCGACTCCTACGACATGGAGAACAATCAGCGATTGCCACAGACCTTCGTCGATTTGCGTGTACTAAGTGAGTAGACTCCTCTCCCCGCAGCCCAATTGGTTGTGTCACAGATGTCAGGTCCGACAATGCGAAACAGCAGAACAGAAAAAATATCTCTTATCTCACACACACACACACACACACACACACTCACAATCCTTAACTATATATATATACATATACGATTCTTCAAAGTGTTAGGCCAGCTCTCAGACACAAGAAAAGAAATGAAAAAGAAAGAAGCAAAAACAAAAAAAAAATGATATATCAATCCAAAGCGAAAATACCGAAGAGTTAGGAATTTTTGTTGGCACTATTATTCAGAGCAGATTGAAAGATGAAAGGCTCGCTCGCTCGCTGATTTTACTTTGTTCTTATCAACATCTGTATCTCTATCTACTATATCTCTATCAACTTTATCTCGCTCCTTGCGCTGTAACTGTATTTGTATCTATACACACATATATATATATATTTAAATATCTATCTATATCCATATGTATATGTATGTCCATATGCATATGTATGTGTATATCTAGCAACTTTTTGACTAAACACACACACACACACACACACGAACACGAACACACAACCTCTATAAATAATATGCTCAGTACCCCGACAAAACTGATCAATGTTCTCAGTCACTCTGTAAATATGCGAGCTGAAAACTACCAAATTTCTCTACTGTAATCATCTACCACACACACACACACACACCCACATACACACACACACAGTTCACAAGCGAGTTAAAAGAAAAGAAAAAAGAAAAGAATAATGTAATCGGAAGCGGAAATGGAAATGGAAATGGAAACGGAAACGGAAACCGAATGGATACGGAAACGGGTCTAGGGCACAAAACACACTCTGTATATATGACAATAAGCCAAACACACACACACACCACACACACACACACACTGACACAGCCACTAACAATTGTAACTCCTTAAAATGTAAGAGACGAAAAATATTATGAAACCAACACACACGAAACACACAGACACCTAAACTCTATCTGTATCTGTATGTACTTATAAGTATCTGAAGAAAAACTCTGGTGAAGGTGTCGTCAACTCTTAACAATTAACTGCCCCCCCCAAAACCATTTTGTAAAATATACAAAAAGAGCAAAAGAAAATTACCAAACTATACTGCCCCAATGCATGCCTCGAACCAATCAAAACCAATCCAAGTAATCAAAGCACCCACCTCAAAGCAGCCATTTTTTTTCGATACTTTTAATTTTGCAATTTGTAATCTTAAGTGAAGCAAGCGAAAACTGCAAAACTGCAACTGCAAAAGAGAAAATACCAAAAACACACATAATGAAATTATTCAATTCAATTATATATCTATTAACTTTAAATACACGATAATTTTGTTTTCACAAATGAATGCAATCGACGAAGCATTCGACATAAACATAAACACACTTATTAATAATATTTTTAAATTTTTAAGCTTACAAGTGGCTGCCATATCTAATACAATACATTTTAAGTCCCAGCAAAAATCCACTAAGTGAAAAATAAAACAACCAAAAAAAAAAAACAAAATATTAACATACATTTTTACACAACAAAAAACAAATCAAATTGTGTAAAGCAAACAATTGTAACATATTCCTTTGATTTTGTTAATTATTAACATTCTACCACACAATAATGCCTTTGCAGGGCCAATAACAATTTTTGTAGGCATCATTTTCGTCCGTTCGATTTGTTCACCATCGCGTATGCTTAATTTTTACTGCATCCTAAAATTATGCTATAGTTTTTTAGCCCTGCAAGGGTATTTTTTTTTGTTTAACTTTGACATTCAAAGTTTGCCGTTTTTTCCTACATGTTTTATTTGATTTTTGAGTTTGTGTCTGTTGTTTGTGTTTATTTCTTATTGGGCCTATCTGTTTTTTTTTATTATTTTTGATTTTGATTTTGGTGTTGGATACGTGTTCACTTTGTCGTTTCTTGTTCTGGTGTTTGTTCATTTTTTTCCCTCCCTCAAAATGGTTCAACGGCGTGAGAGAAACTACAACTGCAAGTAGCATTTTTCTCCAGTGTCTTTAATCAACATAACAGCGATATCAATCGACAACAAATGAATATAAACAACAAATAATAATCAAATGAAACACTGCACTGCACTGCACACTCTTCTCTTTTTTTGATCTTCTCATCGACCTCTCACCTCTTTCACTTGCACACAAGCAGCACTTGCACTTCACAAAAACAAAACATAAAATAAACAAAAGACTATTCAACCAAAAAAAAAACAAAAACAAAAAAGAAATGTATGTATTAATAAATACCATTTTTTGTGATCAAAACTGTATTAAACTATTGTAAATAATCTCAAGTTGAAAATGTTTTAGATAATCATCTATTGTCTTCTATAACTTTGAATAACTTAAAATCAGTTTTAAAGCAACAAAAAAAAAAAAAACCGACAACAAATTGGCAAAGCAATTAATTTTCAATTCATTCTGAAATCCAAATTAAATACGAAATTCATCAAGTTAGCTCTGCTCTGCCAAATGCAAAAAAAAAAAACGAAGTGAAAAATGAATTGTAGTTGTGAATAGGTCAGAAATCTTTTCAAATGGTACACATCAAATGATTTCATATATATATTTTATTTCTCTCTTTCTTTACTGCTTTTTTCTCTTCTCTCTCCCTCTTTATGTCTCTCTCTCTCTTTCTTACATGTGCGCTTGTGCAAAATGCAAAACATACAAACAAAAAATACATACACACACATATATACAAATATATATATATTCGTGCGCTTTGCAAATGATAAAATACCAAAAAAACCAACTCAAAAAAAACATCACACAAAAATCAATCAACCAATCGATTGAATCTGAATGATCTATGCTCATGTATACATAATCCATACAATACATATACATATATATTCATGTATATGCATGTATAAACTCTATACCATATACACTATATATGTATATGCGGCAACTGCAACAACAACAACAACAACCACAACAACAACCACAACAACAACAACAACAACCGATCAACTGTAACAACAACAACTGCAACTGCGACAACAATTGAAATATGGTAGAAAAAAAGTACACATCGATGTATGGCCGCCACGATTATCCCTGCATGGTTCTATTTATATGCGCAGGTGCGTTGCCGCTACCGCCCGTTAATCACTTTGTAGCCCAAGAACATAATTAGTATCTTCTATTATTATCATTATTATTATTATTGTTTTCTCTTATGATTTCTTGCTGGCCATTCTTTTGCTACTTAATACTTTTCATGTTATCTCTTTTTTTATGATGATTATTATTATAATAACTCAATTTTTGTGTGTATTGTACAAAAATCTATTGGCCCTGTAATGCCGTTATTATCAAGCTAACACTAGTCCTACGATCTGTGTACTTATACAGCAACAAAAAGTGCCACAAAACGTGCCAACACTTAATCACGCTATTAAAATCAAATCAAAATCAAATCACATTCCCAGTGCAAATAGTTTGCAACTACTTTTTATCCGTACTTCGTAATTAGTCGTAGCGAGTTTTCAATTTCCCCGCACACACGCACACCCACACACACACACACACACACAGTGAACAGTTGACGAACACCTTTAAATGCATGCTGGTATCTAGAAGTGGTTACTTGGCGCACGGTGCGTATACGCGATATGCGATTTGGAGCAGTTGTGACGGGAACTCTACTAGTACTAACCGTGGCAAACGAGTCCTTCAAATAGCCATCGCATTTTGCTAATCTCTTGTACTATGCTCTCCACACGAACGAAATACCGTAAAAATACCGCCAAAAAATACGAAAATACATACGCAATGCAGATTTCAAGCTGAACAAAATGACGCCAAGCAAACCGCTGATATCGCCGGCACGAGGCCCCGTCCTCTCGTATGCGTGCCAGGCGAACGACTTCAAGTGCGTCTCGCATCCGCACACGTGCGTGCGATCGAGCATGGTCTGCGACGGCATCTACGACTGCACGGATCACTCGGACGAGTTCAACTGCACGCGGGACTTTGGCGGCAAGGCGGCCAACAGCAATGGAGGAGCTGCACTGGGCAACTTCAAGCGCTGGAAGAAGAGTCAACAGCAGGCAGGAAATCGAAACCGAAAACGAAACGGAAACGGAAATGGGAAGAAGCAGAAAGCGCAGCGGAAACGTCAAGTTGTGCAACACAAAAGCTTCGGTTTGTCTTGAGTTTTTCTCACTTCTCTAGCTTCAGCTGCTTTTTATCTCTGTCTCACTTTCTCTCTCTCTCTCTCTCTCGTCACGCACCTCCGCTATCCTTTTCTTTTCCCCCCACTTATGTCTCTTTCCCCCCCGGCTATCTTCCCCTCTGTCTTGTCTCTCTTCTCTCCTTGTCACTGCGTCCGTAGTTGCAACACGACAACAACAGAAAAAAAAAAAAAAATCAATTTGCACTCAACTCACGTTGCAACAACAACAACAACAACCACATCAACAGCAACAGCAACAACAACAACTGCAATTGCAACAGTAACCACAATCGATATGTTATCGATGGTAGAGCGCCGGTGTTTCGTAGTTCGTAAGTCGTAATGCGTAGCGATAACTCCGTCGATACACTGTCTTATCGATAACACAGACACAAACACAAAAATGCTTTGCGAATTCCTTTTCCACCACTTTACAGCCACCGCCACAGCCACAACAACAGCAACGACAACAACTGCGATTCCTTGGTGCCGGGCCATTCAAAAACACACACAACAAAAACAATCGGCATCGTTATCGATATCGATATCGATGCGGTATCTCTCAATTAAATAATCTAATCGCATGTGGGTATCCAATTTGTACTAACCCCCCAAAACAAATAATGGTTGCTTCAACTCTGTGAATATCAAAGCCAAAATTCTTGTAAATAATACACACACACACACACACACACACACACACACATGACTCTTTAGAGCAAATAATGAAAAAAAGCAAAAACAAATCGATTTGTAAACTAAAAAAATCTTTCGATCGACAACAAAAATGCCATCAAAATAATACTATATTAATCGATAAAGGACATTTTGTAGAATTCGCAATTGTATTTAGTTCTAATCTATATATGTATATATAATGTAAGTATACTTGTATTTGTATGATCAATGTACATAAGTATCTGGATTTGTGTCCATGAAACATCAACCTACCAAATTGAACAGATCGAATCGTAATTCGTATATACCAGAAGTTATACAAACTCATCTGAAATCCCATACACGCACACAAACACACACACACACACACATATTCTCGTATTGAGTGTGATTCGAAACCAGTAGCCGTAGTAGTCTAAAATGTAGCTGTGTTTTTTCCCTAGTCTATTTTATTTTTCTATTTGTCTGTCATTATTATTCTTCTACTTTCTGTTGACCATCATTATGTACTTTTTTTTGTTAATTTAGTCTGTGTCAGCATCAACGATCTTCCACTCTCCCTCTCCTAATCCCCCAAAAGAAAGAAACCAAAAAAAAGTTCCCTCAACTTCCCCAAAGTCCCTTCTGTGTATTTATTTGTCTAACTAGGAAACCAAATTCCAACCATAAATAACAAAAAACCAAAACCAAAAAATATATAAAACAAAACCATGTGATGCGTATCGAACAATACACACACAACCAAACAAACACACACACACACACACACACACACACACACATATATACAACGATTTTTGGGCCATCTTTAGCGCTTGGCTATCGATAGTCCGAATAATCGTGAAGCGTTCGATAAACATCGCATTAAACTATCTGTATAAATCGCCATATTTGACTTGTAATTTGCTAACTGCTTTTTTCTCTCTCTGTGTATTTTTTACTATCTTATCCCTCATGTCGATGCCTCATCTCGCACACACACACACACACACACATATACACTCACCACACACACAATGACAACAACTGCACTCCATGCATCACATACCACCCAATTGTGAATTGTCGCCAATTGTGAACGTAACGCCGAACACAAAAAAACATCTTCGACCCGTCGCCCTCGTTCTCGTCGTTCTCGTCTTCTCGTCGTCCTCGTCGTCCTCGTCGTCCTCGTCTTCTCGTCGTCCTACTCTTCTTACTGTGTTCCGCTTACTGTGTGTCCTGTGTGCTCGCTCTCTCCGCTCGCTGTGCTGCCGGTGGTTTTCGGTTCGGTGGTGCAGCGGGTCTGGCAACAACAACAGCCAACTATCCGCCCCAATATCTGCCGCCAAGGGAGCCGATGATACCGCGCGACTACAGCCTCAAGCTGGACCAGCAATCGTCGAAGCTGCGTGTGGGCGAGTCCACCGAGGTCGAGTGCTACTCCTCGGACAACAGCTACACGGATGTGATCTGGGAGCGATCCGATGGTGCCCCACTCTCGGCCAACATTCAGGTGAGTTTACTTTGCGAATAAATCGAAAATAATTATCTTAAATATATTTATTTAAATCACAAAAAAAAGCAATGCAAAATTTTTATTTTGGATAAACTATCGACTTTGAGTTATTTAATACATTTTTCATAGTCTTTTCATTAATTTCGATACAAAACATTAAAAGAAAACTAAGAAAATTATGATGTTGATTTTTATTTGATTCGCTCAAATTTTATTTTGCATTTAAAATTCTTTTTGATATAAAATATATGCCAAATATTAAAAAAAATATTTATGATTTATATTTCCATCACTGAAAATAAATATCCAATAAAGTTATTAGAAGCATATTCAATATTTGCGATATAAAGGAAAAACTTAAAAATAATGTTTTTAAGTTGATTCACTTAAAAATAAATATTTTATTTATAATCTATATTAATTTATTTTATTAATATTTTATTCCAAAGAAATGATACCTTTTAGGGTTGATTTGTAAACTTTTTGCAAATATCTAAATTAATACCGAGAGTATTTCAACATTTCAAATCGAACTCGACTAGAAATCGAAGCCTATATAGTAATGATTACACCTCTTCTTCTTGCTTGTTCTTTCTCACTGCAGCAAGTGGGCAATCGTCTGGTGATCGTCGAGGTGACCGCCGCCGATGCCGGCAACTACGTGTGCAAGTGCCGCACGGACAAGGGCGATCTCTATACCACCAGCTATGAGCTGGCCATCGAGGAGCAGCCCAACGAACTGCGACGACCTCAGATCGTGCATGCCAAGGTCGGCGACAAGGCGCAGCTCAATTGCAATGCCGACAGCAGCCGCCAGCCCAAATACAGCTGGTCCCGCCAATACGGATATATGCAGTATGTCCGCGAAATTCGCAGTGTGAGTAATACTTCTTGTGCCCTGCAATCAATTATAAATCAAAAATTTTAACATAATTTTACGACACAAACAATAATACGAAATTACCTTATAACAATTAAATGTTAATTTTGGAAATTACAAAATATAAATAACTCTTCCTTTCTATTTGCAATATGATTAAATTAATGATTTCACATTTCATTAATTTATAAAATGTGATTTTAAATTTGTGAAATTATTTTTCATTTTCCATTTAATTAAAAAAAGTTACTCTGCAATGCAATTTAAAGATAATGAATACAAATTTATTTGCAATTAATTAAATACTCTTTAATGACACATGTCTCATGTGCATCTGTTTTTTTTTATTTCTGTTTTTCTTAAAATTTTCAACTTTGATTTAAAAAATATATGGTTGAAATTTTAAGAAAAGCACTGTTGGATTTTTGAAATGTAATGTAACCAATAAAATTAATTGAAGTTCAATATCAATAAATAGAAACAGCAATTTTAAAATTTTAAATTCAAATTACAATCGTTACAGTTCCTGATACTAATTGGTACCTTCTTTTATTTTGTTGTATATGACATTTATTTAAAAAAACGAAGATTAAGAATCAAAACAATTTAACGTAATACAAACTTTAAAGAATTGTATGCATTTTAAATGAAAGACTATAAGTAGAAAATACTAATTGTAAATCACAAATATCGCTCACAGCAAACTCTGGAGCTGAAGGACGTGCAGGCCAACGACGCAGGCACCTACATCTGCAAGGCGATCTATGGCGACGGCGAGTCCGTGGACCATCCGACCATTCTGGTGGTCACCGGCGCCATTCCGCACTTCCACCAGGAGCCGCTCAGCTACATGAGTTTCCCCTACCTGCCGAACTCCTCGTTCAAGTTCAACTTCGAGATCACGTTCCGGCCGGAGACGGGCGACGGCCTGTTGCTGTACAACGGACGCACCCGCGGATCCGGCGGCTACATCGCCCTGTCGCTCAAGGATCGCAACGTGGAGTTCCACTTCAACTTCGGCGGCAAGCCGCTGATGGTGCGCGCCGAGCAGCCGCTCCAGCTGAACGAATGGCACACGGTGCGTGTGCAGAGATCGCGTCGCGACGGCTACATCCAGCTGGACGAACAGCATCCGGTCGCGTTCCCCACGCTGACGGAGACGCCGCCACTGGAGCTCATCGATGATCTGTACATTGGCGCCGTGCCCAGCTGGGATCTGCTGCCCGCCGATGCGGTGACCGAACAGACCGGTTTCGTTGGCTGCATCAGTCGCTTGGCCCTCCAGGGCCGCACCGTCGAGCTGATGAAGGAGGCCAAGCTCAAGGAGGGCATCACCAGCTGCCAGCCCTGCGCCAACGCCCCCTGCTCCAACGGCGGCATCTGCCTCGAGAGCCAAACCGAGCTGGCCTACACCTGTGTCTGCCAGCAGGGCTGGACGGGACGCAACTGCGCCGTCGCCGGCACCCAGTGCACTCCCGGTCTCTGCGGAGCCGGTCGCTGCGAGAACACCGAGCAGGACATGGAGTGCCTCTGTCCCCTGAACCGCTCCGGCGATCGCTGCCAGTACAACGAGCACCTCAACGAGCACAGCCTCAACTTCAAGCGCAACAGCTACGCGGCTTACAGGTGAGTTCGAGCAATAAATTCATATAATTTGTCGCTGAGCAAATTTTATTATTTAAAGTGCAGTCGAAATTGCCTGAACTTTGTTTGGCATATTTTGGAAATGAATGAATTCAAATTTAAAGAATTTCCGAATTTACTTTCCTAAAGAATTTATACAAAATTATTTACATTGATATGCTGAAAAGTCAAAGTGCAACATTTTTGGCATATTTAAAGTACAAACAATAAATTCATATAATTTATCGCTGAGGAATAAAGTAATGATTTTACAGTGCCAATAGATTCAATTTTTTATTTAAAGTGCAGTCGAAATTGCCTGAATTTTGTTTGGCATATTTTGGAAATGAATGAATTCAAATTTAAAGAATTTCCGAATTTACCTTCCTAAAGAATTTATACAAAATTATTTACATTGATATGCTGAAAAGTCAAAGTGCAACATTTTTGGCATATTTAAAGTACAAACAATAAATTCATATAATTTATCCTTGAGGAATAAAGTAAAGATTTTACAGTGCCAATAGATTCAATTTTTTATTTAAAGTGCAGTCGAAATTGCCTGAATTTTGTTTGGCATATTTTGGAAATGAATGAATTCAAATTTAAAGAATTTCCGAATTTACCTTCCTAAAGAATTTATACAAAATTATTTACATTGATATGCTGAAAAGTCAAAGTGCAACATTTTTGGCATATTTAAAGTACAAACAATAAATTCATATAATTTATCGTTGAGGAATAAAGTAAAGATTTTACAGTGCCAATAGATTCAATTTTTTATTTAAAGTGCAGTCGAAATTGCCTGAATTTTGTTTGGCATATTTTGGAAATGAATGAATTCAAATTTAAAGAATTTCCGAATTTACTTTCCTAAAGAATTTATACAAAATTATTTACATTGATATGCTGAAAAGTCAAAGTGCAACATTTTTGGCATATTTAAAGTACAAACAATAAATTCATATAATTTATCGTTGAGGAATAATGTCATGATTTTACAGTGCCAATAGATTCCATTTTTTATTTAAAGTGCAGTCGAAATTGCCTGTTTTTTGGCATATTTTGAAAATGAATGCAATTAATTTCATCGTTATGGAATAATTTAAAGAATTTCCGAATTTAGTTCCCTCAAGTAGTTATTTTAAATTATTTCAAAGAGCTGCAGATTGTTGTGACATATGTGAAAATGAAAGAAATTAAGTTCATCATTAAGGAGTAATTTAAAGTTCCTATTTTATTAAAATTATGCAATGCTGTCGAAACAAATGTACAACAAAAATTCACTCGAGTATTCTCTATTATAATAATCGCAGATTTTAAATTGCACACAATTAGAAGTAGTGGCAAATGCTAATTATATAGACTCAGCTTGCATTACAGGAACTATCGGAAATGGCCGTTAACATAAATGTCGCTAACATCATCACAGAAGAGAGAATTCCTTTGTCAGTTCAAAATTAAACCAAGAGTTCTTTAATATAGATTCTTTCCAAAAAAATATACAAATTGTTTATTATATTATGGCTTTTGCAGTAAATGAAATTATTTTATTTTTAGTTCCCTATTATTTTGCATCATGTAGCACCAGATTGAAGATTACAATTGCACAGAAAACTTATTTTATATACTATACTACTATATTACTACTCTCAATGGACGAAATGTATGATTGATGAGAAAATCCAGCTGGATTATTAAATAGATTAGATATGCGAGTCGAAGCAACTTCGGGGACTGCATCGTTTGCTCAAATCCAATGAAGTTGCTTCTCTTTTAATACTCGCAATTACTGGTATAGGAAATGCTATTAACACGTCTTTCCCCCACTCTGCAACCATTCACAGCACTCCTCGCGTGTCCCGCATCAATGTGACGCTGTCGCTGCGCCCCTCGAGCCTCGAGGACGCCGTGCTCCTCTACACGGCCGAGTCGAAGCTGCCCAGCGGCGACTACATGGCGCTGGTGCTGCGCGACGGGCACGTCGAGCTGCTGATCAACACGGCGGCGCGCCTCAAGCCGGTGGTGGTGCGATCGCTGGAGCCGCTGCCGCTGCACCGCTGGACGCGAGTGGAGCTGCTGCGTCGCCAGGGCGAGAGCATACTGCGGGTGGGCGATGGAGCCGCTCAGCACGCCAAGGCGACGGGAGCGCCGCGCATTCTGTCGCTGAAGACGCCGCTCTATGTGGGCGGCTACGATCGGGCGACGGTGAAGATCAATCGGGACGTGAACATCACCAGCGGCTTCGACGGCTGCATTTCGCGGCTCTATGACTCGAAGATGCCCATCAACCTGGTGGTCGATGTCGTGGATGCGGCCAATGTGCAGAACTGCGGCGAACTCAACGAGATTGGCGACAACGACTCCGACGGCGATCTGCCCGCGCCCGTCTCTCAGGATCAGCAGCAGACGGGGAGCCACAGCTCCGACGAGGAGCCGCAGCCCTACGAGAGCGCTCCCTGCGCCAACGAGCCCTGCGAGAATGGCGGCACCTGCAGCGAACTCGGCAAGCTGGCGGTCTGCACCTGCAACCTGGGCTTCAGTGGCAAGCACTGCGAGGACCGTAAGTCATAGCCAGACTCAATTACTATATATTGTATTTTCAAACTTCACGGCAACTTACAGAAACGCCTGTGGACGACTTTAATATATTTTTATTCTCTTCCAATATTTTGGGGGGAGAACCTAAAAATAATTTGTTATTATTATTATTATTTCACATTCTTATTCCAACTTTCTCCAGAGAGAGCTTAACACAATTTATTGTTATTATTATTATTGATTTTCACTTAATGGCCCCACTGAACTATATATAAAATTCGCCAATTCGTATAAACATATTCATAATCTATTATGTTTTATTATTTTTAATTGTAATATTTTAAATACTCTTTTTTAATTTCGTTTTTTTCTTTCTTCAATATATGTTTTTGTTTATTTTCTTAACATCATATTTTTTCCTTACATGTTATTTACTAACATTTTTATTTGATTTTTTTTTTTGCTATACAATGTCTTGTTTTTTTTTTAATATACATTTCTTTTATTATTCTTTAAAAATATGTTTTTTTGGTACTTTTTTTATATATAGTACAATATTATTTTGTTTTAAATTTATATATGACACGACCTATAGTTTAACACACTAAGCTCCCAACTGAAGCATCCATTCAATTGATTTGTTCCTCTGCTCTGTAGATCTGCAAATCGGCTTCAATGCTTCGTTCCGCGGCAATGGATACCTGGAACTGAACCGCAGCCAGTTCAGCGTCGACGTGGATCAGGAACTGACCTCCGTCGTCGTGGTCTTCTCCACCACCAAGCCCAACGGCCTGCTCCTGTGGTGGGGAGAGGAAGCCGGCAATGAGTTCACTGGCCAGGACTTCATCGCCCTGGCCGTTGTCGATGGCTACGTGGAGTACGCCCTGCGCCTGGATGGCGAGGAGACGGTGATTCGCAACGTTGACACGCCCGTCAACGACGGCAATCGTCACATTGTGATCGTGAAGCGGGCGGCGAACACCGCCATCCTGGAGGTCGATCGCATCTCCGACTCGGGCGAGACGCGTCCCACCGGCAAGAGCACAATTCATCTGCCTGGCAACGTGTTCATCGGTAAGTCGCACCCACTTTTCACTTCCCCACTCGAGTCACGCTTAAATCTATTGTCAATCTTCAGGTGGCATGCCGGATGTATCGCAGTTCACGGGCAATCGCTACAGCCACAACTTCAGCGGATGCATTGTGTTTGTCGAGGGCGACAATGCCGGCCAGATCAATCTGGGCAAATCCTCCATCAGTGGCATCAACGTGGACACCTGCCCTGTGTAAGTATTCCCTAGCATTAACTTGTACAGCGTCATTAGTATTCTCTGTGTTTTGCGCTGATCCATTGACATGCCTGCAACTCTGGCGGAGATTAGCAGCTACGATTTTCCGTCGAGCGTCGTCTATCACAGGTACGACGCCAACGATGTGCGATACGATCCGAATTTCTTCGATGAGTTCGATCAGCCGCCGCCGGTTCACATCATTTATCCGCGCCCCAATTTCAATCAGCTGCAGCACAGCATTGTGGGGCGTGCGGCACGGCAGGTGGGCGTGGCAGTACCGCCTTTGAGCCTACTGGCCGCAAGCCTGCTGTGGCGACTGTCGGTGCCCAGTAGCTAAATGGCTCGACATTCCCCATCCTTGAGATACTAAACTAATCGTGCCATATCATTGCAAAATATCATGTTATTAAATCAATATCGATATATGCATATAATACATATACAAAGTATATATAGATAAATACTATATCTAAATGTTTGCAATACCAGTTTACTGTACTCGATGTCCTTACGGATCTATCATACACACAAACATATATACACATATATATATATATAACATATACTTAAATATAGACTTTTTTTTTTGGTTTTTTTTTTGTCGGATAGCTAGCACCAAAATATTGTTAAACATCGTTAATACTTATATGTAATACCACTTAAGATACCGATTACTTATGACAGTATGTACTTGAAACAAAAAAGGGTCCGAGGGTCAGATAATCCAGTAATCTCTGAATGAATCCATAACTAACGTCAACTCTACTATATACACAAATCTATACATATGAAATTATGTACTCGAAATATACATATATATATGTATATATATATATATAAATACTTAGTGAATACGAATATACTACTATAACAATATTGAAAGGCAGGCGCAGGCGAGTTTGAAGCTCTTCTCGTTGAGACAAAGTCTGAAAATTGCAGTAATACGGATAGACAGCACTTTTATATATGGTACTCTTAGAACAATAGCGATAATGAACGATCTACTGATGGGTGGCAACTGCTCCTAACTAAGTGATTTTAAGGATCAACATTATATACAGCGCTTTCAGTTAACATAGTCAATGATTTTATGCCTAGTACAAAACTATCCTTAACTGCCTGAACAAGTTTTAGATTTCAAATGACAATAGCTTCAATTGTAGATTAATATAGATTAACTTAAGAATATCTAATTTTAAAGTTATTTTATTTGACATTCATATTTTTATTTGGCAAATTTATCTTCCAAGATCAGTTGCGATATTTTATAAATTCTTTTATTATTATAATTAGTGTGCAATATTATTTATATGACTTAAAATATTTGTTGCTCTGAGTAATTTTATAAATTAATTTATGTTTATTATAGTAATGATTTACTATTTATATTTATTTTATGTTTTTTTTTATTTCTCTTGCATTGCAGTAACGATGAGGCACATGGCGGTACTGAACCTCCAGTCGTTTAAATTTTAAAGCAACCCAGAGAACCCCACAGCAAAAGTTAGCCTTTATCGTTTTTTTTTTTTCGAAATAAATCAACCGACTTTTTGTTATATGTAATTTGCATATACGAAACAAAGGGTAAATTTATACACTGCGCTAATTGTTGTATCGTAGAAATGAGGAAGCAATGAGAGATCCATTGATTAATCCAAATCCAAACAACAACTCGAACGTAACGATGCAATTGCTGCTTCTTTTATATTTAAACTTAAATGAATGGGAAAACAAAAACAAAACAATTATTATAATAATGATACACAAAAAAAACTAATGAACAAAACCAAACAACTAACTTTTAATGTATACAACGGCCATACGAAGTGAGACACAAAACAAAATAAAATGAAAAAAAGAAAAACAAAACACTCGAAACGAAACAATAAAGTTATATGGAATACATACATACATACCTATTAATAATTACTAAATACGTACATACATAAACGCATACATATATAGAACTTTAAGGCCTAACTAACTCATGCAACACCACCAACAACGACACAACACAACAAACAACAAACAACAAGAAACAACGCATACTAGCCAAGACGAAGAAGAAGAAGAAGACGACGACAATGACGCTGATCAAACTACAACTACATACATACTTACGTTGAATGTTAACGCACTTGATAGTAATTATAAATAATCGATTAATTATTTATCCATTCATTGATTGCCTTTTGTTGAGCAGCCCCAGTGTAAAATGTTGTGCAGCTTGAAATTTAACAGACCTAACCTTAAAATTGCATATAACGCACACACACACATGCACAAAGTTTATAAATTTAAACTAAATATATATACTTATATTACAAGTTTATTGAACAACAAGTAAAAATTACAAAAAATATTAAAAATTATTATACGAACAAACATCAGCATAAATGTATAATACGAACAAAACTGTTAAGTGAATAAACTAAAAAAAAAACTTAAAAACATATTTACAAAAACCATGTAAGTCGATTGGCACGTGTTTGTCTTACGCATCGATGATGCGTCGGTGGTCGACGGAGGAGGGGAAGGGGAGCTTCCTTAGCGCAGCAGCCTTTATCACACACACATGCAAACACACACACACAGGCGCATAGCAATGCACATGTATTGGATGATCCCCAGCAGCTTTGCAGCGCAGCCGTCGCGACAGCGGCATTCTTGCAAGCGCGTCTTCGTCGGCCTCGGCATTCGGTCTCGTGTCGGCCGAGCAAAACGAGCCGAACGCGTCGAGCAGGCCTAGTCTTGGCTGTCGGTTGTCGTCGTCGTTTGCATCGTTTAGTTACTTACGTGACGCGACGCTGGCAGGTTGTTCGCTCTGCTGCGTGATTATTTTTTTTAACGTTTCTTTTAGTATTTTTGGCGTCTTTATATTCGGTCGTGTTTTGTGTGTTTCTGTTTCTGTTTGTTTGTTTTTTTGGTGTTCTTGTGAAAGTCCCGCAAAGCGGAGCAAAACAAACAGTTTATGCGTGTGCGAATTGTTGATGATAATAATCATTTGATTGGGCAGCTACCTGTTAATGCCATTAATTAGCAGCAGCATCGAATGCAAATCCCAATATTACTCTCGATTTGAGCGAAAAATAAAAGTGCGTGCGACGAAGTGGGGTAAAAAGAAAGCATTAAAGCATTGCCAGCCAGTGTGCGTGTGTGTGTGTGTGTGTGTTTCAGCAATTCTTGTTATTTATATTTAAATTTCGTATTTGTATTTAGTTTGTTTGTATTTTTAAAACGCTGGCCGGCAAACAGCTGCAAACCAAAGCAGGCGACAAAGTGACACAAATACGTGTGAGAGACACACACACACACACAGACACTTACATGTAAATGATGTAAAGCGCGATAAACAGGTGCAGGATGCAAAAGCAATCGATAACATTGTATATCGACAAAATGATAATCAATTAAGCTGTTCATTCATGCCCAGCCAAAGACGCAGAAGAAGAATCGTCGTAAACTAAACATATAAATTTTGTATTCTTTTGCGGTTTTTACTTTCCCTGCGGCCATTTGCCGGCTTCCTTCTCGGCGCTGCCAAAAAAATAAATTTGAGAGCTTTTCTTTGTTGCTTGGCTGCTTTGTTGCCAACGGATGTGAGACTAAAGAGCGCAACAAAAACAACAAATTGAATTGATTCTTCTTCTAATTTTAAATGGGTTTCTTTCGAAAAGTGCTTAAAGTAGTAACAGAAAACAAAAAGCAAATGAAATAAAGTGTTAATCCCATGATCATTTTTAGATCGTCAACTATTTGGACACCCTTCAAGAGCGCTGCGCATTCGTGGAGCTCTCGAAACTGTTGCACAGGTGAGTTTCAGCAATTTATCAGCTAGTTTCAGAACAAGAAGAAGAAGTAGAAGCAGACGCAGTTAGGCGACAGCTAACGGCAAATTGTGAGCTTGGCTTGGAAAGTAGTTCAGCTGGTCAACAAGTTGGCCATAAAATGCAACGTTGCCCGTTCAATCTGCAATCTTCAAGCTGACAATTTGTACGCAGGCAACAAGTCAAGTCAAGTCTGGTCAGGTGAAGCGTTGCCATATCCTTTTTTGGCAGCGGGGCTGCCACCAGTTTTGTGTCGTTTATATGTTTTTTTTGTGCGACGACTTTGGCCCATTTTTGCAAAACAAGAAGTTGCAGCGGAGACACGAACCCCACTTGCAGACAGCAGCAGAATTGTCGCCTGACAAACAAAATTAAATGGGAAAAAATTAGTGAGACAACACAACCCCGACCCCAGGTTGCAATGCCTCATGCTGTTGATAACATTAATGAACTGTCTACAACGCTGCCTGCTGCCCGCACAAGAATAGAAACCAACACACAGACACACACACACACGCACAGAGACAGACACGCACAATTCTTGGCAAAAGGTAAAAACGTTGAGTGAGGAATGCACGAGAGCAGCAACAACAACTGCACTAGGCACAGCCAACGAAAGAGAGCAGAAGAGCGAGAGGGAGAGCGAGAACGAGAGAACGTGCATTGCTATAATGTGACCATGCTGTGTTCTATGTAGCTGTGTTGTCCATTCTCTCTCATTCCTGCTAACAATAAATCAAAAGGCAGTGCAGCAAACATCAACAACAATGCAGAAATACGCATGTGTGCGCGTGTGTGTGTGTGTGTGTGTGTGTGTGTTGGTGGAAAAGCCCAACATAATAAAAATCAAGGCAAGTGTCGACGACGTCAACGTCAACGTCGGTGTCGACGTCACAGTCTCAGTTACAAAAGGCAGGCAAAAAGGGCGCAGACAGTTTTGTTCTCGTTCTCCTTCTTCTGCCAAGGCGACCTGATGCTTTGTGTTGTTGTTGTTGCTCTTGTCGCTGTTCGTGTTGTTGTAGTTTATGAGATTTCATTATTACTTTCGATTGTTGTCCGACGACAACGTCGACGGCGACGCTGCTGCGCCCATTGAGAGACTAAAGTTGCCCTTTAGTGAATGGTTCTGGGCCCCGAAAACAAATAAACAACGCTGCCATCAACAGCATCCAATCCTTGGGCCTAATCGCATAAGCAGATAGATTGGGAACAGCTCTAAGAATAAGAATCAGACTGAGACTGAGAATGAGAATGAGAATGAGATTCAGATTGAGAATGAGAATGAGAATGAGCCCACACTGAAAAGGTACAAAATAAATAAAGCAATAAATGGAAAATAAATTTCAAAAAATTGCTTTTCAAGTGGCTAAACGAAACTGCAACAGGTTCCCGCATCGCACTCCAACATCCATCCCCATCTCAATCTTTTGCTGGTCATTCAGATGGTCCACTGCACTTGCAGCGTCATCGTCTGTCCCTCTTCGCCTCTTCTCCCTCCTCGCTGTCTCTCTCTCTCTCTCTCTCTATCTATCTCTCTGTTTGTCTGTCCACTGACAGCTACCGAGTTGAAAACGATTTTCATGGAGACCTTCTTTTAACCTGGTTCGGCTTATTGAATCACTGAGAATGTCTGGGAATTTCATATCAGCTCTCGACTGCAATATATTGAATGCATTTGGAACAACTCATTCATTGTCTATGTTTCTTGAAATAGTTTCGATAGGTCTAATCATTCAGTTTCTATTGACATATTCCATTCCAAAGTGCAAATACAGCGCAATATTTACAAATTGATTGTCTTTTGTATTGGTTTACGAATTCTGAATTATTGATAACACCTTGAATTTGAACTACATAAGAAATGCACAGCAAAAGAATTTATTTAATTGGGGTTTTAAACGGAAGTCGACTAACTTTGATTTATATTAAATTCTGTCTGGGGGATTGAGGAAATTAAAAAACTAATTAGAAGAATCAAATATTATCTGTCCTACAGTTTGTTGCTGGAATTGAATATTTATGAAATTTGGCAAATGAATTTTTGTAATTGAGTTAATTGATCCAATTGGATTGCAGCTTTAGCTATTGGAACTTGTCATTGGCCCTGATTTAGTTTTGAAGTTGCGATTTTGACCCAATGACCTGGCCTGGTAACGCAAACAATTCAATTTACTTTTTGCCACTTGGGGCATTTGCTAATTGCAAAAACACAATGCAACTCTTGTTATACCGCTTTGCAGTTGTCTCTGCATTTCCCATCAAGTTGCCAGTTCCCCAGCCGCAAGCTGCCAGTCCGCAAGTTGCGAGTTGCGAGTCGCAAGTCGCATTGGCCGTCAAATTAGCGATTGACACCTTTTCGGATTTTGAGGTTCGTTCCGTTCCATTCGGTTTTGGTTGCATGAAAACGGCGCATAAAAATTATTTCACGCTCGCCAAGCGGACACCAAAATTATGATTAATGTGGCCCCAAGAAAGAATAAAATAAAGACAGACAGACAGACAGACAGAGAGAGAGAAAGAGAGAGAGAGGCAAAAACAAGCATAAATTGGATTTGATTTCTGTTTGTTTGCCGCTTTTTCGTAGAGCTGTTGGCGTTTTTTCGGCATTTGGTTTTTCGGTTCTTTTTTGCACTATCTTAGGTAGCTGTTCATTAGCAGAGACGGCAGACAAATCATTGGGAGACTGAGCGACACGCAGAGAGAGGGGAGAAAGGCCCAAAGGTGGCAATCAAAAAAACGAATGAATGAATGCTCGATCACTGAATGGGGCGATTCAAACAGAGACAGAGACAGAGAGAGAGAGAGAGATGGCGAGTTGGAGGACAGAGATCGAGCCATCGAGTCTGCATGAATGAAACGCGTTTCGTTTCGTTGTATTTTTTTTCCGTTTCTGGTATTTTTGAAGTCGCCTCCCTGTCCGCCCCTGCTTCGGAGCGGAAGTGTAATTGCGGACTGGACGCGAAGCGACGCGACCCGACCCAACACGACCCGACCTGGCTCAAACAAAACACCGATTCTCAGCGACCTTAAGTAGCGGCAACAAATGAGCCGAAAAAGAAAAACGGGTGTTCGCAAAGCGACGTCGTCGTCGTCGTCGGCGCCTTTGCCACAGCTTCTTCGTCGTCGTCTTGAGCTCAGGCAATTACCCTCGGAGGGAAAAAAAAACAAAAAACGGAAGCGCATTACAAGCCATATACGTAATGTGATAGCATATGTTGTGACACGCCCACACGTATTAGCCCCAAAAATGAGATGAACACCACACGAAGTACAGGCAGCTCGAAGACCTTGAGATCAGAACCAAAACTGAACCCGAAAACAGCAGCCGCAGCCGCAAAGAGAAGGAGTCACAAGAGTGATGAGGGGCGAGGGGCAAAAGTCTGAGCAAACAAAAGCTAACTCAGTAGCACGTAGCGAGCGACGTTATCGCGGCGAGGATATCAGGAATGGGAATGGGAATGGAAATGGGATTTGAGAATGGAATTAGGGGAAAGGGAACGTCGAGAACAGTATGGTGATGGTAACGATCGCCTTATCAGCGACCATCGTCGGCCCGTGACGACGGCAACAGCAGCGGCAATCAGAGCAATTTGCGGCTGCGCGACGACGACGACGACGATGAGAAGAGCATTGGCAGACAGACACACCTAGGGAGGGATCGACAGACAGATACATAGATATATAGACAGAGAGAGAGAGAGAGAGAGAGCTAGAGGGAGGTGCAGATGAAACAGGCAGGAAGTGAGCTATTTGCACTTCCAAACAAGTCATAATTTTCGGCAGACAGACAACAGACAACAGACGAGAGACAAGAGACAAGAGAATACGTGGAATTCTGAGTCTGATAAAGTAGCTCAACCGCGTCCCATTCATACTACCGAAAAAGATACAGCCAGACAGATACAGCGCAAGGAATAGAGCGAGAGGGGAGGCGAGTTATATATTTAATAAGTGACAATTTAGCGCTGAGGTTGACATTGACACAGGTAAGCGACGCAGGTCGACAACTACTTAGGTAGCTGTAGTGTGGACAGGACGACGTCAGAGTGCGTGGCAAGAAGATGGAGTGCAATTCCCCGAGAAGTAGATCAGTGACTCAAGCCCCAACTTGGTCAGGGCATAATGACAGATTCTGCACAGAGAGCAAAAGCATGTTCTGAAATGGCAATTGATTTTGAGAACTTTCAATCTTGGTTTTATACAAATTTAAAACAAGTCTTCAGAATTTGCAAATAATATAAACTGAAAATCAAATAATTTGTTATTTCTTCTAATTTCTGTAATATTGAATTGATAAACTATTAATTTGTTATCCCTTAATGAAGTAAAAACAGTCTCATTTTAAGAATGGTCAATCTAACATTAATCAGGATATTTCGTCTGGATTTAAGAATTTATCTTCCGGGCTCAGTTTTGATTCAAAATGTATATCTTGATTTTTAGACGCTCTGCGGATGTTTCAACAATTTTGTTAGATTGTAAAATTCTCAAATATAAACTGCAAATAAAAAAATAGTTTTTTGACATTTCTGCAATCATGAATTGATAATATATTTCTCAAACGAGAAGAACTAAAAATGGTCAATCTGGAATTATTCAGAACTTTCCGTCTGGATTTTTAAAAATTTAATTTTCTTGGTGCAGTTTTGACATGATTTTGGCCTTATTCAAAATTTCTTTTCTTGAGGTTTTTCTCACTGCCCCAAAAGGATGCCACAACAGCATCAGTCAAGAGGTCATCTTGCGATGAAGAGGAGGCAGTGAGGCAGACAGACTGAGCCAAGATCAAATATGAATAGTTGTGTAGTGACTTTTTAATTAGTGGCAATGTGAAACCTTCTCACAGCGATGCGATGCGATGCGATGCGATGCGAGACGAGATGGGACGTGAAAGGCATAGTTGATTTGTCTGATGATGTATTAATTTCTCACAATCATGTGAACAGATTGAATAATCCCAAAGAGCCGAACTAACTGCGAGTCCCGCACTCTAACTATCTATCTCACACACAACACACAACACACTCTCTGTGATCTCAGCACGTAGCTGTCAGCGGCACAGAGGCCGCCAGCTGTGTGCTGGGGTCACTTTGGAGCCGCACATTTGTGAACTCAATTAAAATAGCAGACGGCGAAACTCACCTCGCAGTACAATGCTCTGAATTGGCTTTTATATGTAGTAACATAGTTCAGCTAAAATCACACATGCAAATGCCGGCGACAAGATTCCAATTGAGATTCGAACTTTGCACGTCTCTCTCTCTGTCTCTCTCTCTGTCTCTGTCTCTGTCTCTGTCTGGTAATTAAAGCTGTAGCTGCGAAGGGAGGCAAAGGGAGCTTAATAAACACATAGCAGAGTAACAGTTTGTGTGAGCCAAGAGCAGAGAGACGAGAGGCGAGCACAATGAATAGACAGACATTCCTCACCGTGGGCAATTAGAAAATGAGTTCAAGCGAACGCGCCAAGTTGCGCCGAGTCATAGATCAACGTTCATGATAAGCCACCGCAGCAGCAGCAGCAACAGCAACGGCAGCACTCCGAGCAGAGTTCTGCTCCAATCGGAGCAGTTCGACTGGAGTCCGAGCCAATCTTCTCTGCTCTTCGACTGCTGCGTGAGTAGAAAGCAATCGGTGAGCACATTTTTTGTGCTTCCATCATCAGCTTCCCCCTCGGGCGCCATTCCAGCAACTGGGCAGCATCATCATCATCATCGCCATCATCATCATCATCACGGTGAGACTCGACTTGGAGTCGAGTCATGGCATCGTTTGCTGTTTTATGCCTCGGCTTCTTTTTTTTCTTTTTGAAAGTCTGCGCCAGTTTAGAATTGTGATTGGGAAAAAAAAGAACGAAGAATGAACATTCCACGTTCTGCAAATTCCAGCCATTTCCTTTCTCAAAGCAACATTCCGGCACATTGGAATAGATTAGGCAAGGTCAGTCTGTTGTCAGGATAAGCTAAGGATAAGATCAAGACAATAAACCATTGACAAAGCAACGGAAAGGATTTGACAGGATTAGGCCATTGAATGTCCACAAACACAAACGGTTAAATGTCTAATAGCAAAGTGAAACAATCTTTATCTGATTGTAGCTGCAGCTTAAGGACTTACGATCTGTAAAGCAAAGGTAGCCAAAGGAAAATACACTATTGCTTAAGAAGTATTCCAAATAATTTGAGCTATTGTCCAAACTGATGACAAATTCAATTTAAAATATTTAGTACAAAAATAAAGAATATAGGAAATAGTCTCTCGGGATAGATTGTTGTAGAGTAACTTGTATGAGAAAAATTGTTCACTTTTCAAATGAGAGTAGATGAACAAAATGTATTCCTCGTTAATATAAAATAATATTTTACTTGCTAATTAAATTTAATATTATTTATGCACATAGAGAATGCAATTGTTTACATTAAAATATAAATGCAAATTTCACGTGCCCATTGAATTCAAATATTTCCTTAGTTTATTTTTTGAGTGCAATGCAAAGTAATTTTTACATGGAAAATTAGTTTAAAATTAATATAGATAATGAGATATTATCTAAGAATATTTAGCTTTTCAATTAAATTCAAATATTTGCTATAGTTGTTTTTAAGTGGATAAAGAAGATGTCTGCATTTTTTTTTAAGTTTAATAGACTCGGAAGATCAGTGATTTTGAATATAGACGCTATAGTTAGTTATGCTGTTACTTGGATGAGCTTCGAGTATTCTTGTAACACCGGAACATTGGGCTTACCTATGTCAACTGGATGGAGCGCAGAGCGAGATTGTTGCTGCAGCAGATGCGTTCGGGCGGAACAAACAAGAAATGGGATACATATAAAAGGGGGCAATGATTCGGATCGAGTGGGTCGTAGAAGAAGAAGAAAAAGAAGAAGGGGAGGGGAGGGGGTCCAACGATTGGCACTAAAATTTCTTGCTCATTTGTTGTTAATTTGACATGGGAGCCATTTATGGGGATTTTTCGACGCATTGAAGCATGTGATAAGCTGGGGGCAACTTGGCAAACGACATAAGAAATACTTGCCACACCAGCAACAACAACGCCAAAATGGCGTTCAGTCGAGTTAAGCCACAAAACGGCGGCTCATTCATGAATAAACACACACTCGAAAATACAAAAAAAAAAAAAAAGAAAACGAAGAAGAAAAGCAAACGAATCTCGAGCGATGCTTAGACGAAAAGCCACAAACGCATTTCATTCATAAATAGGCAAAAGTTCAGCAGTTGTCTCGTTTATGACGCCCACCAAAAGAAGACCGAGAGCATCGCGGCTACCTGAGATGAGACCGAGAGAGAGAGGGAGTGTGGGAGAGCGAGATAGCGAGCGGTAGCTGCGTGTTGCATGTTGAAGGTTAACGATGCCATTCGACGACATCGGCAACATTTTAACTGCTTTATTATAACAATGAAATGCAGTCGATGATGCTGCATCCGCATTTGCATCACAGCCAAACTGGGAGTTGGGAGTCTGCAACTGCAGACAACAGTCTGTGGCAGACTCGAGACTGGAGACTGTGGCAGGCTGCAAGTCGAGTCCAAGTCACGTTTTGTCACTGCTGCAACTTTTTCGTTGCTTCACCTTGGCGCGCATACCAAAGACGAGAATGGGAAGGGGAAGGGGAATAGGGATAGGGATAGGGGAATGGTGGATAGCAGAATGCCAGATAGGGGAATGGGCAACAAGTTGGGGCAGAGAGTCGAGCAACCTTTTCATTGATTGTTTTTCTTTGCCGTTGCCGTTGCCGTTGCCTTCAGCTCGTTTCATTTCTCTGGAAACGAGCAACAACAACAATAACCAGTTGACTGCATTCCAAGGCGTCGCTCACTGCGATCATTGAGCAGCGACAGGCAGAAGACAAGGGGGGTTTGAAGCACTTCACTTCACTGAGCTGCGCTGCTAATTGTTTCCGACTCTGGGGCCAAGGACAACATCCTGTGGAAGGGCATCCCAAAAAGTGCCAACATTAGAAAGAGAGAGAGAGAGAGAGAGAGAGGGAGCAACTATTTATGGCCATTTAATTAAACTGTCATTATTTAGACGGCAGGGCAGCGAACTCTGCTCAGATAAGCTCGAAAACACACCATTTGCTTTAACTCTGTAAACTCACCGGGGAACTGAAAGAACTCAGAGAGAGACCGAGACCGAGAGAGAGAGAGGGGGAATGAAGGGCTCCATTTGCTGCTGCTTCGATTCAAAGCCAAAAGTTTGGTTTACGTTACGTGATAAAAACATTGTTGTCCGTTGATTTAACTCGCTGATAAGGCGTGCCAACAACAACAGCCCCCCTCCCCCACCTCATCTCTCTCTCTCTCTCGCTCAGTCTGTCCCTTTGGAGCTGAGCGGCGAGTCTCTCACGTCCGGGCGAGTAAATAAATGAAACAAATAAAAACAAAAATTAAATTGGGTTTATTGCATTTCATGTGAAAAGCAAACGAACAGCAACAAATACTATACAGTGTGTGGCAAGCGCAAGATGTGGCTGGCGATAAGTCCAAGAACCCAAAAGAGCTGCCATATGGGATCGATCAAGACGCGAGATGCGAGCCAACAAATCAAATGCAACATTCAACAACAAATTCTCGCAGTCTCGTTTCAATTTCATTCATTCAATCAGCCAACCAACTTTCAATTGACACTGCGAATTTGGAGCACTCGATCAGTGGTAGATCAAGGGGGGTGGGGAATCGAGGGGATTCTCCGTCTTTACGCATCACTGACTGTGGGAGCTGCGCTGCGTCGTTTCATTTCGGTGGCTTCAATTAAATAACCGAATGCCAATTAATTAAAAGCCCATAACGGTTAAACCCCTTTTCTCAGTGGGCAACCAGTCAATGGCCTCCCTTTCCCCCAACCCCCACACTCTCTGAGGTTGTCGATGTTGCTGTTGTCGAGTCGATCTAAATTACAAATTTGTCGTACCAAAATAGATAATATGATCTAATAAAATTGAAAGAGCAGCCGCGCGACAATAAAAACCACGACGCACACACAGACGCACAAATTTGAAATAAAAAACCAAAAGCCAGAGAAAAAAAAAACACAATACAAAAAAGCGATCGCCAGCCAGCGGCGCCTCAGGAACGTTGAATGACGCGGCTATTTCGTGTTTTTTTCGGCTTTTACATTTTTCCGATAATAATTCTAACTAACAAACAAAAAATGAACTTAAAACTTAATATCAAATGCAGAGACTTGTGTATTCGTAAAAGAGAATGTTCGAAACCAGCGTCGAAACACTTCCCTATAGGGCAGCCTCCATATCTACTCATTATAATAGAATTCTAAACTGTTCGACGTCTTTTAATCTGCAATCTAATTTCGCGTTTTAAGAGCCGCCTCGTTTAAAAACCTACATAAATAGAATAAAATATATAAATGGAAATAAATACGAGCATTTAATTGATGTATTTATAATGGGACTTATCAATATCAAAGTGCAGGTGACCTACACTGATATTTTATACTGTCAACAACTTTGGAATTTCACAGCTGCAGGGAAAGTTTTAAAACGAATATTTAATAATATTTCAAAATGTCAGGGGTCATAACCAATACTTAACGTCAAAAATATTAAATTAAGTAATACAAAAAAAACGGTAACTAGTTATTATAATGCAGAATAGTCATGTTGTTTTATTTATCTATCCCTATTCGCGAACATAAAGTAACCGACATTTTGGCGATATCAATTTCAATATAATAACTGGGATATCGAGATTGCCAATTGTCGCCAATCAACATTAATGTAAACTATAAAAACAACCTTCTTCTGTAAAATGTTCGCCAATGGAGCTCGAAAAAGTTGAATGTAAATTTAAAATGCCCAGTTAATAAATTAGCAATGTATCGATGGGCTCAAATTTCACTAAAGAACAAGAAGCTAAAATTATGTAATACGCCAAGGGAGTGGCAATGATAATGTTATATGGCGATCGTAACTATCAAATATATGAATATGTAATTGGCATGAGATCATCAATTTGGGTTTTTTGGCCAACACCTCTCGCACTCTCTCTCTCCAAGAATCGAGTCTCCATATTTCAATATATCAACGAGCCTTCAAGCCTTAATTAGAATTGGCGTTCTGTAATAAAACTTGAGAATAAGTTTGTCAATTTAAAAAAATTGAGATAAAATTCAAATCAAAATGAGATTAAAAAAGATTCGACACCAAATTGAAATAAAATAAAATTAAAAAATGACAAAATTCAAATTTATAATATTCTAGAAAACAATTTGGTAAATAATTGGTAATCAGCAAAATATTCAAAATAAAAATAGATTAAAGAAAAGTTGCTCAATTTTAAAAATTGTGATACACCAAAATTAATTCATCAAATCAAATACAAACATTTGTGTATATGTGTTCATATATTGTAACATATTTCAATCCAACTTTAGTCAACAAAATTTTTTAAATTAAAAAAATGTCATTGGGGACTTCAAAATGTTTAATGGACTTGATAAGAACGCGAAAGTTCGCAGACTGTTTTGAATGTTTTTTTCCTGTTGTTGTGTATAAATTGAAAAGATAATTCAATGCTCATGAACGAATTTAATTATTTAGCAATAATTTCGCTAGAAATTTGCATAAATGAATTTGATAAGTCAAACTATTAGAAACAGATGTTTAGTGATGACTTTCAAAATGCAACCCTTGCTAAGGTTTCCAATTTCCTTTGGTTTTCTTACTGTTCTTGGGGTATTTTGTGTGTGTGCCACGCGCCATTTGGCCGTTGCATGCCTCACGTTCAGCATCAATTGCATTTTTCATGAGAATTGCGAAGGCAAGCGGGAAATCTTGAACTCGTTTTGTTTTATTTCCATTTTACAGCCCTTCGGTGTCGTTTCACATTTCAGAGGCAAGGCAAAGGGCTTCTGCGGAACTGCCTTGCAACACAGCAATCTGTGGCAAGTGCAGCGAGAACTGCAACGTTGTGAAGCTATCAAATTGATATTGCCACTTTATTGTCGTTGTTGTTGTTGTTATTTTTGTGTTGCCGACATTGTGGCATGTAATTGTTTATGATTATTAGCAGCGTCTATCGGCGTGACAGCAACAGCAACAACAGCAACAGCGACAGCGAGAAGAAGAACCGGACGAAGACGCGTGCTTAATTGTATAATTAATTTGAGTTTTTGTGATTTTTATGTCACGTTTTGTTTATATTTGGCCAGACGCCAGATTGAGTTGTTTCCTCTCGCTGCCCCGCTGAGGCAGTCTGCCGTCCCCCCCCGCCGCCACTCGCCCCCCTCCCCACGCCTCTTGTGCCACACGCGAGTCACGCATTAAGTTCAGTTCGCTCGATGACGAAATTGGCAACATTCAGAATTTGCGCTCGTATCTTCTTGAATTACAGTAAGACTGCACTTTTATTTTACTATCGAATACACTCGAACGCAAAACGAGTATTCATTCGACCATTTTGCACTCATACTCACACTGACACTCACACTCAAGACTCGTTGGAACCAACTGTAAACTGATATCGGGGCACGTCCCATTCAGTAAACTGGGCTGACGACTGACGTTGTGTGCCAGCAAAAGAATCCAACCAAAAACCGTCGAAACAAAAGCCCAAAATCAACCCCTTACACCCTGCCTCCCCCCTGAAATCTCCCCTATCACGATTCGACGTATCAAATTATCGTGATGATTTTGAGTCGCCTTTTTTTCGGTTTTTGGTTTTGTGGAGTTTTTTTGTTGATTTTGTGAGTTTGTTGTTGTCTTGTTGTATTCGCTGTGTCGCTGGCCATTTATGCATAATTAAAATTAATGAACATATTAGGCCCAGGCCACAGGAAGGCAACAATGACAATAGCCGGCCATTGTTTCTTCGCTCTCGCCGTTCCGTTTGTTGTTGTCTCTGCCCGCAGGTAACCAAAGAACTTGGCTCGCGTTTTAAATTACGAACAGCAACAAAAATGAGAACAAAATAACAGCCAAAACGAGTGAAAAACCAAAATGAAAAATAACAACAAAATGATATGCAAAATAAATACGTTGTGTCTGTCCCCCTCCTCACTCTCCCCTGTCTCCACCTGCCAGTTGGCAACCCCCCATCAGGAAAGCCAACCCTTTGCCGAACAGTTCGAAATGGAAAACTTCAAATGGGTAGTAAACAAATATCAACATATAAAGCATTTCAATCTTTTTTAATTCTTAAAATATTGAAATTTCAATATTGAAAAAAGAAGAAATGAAATTAATTAATATTAAAATTTAATTATTAAAAAAGTGTAGTTGACTTTAATTAATTCAACTAATTTTTCAGTTGAAAAGCTTTAAATGGGTAGTAAATATTATTTATTAATTATTAAATTATTTGTTTTTAATCTTGAAATGCAAAATGAGTTTACTGAAGTCAGCAAATTTTTCAGATGAAAACAATTGTTAAGCTTTGTGCAAATTCATTAATTTAGAATATAATAATTAAAAAGAAAATGAATGTGGAATGAATAAGCTTGATTTAAATAATGTTTGTAAATATTGCTTTTTAGTCACCAAAATCTTTCTCTAAGTTGATTTTGAAATACGCTCTATTTACTTGTGAACTTTAGCTCGATTGCTGTGCGATCTATCAATCCGCCTGTCTTAAAAGCTACACTTTCCCTATTCACTATCCATCCAATCCAAATCGCAGACGATCACCTGAAAATGTTGCTTGCGAATTAAGCAACTTCCGGCCACATTTGCATTGGCACTGCCTCATTTTGGGTTGTTGAATCATCATCGAATTTGGACGATCGATAGACAATCGATAGATGCTTATTTGCTATCTAGATTAAGGTGTGATATATAGTATTATATTGATTTGTGGGCGACAGCTGATCGGCGACGATCGATCGCTTTCAACTGAGGCAAGCAACTCGTCTGCTCGGCTAACTTGAGTAAAACGAAAATAAAAACAAAGTGAAGCCGAATGTGGGCCAATTTGATGCCACCCGGTGGCACCACCATCAGTGGCAGCAGCAGCAGCAGCAGCAGCAGCAGCAAAGTTGTCTGCGTTGTCGCGTCGTCTTCGTCATCGTCGTTGTTTTTGTTGCTGGTGTCTCGTGGCCGCTTGCCAACTGACGGCAACAAAAATATGAAAATTAACGGCACCGGCATGAGGCATGAGGCATGAGGCATGTGGCACAGCAGCAGCAGCAACTTTTGGCCGCCAGCAAGGTGTGCGGCAATTGCTGCTGCTGCTGTCGTCGTGCGAAAAAAATTATTTTTATATGTTTGGCCCAAATGCGGCAAGCAACAAGCGGCGGCAAGTGAATGTGCAGCCGCAGCACCGCCGGCGATCACGACGCGCGATGCATTTTTTGGGCCTATTGCATTTCCTGCTCGTTGATGGATCTCATATTAATTTGCACAATTTGCCCACTGTCCACTGTCCAGTGACTGTGCAGCGTGCAGCGTGCAACGTGGGCGCAGAAAGATTGTGCAGCTCTCATTAGGTGGCCCATTAGAGTTGTTGCCCACATGATGTGGTAGCCGAGGGGAAAATGGAAAAATGGGAAAATGGGCAACAGTCGCAGGTGAGGGCGAAAAATTCGAATTTGAAACCAACGGAAACTGTTACAAAAATATCTTAATGATGCGCAACGTGCGAGCGAGACAGAGAGAGCGAGAGAGGGTGAGAGAGAATGTTGCGTGGCTATGTTTATGATGAATTGCTTGAGAAGCTCGTTAGGTGGCATCAAAAATGTTGTGCAATGCCAAAGAGCAACAACAACAACAACAACAACGACGACGACGGCAACGACGACGAACAGGGGAAAAAAAACGAATGCAAATTGAAATTCCAAGATCGAAATCAAAGATGGCGACGCACCAAAAACAAAGGCGCAAGCCAAAACAAAAGCCAACAACAGCAACAGCAACAACTACAAAACACAAAGCCGAACAACAGACAACAGAAATTGAATGCAATGAAAATCAAATAAATTGCAATGAAACGCCAACAACAACAACAACAAGAGTAAGAGCAAGAGCAACAATGTCAACGATAGCAATCACTGAACATGGTGGGCCTAACGTTGGCGTCGACTGCGCAGTCGACGCCCGCGTCGCAGCAGAGCATTTTAATGAGAGCGGCGAACCAAAAGCGAAGCATTTGAAAAATGCATAAGAAGCATGCAAATGCAAGAGTGCGGGGAGGGGACGAGCAAATAGAGCAAAGCTCCAAAAATGGTGTGTGCAAAGAGGAATGCAGAACACAGCTGACAAAGCTGGAGAGAGCGAGAGAGTAAATTAAATGAATATCAGCAACAACAACGAAAAACTGGATGTGAAGCTCCAGTCGCTCTCCTTATATGAACACACTCACACACACACGCAGTGGGATAAAGTCGCCAAGAGCGGCTTAACCCATTGAAAGGAAAGGGTATTTAAAACAACAATGTATAGCAAGCAGCTCAAAAAGTACAGATAATAATACAAACTTGTTTCCATTAGTTATTTTAATTATTAGCACACCAACAATATATACAATATGAAATTAATATATTTGTCTTTATTTAAAAATTAGATTTTCTTAAAAATGTTGCCCCTTTTTTTATTCAATTTCCAAAATTCACTTGGGTTCCGAAAATGTCATAGAAAGCTAAATCAAAACTCCGTTTAAAAATAATTGTAATTGTAATATAACTGATTGTTGTCTGTACCCACTTGAGCACAGTGGCTTCCAACGGGTTAAGCAGGCGAACTGTGAAACGCATCAATTTTGGAGCATGCTTCGTTGTTGTTGCTTTTTGTTTTTGCATGTTGCTAGGCCAGCTGCAAATTCAGCCAGCGGGCGCGTGTCCATGTGAATGTCATGGATGTAAATGTGGCATGTGGCTCGGACTCCGATTCCAGCTCCGACTTCAATTGCAACTGCAACTCCGACTTTGACTCTGACTCCGAGCTCGAGGCAGGCTTTCACCCATGGAATGCGATCAACGGCGGCAAGCAGCAACAACAGCAAATTAGCTCAAATGCCTTGTGCCACAGGGCAAATATGTGGTTGCCGCAACGGCTGTTGCTGTTGTTGTGGCAAGAGCCCTGCAAGTGCTAATAATAATAATAATAAGAAGAATAACAACAACAGCCGCAGCCACAGTAAGAGCAACAACAACGGCAATAAATTGCATGCCGTGTGCATTAATTATGACAAAAGTAAAAGGCTTGCAACGGCAGCTGTGAGAACGTCGCCGCGATGCGACACCAACAGTTGCAACTGCCTCTCTCGCATGCTTCAGACGCCCCCACACAGAGTGGCCAACAAATAAAAAGCTGCGCTGTCATTTGTGTTGCTGCTGCTGCTGTTGCAGCTATTTCTAATTTGCTGACCAATAAAAAGCGACTCGAAAATCGTGTGCACCGATTGCAATGAGTCATCGGCGTCGTCACCGTAATCGACATCGTCATCATCATCATCATCATCATCATCGTCGGCATTAAATGTGGCAGCAACACAATCGCAGTCGTTGTTGGCAACATCAACTGCCCAGCAACATTTATTGGCAACAAATTGTCAATCCAAAAGATTTATTTTCATCAAAAATTGCTTGCAATTATAATTACGACATATAATTATAATCTTAATACAATTTCAATAAGGAAAGCCAAACGTGTATAAGTTATCAAAATATTTTTAAAAAAGGTAATATTGAAAGATAAGTTTGAACCTTCTGTTCAAATCAATCAAGATAAAAGCGAGATTATAAAACTACAGCAATATAAATAAATAAAATATTATAAGCCTATTATTAACTAATAACATTAGTAAATTATTTGAGTATATTTGAAGAATAAATGAAATTATTATTAATCGCATATTAATAATTGAAATTTTGGCATTATGCAGTGTAAATTATTTCAGTATTTAAAGAGTGACAATAGCTTTCATACTAATTGAGCTGCCGATTAGTTCGATATTATAGTTAATGCCGAGCAGTTTAAATGCAAATTATGTTTTCCAACTAGAACAGCAGATTTTTTAAATTGACTTTCGGTATATAGACATTTTTGAGAAATACCTTCGTGGCGCAGAAATTTCCGTGGTATCGATAAAACAGTTTTTATTTTCTAATTATTTTTAAACAAAAAATATTTTCCATTTTCGTACCAAAATGGCGTATGGCCAAAAATAATGGCAATTGATCATCTAGTTTGCTTGGTTTCTGTGTACTGGGTATTTGCTAGTCGATCAAGACTTTTGTTCGTGTTTGCTCGCATTGCTCAAGGAAGGAAAACTGAAAAATATTTATGAAAAATGACAACTGTCGTTAACACACAAACACAAACACCAAGATGCTAAAGTAAATTCTCACACCCGCACACACACACACACACACTCACCCACAAACACACACACACACACACACACACACATGCAAGCAGTTGGCTATTTTTGTGTTGAGGGTGGCGCTGATTTTTCTGTGCTTTTCTTTTATTGTAGTTGTTGTTTTTTTCGACCGCTTTGAACAACAAATTCGTTGTTGTTTCTTTAAATTTTGCTTGTTTTTATAATGTTGCCTGTTGTTGTTGCTGTTGCTGTTGCTGTTGTCGTTGCTCGTTTTTGTTTTCACGCGCTGTTCGACTTGGCGACATTTCAAAATATTTTTGAAATTATGGGCCAACAACTGCATGCCGCCATTCGAGGCATGAGGAGCGGGGGAAGCAGAGAGGTGATTAGATTTGGGCGGGGGTAGGGGACGGGAGGCACCGTGGCGTTACGTGGGGCGAGTGGCAAGAGGCAAATCACCTAACATAAATTAATTAAAAGCATATTTAATGCACCGAATGAAGAGCAGAGACCTCCGCGATGTTCTTTCGCTCTTTCCCACTCTCTGACTTTTTCCGCTTATTATTATTTATGTATTTTTGCCACATTTTTTAGTCAGTCAACTAAAAATGATTTGAGATATTTATGACATGTTCTACGTTCTACAAAAACTTGGGGCATCCACCTAACCAGGTATATTTTCTGTTTTTTTTGGTGCTCAGAGATGTGTTCTTAGTTTTATGTCTTTTTAAATGGACAAGCAAACACTAAAAGGGACTTAAAATGTAGCCCTCAGGCATTAGGGGCATTCACTATATGGAATGCCAAATAAACTGATTTATAGTACGTTAGTTATATGAACACAGATCCCACATAAATTAAGGCGAATTTTAATCTCTGTTGAAAGGCAATTTGTGAAGCGGAAATAAATCGCATAGATATTTTCATTTGGCATGGATTTATAATATTCAAAAGCAAGACACATTAACTTTATCACTGTTGTAAATTTAATTTAATTTTGTTCGATAAATAAAAAAGATTTTATTTAATTTTTGAACCTAGAATTAGATTTTTGGGCACAAAGCAACTAAGGCCACCAGGCTGAGAAAGTTTTTTAATTCTGTTTAATGGATGTTTTAGTATTTTTCAACTCGCTTTTAAATACAACGAATTGTTCGAGTAAATGAAAATCTAACAAGGAACATCTTTTTTTGAGGACCCGCGTGCAGATGAATAACCCCAACGCGTAGCCTTTCGATATCTGCTTCCTCTTGCTAGTTTGTCGCTTTTCTTCTGTTTCGATATTTTCGGCATTTTATTTATAGTGTTCGCATTTATTTGCCTGTCGCTGAGCTTTTTTTGTGCCACTTTAGGCCTCAATTATTTAGAAATTCATTAAAAGTGTCATCTATTTTCAATATTTATGTGGCACACACACACATTCACACACTGCCCCGCCCTCCTGCTCCCCTCTGCCACCTAACGCCCCCTATTTCCGTTGAGTATTTTGCTGAGCGATTGAAATCATTTATCTTATTTTTTCTTTGCATTCTCATTGCAGTTTCGCCAGTTTGTGCTTTGTGCGCTAAAATGCAATCCTAAGCTCAGCCGGAAAGAGACAGCTGCAGCGTGAAAGAGAGAGAGAGAGACAGAAAAGAGCAAGACAGAGAGAGAGAGAGAGAGAGAGTGGGACTGTGGTGAAGTGACACTGAACGCGGCCAACAAAAAAGGTAAGTCACTGCCACAATTTCAATAATAAACGTAATCCTGGCCCAGGCAGGCGCCCACGCAGCGTGCAACATGCCGTGTGGGCGTGCAACACGCTGCTCCGCGCCCATAAACATAACTCCAAGCAGCGCTGCAGTCGGGGCAGCCAAACAATACAAATCGTTCTCGTTGCCCACGCATCGCTTCAATCGCTCGCCCTGAAGATGCCCCCCCCCCCCCTCCGTTCTTTCTTTCTGCCCCCTTCTGCTTCTGGAGGCGACTCCTCAACAGCTGCATTCAACAGGTGGGGCGTGCAAATTCGACAGACACAACAAACAGCAGAGCGAACAAGAGACAGAGATGGAGTGAGAGTGAGAGTGAGAGAGAGCGACAAGTTGCCTGCTTCAGTTAAGTTCAAATCCTGTTGCTGGAATGCAGATTTCGAACTCGTTTACATGCCTCTCCCCCCAACCCCGGCCCCCTCTCCACTTGTGGCGCCTAAAACGCAAGTGTATCTGCTCCGTGGTTATTGTTGCCTTTGTGTTTTGGGCGCGCTGTTGCCCGCGCTGCGCCCCTGTGCAGCATCTTCAGCGACTGCTGGTTCCGGTCTTCTTCAGTCTTCAGAAAAGCCAGAAACAGGTTTCATTGCTCAAGAATTTTTGCCATATCTGCAACTGTGTGTGTGTGTGTGAGATAGTGCGTGTGTGTGTGTGTGTGTGTGTGTGTGTGTGTGTTTAATCTGCTGTTTGTTTGTATAGGGCCATTTTTTTGTTGTTCGTGATTTTTCTATTGCTCCTTTTGCTGGCAGCAATAGTTGCTGCTGCTGCCGATAATGTTGCTGCTGCTGCTCTCAAGTTTTATTGAACTCGCTGTGCAGCAACTTGTAGCAGGTGTTAGTGTTTTACAAGCTGTTAACTGCCTCCGCTTAATGGCCAACTGACAACGGCAGCAACAACCACAGTTGACTCTAACAAAGTTAATGTTATTGTTGTTGTTGTCATCATCGTTGTCGCGTTACGCCCTCAACAGCGCTTATTGAAATAGTGGGGTGAAGGGGCGATGAGGGGCAGCTACTTCTTCTTTGTTTCGTGGCTCACGCCCATTTTGCAACGCATCTTTCAATTGCCCCCTTGCCCCGCCCCTCTGTGGCACCTTTACTCATTTCTAACAGTTTTATGCTAATTTCTGGACAGGCAAACATTTGAAGAAGCCGCTACAACAACAACGACAACAACAACATTGCCATTCACTTCGCTGCTGAAGCCAAAACATGTGTTTTTCGTGCGGTGTCTCTTAATTTATGCTGTTTAATTTGGCATTTCATTTGATTAATAACTGTTATTCTATGTGTTTTAATGTCGTTTGTTCTGTCTTGGCGTATTCAAAACAACCTGCTAGAGCTCTTCTCCAGCCTGCGTGTGTGGCCTTTGAGTGTGTGTGACTAATCAAATTAGTGGCCAGCATTGTGAGCAGAGGAAATGCATTAGCATTACCATTACCATTACCATTAACATTAACATTAACATTGCCATTAGCAGCATTTGCATTTGCTGCATTCGGTGTTAGCAACATTTGTAATGCCCGCAACATGTTGCGAGTGTTCAAGTCACTTTATCAACAAAATTACCAGCAGATAAAATATTAAATATACATGCCAAAATAATATTCATGCCTCGAAAATTCATTTGATGGCTTTTAAAAGACTGCAAATAATTTATATAATCCACAAAAAAATAAATCTATTTAAATTAAAAGCATATTTATTCCTAGATTTCATTTTATCCTATTTACCTAATACAAAAAAATTATGGCAATTTAAAAGCCACAAATATTTTTGCTGGCTTTTGCAAATATGTTAATAAATTTTTCTAATATTTGATAATAATAATCAGAAAAAGTTCGTAAATTTAAGCGAGTAATTTTCTGTATGTTGATGTATTACCATTTTTGTACTCGCAAATGTTTATCAAGAAATTTGCATAGCACAAAATAAATGTTCTGCCTTTTTTAATGTTTTTATGTTGAATTTAATCTATATGAATTCAAAGCGAATACTAAAACTTTAAAATTTCAGTGATTAATAAAAAAATCGTCTACGTATTAAGAACGATGTTTGAGCATTTTTATGTATTCAAAAGTTCAATCAGAAATTTCAAAGATCATAAAAAACTTGCGCGTTAAACAACTTCTACAATTTTCAACATCCGAAGTTAGTTAAATTTAAAAATCATAGGTCTTAATTAATCAACATATTGCCATTACTCAAAATATATTTTCTGGCTTCTATGATTTGTTAAATATGGGAATTTTATAAAGATATATCTATTGGCCTTAGCTCAATATCTAAATCATATGACGATCATTGAAAAATACCGCCAAAAGATAATATTTCAAATAAAAGCACTCTTAATATCTAAAGTGAGAATGAAATCCATTTATTGGCGTAATAAAAGAAACGAGCTACATTAAAATGTGAATGCCAATGTGGCGAATTGGGAATCAAGAAACAAGTTCGGAATCCATCCCAAGAGGGTTTAAAATGCAATCTGCATAAAATGCTCTCCATTTCATATGTTGACGTGCAACATGTGGCACATTCAGTTGCAATTATGCAGCAGGTAATGCAGTTCATCTTTTATTACACAAAATATTTTGATTGCTATTTGGCCAGCAGTCGCTGTCTGAGCCTGGCCTTTTTCCCCAGTTGCCAGTCACAATTGCAACACAAAAATGGAGTGTGCTCGACGGCAAGATACTCACTAGATTTAACAAAGACAAGATTATTTCCTTTTCTGATGATTGTGGAGTATAAGCAATCGAATATATATAAAATATAATATTATACAAGCGTAATTCAATTTTGAAAAACTAATGGGAGTTAGAGAACCATTTATTATGACATGTTCTTTAAATTTATTTCCTTAAGTACATCAATCTGTTGAACTAGAAAAATCGTATTATGTTGTACTATCAATTTTTTCATGAAATTTTCATTTTTATACCCGCTACCCATAGGGTAGAAGGGTATTATAACTTAGTGCCAACAGAAAATGTATGTAACAGGCAGAAGGAGGCATCTCCGACCCCACAAAGTATATATATTCTTGATCAGTGTCAACAGCCGAGACGATATAGCCATGTCCGTCTGTCCGTCTGTCCGTCTGTCCGTCTGTATGAACACCTGGATCTCAGAGACTATAAAAGCTAGAGCTACCAAATTTGGGGACAGTACTCCTATAGGTCCTACGCAGGTCAAGTTTATTTCAAAAGTTGGATGCCACGCCCCTTTCCGCCCCCAAAAGTCTGTAAAAGCCGTAATAATAAACCTAGAGCATTGAATTTTGATATGCATAATAATATTTATATTCTCAATGATTCCTGTGAATTTGGTTGAGATCGAATGAAAAACAAGGAAGTTATTAAAGAATCAATTTTCTATGCAAAATTCACTTGCAGCTGCCCGCGCTTTGTTTGTTTAGTTGACAGTGTGACCAAAACGGTGTTGTGATTTTTACCCGCTATTTTCAAATATATACAAAAAACTAATTTTAGTATATTTGGTATATTTTTTGTTAATATATCATTTAAATTTTTTGTTTTCTCTCGAAATGGGTTGCGGGTATCATACGGTCGAGCACTCTCGACTGTAGCTTTCTTACTTGTTTTTTTTGTTATATTGATGAAATAAAACCAGATTGTTACTTAAGGATATTTAGACATCTGGAAGCGAGCTTTCTTCAGTCAGCTGAATTCTCGATTGCCAAGCATTTGTCATGCTCTTCTTGTGCTGTGGACTTACGAGGTATCGCAACCTATAGCCATTTTCATTCCCAGTTCCATTCCCACTCCATTTGTGGCTGGCTGTGACTCTTTCTCTCTGTTTGCAACACATTCTTGCAACGCCATTCATTTGCTCTGTTCTGGTTTTTTATGCTCTCGCTGCGTTTTTTTGTTTTGCTTTGTTTTGTTTTTGTTTTGTGCATTTTTCTGCTGTTGCCTCGTTCGATGGCCGGCCAGCCAGGCAGCCAAGCAGCCTTTTGGCTGGAATGCGCATTAATTTTCAACACACGCAACAACACCAGCAACAGCAACAGGAACCGCAGCAACAGCAACAGCAAGAAACCTGCGTCAATTTCGCGCTTTACTTTTGTTGTCAGATGTTTTAAATCAGCATCGAGCTGAGTCCGAGGACGACGACGACGACGACGTTGTCTGCGGTGTGTAGGCAGTCCGGTTTCGTGCTCCTTGCGTTAACAAGTGGCCACCAGGCAGCAGCAGCGGCAGCAGCTGCACGCGCCTGTCCCTGTGCTCTCCTCCCTCTCCTCTCTTTGCTGCTGCCCCATAATGACTTTCAAATGGGAGCCTCGTTGCGATTTATGTGCGTCAAGGCGCTGCCACAACACAGCGCAGATAGAGAGATATTGCTGCGGGGCAGGGGCATGTGGCAAGCAGGAGGAGGACAGTCCGGGCGGCCGTTTCTTGGAATTCCGCGCGCGCTTTTGTGTTTTGCTTTTTCGCTTTTGCGAATTTCGTTCGCTTTTGTTTTGTTTTGTTTTTTGTATTTTCCTGTTGTTTTTTGCCATCGTTTAAATTTCAAATCGAGCCCCAAACTGTCGCAGGGCAGACGCTGAGCGCTCGACCAACCCGTTCTCGGGTTGCTGCAGCATCTGCAGCACCTGCCTCGACTTTGCGGCTGCGGCTGCGGCTGCTGCTCATAATAATGACACGCCATTAAGAATCTGAGGCTCGCAACGCAGACAGAAGGACAAGACAGCTCGCTCGGCTCAGCCTGGCTCCAGTTTAAATGGCACATTGCGCGAGCGGCTGCTTCCGTTGCCACGCCCACTTTTGGTCACCGGGCACAGGACAACCTCCGCCTCTGCGAACCTCTGCGAACACGCGGTACAGTTGTGCCCAAGACACCACACCACACATCACATTCCGAAAAAGACACAAATCCGCCCACTTTTGCAGCCTTCGGGTGCACGAAAATTGCGCCGACAAGCGACAAGGCTAAAGCCGTGTCTTCCATCATAATTAACTCGCAACTTGCCACAACTTGCAGGCGAAGACGAACTGCTGTTAATTTGAACAATAATGCACGCTGCTGTCCTGTTAAATTAATGCCATGGCGATGGTAAAGCTGCTGTTATCGGGCGTTGGGGCGTGCCGAATTATATAGAAAATATGCTATAGCTTGCGTACAGTCCATCGTAATTAATATGCCAAGTTCAATGAGCGCAGCTCTTCTACGCTCCGAGCTGTGGCTGTTGATAGAGGCGGACGGACAGACAGACGGATGGGCAAGAGGAATTTATTTTCCATTTGCATTCTCATATACAAATTTTTTATTTTGACGAAGTTATTGTGTAGTTTTTTGCTTACTTTGCTTCATTGACAACCTTTAGGTCAAAACACATATAATTTTGTATGAATTCAAATATTTGAAAAAAAAAAAGAATATTAAGAAACCAATTTTTGTCACGAATTTGATTGAGAATAAGTACGCATACAAATTAGAATTATTTGACTTAGAAAACCATGGTTAATTGTGAGTTTTGGCAAATTATAACGAGAATATTTTGTTAAAAAAAAATTCAATCTCTCATGCACGATCTTAGATGATTAGCGTAGCGTAGCGCTAACGTAGGAACTTTGAAAGCCCCAACTTTCCTCTTACCGTTTGGATTGGGCGTTGACAGTTTAGTCAATCAATCAGGCCAAAGAATTTTATATTTATAGACGATAGATTATTTTTTCAAATAATTTTTAAAATACAAATTGAAAAATAAGTTTTATTTTGTAATTGTACAATAAGAAATATTTTGTTTTATTATTTAAACTAAATTAAAGAACTTTATATTATTTTTAAAATAAGCAAAGTTCTGTCTCTTGCTCTTCCCACTGTATTTTAACGGCCACAATTTATAATTTTGTTTAAACTTTATAGTCTAATTTCAACAATATTTCTTTCTCCTGCCATAATTTATAACTTTGCTTAAACTTTGAAATCTAATTTCCACAATATTTTTGCTTCTGATTGCAGTTGAAGCCGCGATGCAGCGACTGCTAAAACTGCCGCTGGCGCTGGCCATACTCAGCATCTGCTCCGGTTCCAGTTCCGGTTCCGGTTCCAGCTCCAGCTCCAGCTCCGGTTCGAGTTCCTCCAGCAACAATCTGCTCGGCGTGTACATTGAACGCGGACCCGAATCGGCGGTGGCGCCCAAGGGCGATGAGGTGGTCTTCGAGTGCGAGATGAACCTGAAGCCGGATCGCCTCGAATGGCGCTTCCGCTACAGCTCAACGGAACCGTACCGCTATCTGCAACCCGCCGCCGGCTACAACGTGACCAGCAGCAACGAGGAGCGCACCTGGAAGCTGCGCATCTACGTGAGCGCCCAGACCATCGGCGACTATCAGTGCGTGGCCTGGTACGGACCCGGAGCCATTGCCTCGACGCCGGGACGCCTCACGCTCGTCTCCATCGCCGTGGACAATGCGAGCGGCTTCAGTCGGCATGCGGTCCGCTGGAGCGTGGCCCCCAAGAACTGTGTGTTGTTGCGTTGCGGTTCCGTCAGCTCGCAGCCGCCGCCCATCTGGAGTTTCTATCGCAACGGCGAGAAGCTGCCGCAGTCGGAGCTGTTGTCGGGCGCTGCAGGCGCTTTGGTCCTGGGTTCGGTAAGCGCCAAGGATGCGGGCAATTATACGTGTGCGGCCACGAATGTGATAACGGGCGAGGAGCTGCGTCTGCCGCAGGTGATTGACTTGCGCGTCGATTACACGGATCGCACGCCGCCCTATTTTCTGCTTCAGCAGCCTGCCACACAGGTTGCCGCCCGTCCCGGCGAGACGGTTGTGCTCGAGTGTCCGGGCGTGGGATCGCCGCGTCCCAGCGCCGTTTGGAGCAGCCCCAATGTGCCCAACATCTATCACAATCGCAGCCGGGTGCTCGCCTACGGACTGCAGATCAGCGATGTGCAGCCCGGCGATCAGGGCTCCTACGTGTGTCGCCTGGACAACGGCATCGCTCCTGTGCTGGTGCACATGATCAAGCTGAGCGTGCTGGAGCGTCCGCGCATTTTGCGGGGCCCCAACTCGACGCTGACCAACGAGGGCGATTCGCTGACGCTCGAGTGCGATGCCATCGGACATCCGCAGCCGCAGATCTATTGGCTGTTCAACGGCGAGGATGCGAGCTTGGACAACGAGACCAGCATCGAGCACAACAGCCTCATGATCCGGCATGTCCAGAAGCGTCATGCGGGCGTCGTCCAATGCTTTGCCCGCAATCAGCTGGGCGAGGTGAGTAGCAAGTTCCTTTTCAAGTTCCCGAATTGGAATTATTCTCTACAGGCACCGAAAATAATGATTATTTCAGAACGTAATTAATTACCCCGAAATCATTATTCTTGGACCAACAATCCTTAAGTTTATAATATGCTGTAAAACATGAAAGCAAAAATATGACAGTGAAATTCTTTAAAGAAATCTTTACTATTTGCAACCTTTTAAGTTATAAATAAATAACCTAATAAATTATATTATTTCTAACTTCCAAGTTATAAATAATTACTTTAAACATTTAAAAAAATATATATGTATACAACGTTCAATATAGAATTTCATGGCGTCAAAAAACTTCAAATTTAATTCAATTTGCTGAATTAAAAAAAAGAAAAAATGATATACAAAATATTGTAACTTAAACACGTTGACAGCTCTTCGTTGAAAAGTTGGCAGCGCCATGCAATAAAGTTGCCCGATCATTTCAAATCGAACAAATCGGGACAGTGAATAAATTTGGTTAACTGCAGTAGAGCTCTAAAAGAGTTCAATGGAATGATTGAATTTGTAATTTAATAAGAAAATCCTTGAATTCTCCACCATTCACTTTTTCTCTTCCAGACGAGCAAGGCGAATTTGTTGCGTGTGAATCCGTTGCAGATAAGCGGCGAGGACGATCAGCCGCTGGGCAACGTTCCGCTGCGCTTTGATCACGACTCCGGCCATGGCAATGGCAACAATGGCTACTCCTCGTCCGGATCTTCGTCGTCCTCTTCGTTCTCGTCGTCGCCATCGTCGTCGTCGCGCAACAAAAACAAACGGAAATATATGAGAGTTGGTGAGTATTGAATTTGTTGTTGCTTTGTTCACTGTATTTCATTTCGATTTACAATTACAATTAGAGATGATGGCTTATGGGTTAATTGATAATCGGTAATTGGTAGTCGGTAATCGGTAATCGATAAGTTTCCCCGCGCCCACCCAAAAAAAAAAAATTAAAACAAAAAAATGAGTTTACAAAAAAATGTATAGAAATAATAATAATAATTACGACAGGAATTATATATCAAAAGAATAATCATAATTAGCGTAATTATATTAATTGTGTGTAATAATAATATAGGCATAATTTGTAGAAGTAGCCGTAAACTAGTTAATAATAAGCGTCCCAGTTCAGAGCAACAATTGCATGTCCAAGTCCACGTAGTCCACCTGCCCCTCCTCCTCCGTCTCCGCCTCCACCTCGTGCTCCTGCAGCTCATTCTCATCGATGTCCGGCAGCAGGTGCTGCTCCACTTGCTCGCCGTACTCTTCGGACTCGGGCTCCGCATCGCTGATGTCCTCCAGATCTCATGTGCTGGAACATTTGCGCAGTTGCTCCTCCTCCTTCTGCAGAATGCGTATCTTCATTTTGAGCTCCTCGACCCGCAATCGATGCACCTCTCGCATATATTTGAGTTCGTCCTGCGCCTTGTTCACCTCAATCTTCTTGGCCTCCGTCGCCAGCTGTTGCTCCTTGCAGCGCAGCTCCGCCTCCTTCACCTTGAAGTAGTTGATGCGCTCCTCATAATTATCGGCCCCCGTCGCTCCACCTCCGACACCCGTCAGCGTTCCCGCGCTGTTGCCGCCGCCAACGTTGCCCCCGGCCGTTGCCGCCGTGGCCAGCGCCACAGGCACGGGCACGGAGACGGGAACGGAGACGGGCACGGGGACGGAGACGGGCACCGTGGTGGCTGCTGTCACTGTGGGCAGGGCGCTGAATGTGAAGGTGGGCGTGCCGCCAGTTAGCTGCATTTTAACAGCTGTCTGCTGTTGCTGCTGCTGTTGTTGCTGCTGCTGTTGTTGTTGTTGCTGCTGTTGCTGCTGCTGCTGTTGTTGCTGCTGCTGCTGCTGCTGGACGGCAACGGCGGCGGCAGCCTGCTGCTGTTGCTGCTGATGATGCGCCGCCGCTGCCGCCAACTGTTGCTGCTGTGCCGCCAGCTGCTGTTGCGCCAATTGCTGTGCTTGCGCCTGTGCCTGAGCCTGGGCCTGAGCTTGCGCTTGGGCCTGCGCCTGAGCCTGGACCTGCTGCTGCTGCTGTGCCTGGTATTGGGCGAGCGTGATCTGCTGCGGCTTGATCTCGCTGATGATCTGCTGGTTGTAACCGCCGGTGGTGATGGTGGCCATCGTATGTTGCTGCGGCTGCGTGGGTATCGTGTGTATCTGAGTGGCTACAAAATAGAGAGAGAGCGAGAATGAGTTTGTGGGATTCAATGTGTTGCTTCTTTAGTGGCTTTACCTGTCGCATCCGAGGGATGCTTGATCTGCAGTATGATCTCCTCGCGCGGACGCGCTGTCTTAAAGTGCAGCAGATCGGTGAGCGTCAGTTTGTCGGCGCTTATTTGATCGACATTGATCTGATGTGTGTTTAAAATATTTGCACTTGCCGCTGCCACAGCCGCTGCGCTCGCCACCTGCAGCTTTTGCATTTCGGCCACAGCCGATTGCTGTTGCTGTTGTTGCGCCTCCGCTTGCGCCTGTTGCTGCTGCTGCTGCTGTTGTTGTTGTTGCTGCTGCTGCTGCTGCTGGGCATCGAGTGGATCGTCCTCCATTTCGCTGACATCGTTGGCGTCCATTTCGATCTCGTCGAAGGCGTCGCCTTGTGGATTGTGCTCGGAGGCGTCGGGACTGATTTGATAGTCGGGTTCCACTTTGACGCCGTCGTGATGCTGCTGCTGCTGCTGCTGTTGTTGCTGCTGCTGCTGCAACTGCTGTTGCTGCTGAGCGCTGTTTGCTTTAGCCAGCGCCGAACTGCCGCTCGAGGCGCTGCCATCACGATATGGATACTGTTTGCGCAGCCTAAGAGAGGTAAAAGAGAATGAGTATTGCCAGCTTGCCACACATGCCACATGCCACATGCCACACTTACCGCGAGTTGAGCCAGAACTTTTGTATCTGCTTGATGTTGCGCATGGCGCTGACGTGCGGATGCGAGTTGAAGTCACGCACAATCTTGTCCCAGGTGTCGCGCACCGAATACTTGTTGCGCTGCTTCTTGCGGTGCTTGATGTCGATGACCTCCTCGTGCAGATGGAACAGCGTGTAGAGCACATCCTTCTCCTCGGTGGTGAAGCGCGGCGTCAGCGGCAGCTGCCCCTTCGATCCGCCCGCCGTCGAGCTGCTGCTGTTGTTGTTGTTGTTGCTGCTGTTGTTGTTGTTGCCATTGTTGTTGCTGCTGTTGTTGTTCGTGGGGCTGCCGTCGCTGCTGCTGAGGGCGCCACTCACAGTTACCGTTGCCTGCACGACGCTGTTGTTGTTGGCATTCGCTGAACCGGCGCCCGCATCTCCGGTTGCCGACATTCTGCCTCCTGCCCCCCCGCCTGCCACCCTCGCTAGTCGCAATTTAATATTTGTTTTGAGTTTTGTTTATGTGTAATACGAAACACACTCAATAGTCGACGCTCAACACTCAGCACTCAACACTCAAGTCGCGACTCCGAGTCGAAGTCGTTTTCTGAAGTTGTGTGGTATCGGTATCGGTATCGATGCCGAGCAGCGCAGCACAGCGAGTATGAAAATCAATTGCACTCGTTTCACGTATAGACACACACACGCACACGCTCACACATATCTCAAAGCAAGCGCGCGCGTGTATGCGTGTGTGTGCGCGAGTAGTTTTTGTGTTGCCGTGTCTCGGGAGCCTCCAATTTAATATATGTAGATATATATGTGTATATTGCACTTGAGATTTGTTTGTAATGATTTTGCACGTTTTCTTTGGGCCCGCGACTTTTCAATAATATTCGCAATTTTATTCACTTGTTTTTGCCGTCTGTAAATGCGCGCGCTTAAATTGGCTCAGTTTCGCTTTTAGTTTTTTTTTTTCTTCTCTTATTTTTGTGGCAAGCAGCGCACACAGCTCACACAACTCAGCAGCAGCACACAACGAGTATTTGGCTCAAAGATGCGAATGAAGCTAAAGCGATACTACTCAATGCTTCGTCGCAGCGATGCTACTCAGCGCACATTGAGTAGTATCGCTGCGCTGTTAACGCAAAACGGAGCCCGCACGAACAGTGCGTGCGTTAACAGCGCACTGTTATGCAGCGCGCAGCCAACTTCACGTCATTTCTAACATTTAAGTGTGCTTTTCAATACAGTTTGCAACTTACTAAATGAAAACAATGTCGTTTGTGCTATTGCAGCCAATATGGTGCCGCCGTCGCGTCCTAACGTCACCCGGCTGACCGACGACTCCGTCATGCTGCGCTGGAACGTGCCCAACAACGACGGCCTGCCCATCCAGTTCTTCAAGGTGCAATACCGCCAACTGGGCGGCAATTCACGGAAAATTCCGCGCGAGAATTGGCAGACAACAAACGAGAATATTTCGTTTGGCAAACAGCAGCAACGGGATCATCAGCATCATGTGAAGAACTTTACGACAATGGTGAAGGGACTGCGACCAGATCGCAACTATCGCTTCCGCATCATTGCCGTCTACTCCAACAACGACAACAAGGAGGGCAACACGTCGATCAAGTTCTTCTTGCAACGCGGCGCCGCCAAATCGAATCTGCCCGTGCCGCAGCTGCACGACATCGCCTCGAACTCGGAGTCCGCCATTCAGCTGCACTGGACACTGCCCGCCACGTCCTCCTCCGCCACCCACATCGATGGTTACTACGCGTATTATCGTCCAGCGGTTTCGGCGGCCGAATACCTCAAGGCGACCGTTGAGGACGGCAACGTGCGTCAGTTTCAATTCGATCAGCTCGACCCGGGCACCGACTATGAGTTCAAGCTGCAGTCCTTCAACGCTCACGCCGCCTCCGAGTTCAGTGAGATCAAACAAGGACGCACTTTAAGTAAGTAGAGCTGAACTTATGAACTTCCACCTGTTTTCCCCCACAGCAGATGCCGCGTAGACAACCGGAGATGCCGTCAATTCATAAAGATCAACCAATTAATCTTTGCTTCAGAGGATAAATCATCTCAATACAAAACACAAAAATGTTGGATAGAAACGACAAATGCGAATCATTTGCCAACATTTATTCCAATGATTTGAACGGGAAAGACAGATGTTATGTTTCTCCTGAATTGAACCGATTTAAAGGGATCTCAATCCAAATGGAATATTATTGTGACTGAATATGTTGATGACTCTACCATTGACTGTGGCTTCTTGTGAGCGATAATTCAGTAAACTGAAATTAACAACACCTCAGCTCCAAGACACATCTATGAGTTGTAAAAAAGCAATCAAGAGTTTAATCAATTTATTCTGTATCTTTTCGAAAAATACTTTAATAGTTTTATAGCAGCTTAAATTAATTGTTCGCGATCTCTTTCTGGTTGCAGAAACTCCTGGACATGCGTCGACAGCCGCCTCGCCCGCCATTGTGCCGCTCTCGAAGGCAGCTGGCCAGGATGAGCAGCATTCGATGTATCCGGTCATCGCTGGCGCAGCTGGCGGCGGCATTCTGCTGCTGATTGCCATTGTGGTTGCCTGCCTCTGCCTGCGACGACGCAGCAACGCGCCACCCGAGGGTAAATACTATTATAAAATAGATTTCGATGGCTGTTTTACTGATCATGATATATATTTCCTGCCGCAGACGAGAACAAGCCGCAATTGGATCACATTCAAGCGGACTTTGTTAGCGCCGGCGTGCTGGGCGTGGCACCGCATCACAACCACAAGGCTGGCGATGTGCGTCGCCTCAATGGCGTCCTGCCACGCATGAATATCACGCCCAATCCTCTCGCTCAGGATCCCACGGCCGACAAGGTAAGACACGACTTGATCTCATCTAAATTCATAAGTTACTCTTTCACATGGCTTTCATCTATTTGCAATGTACAAAAACAAAACGAGACACACACAACAAAATCAAAAACCTTTTCGCTGGTTGGTTGGTCAAAATTGAAACGTTTCTTGCCTCGCCTCGCCTCCTCCTCCTCCTCCTCCTCCTGCTCCTCCTCCTCCTCCTCCTCCTCCACCTGCTCCCCCTTCTCCACTGCTCCTCCAGACGCTGCTGCTGTTTATCGTTGCTTATAATCCTCCCCCACAAGTTGCTTTCTATAGTGCAGATGTTTTCCAATATCTTTTGTCAACTGGTTGTTGGTTTAATTTGTGGAACTATTTCAAATCTCAATTAAATTATGTAAAACAGCTTTAGCTGTTGACAACTAATTAAAAAAACTCCTATTTACGAGTTTAATCATTTTTGAGCTATTTACTTGAGATTTATCAACACAAATTAATAAATAGTTAAGGTGAAAACATTTTCACTTGATGATACAATAAAAGAAAAATTATCTTTGTAATGTTCGGTAATATTAGACAAGTAATTTATTTTTAAATTACAATCAGTTTAGGTTTTTTAATAACTCGAATATCAAAATTTATAAAAAAATATGTCTCTTTTATCTGCCTGAAGTCGAACATTAAATTCAGTTTTCTATAGTTATTTTTGTAGTCTCAATTGTTAAGGTTTCTTTGCCATTTTGTTAGTTTTTTAAACATATTAATATATGTACATATGTACAAAGTATTAACATAAATATTCAGTTAAAATGAGACAGAAATAGTTATGGTTTTTCTACTCTATTCCATTCACTTGTTGTTCTATATCTATATTTTTTATATTCAACCAGATATATTTGTAAATTCAACGTTTTTCTTATGTTTTTTTAACAATCTATCTAATGTTAAATAAGTATTTGATTTGAGAATGTTTTTGACAGATATTTTATATGTATAGGCAGGTTTATTTTAGTTGATCTGGTTTTTTTTTTTACTATAACTTTGAAGCAACAAAGACGCATCGACTTTTGACGACATTTTTCTATAGTTTCTTGGCTATTATCTCAATCGAACTTTTGGCTCTATCTGTATAAAGCTATTGTCAGTAATTTTCTTAATGTATCTACCTCGATATCGCTGTCGATTATCCTTCGTTTCACTTTGCTGGCGTCTTGGTTTTGTCCTCTCTCTCTTTCGCTCTCGCTCTGGTTCGTGGTCTCTGATCTCTCGCTCTGTCTCGCTGTCGCTGCCTTGTTCTGCGTTTGAGAAATCCCCGTCCGTTGCATGTTGCAGAATCGTAATGTGATGGAGCTGCGCTTCCTGCCGCCGCCCAATGGCATCCCGCCGCCCACCAGCCCCGCCCTTGCCGCAGGGCAACAAACGAGTCTCGAGGCAGCCGTTGCTGGGATCGATATCGACATCTCGACATCGATCGATGTGGACGCCGATGCCGATGCCGATGCCAATGCGGATATGGATGCGGATGCGAGCAGTGGACGTGTGGAGCAGACGGGCGCTTCATCCTCCTGCGAAACGTTGGAGGCCTGCGACTCGGCCACGCCCACGCCCACCCACGTCAACGGTGGCACAACGGAGGCGCCCAGCAAGCCGCTGCCCCCGCTGCCGCTGCCCAAGAAGACGGCGGCAGCGAAGGCGGCGCAACAGCAGCAAGTAAACGTAAATACACTGAAACCAAAACCAAACCACCAAAACCAGTCGAAATTTGTTGTTTCTGATGCCACATTCATCCATCCGCCTGCCTCATTCATCCATCCATCCACAGCCGCACACACTCAAAGTAATGCGCAATTAACGGCAATGCAATTTCCCATGCTCTCTCTCTCTTCTAGAACAACGCGCTCGCCGTGGCGGCAGCGGCGGCGTTGCATCAACCCGGACTGCATCATGCGCAGCCGTATCATGCCCCCGGCACGCCCACCATGCTGCAGAAGCGTCTGCAGTCGTCGGGGCACGACTTTCAGCAGCTGCAGGCGCCGCCGGTGCCGCCGCACGCCGCCTACTACTCGCCACAGCAGGCGACGGGCGGCGCCTCGAGTGGCGCCTCGCCGATGCTGGACCAGCAGCGGCGCACGTTGGAGCGCAGCGTGCGCAGTCTGCAGCAGCAGACGGGCAGCATGGGGGGCTACGGGCTGGAGGAGGCGCTGGCCACGCCCACGCGCATACCGTCGCTGCGACGACAGCGACGCACCTCGGGCAGCCAGCACAACAGTCACAGCAATCTCAACCATCAGCACCACAACAACAACAATAACAACAACAACAACATGAACAGCAGCAACAACAATTTGGCGCATCAGCTGCAACACCAACAACACCAACAGCTGCAGCAGCAACATCTGCATCACAACATCAATCTGAACCACCATCAGCATCATCATCACCACAATGGCGGCGTTGGCATTCCCATTGTGCCCGGCAGTCCGCGTGTCCAGCGCTCTCCGATGCCCGCCCGAGCGCTGATCAAGCGGACGCGTCTCGGCAGCCACGGCACCGACAACATCTCGTCGGGCAGCCTCAACAGCATCGAGGTGTAGGTGCCAGCAACTGGAACTGCAACAGCAACAGCAACAACACCAACCCGCCTAGCCTTTAAGACAACTCTGTTTTTTTTTTCATACGTTTAATTATTTATTTAATCACTGCGTTAGCGTAATAAGTTCAATATTGTATCTAGTGTTATTTATTTATTTAATATTAACCGACGACAAAAACACGAATTGATTTTAGCTAGTTGAATTAGTTTGTAAAGCATTCTTCTCCCAAAACATCCTCGCCTTACGATTTACGTTAAACTTACAATTAGCACTTAATGTTTAGTCGTAAGTCGTTCAACTATTAACGTTATCTCGCTGCTTAATTATAGACAATAATATAATCAGTAATTACATACAAAATCAGACGTGTACGTATTTTTAAGTTTCTACCACAAAAGAAAAGAAAAATCTGTATTAATATATTAATCTTTGATCTTTTATTTATTCAACTGACTGAACTATCAGGTTAAGTAACTATTTTAATGAATTAATTGACAAAGACCCCGGCACGAACCAGTTTCCATTGTCAAACATAGATGGCGCTATTCAGTACACGAGTCGATGCAGCTTTTAAGTACACTTCCGCACATTATTACAATATATAATATATCATATCAAATAATATAATATTATTTTTTTAATTTGTCGACAGTTGTACCTATTTTGCAGTTTACTTTCATTATTTTTTTTTATTACATTTTATTTTTAAATAATAATTTAATTACTTAAACTAACTTCCCTTTTATGATTGCAACGCCACCTATCGTACAGCTGTTGACAACTCCAGAAAGCAGTCTGGCAGCACTTCAAATGTACTTGAAGTAAAAGGCAAATAAATGTTTTATTGCTGGAGATGTCGTTATTGTAAAACATTTCAATAAACACAGAAATACAGATTGTAACACTAATTTTATTCACACATTTGTAACTCCAGTAAATTCATTAAACCAAAACAACAGCTGATTCCGCGAACTCGGAGTGATTTTTTGCGTTGTCGCATCTGGTCACACTACGCAATTAATAGACGAAAAATAAAAGTAATTTAGATTGCCAAGGTGAGTTTGCACAAAGAAAAATAAACAATATTTAATAAAATATAATACAATTTTGAAAGCAGCATAATGGTGTGTGTGCCGTGCTTCATAATCCCGCTGCTGCTCTACATTTGGCACAAGTTCGTGCAGCCGATTTTGCTGCGCTACTGGAATCCCTGGGCGAAGAAGGACGCACAGGGAAATGTGATCAAGACGGAGCCCGAATTCCCGTTCGAGTGCAAGGGCGGCGTCTGTCCGTTTGTCCCTGGCGGCAAGAAGAAGCAGCCGCTGAAGGAGGACGAAGCGGGCGGCGATGAAGGCGAAGATCAAAACAAACTAGTCAAAGATGCAACAACAAAAGCAGCAACTGCGACGACGGCGACGAGCGATGAGAGCAAAAAGGAAATTTAATTGAATATAAGCAGCAATATTGTTTTTTTGTTTTTTTTTTTGTGGTCACCATTCCAGACAACAACACGCAACCCAACAACAACAAATTACGCTTAACGTTGTTAAATCAAAGAGCTAGCTGTAAATGTTAATGTAATGTAGATTAACCAATCAAAATGTGGGACAGAATACAAAAAATATGACTAAGCAAATTCCAATTAAATGTGCAGCTTTATTTAGACAACAACGAAACAACTGCTAATTACTCCTCCCCTAACGATTAATGTAACTTAGCCAATAAAAATGGAACAACATAGCAAATAAGTCATATTTCCGTTTAATTAAGAACACAAAACATCTAATTAAACAAAAAGATATTTATAGCACGCATTTTAATGTCGGTAATTGCACAATGTCTGCAATGTAAAATTCAAATAATAAAATGTCTTTTTAGTGGGTCTATTTTCATTTTAAACGGACATTTGACTGTTTAAGAACAATTTCGATGTCCTTTGGAAATAATACCTATCGACTGTCACTCAAAAAAATAAGGAATATTAAAAATAATTTTTAAAAATTTGCTCAGAAACAGAACAAATTGACAAAGGGGTAGGCATGGAAAATTGGACAAAAATTCAAAAATCCTCCGTAACTTCGTCATTTGAAGGACGATCAGGATGTCCTTTGGCATGCATATAGGGACGGATTCATGATCCACGACTATGAAATCAAAAGTCCAAATATCCTTTAAACAACAGAGTTAGAAGGACTTTTTTGCTGAGAGAAAACAACTCGTCTTAACAAGGACTATCAGCTGGCCAAAGGGCATTTCGATCGTCCTTTTGGTTCCCGAGATATTCATGATTTTCTCATTTTGTTGCGATTTCTTACATTTTTTTCGACTCCGCAATTGAAAATTTGCAAGTCCAAAAATTCAAAAATATTGCATTCTTTTGGGGATCGAATAAATTTTGTAGTCGAAAACTTTAAATGTGTTTATCTCGAAAACAACAACGACAATTTAGATATTCTTTGGCCGGTCGATAGCTGTAACAAATACGTTTAAAAATAACTGTCGATTGTCATTAAAAAAATAAAGAATACATAAAAAAAAACAAACATGAATTTTTCGAAAAAATTTACAAGGGGTAGGCATGGAAAATTGGACAAAAATTCAAAAATCCTCCGTAACTTCGTCATTTGAAGGACGATCAGGATGTCCTTTGGCATGCATATAGGGACGGATTCATGATCCACGACTATGAAATCAAAAGTCCAAATATCCTTTAAACAACAGAGTTAGAAGGACTTTTTGCTGAGAGAAAACATGCTCTATCTTGGCCATATCCTTGCTGATCCTTATGAGTCGTATGGCAATCAACTCGTCTTAACAAGGACTATCAGCTGGCCAAAGGGCATTTCGATCGTCCTTTTGGTTCCCGAGATATTCATGATTTTCTCATTTTGTTGCGATTTCTTACATTTTTTTCGACTCCGCAATTGAAAATTTGCAAGTCCAAAAATTCAAAAATATTGCATTCTTTTGGGGATCGAATAAATTTTGCAGTCGAAAACTTTAAATGTGTTTATCTCGAAAACAACAACGACAATTTAGATATTCTTTGGCCGGTCGATAGCTGTAACAAATACGTTTAAAAATAACTGTCGATTGTCATTAAAAAAATAAAGAATACATAAAAAAAACAAACATGAATTTTTCGAAAAAATTTACAAGGGGTTGGCATGGAAAATTGGACAAAAATTCAAAAAATCCTCCGTAACTTCGTCATTTGAAGGACGATCAGGATGTCCTTTGGCATGCATATAGGGACGGATTCATGATCCACGACTATGAAATCAAAAGTCCAAATATCCTTTAAACAACAGAGTTAGAAGGACTTTTTTGCTGAGAGAAAACATGCTCTATCTTGGCCATATCCTTGCTGATCCTTATGAGTCGTATGGCAATCAACTCGTCTTAACAAGGACTATCAGCTGGCCAAAGGGCATTTCGATCGTCCTTTTGGTTCCCGAGATATTCATGATTTTCTCATTTTGTTGCGATTTCTTACATTTTTTTCGACTCCGCAATTGAAAATTTGCAAGTCCAAAAATTCAAAAATATTGCATTCTTTTGGGGATCGAATAAATTTTGTAGTCGAAAACTTTAAATGTGTTTATCTCGAAAACAACAACGACAATTTAGATATTCTTTGGCCGGTCGATAGCTGTAACAAATACGTTTAAAAATAACTGTCGATTGTCATTAAAAAAATAAAGAATACATAAAAAAAACAAACATGAATTTTTCGAAAAAATTTACAAGGGGTTGGCATGGAAAATTGGACAGAAATTCAAAAATCCTCCGTAACTTCGTCATTTGAAGGACGATCAGGATGTCCTTTGGCATGCATATAGGGACGGATTCATGATCCACGACTATGAAATCAAAAGTCCAAATATCCTTTAAACAACAGAGTTAGAAGGACTTTTTTGCTGAGAGAAAACATGCTCTATCTTGGCCATATCCTTGCTGATCCTTATGAGTCGTATGGCAATCAACTCGTCTTAACAAGGACTATCAGCTGGCCAAAGGGCATTTCGATCGTCCTTTTGGTTCCCGAGATATTCATGATTTTCTCATTTTGTTGCGATTTCTTACATTTTTTTCGACTCCGCAATTGAAAATTTGCAAGTCCAAAAATTCAAAAATATTGCATTCTTTTGGGGATCGAATAAATTTTGTAGTCGAAAACTTTAAATGTGTTTATCTCGAAAACAACAACGACAATTTAGATATTCTTTGGCCGGTCGATAGCTGTAACAAATACGTTTAAAAATAACTGTCGATTGTCATTAAAAAAATAAAGAATACATAAAAAAAACAAACATGAATTTTTCGAAAAAATTTACAAGGGGTAGGCATGGAAAATTGGACAAAAATTCAAAAATCCTCCGTAACTTCGTCATTTGAAGGACGATCAGGATGTCCTTTGGCATGCATATAGGGACGGATTCATGATCCACGACTATGAAATCAAAAGTCCAAATATCCTTTAAACAACAGAGTTAGAAGGACTTTTTTGCTGAGAGAAAACATGCTCTATCTTGGCCATATCCTTGCTGATCCTTATGAGTCGTATGGCAATCAACTCGTCTTAACAAGGACTATCAGCTGGCCAAAGGGCATTTCGATCGTCCTTTTGGTTCCCGAGATATTCATGATTTTCTCATTTTGTTGCGATTTCTTACATTTTTTTCGACTCCGCAATTGAAAATTTGCAAGTCCAAAAATTCAAAAATATTGCATTCTTTTGGGGATCGAATAAATTTTGTAGTCGAAAACTTTAAATGTGTTTATCTCGAAAACAACAACGACAATTTAGATATTCTTTGGCCGGTCGATAGCTGTAACAAATACGTTTAAAAATAACTGTCGATTGTCATTAAGAAAATAAAGAATACATAAAAAAAACAAACATGAATTTTTCGAAAAAATTTACAAGGGGTAGGCATGGAAAATTGGACAAAAATTCAAAAATCCTCCGTAACTTCGTCATTTGAAGGACGATCAGGATGTCCTTTGGCATGCATATAGGGACGGATTCATGATCCACGACTATGAAATCAAAAGTCCAAATATCCTTTAAACAACAGAGTTAGAAGGACTTTTTTGCTGAGAGAAAACATGCTCTATCTTGGCCATATCCTTGCTGATCCTTATGAGTCGTATGGCAATCAACTCGTCTTAACAAGGACTATCAGCTGGCCAAAGGGCATTTCGATCGTCCTTTTGGTTCCCGAGATATTCATGATTTTCTCATTTTGTTGCGATTTCTTACATTTTTTTCGACTCCGCAATTGAAAATTTGCAAGTCCAAAAATTCAAAAATATTGCATTCTTTTGGGGATCGAATAAATTTTGTAGTCGAAAACTTTAAATGTGTTTATCTCGAAAACAACAACGACAATTTAGATATTCTTTGGCCGGTCGATAGCTGTAACAAATACGTTTAAAAATAACTGTCGATTGTCATTAAAAAAATAAAGAATACATAAAAAAAACAAACATGAATTTTTCGAAAAAATTTACAAGGGGTTGGCATGGAAAATTGGACAAAAATTCAAAAATCCTCCGTAACTTCGTCATTTGAAGGACGATCAGGATGTCCTTTGGCATGCATATAGGGACGGATTCATGATCCACGACTATGAAATCAAAAGTCCAAATATCCTTTAAACAACAGAGTTAGAAGGACTTTTTTGCTGAGAGAAAACATGCTCTATCTTGGCCATATCCTTGCTGATCCTTATGAGTCGTATGGCAATCAACTCGTCTTAACAAGGACTATCAGCTGGCCAAAGGGCATTTCGATCGTCCTTTTGGTTCCCGAGATATTCATGATTTTCTCATTTTGTTGCGATTTCTTACATTTTTTTCGACTCCGCAATTGAAAATTTGCAAGTCCAAAAATTCAAAAATATTGCATTCTTTTGGGGATCGAATAAATTTTGTAGTCGAAAACTTTAAATGTGTTTATCTCGAAAACAACAACGACAATTTAGATATTCTTTGGCCGGTCGATAGCTGTAACAAATACGTTTAAAAATAACTGTCGATTGTCATTAAAAAAATAAAGAATACATAAAAAAAACAAACATGAATTTTTCGAAAAAATTTACAAGGGGTTGGCATGGAAAATTGGACAGAAATTCAAAAATCCTCCGTAACTTCGTCATTTGAAGGACGATCAGGATGTCCTTTGGCATGCATATAGGGACGGATTCATGATCCACGACTATGAAATCAAAAGTCCAAATATCCTTTAAACAACAGAGTTAGAAGGACTTTTTTGCTGAGAGAAAACATGCTCTATCTTGGCCATATCCTTGCTGATCCTTATGAGTCGTATGGCAATCAACTCGTCTTAACAAGGACTATCAGCTGGCCAAAGGGCATTTCGATCGTCCTTTTGGTTCCCGAGATATTCATGATTTTCTCATTTTGTTGCGATTTCTTACATTTTTTTCGACTCCGCAATTGAAAATTTGCAAGTCCAAAAATTCAAAAATATTGCATTCTTTTGGGGATCGAATAAATTTTGTAGTCGAAAACTTTAAATGTGTTTATCTCGAAAACAACAACGACAATTTAGATATTCTTTGGCCGGTCGATAGCTGTAACAAATACGTTTAAAAATAACTGTCGATTGTCATTAAAAAAATAAAGAATACATAAAAAAAACAAACATGAATTTTTCGAAAAAATTTACAAGGGGTTGGCATGGAAAATTGGACAAAAATTCAAAAATCCTCCGTAACTTCGTCATTTGAAGGACGATCAGGATGTCCTTTGGCATGCATATAGGGACGGATTCATGATCCACGACTATGAAATCAAAAGTCCAAATATCCTTTAAACAACAGAGTTAGAAGGACTTTTTTGCTGAGAGAAAACATGCTCTATCTTGGCCATATCCTTGCTGATCCTTATGAGTCGTATGGCAATCAACTCGTCTTAACAAGGACTATCAGCTGGCCAAAGGGCATTTCGATCGTCCTTTTGGTTCCCGAGATATTCATGATTTTCTCATTTTGTTGCGATTTCTTACATTTTTTTCGACTCCGCAATTGAAAATTTGCAAGTCCAAAAATTCAAAAATATTGCATTCTTTTGGGGATCGAATAAATTTTGTAGTCGAAAACTTTAAATGTGTTTATCTCGAAAACAACAACGACAATTTAGATATTCTTTGGCCGGTCGATAGCTGTAACAAATACGTTTAAAAATAACTGTCGATTGTCATTAAAAAAATAAAGAATACATAAAAAAAACAAACATGAATTTTTCGAAAAAATTTACAAGGGGTTGGCATGGAAAATTGGACAGAAATTCAAAAATCCTCCGTAACTTCGTCATTTGAAGGACGATCAGGATGTCCTTTGGCATGCATATAGGGACGGATTCATGATCCACGACTATGAAATCAAAAGTCCAAATATCCTTTAAACAACAGAGTTAGAAGGACTTTTTTGCTGAGAGAAAACATGCTCTATCTTGGCCATATCCTTGCTGATCCTTATGAGTCGTATGGCAATCAACTCGTCTTAACAAGGACTATCAGCTGGCCAAAGGGCATTTCGATCGTCCTTTTGGTTCCCGAGATATTCATGATTTTCTCATTTTGTTGCGATTTCTTACATTTTTTTCGACTCCGCAATTGAAAATTTGCAAGTCCAAAAATTCAAAAATATTGCATTCTTTTGGGGATCGAATAAATTTTGTAGTCGAAAACTTTAAATGTGTTTATCTCGAAAACAACAACGACAATTTAGATATTCTTTGGCCGGTCGATAGCTGTAACAAATACGTTTAAAAATAACTGTCGATTGTCATTAAAAAAATAAAGAATACATAAAAAAAACAAACATGAATTTTTCGAAAAAATTTACAAGGGGTAGGCATGGAAAATTGGACAAAAATTCAAAAAATCCTCCGTAACTTCGTCATTTGAAGGACGATCAGGATGTCCTTTGGCATGCATATAGGGACGGATTCATGATCCACGACTATGAAATCAAAAGTCCAAATATCCTTTAAACAACAGAGTTAGAAAGACTTTTTTGCTGAGAGAAAACATGCTCTATCTTGGCCATATCCTTGCTGATCCTTATGAGTCGTATGGCAATCAACTCGTCTTAACAAGGACTATCAGCTGGCCAAAGGGCATTTCGATCGTCCTTTTGGTTCCCGAGATATTCATGATTTTCTCATTTTGTTGCGATTTCTTACATTTTTTTCGACTCCGCAATTGAAAATTTGCAAGTCCAAAAATTCAAAAATATTGCATTCTTTTGGGGATCGAATAAATTTTGTAGTCGAAAACTTTAAATGTGTTTATCTCGAAAACAACAACGACAATTTAGATATTCTTTGGCCGGTCGATAGCTGTAACAAATACGTTTAAAAATAACTGTCGATTGTCATTAAGAAAATAAAGAATACATAAAAAAAACAAACATGAATTTTTCGAAAAAATTTACAAGGGGTAGGCATGGAAAATTGGACAAAAATTCAAAAATCCTCCGTAACTTCGTCATTTGAAGGACGATCAGGATGTCCTTTGGCATGCATATAGGGACGGATTCATGATCCACGACTATGAAATCAAAAGTCCAAATATCCTTTAAACAACAGAGTTAGAAGGACTTTTTTGCTGAGAGAAAACATGCTCTATCTTGGCCATATCCTTGCTGATCCTTATGAGTCGTATGGCAATCAACTCGTCTTAACAAGGACTATCAGCTGGCCAAAGGGCATTTCGATCGTCCTTTTGGTTCCCGAGATATTCATGATTTTCTCATTTTGTTGCGATTTCTTACATTTTTTTCGACTCCGCAATTGAAAATTTGCAAGTCCAAAAATTCAAAAATATTGCATTCTTTTGGGGATCGAATAAATTTTGTAGTCGAAAACTTTAAATGTGTTTATCTCGAAAACAACAACGACAATTTAGATATTCTTTGGCCGGTCGATAGCTGTAACAAATACGTTTAAAAATAACTGTCGATTGTCATTAAAAAAATAAAGAATACATAAAAAAAACAAACATGAATTTTTCGAAAAAATTTACAAGGGGTTGGCATGGAAAATTGGACAAAAATTCAAAAATCCTCCGTAACTTCGTCATTTGAAGGACGATCAGGATGTCCTTTGGCATGCATATAGGGACGGATTCATGATCCACGACTATGAAATCAAAAGTCCAAATATCCTTTAAACAACAGAGTTAGAAGGACTTTTTTGCTGAGAGAAAACATGCTCTATCTTGGCCATATCCTTGCTGATCCTTATGAGTCGTATGGCAATCAACTCGTCTTAACAAGGACTATCAGCTGGCCAAAGGGCATTTCGATCGTCCTTTTGGTTCCCGAGATATTCATGATTTTCTCATTTTGTTGCGATTTCTTACATTTTTTTCGACTCCGCAATTGAAAATTTGCAAGTCCAAAAATTCAAAAATATTGCATTCTTTTGGGGATCGAATAAATTTTGTAGTCGAAAACTTTAAATGTGTTTATCTCGAAAACAACAACGACAATTTAGATATTCTTTGGCCGGTCGATAGCTGTAACAAATACGTTTAAAAATAACTGTCGATTGTCATTAAAAAAATAAAGAATACATAAAAAAAACAAACATGAATTTTTCGAAAAAATTTACAAGGGGTTGGCATGGAAAATTGGACAGAAATTCAAAAATCCTCCGTAACTTCGTCATTTGAAGGACGATCAGGATGTCCTTTGGCATGCATATAGGGACGGATTCATGATCCACGACTATGAAATCAAAAGTCCAAATATCCTTTAAACAACAGAGTTAGAAGGACTTTTTTGCTGAGAGAAAACATGCTCTATCTTGGCCATATCCTTGCTGATCCTTATGAGTCGTATGGCAATCAACTCGTCTTAACAAGGACTATCAGCTGGCCAAAGGGCATTTCGATCGTCCTTTTGGTTCCCGAGATATTCATGATTTTCTCATTTTGTTGCGATTTCTTACATTTTTTTCGACTCCGCAATTGAAAATTTGCAAGTCCAAAAATTCAAAAATATTGCATTCTTTTGGGGATCGAATAAATTTTGTAGTCGAAAACTTTAAATGTGTTTATCTCGAAAACAACAACGACAATTTAGATATTCTTTGGCCGGTCGATAGCTGTAACAAATACGTTTAAAAATAACTGTCGATTGTCATTAAAAAAATAAAGAATACATAAAAAAAACAAACATGAATTTTTCGAAAAAATTTACAAGGGGTTGGCATGGAAAATTGGACAAAAATTCAAAAATCCTCCGTAACTTCGTCATTTGAAGGACGATCAGGATGTCCTTTGGCATGCATATAGGGACGGATTCATGATCCACGACTATGAAATCAAAAGTCCAAATATCCTTTAAACAACAGAGTTAGAAGGACTTTTTTGCTGAGAGAAAACATGCTCTATCTTGGCCATATCCTTGCTGATCCTTATGAGTCGTATGGCAATCAACTCGTCTTAACAAGGACTATCAGCTGGCCAAAGGGCATTTCGATCGTCCTTTTGGTTCCCGAGATATTCATGATTTTCTCATTTTGTTGCGATTTCTTACATTTTTTTCGACTCCGCAATTGAAAATTTGCAAGTCCAAAAATTCAAAAAATATTGCATTCTTTTGGGGATCGAATAAATTTTGTAGTCGAAAACTTTAAATGTGTTTATCTCGAAAACAACAACGACAATTTAGATATTCTTTGGCCGGTCGATAGCTGTAACAAATACGTTTAAAAATAACTGTCGATTGTCATTAAGAAAATAAAGAATACATAAAAAAAACAAACATGAATTTTTCGAAAAAATTTACAAGGGGTAGGCATGGAAAATTGGACAAAAATTCAAAAATCCTCCGTAACTTCGTCATTTGAAGGACGATCAGGATGTCCTTTGGCATGCATATAGGGACGGATTCATGATCCACGACTATGAAATCAAAAGTCCAAATATCCTTTAAACAACAGAGTTAGAAGGACTTTTTTGCTGAGAGAAAACATGCTCTATCTTGGCCATATCCTTGCTGATCCTTATGAGTCGTATGGCAATCAACTCGTCTTAACAAGGACTATCAGCTGGCCAAAGGGCATTTCGATCGTCCTTTTGGTTCCCGAGATATTCATGATTTTCTCATTTTGTTGCGATTTCTTACATTTTTTTCGACTCCGCAATTGAAAATTTGCAAGTCCAAAAATTCAAAAATATTGCATTCTTTTGGGGATCGAATAAATTTTGTAGTCGAAAACTTTAAATGTGTTTATCTCGAAAACAACAACGACAATTTAGATATTCTTTGGCCGGTCGATAGCTGTAACAAATACGTTTAAAAATAACTGTCGATTGTCATTAAAAAAATAAAGAATACATAAAAAAAACAAACATGAATTTTTCGAAAAAATTTACAAGGGGTTGGCATGGAAAATTGGACAAAAATTCAAAAATCCTCCGTAACTTCGTCATTTGAAGGACGATCAGGATGTCCTTTGGCATGCATATAGGGACGGATTCATGATCCACGACTATGAAATCAAAAGTCCAAATATCCTTTAAACAACAGAGTTAGAAGGACTTTTTTGCTGAGAGAAAACATGCTCTATCTTGGCCATATCCTTGCTGATCCTTATGAGTCGTATGGCAATCAACTCGTCTTAACAAGGACTATCAGCTGGCCAAAGGGCATTTCGATCGTCCTTTTGGTTCCCGAGATATTCATGATTTTCTCATTTTGTTGCGATTTCTTACATTTTTTTCGACTCCGCAATTGAAAATTTGCAAGTCCAAAAATTCAAAAATATTGCATTCTTTTGGCGATCGAATAAATTTTGTAGTCGAAAACTTTAAATGTGTTTATCTCGAAAACAACAACGACAATTTAGATATTCTTTGGCCGGTCGATAGCTGTAACAAATACGTTTAAAAATAACTGTCGATTGTCATTAAGAAAATAAAGAATACATAAAAAAAACAAACATGAATTTTTCGAAAAAATTTACAAGGGGTTGGCATGGAAAATTGGACAGAAATTCAAAAATCCTCCGTAACTTCGTCATTTGAAGGACGATCAGGATGTCCTTTGGCATGCATATAGGGACGGATTCATGATCCACGACTATGAAATCAAAAGTCCAAATATCCTTTAAACAACAGAGTTAGAAGGACTTTTTTGCTGAGAGAAAACATGCTCTATCTTGGCCATATCCTTGCTGATCCTTATGAGTCGTATGGCAATCAACTCGTCTTAACAAGGACTATCAGCTGGCCAAAGGGCATTTCGATCGTCCTTTTGGTTCCCGAGATATTCATGATTTTCTCATTTTGTTGCGATTTCTTACATTTTTTTCGACTCCGCAATTGAAAATTTGCAAGTCCAAAAATTCAAAAATATTGCATTCTTTTGGGGATCGAATAAATTTTGTAGTCGAAAACTTTAAATGTGTTTATCTCGAAAACAACAACGACAATTTAGATATTCTTTGGCCGGTCGATAGCTGTAACAAATACGTTTAAAAATAACTGTCGATTGTCATTAAAAAAATAAAGAATACATAAAAAAAACAAACATGAATTTTTCGAAAAAATTTACAAGGGGTTGGCATGGAAAATTGGACAAAAATTCAAAAATCCTCCGTAACTTCGTCATTTGAAGGACGATCAGGATGTCCTTTGGCATGCATATAGGGACGGATTCATGATCCACGACTATGAAATCAAAAGTCCAAATATCCTTTAAACAACAGAGTTAGAAGGACTTTTTTGCTGAGAGAAAACATGCTCTATCTTGGCCATATCCTTGCTGATCCTTATGAGTCGTATGGCAATCAACTCGTCTTAACAAGGACTATCAGCTGGCCAAAGGGCATTTCGATCGTCCTTTTGGTTCCCGAGATATTCATGATTTTCTCATTTTGTTGCGATTTCTTACATTTTTTTCGACTCCGCAATTGAAAATTTGCAAGTCCAAAAATTCAAAAATATTGCATTCTTTTGGCGATCGAATAAATTTTGTAGTCGAAAACTTTAAATGTGTTTATCTCGAAAACAACAACGACAATTTAGATATTCTTTGGCCGGTCGATAGCTGTAACAAATACGTTTAAAAATAACTGTCGATTGTCATTAAGAAAATAAAGAATACATAAAAAAAACAAACATGAATTTTTCGAAAAAATTTACAAGGGGTTGGCATGGAAAATTGGACAGAAATTCAAAAATCCTCCGTAACTTCGTCATTTGAAGGACGATCAGGATGTCCTTTGGCATGCAAAAAATAAAGAATACATAAAAAAAACAAACATGAATTTTTCGAAAAAATTTACAAGGGGTTGGCATGGAAAATTGGACAAAAATTCAAAAATCCTCCGTAACTTCGTCATTTGAAGGACGATCAGGATGTCCTTTGGCATGCATATAGGGACGGATTCATGATCCACGACTATGAAATCAAAAGTCCAAATATCCTTTAAACAACAGAGTTAGAAGGACTTTTTTGCTGAGAGAAAACATGCTCTATCTTGGCCATATCCTTGCTGATCCTTATGAGTCGTATGGCAATCAACTCGTCTTAACAAGGACTATCAGCTGGCCAAAGGGCATTTCGATCGTCCTTTTGGTTCCCGAGATATTCATGATTTTCTCATTTTGTTGCGATTTCTTACATTTTTTTTCGACTCCGCAATTGAAAATTTTCAAGTGCAAAAATTCAAAAATATTGCATTCTTTTGGGGATCGAATAAATTTTGTAGTCGAAAACTTTAAATGTGTTTATCTCAAAAACAACAACGACAATTTAGATATTCTTTGGCCGGTCGATGGCTGTAACAAATACGTTTAAAAATAACTGTCGATTGTCATTAAAAAAATAAAGAATACATAAAAAAAACAAACATGAATTTTTCGAAAAAATTTACAAGGGGTTGGCATGGAAAATTGGACAAAAATTCAAAAATCCTCCGTAACTTCGTCATTTGAAGGACGATCAGGATGTCCTTTGGCATGCATATAGGGACGGATTCATGATCCACGACTATGAAATCAAAAGTCCAAATATCCTTTAAACAACAGAGTTAGAAGGACTTTTTTGCTGAGAGAAAACATGCTCTATCTTGGCCATATCCTTGCTGATCCTTATGAGTCGTATGGCAATCAACTCGTCTTAACAAGGACTATCAGCTGGCCAAAGGGCATTTCGATCGTCCTTTTGGTTCCCGAGATATTCATGATTTTCTCATTTTGTTGCGATTTCTTACATTTTTTTCGACTCCGCAATTGAAAATTTGCAAGTCCAAAAATTCAAAAATATTGCATTCTTTTGGGGATCGAATAAATTTTGTAGTCGAAAACTTTAAATGTGTTTATCTCGAAAACAACAACGACAATTTAGATATTCTTTGGCCGGTCGATAGCTGTAACAAATACGTTTAAAAATAACTGTCGATTGTCATTAAAAAAATAAAGAATACATAAAAAAAACAAACATGAATTTTTCGAAAAAATTTACAAGGGGTTGGCATGGAAAATTGGACAAAAATTCAAAAATCCTCCGTAACTTCGTCATTTGAAGGACGATCAGGATGTCCTTTGGCATGCATATAGGGACGGATTCATGATCCACGACTATGAAATCAAAAGTCCAAATATCCTTTAAGCAACAGAGTTAGAAGGACTTTTTTGCTGAGAGAAAACATGCTCTATCTTGGCCATATCCTTGCTGATCCTTATGAGTCGTATGACAATCAACTCGTCTTAACAAGGACTATCAGCTGGCCAAAGGGCATTTCGATCGTCCTTTTGGTTCCCGAGATATTCATGATTTTCTCATTTTGTTGCGATTTCTTACATTTTTTTCGACTCCGCAATTGAAAATTTGCAAGTCCAAAAATTCAAAAATATTGCATTCTTTTGGGGATCGAATAAATTTTGTAGTCGAAAACTTTAAATGTGTTTATCTCGAAAACAACAACGACAATTTAGATATTCTTTGGCCGGTCGATAGCTGTAACAAATACGTTTAAAAATAACTGTCGATTGTCATTAAAAAAATAAAGAATACATAAAAAAAACAAACATGAATTTTTCGAAAAAATTTACAAGGGGTTGGCATGGAAAATTGGACAGAAATTCAAAAATCCTCCGTAACTTCGTCATTTGAAGGACGATCAGGATGTCCTTTGGCATGCATATAGGGACGGATTCATGATCCACGACTATGAAATCAAAAGTCCAAATATCCTTTAAACAACAGAGTTAGAAGGACTTTTTTGCTGAGAGAAAACATGCTCTATCTTGGCCATATCCTTGCTGATCCTTATGAGTCGTATGGCAATCAACTCGTCTTAACAAGGACTATCAGCTGGCCAAAGGGCATTTCGATCGTCCTTTTGGTTCCCGAGATATTCATGATTTTCTCATTTTGTTGCGATTTCTTAAATTTTTTTCGACTCCGCAATTGAAAATTTGCAAGTCCAAAAATTCAAAAATATTGCATTCTTTTGGGGATCGAATAAATTTTGTAGTCGAAAACTTTAAATGTGTTTATCTCGAAAACAACAACGACAATTTAGATATTCTTTGGCCGGTCGATAGCTGTAACAAATACGTTTAAAAATAACTGTCGATTGTCATTAAAAAAATAAAGAATACATAAAAAAAACAAACATGAATTTTTCGAAAAAATTTACAAGGGGTTGGCATGGAAAATTGGACAAAAATTCAAAAATCCTCCGTAACTTCGTCATTTGAAGGACGATCAGGATGTCCTTTGGCATGCATATAGGGACGGATTCATGATCCACGACTATGAAATCAAAAGTCCAAATATCCTTTAAACAACAGAGTTAGAAGGACTTTTTTGCTGAGAGAAAACATGCTCTATCTTGGCCATATCCTTGCTGATCCTTATGAGTCGTATGGCAATCAACTCGTCTTAACAAGGACTATCAGCTGGCCAAAGGGCATTTCGATCGTCCTTTTGGTTCCCGAGATATTCATGATTTTCTCATTTTGTTGCGATTTCTTACATTTTTTTCGACTCCGCAATTGAAAATTTGCAAGTCCAAAAATTCAAAAATATTGCATTCTTTTGGGGATCGAATAAATTTTGTAGTCGAAAACTTTAAATGTGTTTATCTCGAAAACAACAACGACAATTTAGATATTCTTTGGCCGGTCGATAGCTGTAACAAATACGTTTAAAAATAACTGTCGATTGTCATTAAGAAAATAAAGAATACATAAAAAAAACAAACATGAATTTTTCGAAAAAATTTACAAGGGGTAGGCATGGAAAATTGGACAAAAATTCAAAAATCCTCCGTAACTTCGTCATTTGAAGGACGATCAGGATGTCCTTTGGCATGCATATAGGGACGGATTCATGATCCACGACTATGAAATCAAAAGTCCAAATATCCTTTAAACAACAGAGTTAGAAGGACTTTTTTGCTGAGAGAAAACATGCTCTATCTTGGCCATATCCTTGCTGATCCTTATGAGTCGTATGGCAATCAACTCGTCTTAACAAGGACTATCAGCTGGCCAAAGGGCATTTCGATCGTCCTTTTGGTTCCCGAGATATTCATGATTTTCTCATTTTGTTGCGATTTCTTACATTTTTTTCGACTCCGCAATTGAAAATTTGCAAGTCCAAAAATTCAAAAATATTGCATTCTTTTGGGGATCGAATAAATTTTGTAGTCGAAAACTTTAAATGTGTTTATCTCGAAAACAACAACGACAATTTAGATATTCTTTGGCCGGTCGATAGCTGTAACAAATACGTTTAAAAATAACTGTCGATTGTCATTAAAAAAATAAAGAATACATAAAAAAAACAAACATGAATTTTTCGAAAAAATTTACAAGGGGTTGGCATGGAAAATTGGACAAAAATTCAAAAATCCTCCGTAACTTCGTCATTTGAAGGACGATCAGGATGTCCTTTGGCATGCATATAGGGACGGATTCATGATCCACGACTATGAAATCAAAAGTCCAAATATCCTTTAAACAACAGAGTTAGAAGGACTTTTTTGCTGAGAGAAAACATGCTCTATCTTGGCCATATCCTTGCTGATCCTTATGAGTCGTATGGCAATCAACTCGTCTTAACAAGGACTATCAGCTGGCCAAAGGGCATTTCGATCGTCCTTTTGGTTCCCGAGATATTCATGATTTTCTCATTTTGTTGCGATTTCTTACATTTTTTTCGACTCCGCAATTGAAAATTTGCAAGTCCAAAAATTCAAAAATATTGCATTCTTTTGGCGATCGAATAAATTTTGTAGTCGAAAACTTTAAATGTGTTTATCTCGAAAACAACAACGACAATTTAGATATTCTTTGGCCGGTCGATAGCTGTAACAAATACGTTTAAAAATAACTGTCGATTGTCATTAAGAAAATAAAGAATACATAAAAAAAACAAACATGAATTTTTCGAAAAAATTTACAAGGGGTTGGCATGGAAAATTGGACAGAAATTCAAAAATCCTCCGTAACTTCGTCATTTGAAGGACGATCAGGATGTCCTTTGGCATGCAAAAAATAAAGAATACATAAAAAAAACAAACATGAATTTTTCGAAAAAATTTACAAGGGGTTGGCATGGAAAATTGGACAAAAATTCAAAAATCCTCCGTAACTTCGTCATTTGAAGGACGATCAGGATGTCCTTTGGCATGCATATAGGGACGGATTCATGATCCACGACTATGAAATCAAAAGTCCAAATATCCTTTAAACAACAGAGTTAGAAGGACTTTTTTGCTGAGAGAAAACATGCTCTATCTTGGCCATATCCTTGCTGATCCTTATGAGTCGTATGGCAATCAACTCGTCTTAACAAGGACTATCAGCTGGCCAAAGGGCATTTCGATCGTCCTTTTGGTTCCCGAGATATTCATGATTTTCTCATTTTGTTGCGATTTCTTACATTTTTTTTTCGACTCCGCAATTGAAAATTTTCAAGTGCAAAAATTCAAAAATATTGCATTCTTTTGGGGATCGAATAAATTTTGTAGTCGAAAACTTTAAATGTGTTTATCTCAAAAACAACAACGACAATTTAGATATTCTTTGGCCGGTCGATGGCTGTAACAAATACGTTTAAAAATAACTGTCGATTGTCATTAAAAAAATAAAGAATACATAAAAAAAACAAACATGAATTTTTCGAAAAAATTTACAAGGGGTTGGCATGGAAAATTGGACAAAAATTCAAAAATCCTCCGTAACTTCGTCATTTGAAGGACGATCAGGATGTCCTTTGGCATGCATATAGGGACGGATTCATGATCCACGACTATGAAATCAAAAGTCCAAATATCCTTTAAACAACAGAGTTAGAAGGACTTTTTTGCTGAGAGAAAACATGCTCTATCTTGGCCATATCCTTGCTGATCCTTATGAGTCGTATGGCAATCAACTCGTCTTAACAAGGACTATCAGCTGGCCAAAGGGCATTTCGATCGTCCTTTTGGTTCCCGAGATATTCATGATTTTCTCATTTTGTTGCGATTTCTTACATTTTTTTCGACTCCGCAATTGAAAATTTGCAAGTCCAAAAATTCAAAAATATTGCATTCTTTTGGGGATCGAATAAATTTTGTAGTCGAAAACTTTAAATGTGTTTATCTCGAAAACAACAACGACAATTTAGATATTCTTTGGCCGGTCGATAGCTGTAACAAATACGTTTAAAAATAACTGTCGATTGTCATTAAAAAAATAAAGAATACATAAAAAAAACAAACATGAATTTTTCGAAAAAATTTACAAGGGGTTGGCATGGAAAATTGGACAAAAATTCAAAAATCCTCCGTAACTTCGTCATTTGAAGGACGATCAGGATGTCCTTTGGCATGCATATAGGGACGGATTCATGATCCACGACTATGAAATCAAAAGTCCAAATATCCTTTAAGCAACAGAGTTAGAAGGACTTTTTTGCTGAGAGAAAACATGCTCTATCTTGGCCATATCCTTGCTGATCCTTATGAGTCGTATGACAATCAACTCGTCTTAACAAGGACTATCAGCTGGCCAAAGGGCATTTCGATCGTCCTTTTGGTTCCCGAGATATTCATGATTTTCTCATTTTGTTGCGATTTCTTACATTTTTTTCGACTCCGCAATTGAAAATTTGCAAGTCCAAAAATTCAAAAATATTGCATTCTTTTGGGGATCGAATAAATTTTGTAGTCGAAAACTTTAAATGTGTTTATCTCGAAAACAACAACGACAATTTAGATATTCTTTGGCCGGTCGATAGCTGTAACAAATACGTTTAAAAATAACTGTCGATTGTCATTAAAAAAATAAAGAATACATAAAAAAAACAAACATGAATTTTTCGAAAAAATTTACAAGGGGTTGGCATGGAAAATTGGACAGAAATTCAAAAATCCTCCGTAACTTCGTCATTTGAAGGACGATCAGGATGTCCTTTGGCATGCATATAGGGACGGATTCATGATCCACGACTATGAAATCAAAAGTCCAAATATCCTTTAAACAACAGAGTTAGAAGGACTTTTTTGCTGAGAGAAAACATGCTCTATCTTGGCCATATCCTTGCTGATCCTTATGAGTCGTATGGCAATCAACTCGTCTTAACAAGGACTATCAGCTGGCCAAAGGGCATTTCGATCGTCCTTTTGGTTCCCGAGATATTCATGATTTTCTCATTTTGTTGCGATTTCTTAAATTTTTTTCGACTCCGCAATTGAAAATTTGCAAGTCCAAAAATTCAAAAATATTGCATTCTTTTGGGGATCGAATAAATTTTGTAGTCGAAAACTTTAAATGTGTTTATCTCGAAAACAACAACGACAATTTAGATATTCTTTGGCCGGTCGATAGCTGTAACAAATACGTTTAAAAATAACTGTCGATTGTCATTAAAAGAATAAAGAATACATAAAAAAAACAAACATGAATTTTTCGAAAAAATTTACAAGGGGTTGGCATGGAAAATTGGACAAAAATTCAAAAATCCTCCGTAACTTCGTCATTTGAAGGACGATCAGGATGTCCTTTGGCATGCATATAGGGACGGATTCATGATCCACGACTATGAAATCAAAAGTCCAAATATCCTTTAAACAACAGAGTTAGAAGGACTTTTTTGCTGAGAGAAAACATGCTCTATCTTGGCCATATCCTTGCTGATCCTTATGAGTCGTATGGCAATCAACTCGTCTTAACAAGGACTATCAGCTGGCCAAAGGGCATTTCGATCGTCCTTTTGGTTCCCGAGATATTCATGATTTTCTCATTTTGTTGCGATTTCTTACATTTTTTTCGACTCCGCAATTGAAAATTTGCAAGTCCAAAAATTCAAAAATATTGCATTCTTTTGGGGATCGAATAAATTTTGTAGTCGAAAACTTTAAATGTGTTTATCTCGAAAACAACAACGACAATTTAGATATTCTTTGGCCGGTCGATAGCTGTAACAAATACGTTTAAAAATAACTGTCGATTGTCATTAAGAAAATAAAGAATACATAAAAAAAACAAACATGAATTTTTCGAAAAAATTTACAAGGGGTTGGCATGGAAAATTGGACAGAAATTCAAAAATCCTCCGTAACTTCGTCATTTGAAGGACGATCAGGATGTCCTTTGGCATGCATATAGGGACGGATTCATGATCCACGACTATGAAATCAAAAGTCCAAATATCCTTTAAACAACAGAGTTAGAAGGACTTTTTTGCTGAGAGAAAACATGCTCTATCTTGGCCATATCCTTGCTGATCCTTATGAGTCGTATGGCAATCAACTCGTCTTAACAAGGACTATCAGCTGGCCAAAGGGCATTTCGATCGTCCTTTTGGTTCCCGAGATATTCATGATTTTCTCATTTTGTTGCGATTTCTTAAATTTTTTTCGACTCCGCAATTGAAAATTTGCAAGTCCAAAAATTCAAAAATATTGCATTCTTTTGGGGATCGAATAAATTTTGTAGTCGAAAACTTTAAATGTGTTTATCTCGAAAACAACAACGACAATTTAGATATTCTTTGGCCGGTCGATAGCTGTAACAAATACGTTTAAAAATAACTGTCGATTGTCATTAAAAAAATAAAGAATACATAAAAAAAACAAACATGAATTTTTCGAAAAAATTTACAAGGGGTTGGCATGGAAAATTGGACAAAAATTCAAAAATCCTCCGTAACTTCGTCATTTGAAGGACGATCAGGATGTCCTTTGGCATGCATATAGGGACGGATTCATGATCCACGACTATGAAATCAAAAGTCCAAATATCCTTTAAACAACAGAGTTAGAAGGACTTTTTTGCTGAGAGAAAACATGCTCTATCTTGGCCATATCCTTGCTGATCCTTATGAGTCGTATGGCAATCAACTCGTCTTAACAAGGACTATCAGCTGGCCAAAGGGCATTTCGATCGTCCTTTTGGTTCCCGAGATATTCATGATTTTCTCATTTTGTTGCGATTTCTTACATTTTTTTTCGACTCCGCAATTGAAAATTTTCAAGTGCAAAAATTCAAAAATATTGCATTTTTTGGGGATCGAATAAATTTTGTAGTCGAAAACTTTAAATGTGTTTATCTCAAAAACAACAACGACAATTTAGATATTCTTTGGCCGGTCGATGGCTGTAACAAATACGTTTAAAAATAACTGTCGATTGTCATTAAAAAAATAAAGAATACATAAAAAAAACAAACATGAATTTTTCGAAAAAATTTACAAGGGGTTGGCATGGAAAATTGGACAAAAATTCAAAAATCCTCCGTAACTTCGTCATTTGAAGGACGATCAGGATGTCCTTTGGCATGCATATAGGGACGGATTCATGATCCACGACTATGAAATCAAAAGTCCAAATATCCTTTAAACAACAGAGTTAGAAGGACTTTTTTGCTGAGAGAAAACATGCTCTATCTTGGCCATATCCTTGCTGATCCTTATGAGTCGTATGGCAATCAACTCGTCTTAACAAGGACTATCAGCTGGCCAAAGGGCATTTCGATCGTCCTTTTGGTTCCCGAGATATTCATGATTTTCTCATTTTGTTGCGATTTCTTACATTTTTTTCGACTCCGCAATTGAAAATTTGCAAGTCCAAAAATTCAAAAATATTGCATTCTTTTGGGGATCGAATAAATTTTGTAGTCGAATACTTTAAATGTGTTTATCTCGAAAACAACAACGACAATTTAGATATTCTTTGGCCGGTCGATAGCTGTAACAAATACGTTTAAAAATAACTGTCGATTGTCATTAAAAAAATAAAGAATACATAAAAAAAACAAACATGAATTTTTCGAAAAAATTTACAAGGGGTTGGCATGGAAAATTGGACAAAAATTCAAAAATCCTCCGTAACTTCGTCATTTGAAGGACGATCAGGATGTCCTTTGGCATGCATATAGGGACGGATTCATGATCCACGACTATGAAATCAAAAGTCCAAATATCCTTTAAACAACAGAGTTAGAAGGACTTTTTTGCTGAGAGAAAACATGCTCTATCTTGGCCATATCCTTGCTGATCCTTATGAGTCGTATGGCAATCAACTCGTCTTAACAAGGACTATCAGCTGGCCAAAGGGCATTTCGATCGTCCTTTTGGTTCCCGAGATATTCATGATTTTCTCATTTTGTTGCGATTTCTTACATTTTTTTTCGACTCCGCAATTGAAAATTTGCAAGTGCAAAAATTCAAAAATATTGCATTCTTTTGGGGATCGAATAAATTTTGTAGTCGAAAACTTTAAATGTGTTTATCTCGAAAACAACAACGACAATTTAGATATTCTTTGGCCGGTCGATGGCTGTAACAAATACGTTTAAAAATAACTGTCAATTGTCATTAAAAAAATAAAGAATATATAAAAAAAACAAACATGAATTTTTCGAAAAAATTTACAAGGGGTAGGCATGGAAAATTGGACAAAAATTCAAAAATCCTCCGTAACTTCGTCATTTGAAGGACGATCAGGATGTCCTTTGGCATGCATATAGGGACGGATTCATGATCCACGACTATGAAATCAAAAGTCCAAATATCCTTTAAACAACAGAGTTAGAAGGACTTTTTTGCTGAGAGAAAACATGCTCTATCTTGGCCATATCCTTGCTGATCCTTATGAGTCGTATGGCAATCAACTCGTCTTAACAAGGACTATCAGCTGGCCAAAGGGCATTTCGATCGTCCTTTTGGTTCCCGAGATATTCATGATTTTCTCATTTTGTTGCGATTTCTTACATTTTTTTTCGACTCCGCAATTGAAAATTTGCAAGTGCAAAAATTCAAAAATATTGCATTCTTTTGGGGATCGAATAAATTTTGTGGTCGAAAACTTTAAATGTGTTTATCTCGAAAACAACAACGACAATTTAGATATTCTTTGGCCGGTCGATGGCTGTAACAAATACGTTTAAAAATAACTGTCGATTGTCATTAAAAAAATAAAGAATACATAAAAAAAACAAACATGAATTTTTCGAAAAAATTTACAAGGGGTTGGCATGGAAAATTGGACAAAAATTCAAAAATCCTCCGTAACTTCGTCATTTGAAGGACGATCAGGATGTCCTTTGGCATGCATATAGGGACGGATTCATGATCCACGACTATGAAATCAAAAGTCCAAATATCCTTTAAACAACAGAGTTAGAAGGACTTTTTTGCTGAGAGAAAACATGCTCTATCTTGGCCATATCCTTGCTGATCCTTATGAGTCGTATGGCAATCAACTCGTCTTAACAAGGACTATCAGCTGGCCAAAGGGCATTTCGATCGTCCTTTTGGTTCCCGAGATATTCATGATTTTCTCATTTTGTTGCGATTTCTTACATTTTTTTCGACTCCGCAATTGAAAATTTGCAAGTCCAAAAATTCAAAAATATTGCATTCTTTTGGGGATCGAATAAATTTTGTAGTCGAAAACTTTAAATGTGTTTATCTCGAAAACAACAACGACAATTTAGATATTCTTTGGCCGGTCGATAGCTGTAACAAATACGTTTAAAAATAACTGTCGATTGTCATTAAGAAAATAAAGAATACATAAAAAAAACAAACATGAATTTTTCGAAAAAATTTACAAGGGGTAGGCATGGAAAATTGGACAAAAATTCAAAAATCCTCCGTAACTTCGTCATTTGAAGGACGATCAGGATGTCCTTTGGCATGCATATAGGGACGGATTCATGATCCACGACTATGAAATCAAAAGTCCAAATATCCTTTAAACAACAGAGTTAGAAGGACTTTTTTGCTGAGAGAAAACATGCTCTATCTTGGCCATATCCTTGCTGATCCTTATGAGTCGTATGGCAATCAACTCGTCTTAACAAGGACTATCAGCTGGCCAAAGGGCATTTCGATCGTCCTTTTGGTTCCCGAGATATTCATGATTTTCTCATTTTGTTGCGATTTCTTACATTTTTTTCGACTCCGCAATTGAAAATTTGCAAGTCCAAAAATTCAAAAATATTGCATTCTTTTGGGGATCGAATAAATTTTGTAGTCGAAAACTTTAAATGTGTTTATCTCGAAAACAACAACGACAATTTAGATATTCTTTGGCCGGTCGATAGCTGTAACAAATACGTTTAAAAATAACTGTCGATTGTCATTAAGAAAATAAAGAATACATAAAAAAAACAAACATGAATTTTTCGAAAAAATTTACAAGGGGTTGGCATGGAAAATTGGACAGAAATTCAAAAATCCTCCGTAACTTCGTCATTTGAAGGACGATCAGGATGTCCTTTGGCATGCATATAGGGACGGATTCATGATCCACGACTATGAAATCAAAAGTCCAAATATCCTTTAAACAACAGAGTTAGAAGGACTTTTTTGCTGAGAGAAAACATGCTCTATCTTGGCCATATCCTTGCTGATCCTTATGAGTCGTATGGCAATCAACTCGTCTTAACAAGGACTATCAGCTGGCCAAAGGGCATTTCGATCGTCCTTTTGGTTCCCGAGATATTCATGATTTTCTCATTTTGTTGCGATTTCTTACATTTTTTTCGACTCCGCAATTGAAAATTTGCAAGTCCAAAAATTCAAAAATATTGCATTCTTTTGGGGATCGAATAAATTTTGTAGTCGAAAACTTTAAATGTGTTTATCTCGAAAACAACAACGACAATTTAGATATTCTTTGGCCGGTCGATAGCTGTAACAAATACGTTTAAAAATAACTGTCGATTGTCATTAAAAAAATAAAGAATACATAAAAAAAACAAACATGAATTTTTCGAAAAAATTTACAAGGGGTTGGCATGGAAAATTGGACAGAAATTCAAAAATCCTCCGTAACTTCGTCATTTGAAGGACGATCAGGATGTCCTTTGGCATGCATATAGGGACGGATTCATGATCCACGACTATGAAATCAAAAGTCCAAATATCCTTTAAACAACAGAGTTAGAAGGACTTTTTTGCTGAGAGAAAACATGCTCTATCTTGGCCATATCCTTGCTGATCCTTATGAGTCGTATGGCAATCAACTCGTCTTAACAAGGACTATCAGCTGGCCAAAGGGCATTTCGATCGTCCTTTTGGTTCCCGAGATATTCATGATTTTCTCATTTTGTTGCGATTTCTTACATTTTTTTCGACTCCGCAATTGAAAATTTGCAAGTCCAAAAATTCAAAAATATTGCATTCTTTTGGGGATCGAATAAATTTTGTAGTCGAAAACTTTAAATGTGTTTATCTCGAAAACAACAACGACAATTTAGATATTCTTTGGCCGGTCGATAGCTGTAACAAATACGTTTAAAAATAACTGTCGATTGTCATTAAAAAAATAAAGAATACATAAAAAAAACAAACATGAATTTTTCGAAAAAATTTACAAGGGGTAGAAAAAAAATTCAAAAATCCTCCGTAACTTCGTCATTTGAAGGACGATCAGGATGTCCTTTGGCATGCATATAGGGACGGATTCATGATCCACGACTATGAAATCAAAAGTCCAAATATCCTTTAAACAACAGAGTTAGAAGGACTTTTTCGCTGAGAGAAAACATGCTCTATCTTGGCCATATCCTTGCTGATCCTTATGAGTCGTATGGCAATCAACTCGTCTTAACAAGGACTATCAGCTGGCCAAAGGGCATTTCGATCGTCCTTTTGGTTCCCGAGATATTCATGATTTTCTCATTTTGTTGCGATTTTTTTTTGTCCTTGCGAGATATACTTTTGTAGCTTTCAGAAACTTTTGATTCGAAACTCAGATGCTTTTGTATCTTTGAGATACTTTTGAATCTTTGAGATACTCTTGTATCTCTCAGATACTTTTGCTTCGAAACTCAGATGCATTTGTATCTTGGAGATACTTTTGTATCTTTGAGATACTTTTATATATTTCAGATACTTTTGCTTCGAAACTCAAAAGCATTTGTATCTTTGAGATACTTTTGCTACGAAACTCAGATGTATTTGTATCTTTGAGATACTTTTGTATCTTTCAGATACTTTGTATTTTTCAGATACTTTTGAATCTTTTGTTTCGAAACTCAGATGCATTTGTATCTTTGAGATACTTTTGTATCTGTGAGACACTTTTGTATCTCCGAGATACTTTTTTATCTTTGAGATACTTTTATATCTTTCAGATGCTTTTGCTTCGACACTCAAAAGCATTTGTGTCTTTGAGATACTTTTGTATCTTTCAGATACTTGTGATACGAAACTCAGATGTATTTGTATCTTTGAGATACTTTTGTATCTTTCAGATACTTTTGCTACGAAATTCAGATATATTTGTATCTTTGAGATACTTTTGTATCTGTGAGACTCTTTTGTATCTCCGAGATACTTTTTTATCTTTGAGATACTTTTGAATCGAAATTATCAGATACTTTTGTATGTTTCAGATACATTTGCATTTTATGTAAAAAAAATTTCCCTAAAAAATTGACAAGGGGAAGGCATGCCAAATTGGGCAAATATCGAAAAATCCTTTGTAACTTGGCAATTTGGAGGACAATTCGGATGTCCAATTTGGCATGTACATAGATAGTGATTGCCAAATATTGATCGACTATGAAATCCAAAGGACGAATATCCTTTTACGAACAAAGTTAGAAGGACTTTTTTGTTTGGAGAAAAAAAGCTCTAACTCGGCCATATCCTTCCTGATCCTTATGTGTCCTATGGCGATCAACTCGTTCTAACAAGGACTAACATTTGGCCCAAGGATATTTTGATAGTCTCTTTCGTTTTTAAGTTATTCAGGATTTTCGGAATTCTTCCGATTTGTTTTTAGTTGTTTCGGTTTCGTCTCAAAAAATTTGCAAGTGGAAAAATTAAAAAAATGTTGAATACTTTTGGGGATAGAACTAAAATGTTAGTCGAAAAATCTAAATTTTCAATATCTCGGAACTAAAAAGACAATTTTGATGTCCTTTGGATGCATAATGGTCATTAGTCCTGATGAACACGTTGTAAAATAACTATGGACTGTTACTCAAAATAATATAAAGCAGAAAACAAGTCGAGCACACTTGACTTTAAAATACCCGCTGCCCACCTTTGAAGACCCCGAAAATATTGAAAATTTTTTTTTTTCGTTTTCATTTCAATTTAATCAGACTTTGATGGGTTTTGGTTGAATTAGCCTAATTACATATTTTTAGCAATTATAAACATTGATTATAATAACATAACATAGTGGAAGATTAGGATTTACATTAGATTAATAACAATTATATATGTATATCTATTCAATAATAATAATAATAATTGGCCTGCAGCTGCATAATAACATATCTTCAACCTTCGCAACCTCTACGGGGAACTTTTTAAAAGGGTCTGTGCCATACGCCTGAGCTCCATATTTCCAGATCGGGCTTGGTATTACATTGAGACACACCAGTGTTCCTAGCTTAGCATATTTCAAGCCAGACTTTTCTAAATGGAAAAATTTCTAATGTTCGGGAATATAAAAAATTTTCATTTAGCCTTTTTTTGTTTAAAAAATAACAACAAAAAAGATGAAGGAGAAATTTTATCTTTACCTTGGTCAAATGATTATCATTTAAAACAAGCTTACAAACAAAATAAATTTAAAAAAATAAGGTTTGTATTTGCCAATTATAATTAAATATTAAAGGGCTAAATATATTTAAAGAAATTCCATTATAGGAAAATAGTATAATTTGATGTATGGAAATATTTATTTTCTTTCCTTGCATTTACAACTCTACTGTCTATCGCATATGCACAGATATATATTTCAAAATTGTTGAAATTTGATTGTCGTACTAATTTAAATAAAACCAGATAAATGTGAAAAAAATAAATTATTTAAATCTTTAGTTTGGTGCGCAGTGCCCGCCAGTGTTGCCAGACAGCAAGTGGCGTAAGTATTGTTACCAAGCTAAGCAGCAGGTGGCAGCGCTTTGGTATATTTTAGAGCTCAAATTAGATATCGCTCAATAAAATTAACGAAACACATAAAAACTCTAAATTCATTTGATGCTTATTATTACGAAATCTGACTTGCTTTTAAATTGTGATAAATATAAATTGTTTTAGTATATTATTATATCAGCGTCATTTTGAAAAAAATACCAACATGGCCAAGATTTTAATTTGTCGACTGTGGTATATTTTAGAACTGAAGTTGCGGCCACTCTGCAGCCGGCGCTTTCTTTATTGTTATTGTTTTTTATTTGGCCGAATTGAATTGAATTTGTAGGCGATAAGAGACGCTCATAAAACGCTTACAATTGGGCTTATCAACTTATCGCGGTGCGGCACAGAACAGTCGAGAGCAGCCAGACGAACGAGCAGCATTAACAATGCCAGAATACGTGCCAATTAAAGGTTACGACCAGCTGATGGATGCACTCAATGTGCACTCGAAGAAGAATTGCCTCATTTACATGTATTTCTTCGGCGAGAAGGATCAAAATGGTGTCAGCTGGTGTCCCGACTGCGTAGCAGGTAAGAGAGAGAGAGGCAGATATAGAAAGTAATATTATAAAATGATATTATATAGTTGAACAGATTGTGGATACGGCATTCAGGGAGAAAGCGCATCCGAATTCGTTGATCTTAACGGTGGATGTGGGAAATCGCGAAGTCTGGAAGGATGACAAGACCAACAAGTTCCGTTTGCCGCCCTTCAGTATGACGGAAATTCCATCGTTGCAGCGCTGGAATGGCGCCGAGCGCTTAGACGGCGATCAGCTGCTCAAACCGTCGCTGCTCGACCTCTTCTTCGACGAGGGGAATCAGGCGAGCTCCATCGACAATACGATTCCATGCAAATAGAGAGAGAGAGAGAGAGCGTTTCAGAGAGCGCACACACAAAAGGGATGCGAGTGTGTGTGTGTGTGTATGTGAGTGTTTAATTCTAAGCAGAGAGAGAGAAATAAATTTGAGTTGAACTCAATTGTAGCGCGGCAACTCGACTCAATTATTGCACAAGACTCCACTCAATTTTCTGGGGGGCTCGTTTACCAGCAGCAGCAGCAGCAGCAGCGACAGCGGCGGCAGCAGCTGAGCAGCGCTAACAGCGTTCGCAAACCTGGCCGCGTTTTATTAGCACGCACGTCGTCGGGCAGGACGAATCGTATGGCGCGTCGTCAGCAGCAGCAGCAGCAGCAAAAAGCAGCCGCAGCAGCAACGATAAAAACAATATAAAAGCTAAAGCGCTGCTCCCGTTGCTCGGTTTCAGTTTCAGTTCACTTCAGTTTCGGTTCCATTTCGTTTCGTCGTCACTGTGTTTACATCGCGGCGTCGGCGGCGGCAGCGACAGCGGCTTGTTCCTTGTTCACGTTCCCCGTTCCCCGCAACCGTCGTCGTGTGCGTATGCGTGTGCGTGCGTGTGTGCGTGTATGTGTGCGTGCGTGCGTTCGCTCAACAAACAAATAATGTGCATAAAAACAAGCAACAGCCATTAAATATTAGCCAAATCAAATGTAGGTAACCCAACTCACACACACACACACACACACACATGTGCAAGTGTGTTGGTGGGGGGTGAATTTGGCTGTGGTTAGTTTTCGGCAGGCGACAGCTTAAACCTTTCAGCGACCCCCCCCTCCCGAATTTGCTATGATTCTGTTGCTGATTCCCATTGTGTGGAGAGGGATGAAGGGGGATAGAGGAGGGGGAGGGGTGAAGACCTTTACCGGCAATAACTGTTGCGCTTGGCAGCCTTCAAATCCTTAAGCTTGCTTTTGTTCCGCTCTTCTTAAATTCCCTTCCCTTCTCCTATCTGGATTTTTTTTTTCAATTATTTATTTTAGAAGAAATTATGGGATATTTTTTCTAATCCCCCCCATCGAATTTGACGACTCTGCACATAAATAACGTTTTTCCATTTGGCGGCGTGGTGCTAATAAATATTTGAGCGTTGTCAAAAACTACTAATAAAGAAGCAACACGGCAACAACAAATTAAATTAAATTAATTTCGCAAATAAGCTAACGATCGGCTGACTGAAATGAACTATTCAGTTGCTACAGTTCTTCAACCTTGAATCATCCCAAATAATTTGTGTGTGCGGAAATCAGTAAAAAGCATTTTATGCTTAATAAAAAGAAATTGCCGAAAAAAGGTTTTTCCTTTTTTAATTACGCCGTAAATGAAGGCAAAGTACATTTTATAAGCCGTTTAAATTTACATCTCCATCAACCACTATTATTCACTGCATTAACAAATCCCATCAAAAATATTGAATTTTGCGTCACGCAAGTGAAATACAAATTGCAAGAGTGCGAATATTTTTTAACTTTTTTTCTGCGTGTTGTTTAATAATTAAAGCTGCAAAAAGTTACAATTTGTGAAAAATGTGTTGGATTTTTTGTGCAGAAATTAAAAATATTTTGGGCTTTATCTTTATAGTGGACTCATATAGAAAGCTTAACCCTAAAACTCGACTCGATTCTGTACTAAAATCTATATGATTTCTGTATAAGAAAGAATGTTTAATTTGGAGTTTTGTAATTTAAATTCATATTGTTGATATACATACATAATTTATTATATATTATATATGTATATATTATAATTTATCAATATGTGATAATTTATTATAGTTTTTAGACTTTCGAAAATAAATATTTACAATAAATTTGTATAATTTGTTAATTTCAATTACCACATTGATATTAACATTAGTTTCGACTTAAAGGCAATAATAATAGGAATGCATCGCTCTATTGATTTTAGTAGTTTTTGGTTAACATAAACTGCAAAATTAATATTTAATTGGGTTTTTTGATAATTAATTACAATTTTTAGCTATAATAAAACTGTCATATCAATATTTTAATTTGGTTTATTTTTTCACTTCAAAAGAATCTACATAAAATTGGGCTAAAATGCAAATAGCTCTATTGATTTTGATAATTAATTGTGGTTTTCGGTTGTCATAAAATTGTCGTATTAATATTTTAATTGGGTTAATTTGTTAGCTTTAAGAGAATATATGTATAATATAGTGAACTTTCCTGACGTTATTCTGGACCACATCAATAAGCACATGTCTTGAGGTTAGATCATAAAGCTGATCATTAATCGAATCACCTTGATGCTCGATTTTTGGTCCATAATTTGCCGCCCCTTGCACATAGTCACACCCACACACAGACACAGACACACACCTTGGGAGCGAGAGAGACAGGGAAGAGACAGATGTGATTATAGTTGGACTTGCTGTCAACATTGCTTTCGCATTCCAATTTTTAGCCCCTGACATCTTTTTGGCTCATTTCAAAATTATAATATCGAAAATATAAAGCGAAATCTATTTGGATTGCCATTTTCTCTATAGCGTTGTTTGCTGCTCGCCGTTGTTGTTGTTGCTTATTTCATTTATTTATTTATTAATCTTTTTTTTCGCCGTCGTTTGTCAATTAAAAACTAAGAATTCTTAATGAGCCACGTAACAGGCCGAGCAGGCATTGCGTTCAACGTTCATTTCAACGACCAGCTGCTGCCGCTGCTGCTGCGGGGGAGGCGGGCGAGTCGTGGAGGGGGAGGGGAGGGGGAAGGGGGGAGGCGGGTCACCGGGGGAGTTGGGGCAACGTCAGAGACGCTGTGAGGTCTCTCAATAATACATCGTCCCCCCAAAAGCAGCAGCGAAATGTCATTAAAGAGCTAATAAAAATTTGAAAAAAAAACAAAAAAAATGGCAAAGAATAAATTAAATTAGAGATATGAAGAATATATAAAAGAAAAAAATTGCACACTTGTGCTTATACAGATTGGAGGCTCACTTATAAACATCCCCATTAAAGCAGTCCCTTCACCCCGCTGCCCATTAGATACAGATTGAATCGCCTTGATATTCGATTTGCGAGAGATCATTCGAAATTCTCCGCTTGCCGTTAAATCACTCAACGTGCCGTTGATTAGCATAGCTTTCCACAAACACACAAACACACACACACACACACAGCTGCAGTTGCGATTTATAGTGTCATCCCGAAATCATAATTTATTAATAATTTCTATAGCAGGTGTGGGTTTCGCAGTGTGTGTATCTGTATCTGTATCTGTATCTACAGCCCAAGTATCTGTGAGCTTTGCATATACATTTTGTTTCTTTTTTGTATTATTTAATTGACGCATTTAGTTCAACAACAACAACAACAACAACAGCAACAGCAACAACAACAACGACTCGGGCAACGAGCATAGAATATTTAGTGCATATATCATCAATATATGTCCCATTGTACGTGTGTTTGTAGCCCACAAAATCCGAATGCAAATCAAAAATATTCACATCTAATAGTATTTTCGATGAGTTTTATCCAAAATTAGCGGGCACAATTTGACAATTTTGCGTGGCCATCAGCAGCTTTATTGTCTTTACGTTTCGACTGATTTTTTGGGGACTGCGAAAAGAAGCAGCGCGAATTGAGGATGAAGCGTAGCAATGAAAATATTAAAGACTTGATTGCTATGAAATTCAGATTAAAAATAGGGAATTTATTCATGAAACTATGTATACACTTTTATCTATTTAAATCTGAATGTTGCAACAAAGCTCGCAAATAATAGTTACGAGCTAATATCAATTGATAACTTATTGTTAATCTCAACTAGAAAGAAGATTACAAGAATAAGCAAAGTACTTAAAGAGCCATATTTAAAAAAAATGACTGGGTAAAGTGCAAAAAATACACAGATATCATTAGTAGTTAAAGCAAAATTTGGAAACTGAATATACATTAAAATGTAATATTTAAATTTGTACATACAAGTAATTGTAATAGTTATAGTTATTTGAAAAATAATCTTTTCAAATCAGTTCTAAATGAAATAATTACATCTTGTATTATATATTATTATTTTGGTATATACTAATACTTATTATATTATCATTATTTGCATTGGCTGCGTATACTTGATATATTTGTATGTGCAAAGTTTAGGGAACTCTTGAAACTGCCCTCGCTTAACAATTGCAGCTCAGCAGCCATGTTAATCAGTCAACAGATCGATCTTGATCTTGATCATGATCTCGATCTCGATCTCGATAGCTCGATAACTGCGCGCAATCGATGACAGACACTGTCGCATCCCTTATCGCTGCTTTTCCATGCAACAGATGAAAAGCAAGTAGTGTAGGAGAGAGAGGGACAGGGAGAGGGAGAGGGAGACAGCGGACGTCGTCGTCGTCTGTCGCCTTATCACAGCTGCAAAATTGTTGTTGTTGTTGTGGTTGTTGCTGTTGTGCTGGGCGGTTTGCTCTCTGATAAGCGAGCGACCAAACAAACCAAATGCCGAAAGGCGACAACGCTTTATACAAGTCAAATAAACAAATGAAGTCGACGTCGGCAGCGACGTCTGCGGCGACAGCAACAGCGACAGCGACTGCAGCGTCATGACGACACAATCGGTTGGCTTCAGGTCCAGTCGAGGCAAAAGCGATGGCGATGGCGATGGCCGCAAGGCTGCGCTCTCAACCCCTTTGCGAGGCGGGGGGTATTTGAAAATCGTTAGCAACGTTAGCGACGTCGCTGTCGCCGTCGCTGTCGCTGTCGCCGTCGCCGTTGGCAGTTACGGTTTCGCAGTTGAAACGCAGTTGTCTCCCCACATTGCGATTGGAACGGCCAGCGGCGGCGGCGTCGTTTCTCCATGTGCTGCGGTAAAAGCGCGGAGTGCGGTGCGGGGTGCGGGGTGCGGTGTTGAGGGCGGTTGTTTGGTTCCGTTGTCGCTGTCGACGTCAGCGTTGTGATTGCCGTTGTTGTTGTTGTTGTTGTTGCTGCTGCTTCTTGATGTCGCTGTTGATGTTATTATTACTGTGACAACGCTGACAGCGTCGTCGCTTCACTTTAATTGTAATTATAATAACAAACAACGGCAATAACAGCAGCAACAACAACAACAACAGTAACAGCGAAAAAACATCGATCAATTTTGTTGACGATCGTTGACTGCCGCTAAAAAGCAACGCGCACAGCAACAGCAACAGTTGAGCAACAACAATAAGAAGAGCAACAACAATTAGAGAACACACAAACACACAAATGCACTCAATATCAGAGCGTGATCAACATCATCACGAACTACCAACAACAACAACAACAACAACAGCAACAGCGGCAGATTGATCGCAATCGAGCGGCATCTGTGGTAGAGTAGCAACAATTGCTGTCGGGTAGCAGCATTTTTCAGCGAGCTTTGACAACGTCAAAGAGCAATTAGTAATTAATATGCAGATTGAATATTAATAACTCGTATCACGATAAATACATTCTAAAGAACAGCAGTTTCAATAAAATACTCTACTTAACATATAAAGCATTCGTAGAATATGTTTTACCAAAATAAAATTTAGATTCATCCATTTGCAAATGTGTTTACTCAAAATTGGCACATTCATTTGAATAATACTCACAACAGTTAATTCAACATTAAATTTAAAAATACTGTTATAATTCAAATTTCAAATATTCAATCTCTATCTGTTTTAATTTCAAATTTTATAATTTAAAGTCATTGGCAAAAATTAATTCAAATTATTGAAATCAGAATTGTAGTAGAAGAAAGGGTATCTCTGCGTCGTAGTCGCAGACTGTTTGAATTGGTATCCGAAACCGAACCGTTGATCGTTTCATTTCGATTGACGCCGTCGCTCCGTGCTGTTTCTGTATTGGCGAAGCAGAGCAGAGCAGAACACGGTTCGTTTCGGTTCGGTTCGGTTCGGTTCCGTTCGGTTCGGTTATGTTTTTCATTTCCATTTCAATTTCATTATTTTGCGTGTGTGATTAAAATCATCGCGTCGGTGTGAGACGGCGCATGTTCTACACAGAAGCAACAAAAACAAAAACAAATTCAACTCTTACTCACATGTTCAATAAAACCGAGAGTGTGTGAGTGTAAGTGTGTGTGTATGTGTGTGTGTGTGTGTGCTACTGATTCTGATTCTGATTCTGCCCCGTCTGTCTCTATGGGTTTTCTATTTCCAATTTAGTTTCCATTTCGAGCGGGCCGAACCAGACGACGAGACGAGACGGGACGAGACGAGACGAGAACACATCAAGTGGGGTCTGGCTATAAATTCAGTCGGCCAGTCCATTCAGTCCATTTTCCGCGTTCTGCTCGACCGATTCTTTTCGACTGAGTGACGACGAGATCGTCAATCAAGCAACACCAACACCAATACACACACAGTCCACAATTCACCACCTGCCGAACCCACCACTACCATTTGTCCAGTTACCTTTTTGTCTGTCATCCTTGCGGTGTCGATTACTTCGCCGCAAAGCCGCAACAAAGAGAGAGTGAGAAAACGGTAACGAAACCGCGCGCGCGCTTTGTCAATGATCGTTGATTGATGTCGCTTACGATTTGCGATTACACCCCATTTATCGATGCTCAACGTGTGCCTGAGTGTGTGTGTGTGTGTGTGTGCAAGTCAGTGGCTGATAAGCGCGCATAAATTACGCTAAGCAAACGCTGATTGAAAAATTTTGTGCAACGCGCGTATCATACATATATATTTTTGTTCTTGTCTTTTTTACTCTTTTTTTTACTGTGAAACAAATAAAAAACAAACGCAGAGAAACGTAAAAAGTTATCAGAAATCAATGCGATAAGCGGTTAAAGCGGGAATCGCAGCAGCAGCAGCAGCAGCATTTACGGTAGCGGCAGCGGCGCAGCTGATAAACAAACGTTTGAGGTGAGTTGAAAGCTTTGAGTTGAACTCAACATTGAGTTTTGAGTTGAGTTCAGTTGGGGGGTTTGTTTGAGTTGAGTTCAGTTTCCTGGCGCCTGCGCCAATCCACCACCAACAACAACGATGACGTCGCCCGCCGCTTAGGCAGGCAAAAGCGCAAAAAGAGAAAGAGAGAACAAGAGAGAGAGCGCGGGGTGAACCGCAATTTGGAATTTTTGTTGTGTGTTCTTTTACAAGAGAACGAATCGAGCGCCAGAGCCGCAACAACAGCAACAATAGCGACTACAACTACGACTACAACCACAACTACACAATGACAACTGGGCATAGCAAACAACAACAAATCGTCTGACAGCAGCAGCAGCAGCAGAAGCAGCAGCGCTCGCAGCGACGTCAACGACGGCGACGTTTCAAAGCATCCACGCTGAAAATCAGTGCAGGCAGCCGCAGCGTCGTCCTAGGCCATGTGCGGCTACCGTTGTTTTGTTGCCTTGGCTGCAAACACGCAAAAAAATTAACAAAAATATCAAGTTTTTCTCAACGTATAAATTTGAAAAAGCAACATCAACAACAACACTGCAAATATGACAAAATTCGACAATTTTTTTGGTTTATTTTTTTTTGTTAGTTGTGTTTTGTGAAAATATATTGTGCAAAAAAAACGAACGCTGATTTAAATTTAAATCATAATAATAATCAAGCAAAAAAGAAAAGAAATAAAAATTATATTTAGCGCGTGTGAGCGAAAGAAAAGCAAAAGTTGCAAATAATAATTATAAATATAAAAAAACGGTCACCAAAGAAATAAAAACGTGTGCAGCAAAAATAATTTGAATAAAAAGCGGTGTGCAAAAATCACAACACGCAACGGTAACGACAACAACAAAAGCAACAACAACAACGACGTTTGTTGTTATTGTTCGATGATGCACTGCAGCAGCAGCAGCAGAAGCAGCAATAACAAAAACAACAACTGGAGCTAAGAGCGGCTGTAAAACGACAAAAGGTAAGTGACCTCCTGCATTACACCAATACCACGAAAAACACCAATACACCAATATCAACACCAACACCAATACACCAACATCAGCAGCAGCAAACGAAAGCGCTGAGCAATTAATGTTTTCGTTTCTTCCTTATTTGCGTTTTTTTTTCTTTGCCACTCGAGCGGCAAACAAAATTCCATTGCATACGCACAGGGGCCGGCAGCTGTTGTAGCGCGCCGCTCCTGCCGCCCATTGGGGCAACAACAACAACAGCAACAACAATAAGGGGGCTACGTATACGAGCAGCAGCAGCAAATTTGTCGGCAAACATTTTATTGAATTTTATTGTTGTTGCTGCTCTGATGCTTTGCACGCCTCGCGCATGCGTTGAGTCCAAAGCTCAGACTCCAATTTAGGCGTCACAATGAGCGCGAGAGCGCACAATCCAGATAGAGAGAGAGACGGAGAGAGAGAGCGCGCTAGAAAGAGCGCGTTTTGAGCACAGCTGAGCGCTGTGATGACTCACAGCACGCGAGGCGCAGTTTCAGTCACTTGTGAAGAGTAGTCACTGTCACTGTCATCGCAAATAATCGATTCTTCACAGAAATCACTGTATTTATTAAAATATTATTATTATAAAGGAGGTGTAACTAAACGCTTTGATGAGGTATGGAGAGATCCATAGCGACAGATTCATTTTAGGCTATATTTTTATATGATTTAACTGAATTTATGTAGACGTAATTAATTCAAATATTTTGCAATAATTACAATTTTTCTCATTAATGCGAAGAAAAAATATATATTAAAAAATACAAATATATCAATTTATTTGTAATACAATAATGAGGAGAAAAAGCATAAAAATTGTAAATACAAATAAATCAGAATATTTTCGTTTTCGACATTACGTTGTATCCGATAACCACCGAATTAAATTCGATCGAAATCGCAGCGTGATTTTTGTTGGTCACTGTCACTGTTGCCAGCGAGGACCTCATCACAGTTACTCACATTACACGTGTTGTCGCAGATGTTTAAGTGTTTGTCTCTGCCGACTGAGGAGCGAGCCCTGTTGGCGCTCAATCGGTCAGCTTGCTTGAGTGATGAGTTGAGCACAAACTTTGAGCGGTTTCCTTATTGGCATTGAGTGGCTTTTGTGCAGACTTTTACTGCTGCTGCTGCTGCTGAGGCTGCTGCTTCTTTGAATTTGGTAACCTGCAGCTAAAAAATCCCAATATATCCGAAGGCTGTGCTTATCCAGTTACGTTCAAATACACCCACTCGCTTACACACTAGCTCTCATACTCGCACTCATAAGTACACACATTCGCAGCATCTTTTTGTGCACATCTTCGGGTGTATTTTTATACCTGCCTCCCTTTGAATAAAAGGGCATTATAACATAGTGTTGAAATCATCGAAATTCAGGAGAAAGCCTGCGAGTCTGTCTGTCTGTCTAACCGCTCAATAAATAACTAGATCTCAAGTACTATAAAAGCTGAAGCTATCAAATTTGGTCACAATTCTTCTGCAGCTGCTACCTTACATCAAAAATAAAATTTATTGTGAATGTAATATTATTTTGTTTATTACAAATGCTTTTTGATACCAATGATACCATTCTCAAAGTAATTTTAAAGCTGCTAGCTAAATGCTATAGTGAAAAGATCAAGTGTGTTTTGTAGTTAACGGGTGTCTTGCAGTCGAGACCACTCGACTCCAGCATTCTTATTTGTTTTTGTTGCTGCTCTCGGCCTCTTTATGGCCGCATTTTACGACGCCTTTGCCAGTCATTGTCGTTTTGCTTTCCACTTTCATTCTTGGCTTGCCTTGCCTTTCTTTGCCATTGCTGGCCCTGCCTTTTTATGCCACTTTGTGCCGCTGCCGCTGCCGTCTTCCGTCAAAAATTTGCGGCATGCGGCAGCTTCACTTATGTTACGAGTGCTACACGACCCATCCCAACAATAGTCGCATGGAAAACGCAACAGCGGCAGCAACAACAAATTGGGGCCATTAATTGTAATCAACTCAGATACCTGAATGCTTAAATCAAATCCTAACACGTTTATGTGTGCGTCCTTTTTGCGATAATGTTATCAGATATACATGCACATTAGTTCTTATCAAATCACTTTAGGTCGCCAGCCAAGAAAAGGGTCAAATAAGCAATAAGTGCTGCGATGAGATTGGATTTGGGATTGATTGGGGCAGCGGGGCAAGTACACGCCGAACACGGATATATATTTGCGATATTCCAAATTGTATTATATCATGTGATTGGACTGAGGAGTCAGGCAATTAAGGCCTGGAATTTGAGTGCTATGCGATGGTTTCGTAATTCCCAAAAACGAACATTAATTAAGAGCATTGCTATAGAAAAAACCTGCAATTTGTTACTCTATTAGTGAGATTAAATTTTGGCACGCCGTCTTTTGATTCATGAGCTCCCAGCAAAGATTCCGCAACTTGTTTGCATAAACATAATTCACATACATTACATAGCATCATAGTATGTAGAACTCCCGCTACGATGTTTCAGATTACAGCTGGCAGGCAAACGAAAACGAGCGGGAACACGACAAACTTGAAAATGTTGCTTAAAACTTTTGGCCATACCCTCGAGACAGAGCATTCTCGATTTGTCAGCAAGTTTGCAACACCTAGAGCCCACTTTTTTGTTGGTTCAATCTCCTGTGCCAAAATGTCCCTTGCAGGGTAGAGAATGTTCGGCATTTGTATGGAATCATTTGAGTTTTTGTTGTTGGTGTTGCGCTGTTTTGTTTTAACAAAGTTATTATTGCTTTAATTTCGTGAGTCAGTTGAGTTGAATACCAGGAAAAGTTTGTTTTAGGGGTCGCTGTGATTTGTCTTCACAGTTTCCTTCCTTCGCACTTTTCTTTTCTTGTTCCACTTTTTATATATTTTTTTTTATTTTGTTTTCCTTTAAATTAAAAAGTTGCTGCGTTCCGTTAAACAAGAAACAAAAAAATAAAAGTGAAAGTTACCATTTTGCATTAGAGACGACAACATCTTTTCCAGCAACAGTCGCAAAAACCCGAGCAACAACAGCAACATATGTGTGTGTGTGTGTGCTCTCGAAAAATCTGTGCAATATTTGATTCTCACTCCTTCGTCAATCTTCTGGGCCCCCTTCTTCCATTCATCGTCTTCTCCTCTTTTTTTTTTTTATTTATTTCCACGTTTTTGTTGTTGCTAGGAGTTGTTGTTGCTGTTGTTGCCTCTCAAGTTTAATATGTTCCCCAAGGGCCTCATTAGTGGCGCCCCCTGCCGGCAACTGCCACCTAATATAAAACATTTGCTTTGCACTATTTGACGTTGTCGTCGTTTTGGCCTGGTTTCTTCTCCCTCTCCTTCTCCTTCGCCGGCCTTCTGTTGTTCATTCGTTTTTTTCGTGATTGTTGTTGCTGCTTCTGATTCTTGTTGGCCAAAATAAAAGTTGCCAAAATTGAGATTAAGGTTTTACTAACTTTAAGTGGATGGTCTAATGAGCGTTATTATGATGGGTATTATTTATTCAGATGGCGAGAAAGTAAAGAAAAGTGAACGGTTGGGACAGCGCAAACTGCAGCTCCCTGTTCGTTAATAAATAAATTAGATTTTATTGTGAATTATGAAGCGAGCGAACGAGCAGGGCAAATTGTTGCGTATGCTTAAGATACTCGTAATGATTCAATTATTTTTAGTGTGGTAATTCAAGCAAATGGTTTTAGAATTTAAATTAATAAACCCAAAATCGTGACGAAAGAATATAGGCCAATCAGCTGACTGAGTTAATTACTCAATTTGAAAACACACATTACAAATAATTAATTTTATTTGCTGTTAACAATATTACTGTTTGCTTAAGTGAATCAAAACTAATAAGTATTAAGAAAAGTAGAAAAGAAATAATAAATCGAATTATTTTTTTATATTGTTGATAAATTATAAATTTGTATAAAATTGAAAAATGCAATATATTACAAAACTATTTTAATTGGTGAACAAACATTTTCGTGTGAATAACGTATACGCAATAAATCGTAAACAGACTACATTGCGTATACGCAATAAATAAATGATTAGAAAATACAAAAGGGCAACTGCATATTTGATAGATGAAATGCAAATGAGACGAAATAATACATGACATATACATACTATATAAATATGAATCTCATAAATAATCCTGGCCGTGATTAAATTGCATGCGCCAAACCAATCAGCAACTTTTGGTCAAAAGTTTTTGGATAATTCACAAAATGCAAATGATGTGATTACCTATTCAGAATCGCAGATTTTACACGTTTTTCCATAGGTAGCTGGCCTCCCTTTCCCCCTTCCCCTTCGCCTTCTCCATTCCTGCCACAGCTAAAAAGTCCTGCACGTCTCGTGCTGCGACAAAGCAAACATAATGAACAACAACGACAACGACAACGTAAAGTCAAAGTTTGCGAGTGACCTAAAGTAATATTAATGGGCATGGCAGTTCATTGTTTAAATTACCGCCCCTTCCACACACACTTCCCCTGCCCCCGGCAGCATTACCATCGTGCCACGCCCCAGAGTGCTGTCTGTGTTGGCTGCTGCTTATTAGAACAGAATGCCAGGGCTGCCTATGCAAACATCAACAGCCAAGAGCCACCGAAAACAACAACAGCAGCAACAGCAGCAACAACAACAATTATAAGCTGTCTGGATGGAGCAGCACTCAGCAATTATTTGCATACAACAGAGTGAGACAGCAACAACACACAATGTGTGTGTCTGTGTGTGTGCGTGTGTGTGTGTGTGTGTGTGTGTGTGTGCATGAAAAACGCGTGAAAATGCTGAAAATGTAGCGCCCTCCTCAAATAAAAACAACTTAAAGCGCAGCAGCTGAAGGCTGCTCGACTCTCAAATACCCTGGCTGCCTATTAAATATGCTCTCTCATTTAGTTTTGCACTTTCTTTCCATCCGACTGTCTTCAGTTGTGCATGCCCAGCTGCTGCTTTTGCAGTGTGCAGTATTTCAACGCCAAGCTAAAGAAAAAACACTGCAAACTTCATGTTATTATTATTATTATTGTTATTATTATTATTATTATGAAAACGCCGTCGCAGAAGCAGAGCATACGTGTCCTCAAACCACTCGAAGGACACACGCACGGGGTAGAGGAGTCTGTCAGAGTCAGAGTCACAGTCACAGTCACAGTCAAAGGCAGAGCTCCGTACTTATACAGAGAGAAAAAACGTGCTTAAGTCAGGAAATAAATCTAGAATCAAGAATCTAGAATCTTTAAAGAAAAAATTTTAGATTTTGGAGATTCAATTCAAGATTGCAATTGCAAAATTAAACCCAAAAAATCTCTAAATCTCAAATCAAGACGAAGTTCTGAAAACTGGAATAAAAACTAAAAATCTTTAATAATTGTCGATAGTTCATTGTTAAAATGAGATTACTGCTAGTTACCATAGAGATAATGATAGAGAAATGTTCTCAATTAAAAAGTGAAAAAATTGCAAAATGAAACCCAATAAGCATCAACTTAAATCAACACCAATATTCAGAAATTATTTATTTAAAACGAAAAACAGGGAATAATATTCTCATATTTTTCGATTTTGCAAACTTGCAATTATAAAACTAGTTTGTTTTAATCTTCAAATGATTTTACAAAAATGTAAGAAGATTGAAATTAAATTTCAATTTTCAATACTCTGAGAATGAATGTTGTTTCAAGAATTTTGATGAAATGTTCTCAGAGTCGTGATTTGTATACCCGTTTTAAGAACCTCATATTTTTCTCAGTGTAGTGGAGCTTGTGGGTGCTGCTGGCAAGCGGTGGAGCAGTGAAATTGCTGAAGCCGAAACCGCAGTGTGCCAGGCCAGAAGGCACTTGCGAGCTGTTTGTCCAGGCTTGGACTGGCATTTTAAGTGATTTAATGTTTGGCTTTTGCTTTTGCTTTTGCCGAATTGATGACGATGATGGGGCTGGGTTAAGAGCGAGCGCGCCCAAAATTACTAGCGAAATGCTGCGCATATTCAGCATAAATCTATTCGCAAACAAACTTGCAACAGCTTAGCGTGAGAGAGAGAGAACAAATAAAAGTGGCAGCCCGCGTGCGAGTGAAAGTGACGCAGTGAGGCAGCAACGAAATACGTTGGCAATTTATGCCACAGGTGTTGCCGCAGTCGCTGCCGCTGCCGCAGTCGCAGTTGGCGTCGTCGCCTTCTCTTGTTACCCGCAATTTAACGCGCTTACGGCCATCTAACTTAATTCCAACAGTGCGGCAGCATCTTGACGTCCTCGTCGTCCTCGTCTTGTGTCCTGTCTTTCGCCTATAGTTGGCCAGCATGGCGTATGCGTAACAAATTGGTAGCAAAGCACATATGCATGTATTTGTGGCAGCTTCATATTTGGCCACAGCTTAGGCCATTGAGCAACATTTATGGCCCACTAATTTGTAGCTGGCTGCCCCAAATCCCCCTGAGCTGATTTATGATAAGTTGTGGCCATTTCCACATGGATTTGCTAATTGACCAGCTGACGAGCGCATCTGCATAAATATGCCGGATCTCTATATTGATTTCCGCTCAAGTAATCCGCAAGCATTCGACGACTTTATCAAAATGCTTTATCTTCTTCATAATTTGTTGCTGTCTTCAAAATTTCTAAAGCACAACCAAAGTTGAACAAATTGATAAAGATTTAGTTGCTGTCTCTACTCTTTTTTTACGTTTGTGGATATGCAACGCAGGGTCAAAATTAAATCAACAGTTTAAAATAATTCATTTTCAATCACTTTCTTTAATTATCTAATCAGAATATTTTAGCTGTCCGCACTTTATTTTTCCATTTTTTATTTATGAACCACAATCCAGGGTCTCGCACTGTCTAATGTGAAATGCTTTCATAAAATCAATTACATCAATAATTGAGATGTTTTCATTAAGTTTTGGCCACTTGTAACTAAACTGTCATTTAATTGCTGCATTTTAAACAATGTTTTCATTGCATTTGCATTTAAATATTTATCGAATGTTGGCAAAGTGAAATTAACACATTGATTGGTTGCACAATGTGTTTCAAATATTGAAGGTTGTGTTTGCGTCGCATGCATGGCAAAATATTGTAATTGTGAATTTATGTTGCACTGTCGGGAGCCATTCATATTTGAATAAAGGTCACATTTCAATAGCATTGCCAAAATTTCTATTTACCATTCGTAGCTTAAAGTGTGCGGTGCTTTATGCTTGTTGCACGTTTCAAATTTGAGCAGAAAATGTGAGGAAAATGGCAATAAATACTTTGGCAAGCATTTCTATAGTTTTGAATATTAATACAGCTCGACTCTTGACGCCCCTTCAGCATTTGTTTTGTGAAGTGTTGAAGCGTGTTGCAAGTTCAGGTGATGCTAAGGATATTAAATGGGTTTGTGTTACGCAAATACCTATTGAAAACAAATTGCAAATTTGTTTAAATATTTATGATGGTGTACAGAAAAATTAGGCAATTGTGGTTTATGGACTGCAAATTGATTGAGATATTTTTGAAAGAATTTTATTAGCAAATACGACAAATGTAGCCAATTTTGGCGTTTGGATTTTTATTATTATTACACAAATTGTAAACTTGTTAAGATATTTATGAAAGTGTACAAGAAAATTGTGCAATTGACGTCTATGGATTTGATGAATGTTATTGTATAACTCATTTACATATATTTTTTAGATATATTTGAAACAATTTTAGAAGGATATACAAATTTATACAAATTTTAAATTTGTTTAATATTCATGAAAGTATTAATATTATTTTATTGTTATTACTGTAGGAATATGTTTAAATGAATTTTAAACAAGTCAAACTTAACCAACATTGCCTTTTGATTTTATTTTTGTATAGTTTTTATTTTTATTACACCAATTGTAAATTTGTGTAGATATTTATTATTGTTATATTTTATTAATGGTAAAGTATTTGGAGGAAATTAAAATTAATTAGTTTGGCTTATTGATTTTATTACTATAATTTGTTGCATATAAATTTTAAGTTTGTAAAGATGTTTATGAAGGTAGTTTTGAACAAATGAAAAGTCATAGACTAGATAATTATTATTTTATTAGCGTTGTCGACTACAGCATGAGAGGCTGTTGAGCATACTCAGCTGTTTTGCCAACCATTTGCCTGACACTTGGCAAATACGTGCACAGACAGACAGGACCTCAATTCAATTCCATACGCTCGAAATGCGAATACGACTAGGGATCGAGTGACCGTGGAGGGCGATGATGGGGAGGTCAGGAGGTCAGGAGGCGAGGAGGTGGTTAGGTAGCCCCTTGGCCAGGCTCGATAACAAAGTTATTGGACCAGCTAGCCAGGCTGACCGAAGCTGCCTCAGCAGCAGCAATAACAATGAGCAATTGTTGTTGTTGTGGCTGTTGTTGTTGTGGCTGTAGTCATATCGCACGCACTGGCCACGCCCACAACGGACGCCCAGGCAATGTTGTGACTGCTTCGTTGGCATTGAGGGTATTCCCATTCTCCACTCGAGTCGAGTCGAGTCGAGTTGTTGCTTTTGGCAAGCGTCGCTGGTTCGTTCGTTGGCTTTCGCCACTTTTGGCTTTTGTGCTGACATCGTCTAATTTCAATTTATTTAGCTTCCAATGACAACGCACAAAACGCTGAGTGCATTTTGGGTCCAAGGGTTTGGGGCTAATTTCGATGTTGATGTCGATGTCTGTCTCCGTCTCCGTCTCTGGCTCTGTTTCTGCCTGTGCTGAGCGGGCACTTTTCAAGGATACACTCTCACTCTCTCTCACTGTGGGCTGATATCGTTTTTTTTTTGTTTTTTGGAGGGGGGCTTGGGGTGTCCCCAAGTCAGCAGAAATGCTGAGCAGTTGAAAGCTGCTCAAGCTACAAGAACTTGACGTTCCCGGCCAAAATCAACAAGTGAAAATGCAAATGTGATTATTTATTAAGCGCTTTAAATAATTCTGACTTTGCCTTTCTTCCTTTTGCCTTTTTGCCAGGCATTCGCATTGCCTCTTACTTTGTCGACTCCTGGGCTCTTGTCCTGTCCTGTCCTGTCCCACTGTCCGCCCCGCATTCACTATCTGTGTCCCTGGCTTTGATTTACTTTGCGGGGGTCGCGTCACTTGTAGAGGGCAACAGGTTACAGGTAAACAACTGGAAATGGAAATTCATAGCTGGGGCCCCCAATTGAAAATTCAACAGCGAAATGCAAAATGTTTTGTAATTGCCGACGCGCGGCTTTTCTCTGCCGACAGCATTAAAAGCAACAGCAATATCACCCGGTTTTCCGCTCCTGGCCACCTCAACCACACCCTCCTCCAACCCACCTCGGAGCGCTTTTTGTGCCGTATTCTGTCTTCCGTCTTCTGTCTTCCGTCTCGTGGCTCGAGCTTGATTAAACGTCAATAGGATTAAAGCATTTTGCCATTGTTGTTCGCCTTAGTTGCCATGCATAATTTGGCTTCTACGGCAGCTTCAAAAATATAAATTAAAATAAGAAAATTAAAAATGTTGCCAGCGCCACAACTGCGACCTCCAAAATGCTCTTTAACACAAATGCTTTAAATGTTAATTGATTAATATTGAATTGTAATTACATTTATTTTAATTGGCTTTAACTGCAGTTGTCGGTGTTCATTGTAATTCTTTTGTTTCAATTATGTATATATTAATTGATTGATTACTGTATGATTTGATGGATTTTTATTATTTCACGCCTGTGAAATTATATGTTTTTTTGTATTTCATAATCTTTTTAATTATGAAATGCTCATAACATCATTTCATTTCATTTATGGTGATTTTATATATTAAAATAATAATTAATATTAATTACAACCAATTTCCAATATTGAATATTTCTAGTTGGTAACTAATTGTGAAAATATTCTTAGGCTATTTAGATTATTTTTTATACCCGCTACCCATAGGGTAGAAGGGTATTATAACTTAGTGCCAACAGAAAATGTATGTAACAGGCAGAAGGAGTCATCTCCGACCCCACAAAGTATATATATTCTTGATCAGTGTCAACAGCCGAGACGATATAGCCATGTCCGTCTGTCCGTCTGTCCGTCTGTCCGTCTGTATGAACACCTGGATCTCAGAGACTATAAAAGCTAGAGCTACCAAATTTGGGGACAGTACTCCTATAGGTCCTACGCAGGTCAAGTTTATTTCAAAAGTTGGATGCCACGCCCCTTTCCGCCCCCAAAAGTCTGTAAAAGCCGTAATAATAGACCTAGAGCATTGAATTTTGATATGCATAATAATAATTATATTCTCAATGATTCCTGTGAATTTGGTTGAGATCGAATGAAAAACAAGGAAGTTATTAAAGAATCAATTTTCTATGCAAAATTTACTTGCAGCTGCCCGCGCTTTGTTTGTTTAGTTGACAGTGTGACCAAAACGGTGTTGTGATTTTTACCCGCTATTTTCAAATATATACAAAAAACTAATTTTAGTATATTTGGTATATTTTTTGTTAATATATCATTTAAATTTTTTGTTTTCTCTCGAAATGGGTTGCGGGTATCATACGGTCGAGCACTCTCGACTGTAGCTTTCTTACTTGTTTTGTATTCATATTTGCATTTCAATTATTGGTTTTTCCAAATTAATTTAAATTACAAGATAGCTATGCATTTGTTGCTGAGCCTTTTTTGTTGACAAATGCAAGTTCGTATAATTTCTTGTATATTAAATGTGTGGTGCTTCTGTTGGTCGAGGTACCTTTTGAGTGTAGTGTATTTAATGAGTGCTTTTTTGGCCGTCTTTTGCTTCAACATGCAAATTAATTTAAAACAATTTCTTTTGCTGGTTTCTGACAAACTAATACACGTCGTGGATACCGCTGACGTTGAGATGCCGCCTCCGCTCCTCCCTCTCCTTTGCTGTTCCTTTCGACGCTCCTCCTGTTCTTCTTATTGGGAAGATGGGGACGAAGGGCAGAGGAGGAGCTGGTGTGCTGGTGAGCAGGTGAGCAGGTGAGCTGCGGCCAAATAAGCATCATTAGGCGTTTAGCAGGCGCCTCAAGTGGTACGTGGGTGGGCAGATAGAGGGAGGCCGGCACCTTGGCATCATCATGGCATCCAGGCACATCCTGACAGGCAGACGCATCTTAATACCCCCACTCTCTGTTTCTGTCTCTGTCTCACTCTCGAGCTGGTATGAGAAATGGTCTTTCAAAAATTTCAATGTTGCCATTGTACCGAAAATGGGCGACAGCTGCAGCCGCCGGGCGATTTCATTTAGACGCCATCTACCTCAAAAGTTGCTGCTTAAGGAGGAGCTGTTAAGGAGCAGGAGCAGGAGCAGGAGCAGGAGAGGGTGGTGGAAGGTGCTGAAAAGGGATACGATTTCAGCAAAAGCAAAAGCGTGTCGAGCCAAAAAATGTGGCAAGGTGTTTGTAACGCAAATGAAGCAGAAAGCAAAGAGTGAATGGCAAAGAACGTAAGAAAGAACTGCTTACATGGACAGATACACACGCAAGCGTGAGAGAGAGAGAGAGAGAGAGAGAGAGAGAGGGACACACACATGGTGGTTACACATACGCACTCAAGAGGCCCGGGCCTTTTTTGCTTTTGCGTCACTTGAAGTGGCGCCTCGGCCGCTCGGCCTCCTTGCCACGCAACGTAATGAAGGATAATGAAGATGGATCGCATATCAAGGCTAAGAAAAGCCCGGCTCAGTCCCAAATGGAGCCTACGAGTGCTAAGCGTTTCCGATTCCACATCTCAGATCCACACAAATTCGAGTTTAAATGCTCCCAATTTACTCGGCCACATGACAAACTTGGCGGCAATTTGAACATGTGGTCAACATGTATTTTAAATCGATTGTGTCCCTATTGACAGTTAAAAGTGTATAAGAATGGAATATTTAAATAAACCTGAATTTTAAATCGGAATTTAAACGAATGCGATACCGTCAATTATTCATCCGAGGATAAAGTTGAAAGCGGGTGTCCAAAATAATGACAAAGTATTTATTTAAAAATCATGCAGTTATATGAATTACATCAATTTTACATTTTTATACCATATTCATTATATTCGATACAAAAATATTCTTATGATTTTTATTTTTCCTTTTGCTAAAAATTCAAATCAAAAGTAAATGAGTTTACAAATTTCTATTATTTGAATAGATCTACATTTAAATTGAATTTATCATTGCACCATTTTGTATTAATTCAAGTAATCAATAAAAACTCAAATTATTTGACTATTAATTGAGTAATAAGTCATTGCGTGATTTTAATGCCAATGTTGAAATGATAATAATTTAAAATGATAAATGATGCTAGCTAGTTTATTTATTTGCTCGATATATTTCAATCCAACAGCAAATGGCGTTCAGTCAATTCTGAATTGTGTTGATAACAATATGAAATGAATAGTTTCGCACAATATACAACTGAATAGTTTTGATTCACTTGAGTTTCCGCGAATGCTTCCTGCTGTCTGTCTATAATTAACACAGCCGCAAATCGAAACATTTTGATCATTATAGTATTTTGTGCATTTTATGGTGTTTATAGTGTGCGGTTGATGTGTGTTTATTTTGACAATTCGGCATTCGATTTTTCGCTACTCTTACAATGTAGCCGTTAACGATAATTGTCGCCGTTGTTCTAATAATAATCTGGCGACTAATAAAGTAGAATGAATGCATTATTCGATGTACGCAGTAGACGTGGTCGTGTGTTAAACAAATTGGTATTAGTTTAATTGCCAATAATAAGCTTACACACGATTTTGTGTCCACACTTGGCTTATAAATTTCCAAATGAAATTACCGCAAATTGAATTAACTAATTACATTGATGAGTTGCGACTTTGTTGACCAAACACACGCGATAGGGGTTTGTGTATCTAGCTTAAAAGCAATATGCATAAGTACTTCATAAGTAAATAATAGATGATTGGATTGACGGCCAAGTATAATATGTTATGTCGGGTCGCGATGCGCAGTAATATTTCAATGAGTTTATCAAAAGCAGCCTCAAAGCTTGAACTTGATTTCCAAGATGCTTGACATTCACATTAATGCGCTTAGCTTCGCGGCCGATTACACTGCCCAAAAATATGTGGCGTATCCATTTGGAGTTCAATATGTTTAGACTTCAATCTAATCAGTTGTTGAATTTTGCATTATTTTATGTATATAAAATTTCAATTCGGTTTCATTTTGTTGCCAGCATTTTGGGCAGTGCAGGCTTTTGAGTATTTTGTTCTTTGTGTGCCGAGCGCGTTATAAATGTTGCGCACTTTGCTCCCAGCAGAGCTCAGGATGAGCGCGATGACTGACTGAATGAATGAATGAGTGAATGAGTGACTAAATGAATGAATGAATGAATGCATAGATGAGCACGGCGAACATATTGTTGCTGCTGCCTGCCTGCCTCTGCTCTCCCCATCAATCCATTTGTGGCTCGTCCTTGCATGACGGAAGACGCCGTAAGCCTAGCATTGCCATGGCAATTTATTCCGCAACAGTTGGGCAAATTTCATAAGGACCTGACCTCACAATAAGCCCAAGCGCCGAGCTAAGTCAATCTAGTCCAATCCAATCTCCAATCTCCAATCTCATTCCCATTCCCATGTCCCCCGCTCCGCCGCGTCCTTCGCATCCTTCGTTGTGCAACAACGTTTCGTATTTGGTTATATTGAATCTGTCGTCTATTTTGTGGTGTGTACACAAGGCGCCCGCAGGCGTCTCGTTTAGCTTTTTCTGATTCCGAATATGCCACATCTGTGTGTGTGTGTGTGTATGCAAATATATCTACACACATAACATATATGTATGTACATATAAGACATATACCATATAAGGTTGGGTGTGTGCTTCCTGTCTTCTGTCTGCTGCTGTTAAGCTGCAATTTACAACAATTTAATTTACACAAGACTTGAACTAAGCCCATCTAAGCTAGCAAGTGCATTTTACTGCATTGCTGTCCCTCCTCCCTCCTCCCTCGTCCTTTGACCAGTGTCCTTGTCCTCAACCTCGTCGTCGACGTCGTCCTTGGTGTCCAATTAGTAAGTCAATGTGCCAGAAAAGGTGTCAACAGCAGCAGCTGCAGCTGCAGCTGCAATGGTCAACTAATATTCTATAGAATATTCTGCTTCTAACTTTCCATTTTATTTGTTTTCTCTTTTTGCGTTGTCTTCTCATTCGCCTCATTGCAAATGCTGAGCTTAACTGCAAATCAAAATGCATGGGCGAAGGCAAAGCACTTTAATTGCATTTGAGCAGCACGAAATGACCATAAATACAATTTACAGTCGCCATTCGACGATGCAACAAATATTCGTGGTAATTCTCAGCTCTGCTAATCACATTCAAATCTACCAAACGCGCTGAAGGGAAAGAATTTCAGGCTAATTTAAATAAGCCACGAGCTGCATTATTATTATTATTATTCGTTATGATTGTTGCTAAGTATAGAATCGAGATTTGTTGAAGTTTTTTTGGACATCAATATGATTTATTTTATTTATTTATATATTTGATTGTAGTAAAGAATGAAGAGCAACTATTTTGTTAATTTGTTATTTTTGTCATTATTTATTTAACTTAAAAAGGGGTTTATTAAACACCATCCAACTTAAAAAGATGGAGTCTCAGCACATACTTATTATCCAAATAAATTGATATTGCCGAATACTTGAGATTAGTCAAGACAATTATTTCCTGCATACAAAAAATTACTTATAGAATTTCTAAATTTTATGACCGTAAATAAATGTAATTTTGAATATTTTAATACAAGAATAACTGATTTCGAATTGAGTTCACTGTTATAATCATTTGTAGACAATACTCACACTGAATTATTGCTCTAATATGTTATAATGGTTACTTAAAATAAAAGATTCCGTTGGAAGAATAGTTTGATAACCAAATTAAAAATGCTTAACCAACAATACTATAGAAACGAACTTATCGTCTAAATATCAAAGAGAAAAACACTTTTAATTATCGATGTGCACAGACACTAATATTTCAAAGGATATAGCATTGAAAATAATCGATTTGAATGAAATAAATATAAGTGAAATTATAACAACAATGCACATAGTTTATTAGACAATTGCACGCCATAAGAAAGCAATAAAGACAATAATTGAAATGGAAAATTATTGCCTCTACTGCACACACACACACACACACACACACAACCATAAAGAGTGAGAGAGAGGGAGAAGGAGAATTTAGGTATGTGTTGAGTGAAAAACAAATGGATCGTAAATCTTGCCAGCTATCTAGCGAATTATTTTGGCCAGGGTTCCATTGGAGCTGTTGCTACTCCTCCTCCGCTGATAGTCAATTGGTCAGGTCACGCCCACAGCGAATTTCGAGACATATATATATATATGTATAGAATGTATATGTATTTATATAGAAGAACAGATGCTGGGGCAATTTCGCAAACTGTTCATTTAACAAAAATTAGCGGCCTCAAGTTAATTAAAAAATTCTTGGGACATGCAACAAGTTGACGGCTGGCCATGACGCACGAGAATCGCTCGCTATATCTATTGATAGAATTTATGATTGCCATTGAAAAATGTTGAAATTATGAAAGCCTTCTTTGCATGTCGTTGTGAACATGAACATGAGCATTCGCCTCAATGCGAGTATTTATTCACGGCGATGGCCTTTCTTTCATTTCATTTCGTTTTCATTTTCATATTTCGATTTTGTTTCGGTTTGGTTATTGTCAGGCGAAATAAATTTATTGAAAACACGTTGCCAGCCGCCAATAAATGAAACATAAATTCAAAATATACAACATTGGCGACACACAAGCCAGCAGACAGACGGACAGACAGACAGACGGACGGACGGAATCACAGACATTTTGTTGTCTATGATAGATAGACAGTTATGTGTGAGCTTATAAGTGTATCTGTGTGTGTGTGTGGCCGCCCTTAAAACATTTTCTCAATTGCATCGTTAGGGCGTTCCCATGTGTAACATAATGTTTTGAGGTCATGTGGCGCTTAGTTGCGTGCCCCATGTCCCATTCCCAAAACCCATTACCGCTTTGCTGCTGCCTTTGTCGTAACCGTAACCGTAACCGTAACCGTTAGTCCAACCTAAACGTCAGATAGTTTGCTGCGTCTGTTTAAAGTCGCCCGTGGCTGGAGCAATTGAATAGCCATTTAAGAGCGCTTCAATGGAGCCTAAGACGACGGCGAATACGCTGACTGCCGACCCTGCAGCTAAATAGACTGCGGTCTACATGCCACACAACGCCATAGAAAGCGTTGCCAAGAAATTGCTTTCCTTTCGCTTCTGCCAACAGATGCTGCTGTCCTTCGTTCCCCGCTCTTCCGCTCTCCCGCACTCGGCAATCAAGCATAAGAAAGTGCATATAATTCCATTGTCGAGTTGCAAATTTCCGCAGTTTGTTGCCAGCCATTATTAACATGTACATTGTGTAGTCAACAACGCATAAATAGCATTCAGGGCAGCCGTTGCCATTGTTATTGAACTTTAATTTTTGTACCTTGCTGCAGCACAAAAGACTGATTTAAATCGATGCGATTGTAATTGTAATTGCAAAATGTCGCTATTAAAATCCAATTAAAAATTCGAGTTTCCCAAGACGTTGTCAGATGGCTTATCGATAGCAGACTTTATATTGGTATTTGATTATGATTATTGATATATTGAATGATGCTTGAAAACAATCGGCGAACTGCAACTAGAACCTCTTGAGGTTGAGTGTGGCTCTGGAGAGCGCTTTAATCACTTAGCCTAAGCAAATTTCCTTATTGCGTCAGCTTGTCATTATTTCAATGTGCAATTGAGCCAAATGACAAGCGCTGTCTATAGACGTTGCTGCCCCTTCTCTGTCCATCTATCATGCGGCGTCTCTTGAGGTTCTGCAGCACGCAATCTGCAGAAGGAGGAAGGGGAGCGGGAGGGCGATGTGGGAGTGTAGCAATTGCATTTAATTGCCGGCTGCAATGCAATTAGTCAAAAGCCAAAAGGCAGTTGCAACAGCAACGGCAACGGCAACGGCAACTAATATTAACTAAATGCAACACGCGACCACTTCAAATGTACTCTTAAGCAGCCATGTAATGTGACATTGTGTACTATATATATGTATGCTATATGTTACTTACATATATTTCCCTCCCTTCTGCAAAACTGGCTTGGTCAGCTAAAGATAGATATAGACACACACATTGCTCGCATCGCTGAGCGTGGCACGCACCACTTATGCATCGCATATTCAATAATAATCCCTCGGCCCGGCATTAGCTACAAATGTGACTCTCCATCTCTGTCTCAGTCTCAGTCTCACTTAGCCATGCTGTCTCTGTTGCTCGCTTGTTGCAACACTACGTGGCACGCTTAATGGCGCTGCTAAAGCTCTATAATATATATATTTTTTTATGTGAATAGCAGTCGCTCTCAGGTACAGTGAACTCTCGCAAAAAATCATTTATTTTATATTTATTTATCTTAACGCAAATATTAATGTTATTGTATTAAGGTTAGCAAATAAAAATCTTTAAAGTATTCCATAGTATACATTTTAAATTTCAGATTGAAAAAAAATTTGAACAAATTTTCTTCATTTTTCATATGTTTTAATTTTTATTCAAATATTAAGGGATTGAAGATTAGAATTCTTCTTTTAATTAGCTTATAGATTACAACTTCAAATTCAAATCAAATTAAAAAGTTGCATTTGATTTTAAGTATGAAAATCTATTTTTAAAAAGTGTTTTTTGATTCAATATGTTGATGAAATTTGAACTTTATGAAATGTGAATTTTAGAAATGAAATTCGAATTTCCTAAATTGACGTTTTTAACTTCTACTCGAATTTTCATATAGATTCAATTAAAATTAATTTTTAGTAAACAACTCATAGGTGATGGATTATTTGCTAATTTTACAAAATTTAAATTAAAGTTTTGACTTCCCGGCTGAAACTTATATGTTTAGAATGAAACTCAAGTTTCTAAATTGTTTTTCCGGACTCACTCACTCATTATTCCTACTGTGTAGAGATCAGGGCAATTATCTGATGCTGCTTCTCAGAGACTGTTGTGGAGCAAACTCTTAACAATTCTATGCTCTGACGACAAAAATGTATTCAATTGCAAAAGTCCTTCTAATTGCTTGCTAATTGCCATGTTTCCTGTCTGCTGTGTGTGTGTGTGTGGCAATCACTTATTGGCTTAGTTGCATGTTGCCACTTTGTGGCAAGTGGTTTCACTTACTTAACGACGGATTATACATATCGCACATATGTTTGTGCATATGCTGGTTACATTTAAGCAATTCGCACTGTAGACAGCTTTAGCAGCAGAAACGTTCAATTTGCTACCAATTTTTTGTTTGCCTTTCTGTCATTTTTTTTTTGTTGTTGGCCCTAAATGCGAAGTTTTCAAATGCCTGGCGATGGCTTCTTGTTGTTTGAGTTTCGAAAATGTAACGTTGAAACCACAGAAATGAGTTTATACGCGACACACGACACACACAGGACACAGGACACAGGACACATGATACACACGTGGGCCATCCTGGCTGGTTGGATGGTCGGATGGTTGGATGGGATGATGCTGCTCCAGCTGCTTAGTTAACTGTGCAAATATTGGGCACGACCAGAGCAGAAGGCAAACAAGATTTTCCCCAATGCCAGTCACCCTATAAACTACTTCTGCTTCGCATCTCGCTGCTGTCGCTGTCGATGTCTGTTTGCCCTGAAAGTCAGCCATGGAATTGGCTAAAGTTGCTTTCAACTATGATATGCGGCTTAAAGCTGATTATTCGCAACGCTTTTCAAAAATCGAGCAAGCACTTTAAACACATTTTTGTTGAACAAAATCGATTGATTTTAAACCATAGAACAGGCCATTATACAAGAATATTTATATCATACAGTATATATATACATTATTATCATAATCATTTGCTTGAATCTTTTAAATTAATTGGTATTTCTTCAAAACAAATCAAATTCAAATACGAGGAATAATAATTATGTCATAAATAGTAATAAAATCTTATGACGATTATTATTTTTTTAATATTTATATTTAAATGTATTAGTATTATTGCAATTATTTTCATTATATTTATGTTGATTTGTATCATTATTAATATTGTTATAGTTATTTATATTATGATTTTAATTATTATTATTATTTATATTTAAATGTATGATTATTATTATTTATTTGTATATGTATTATTATTATTATGATTATGATTATTATTGTTTCAATTATGATCATTGTTATTACTATGACTACTTCTATTATTATTGTTTATTATGCCAATTAAAATAAATATTATGATTATGACTATTATTTTTATTTTTTTTTTCAAATGTATGATTGATTTTAATTATTATTATTATTTATATTTTAATGTATGATTATTATCATTTATTTTTATATGTATTATTATTATTATGATTATGATTATTATTTTGATTATTATTGTTTCAATTATGATCCTTGTTATTACTATGACTACTTCTATTATTATTGTTATTATGTCAATTAAAATAAATATTATGATTATGACGTTTATTTTTTAAATGTATGATTATGATTATGATTATTATTTTGATTATTATTGTTTCAATTATGATTATTGTTATTACTATGACTACTTCTATTATTATTGTTATTATGTCAATTAAAATAAATCCAATTTTTGTTGCAATGCCAATCGAGTAGGAAAAGGACAAACTTGCAGTACAAATGTAATTCAGACTCGTCCTTTTGTGGCGCTGCTCGTTTGGCCAACATTGTGAATGAGCTTATGGAATTCGCTTTGCGCTGAGTGGTCAATTGGCGTTGAGCTGCGTCAGTTGCTGTTGATTGCAACCATAGTTTGCGCTTCTTATTAGACACTCTGGCCACGCCTCGTCGAGTGCTGGGGCTGAAGGCTGGGGACGTGATGCGGTTAATGCTACATAGAAATATGAAAAACATGTTGAGTGAAGCGCATAAATTGCCACTGGGGGCAGCAGATGGAGATACGAGAGGGGCACGTTGCTGGCGTGCCAAACACAATTTTGCTATTAGTGAAAAGGATTTTATTGCAATTAGAAAATGCACTTTGCGCACTGAGTGAACGAACAGGATCCAAACAGGAGCGCAGACTGAACGTATAAACTTCAACAGAGAGAGAGAGAGAGAGAGAGAGAGGTGGGGTTTAATGAAGCATATTAGTCCACAAATTAAGCAATTAAATATGCATGAAGATTATGCAATTGCATAATTCATATAATTTATGCGCATTGCAATTCCAATTGCAGTTTCAATTGCATTTCCATAAAATGGCCGCGCGACGCTTCGCGATGCGAAGCTTTGTTGCTCAACTCTTTGGTTGTTGTTTTATTTATGTGCGCGTATTTATTTATTTTCGGGCTTGTTTGTTTGTTTGTTACCGTTTATTGTAGTTGCTGTTGCCTTTGCTGTGCAAACTGTCCAGTGCACAAAAGCAAAAGCAAATGGTAAACACAAGTTTATGCATGCAATTTCTGTGCGTGTCCTCTGCCTGTGTGTGTGTGCGTGTGTGCGTGTGTGTGTGTGTGTGTACATTGCAATCGACAGCTGAGAGTTTTGCCTACACAAATATTATTACATTCAGTTAGCTGCACAAAGCGCCATTTCCTCAGAAGAAGTTTTTTTGTGCTGTCAATATTTATATTATTGCTTCTGTTTTCGAAAGCAGAAATCATTGGCAGTTAAGCTCTGCAAATTGTATTGCAAGTGGCCAATGAACACTCGAACAAGTATTTAAATTTGAATTCTAAAGCTCTACTACTACATATGTATGTGAAATATGTGCATTTTAACTATCAATAAACATATGTGGCATCTAACAATAAACAAGCTGCCACAAGTGGCAGTTTAGAGTGAAATTTATAACGTTCGCAATAAAGAAGAGCTGCAATTTATGCGAAACTCGACTCGCAAGAAAAGACGATACAAATTGGAGGGAAACATGTTTCATGAAAATGTTTTCGTTAATCGATTGCCAATTTATGCGGTGATTTTTCTCTTTGTCTGAATTCAATCAAATGCTGTGTAACGCATAGATTTTTGATCTTGAGTGTGTGTGTGTGTGTGTGTGTGTGTACGAATACAAATACGTATTCATACTGCCACTCATTGACATTCACACTCACACTCACACTCAGACGCGTTTTTATTGCATTGCTCGTAAATAATTGATATGCTCGTACTTTATATGTCGGCAAACAATCTAATTGATTTGGTAATTGTTCACACGCCTCCCTTCCATGTATGCGCCAGGGGGGGGGGGAGGGGCAAAAGGGCGGCACGGTGTTTCATTGGCATGCCCATTAATTTTGTAGGGCAGTCGGAGCTTTGTCATTGTGTCGTGCCATTAAATAATTTAGCGCTTTTCTGCGGTTTATTGTTGTTCCTTCTGCCCACCCCCATCCAGCTAATGCAAATAGTGCTGGATATTTATTTAATTAACCGCACACAGAGAATTTTAAATATATACGCTGGACGCTAATCGAATGATTTACTCGATAATATAATTATTGTTGTACACAGGGCATTTGGAAGTCGAGCAGACTGCTTGTTGCTCGATGTGTTGACGTTTGTGGAAGCGTCAAAGCAAATATTTCAATTCAAAACACACACACACACACAGAACGCTTTATGGATGTGTGTGGCACATGTGTGCTGTGGCTCTTTAAAAATAAAATTTGATGAAAACAATATAAAAATTGTTGAAAGCATTTGTCGAAATATTTATAGAGCGTTATATATAATATTTCTGTTGATGTCTTCTCTATGCTCCACAAACAAATCGCCGACAATTATACGAGTGACACATTTCGACAAACAAAAAAACGATATTTAACAAATTTGTTATTTATAGTTTAAGTACTCGTACTTCTGATGCCACTGCCACTGGCAGAGCATGTTGAAAGTTTAATTGTTTGGCGTGCGTCCTCGATGTTGAAGGCAATGCGGCGTATGAGCGATATTTAATTAGCCACGCTCTGACTAATAAACAGATTGTCTTGCTTCTATACTTCATGTGTGTGAGCTCTTCAAAATGTAAACAAATTTATTTAGTTAACAGGCAGCAAATTTATGTGTTTTGGCCATTTGCAAGGCGAAAATCATTTTGCAATCCAATTTTTCTGAATTTCTTTTTTGATTTTAGCCCCGTAAATTGTGCAGAAAATAGTGCAAAAATTTTGTAATTCGAAAATGTTGAAAGCAAGACAAAATATTTTAAAAACGACCGAGACAGCAAAATTGTGAATAATAAGATTTTTCTTTTTTGCCGTTGACAAAGTGAAATTCGTTTATTGTTACGTCTTAATTAATGCGCTTCGATTTGGGACATTCGACTTGGCCACCGTCCGTGCAAAATGATGTTGTAAAGTTTGTCTGTTTGCTGGCCATAATTTATCTCATATATGGCTATGATTTATGTGCTTTGGCTTGGCTTAACGTGGCTCACTGACTGCTGTCTTGTGTGGCTTGGTGGGTATCTGCAGGTGTGTTGATGGCTGTGCTTTGTATCATATTTTTATGGCTGTCCATTTCGGTTGCCAATGAACATGACTTTCTTCTGCTGCGAGAGAGCATAAAAAGAAAATCCCTCCGATATTTATTAGCACAAAAACATAACTTAGTTTGTGCGTTCTTACAGTAAATCAAAGTATTTATAGACTACGATTCTTGTAAGCCGTCGCAAGCTATGGCAGAAAAGTCAATCGCAAGCAGAGAAATAAATTCGATTGATTAAAGCCAAGCATCAAATCTACGGGAATATAGTGAAAGCACGTCGAAACTTGGCCAAAAAGGCTGTCAAACACCAACGAGAACGGCAACGACAACGACGACGATGGCAGTGGCAGTGGCAGTGGCAGCAACTCCATTTGTTTGCCACTGACGTTGACACCGTGGAACATGTTGTAAGTTGTCAAGCTTGTTAGAGAAATGAAACCAGATCAGATCGCTGGCAACGTTGGCACAAAACCAATAACCCAAATGGATGTGCGGGGGGATGCAAAGAGAGAATTTTACCATCTATTCATTATAACCGCTACCCATAGGGTAGAAGGGTTTTATAACTTAGTGCCAACAGAAAATGTATGTAACAGGCAGAAGGAGGCATCTCCGACCCCATAAAGTATATATATTCTTGATCAGTGTCAACAGCCGAGACGATATAGCCATGTCCGTCTGTCCGTCTGTCCGTCTGTATGAACACCTAGATCTCAGAGACTATAAGAGCTAGAGCTACCAAATTTGGGGACAGTACTTCTATAGGTCCTACGCAGATCAAGTTTATTTCAAAAGTTGGATGCCACGCCCCTTTCCGCCCCCAAAAGTCTGTAAAAGCCGTAATAATAGACCTAGAGCATTAAATTTTGGTATGCATAATATAATAATAATTATATTCTTAATGATTCCTGTGAATTTGGTTGAGATCGAATGAAAAACAAGGAAGTTATTAAAGAATCAATTTTATATGCAAAATTCACTTGCAGCTGCTCGCGCTTTGTTTGTTTAGTTGACAGTGTGACCAAAACGGTGTTGTGATTTTTACCCGCTATTTTCAAATATATACAAAAAACTAGTTTTAGTATATTTGGTATATTTTTTGTTAATATATCATTTAAATTTTTTGTTTTCTCTCGAAATGGGTTGCGGGTATCATACGGTCGAGCACTCTCGACTGTAGATTTCTTACTGGTTTTTAGATTTCAGGTGAAGGAATTGACTTTCATTTAGCTGGTTTTTTCTCAGTCTGATGTTAATTATTGTAATTTCTATTTCTATTTTATCAAGCGAAGTAATTATGTTACGGGTTGGAATAAATAATTAAAAGGCATTTGCAAAAAATATCAGAGAAGTCAACAACCTTTTGGCACTCACTTAGTCGAATTTTTGCCGGGCTGAGATTAGTCCTTAGCCACGGCCCAAAAAATCATCAAAGCACAAGCCGCAAAAAAAAAAAAAGAGGAGAAGCCTTTGGCCAGTTGAACAGCAAAGACCAACCTTTTTTTTTTCGTTTTTGGTTTTGTTTTCTTGCTTCTTGTATTTAGTTTCATTTATTTATTTACTTTTATTATACCCTTGCATTGACGTAGGTATTTTCGGAGCCGAAAGGTATTTTCTCGTTAGTACCTGGCCAAAAACCATATGAACTTTTTGCCATCTATTCTAGCTGGTTTCGAATTTTATACTTGCATAAACGAATGAAATCGCTGATATTATGTTCGCGTTGAATTCCTTTGGCACCAAAATTTAAAGTTTAAAGTTTAAAGCATTTGCACTCTGATTGAATTATAGTCTAGTTGCAATTACGTCCGAGGGTATTTTAGCTTCGTAACTGCGATAATAGTTGTTCATTTTCCAAAACATTTTTATTTAATTTGTGGGTGCATTTTTGGTTTGGTTGTGCTCAGTGCTCAGTGCTCTGCTCGTGGTCCGTTTGCTAAGCGTGTGCCGTGAAGGATCGGCCAGGGACGAGGAGGCTTTATTGAGAACAGCATATTTACATACATACACAAGCACCAACATGTGTAGGCAGCACAAATGCAAAAGTTTTTAAAAGCAAACAACATCAGCAGCAACAGCAACAGCAACAGCAACAGCAACAACCACGTAGAAGGGCTGCCCAGTTGATTTAGTTGTTGCTGCTGTTGATGTTTCTAAATATTTACCGAAAATAAAAATGAAAAACACTACAAAAAAAAAAAAACAGAAATAAAAGCAGAAAAAACTTTATTAATTGCCAGAAAGTTTTTAAGTCGTCGCTTCTTGTTCGTTTTATTTGTTTGTTTGTTTGTTTGTTTGTTTAGGTAATTAAAAATATGGCCGTGCATGTGTTTTTTCCCCTCGCCATCGTCTTCGTCTTCATTTTTATTTAATTTTCATTTGTATGTGAGACGAGTTGAGTTTCGTTACGTTGAGCTGCCTTCTCGGTAGTTTAGTTTATGTTGCTGCCAAACAACATCAGTCAGTGACGTCAGATCCATCAATCGGGGCTGCTTTAACCAAATGCTTGCCTCCTCGGCCGCCTTATATAATGCCCTTTTTGGCATTTACCATGTCGTATGCGTAATGCTTTGAGCATTTCGCCTGGGCGCTACAGAGGCTTACATAAGATGTCCAGAGCTCTCGCAACATCACCAGCATTTAAGCACGTGTAACACTATATGTGTGTGTGTGTGTGTGTGTGTGTGTGTGTGTGCACATTGAATTGACACAATTGTCGGCAATGTCAATGCCTTTGCCCTAGTCAGCGTCAACGTGGCTGCTGCACCGTGGCACGAAATGCGTTGCAACTAGCCCAACTACGCATGATATTATTGTCAATGTAATACAATATTATTTATTACAAATATTATTGTTAATTGTACAAAATTATTATTCATTTACAAATTGATTTTCTTTTTATTGTTGAGTAAAATCGTATTTGAAATTAAAGAAATAGTTATTGTAATTAAACACTGCACAAGCCAATTAATTTGTATTTATTGTTGAGTAAAATCGTATTTAAAATTAAAAAAATACAATTGTATTGCAAACAAAAACAAGTTTAACAAAAAAGTGTTATTGTAATTAAACATTGCTCAAAACATCAAAGCAGATTACTGTGGATTGGGGCAGAAATTAATTGATTTTTATTAATTATTTAGTAAAATTAAATTTATAATTAAAAAGTGTTAATTAGAAATTATTTATGAGTCTATTGTACTCTGAACCTTGTGATGTAAGCATTAGTTCTAAAAATGTTAGTTACAGATTATCGTGGAGCAAATGAATACAGTTTTATATATATGCTTTTTTAATTATTTGTAAAACCAGAACTGAAGTAATTTGAAATATCTATTGTCATTTTAGACTTTTTCTGTGTTGCATTTTGGCAAATATTTACACTAGCGATAAATCGCCTTTGAATCAATTGAATTACGCTTTGTTTACATATCTCTTGGCACTATGATTTCAAGCAATGTTCGCCTGCTGCTGTACCACGGTTGTTGTCATCTTGCGAAATAGAGAGCGAATTTCCAACACGCAGGCGTTCTCTGTCTGTCTCTGAGTCGCACTCATTGAGGCAACTCGACTCGATGCGATTCGAGTCGACTCAAACGTGAGCGCATTGCACGAACTCACTCAATGTGGATTGTCACTCAAAGTTGCTGTTGTTGATGTTCTAACGCCATGTTTTGCATCGTGCGTTGCCCTTCTTGGGATGGTTTTCTGTTGCTTTTATGTAATTACTTTGCTTTGCTTCCTTTTCCTTTTTTTTTTTTTGTGGCTCAGCTTTTCTCTGCTTGTTTTTCATTTTTCTTACTTTTTTGGCATATTTTTCGTTGCCGTTGTTGTTGCCCCGATTTGGTTATTACCTTTTGGAGCTGCCGCCATTTTGTTTTGTGTGCCGGCAACTTGAAGCATCCATAAATTGTAATTAAAGCGAATAGAGCACAGCCATTGTAAGTATCTGTATACGTATTTGTGTGTGTGTGTGTGTGTGCGTGTGTGTGTGTAGGTGTGTAGAATGAAGAATGTAGCACATGCAAAGCGTTGAGTTTTGGGGGATTATAACCAGCGTTGGGACGTAACGTTTTGGCGCCAAATCTGTAGGCGTGACATCATTAGGAACAAGTTGCAACAAACAAACTTTTAATTAGATTACTTCACGTTGCAGCTGTTGCATGTCTGGCATATTTACGAAAACTGGCGGTTGCCACACAAAAGGAGATACGTTTGACCTTTACGTATACTTAATATGTGAATGATGTCAGACTAACTGAAGACTTTTCGTGAATTACCTTGGGTTCATTCTTAAGTAAATCACACTTTGGTACTTAACAATTTGTATAATGAAAGTATAATGGCAAATTTGTAATAAACTAATCGATGCCTACTTTGACCTTATACTTAATGTGTGAATGATTTAAGACTAACTAAATGTTTTTCGAGAATGATCATTCTTAAGTAAATCACATTATCGTATTCAACATTATTTGTGTAGAAATTTTATTTCATATTTATGGCAAATTTGTTATAAAAGTATCGATGAGTTCTTTGACCTTTGCGTATACTTAATATGTGAATGATTTAAGATAAACTAAAGGCATTTGGTACATTAATTCAAATGCATTCAAATTCAAATTTGCAATGAAATTGTCGATGAATTTTTAGTGATTTATCCACCGCTGAGTTGTTAGGTTATATTCCCGAGTGCCTTATTTTATTTCACAAGTCGGTCTTTGCTTTTTTGTCATCAGAGTAGCCCTTTCTAAGCTGTATACTACGCTTATTTCAGATAATCAATCAATCCCAGCAAAGCTAAAATAGTAAAATTTTTACAATAAATTTTACAATATTATTGTACCTTTGATCGCTAAAGCCAATAAAATAAGTTAAATTGATGAGCACCATGGAATCTCATTTGGGAGAAATTTGCGCGTTTTGTCAATATGAGAAGTCGAACGAAGTGAAACTGAAGTGTAGGCACTCTTTTTGCTGCCAGTGTTTGGAGGACTATCTTCGTAATGTGAACTTTAATCACACCTGTCCGCTTTGTCGGGCTCCATTTTTCTATTATGAGGTAAGCGGGAATGGGAAATAAGAACGAGATCAAAAAAATACTATATAATCGATACATGCTTAGCATATAAAAGCAGACGAAACGGCTAATGTCATTATAATTGATGATGTGATTGAATTGGACTCAGATTAAGTCGAAGACGAATCTGATCCGATTGACCACAGCAACAGAATTCGAAGGGCACAGTTAAAAGACAGAACAGTACACAAATGGTCACAATCAGCTGGATGTTCAAGTTATTTGAGTTAATCCTGCGGGATGTGGAGTGAGTTGATTGACATACCTTCTAGCCCAGCAATGCAAAACTATTTCTTATCCATCGTCAGCACAAGCAGACAATTTGGCTCGAAGCCCTGTGTGGAGTCAAGAGGTACAATTACAATTACAACAACAATTACAACAATAACAAGAGAGCTACATCGACAATAGCAGTGGGATGGCAGCAGGGCAGTCGGGAAATCCAGGACATTATTTAATACATTTCAATAATAACATTAAACACACAATCACAAATGCGATTTTCTAATTGACTTGCTGGCGTTAGTTTATTTGCAATAGAATATTCAATTGCACAAATCGGAAATTGTATTTACGGCCGGACAACTAACTGCAATTTCTTTTATGTTTTATTTCAATTCAATAATTGTGTCACTTATTTTAGCGGCAAAATAAGTGGATATAATTTGAAAGTAATATTAATATGTTAGACGGCATATTTGCTGTTGATTAAATATTCTACTATTGTTTGGGGTAAAACAAATATATAAATGAATGCATACATTTATTTATACGAGTTCAAAACTAATATCAAAATGCTGGAGCGAATATTTTATATGTGAGGTAAAACAATAAATATATGCATGCATTCATTTATTTATACGAGTAGTTATCCTTTGTATACGAAGTTATATCTAAATGTTATAATAGTGACACATATTTTAGCTGGGAAATATAATTTGAAAATAAAATTCAAGTGTAGAACGGAAATTTGCTTTCGATTAAATTTAGGTAAAACAACAATAAAAATCCATGTAATATTAATTATTTATACGAGTAGTTGTTCCTTGTATGTATTTAAAATTATTTTTAAATTTAATAATGACCTCCGTCTAACATATAAAGTGAAAGTAATTATGCTTTGTAGATTCAATTTAATATATCTACTATTCTTTGGGATAACAAAAGCATGTCTATTCATAGCCGGCTTATTAAAATTGTAAGATGAGACCTTTGCATTTTGCTGAATCATCGATGTGAAGAGTGCTTGGGGAGTCGCCTAATAAAATGATAGTATTACATAGGCAGTCTGAATTTGCATACAATTGATACTTGCTGTTTGCTTTAATTGAGGTGGATTGTAGCCGCGAAAGTCTAGACTTTTGCCAAAAAGGATCCATGTCCCACTTTGCAATGTGATACGATAGTTGAGAGTGTTCTCAGGTAATGGGGACGCTTCAAATTTTTAACGACAAATGCGCGACGACCTTTTTGCCAGCAAAAGAGACAGAAGAGTGGGCAAGAGAGAGAGAGACATACTAGATGTGGAGACATACTAGATGTGGATAGTCGCTTGTCATGCAAGGCCATCAAGGTGGCCGCGGGGCAAAGGCAAAGGGAAGGCTCTATTTGGGATACATATGTATATACGCATTTAGTGTAAGGACATGCCCAAGTGTTGCGAAAAGGGGCAGAAGAAATGCCCAAGCCAAAGTGCAATCGAACATTTTGTTAATATACTTTATGAGTTTTGTCTGCGCGACGTGTTGCTGCCTTTTCCTCAGCTCACCTCGCTCCCCCCTGAGCCGCCTTGCCCTCGGGGGCACTGAAAGCAAAAGTGTAGCCTAAAAAGAAAAGCACAAAAAAGGGCAAAAAGCGAATAAATACGATGACAACGAACACGCAATGCTCTGCTTCAGCAAATATATAAATTGGAAATAAAAAGTTGTTGACTAAATATATTTTTTTTGTAGCAAAAAGTAGAGATTTGTAACTGGAATTCAGTTGAATTAAACCCTAATTAATAGATTGAGTTATATTATTTTGTATGGGATACAAAACTTATTTGTTCAAATGAAATGACTACATATTAAATTTAATATAAAACGTGCACACTATTTAGTGTAAGTAGTGGTATTAGTACTTTTTTATTTGAGAAATTGTAAATTGCGCTCAATACTTAATTTTAGTATTATTTTATTAGTATACTTATGAAATAATAATAATAGAAATGTATTCTTTATATATTAATTATTATTTATATGAAATATGAATACATTTTGTTTATTGTTATTTCGTTGAATATAATAATAATAACAATAATATTAGTAAATCGTAATTCCAGTTGCATTGAGTGCAGAGTGTAGAACTTATGACACATTTGTATTACTCAACTATTCGCTAAGAGCATTTCAATTGACATTCCCCTAAGAAAAACTGACAAGTTGACTGACAGTCTGACTGGCTGACGCTGTGACGTACATATTGACAGGCGGTGGCGTTGATGTTGGCTTCATTGCCGCTCGTCTTCGTCGCTCGCTTATCTACCTTACCTGGCAGCCTGTCGGCCTGTCGGCCAGCTCGGTCCCCAGGTCCCTGAATGGTGTTGCCAACCCGACAACGACAACAACAAAAAGAGAAGAAAAAAAAGAAAAGAAATGAGAAAAATAGCAACAAGCATTTGGCTGCCGAGTCGAGTAGAGACGGCGGGGCTTTTACTTGTCGCGTCCTCGTTTCAATTTCGGCATTTTATTATTTATATTTATTTATTTATTTATTTTATGCTGGCCATTATTTGCTATGCCTTCTTCGCCGCATAGTTTTGTGCCGTTCTTTATGTTAATGGCATGAAACCGCAAAAGGTTTTTTCTCCTCTTCTCTTTTTCTATCCCATATGTGTGTGGGAGTGTGTGTGTGTGTGACGGTGTGTGTGTGTGCGTCGCTGTTGAGGGAATTGAAAGTAAATAATAAAAAGCAAGTAGAGGCCAAGTATGAAGTGAACGGGAACCCTTCGAGAGCAAAAAGGGTTGATTTACTTTGGGGTCACATCGTCAAATACTTGGAGCAAAGCACTTTCTATTTTCTCCTGCATTTCCCGGCCAGCTAATTGGTCATGCGATACGTATTTTGTGCTGCGGCCTCCTCCAAGAAAAGCCATTGCAATCCATTTCCGGTCCGTGGCGTTACAACTTCAATGATGGCGACAATGAGCCAACAACAACAACATTTTTGTCATTGCTGTTGCTGACGTCGCTGCTGACGGGCTGCATAATTTGCAAAGGCATTGCCATCGCTTTGGCTCTGGCATCCTTGGCTGTCATTTCACGTCAATGGATTTCATTTTCATGCGCACAAATCAACGGATATTGTGCACTGACAATTTCCGCCTACTACGAATGCTCCAGCTAAACTTGTAGGCAAAAAGCAACACAAGACAGCAGTAAATTTAGTGGCGCAGTTTTGTAGCTACAAGTTCCATCATATCATGTCTCACAGTGGGCGTTCTGTAAGCCAACCAGCCAGCAAGGCCAAATACAGAGACAGAGACAGAGACAGAGAGAGAGAAAGTGGGAGAAAGTGGGAGATGGAATGGCGAGACCATGAAGCATCGCTAATTGCAATGAAAACACTTGTTGATTGCACGAACGTCAAATGATGTTGCCACAAGCTACATGCCACATACGCAGCTCTTTAAGCCCAATGAGCTCATTTGCAAACGCACCAGAATCTAATTTGCCGTGAAAATGCGAAAAAGCGTCAACTAGACTCGAGACTTGCAGCGTTTTGCAGAATCGAGGCCTCAAAGCAGTTTTGCATCTCAGATTTTCTAATTAACTTTAATTACGTCTGCAGATTTGTATTGCACAACTCCAAATAGTTTTTGTCATTTCTCAAACATGATTTCTTATGTTTGGCTGCTGAATTATGCGATTTTTCATTCATTCATTTTTTTTCATTTTTTTGTTGTTTCCACTTTTACTTTATTATCTTCTTACTATCTTTAATTGATTGCTGCTATCATTCGCGGAAATAATCTCTTTAATTCTCTTTTTATGTGCACTTTTAAATCACAATCTGAAGTCGAATTTTGAATGATTTTTTTAATGGTTTTCTTTATGCAGTGTTTTAATTATTCGATTTATGTCCGCTCTCTTTTATCTCTGGCTGCCACTTTTTCCTCAAGTGAATTTCTTTACGCAGCAACAAGATATAAAATTGATAGATAAACTTTGGCATTCATCGTATTTGAATGATTGTAATATAAGATATTTGTTTTATGGCGTATCATGCTCAGCTACTTAACCAGATACTCCAAAAGAGAATAAAAAAACGAAAAAAAAAAAAAAAAACATTGCTAAATGGCTCTTTTGACATTCAACCTACCAAATCGAAATCTTAAACGCCAATTCAGTGGGAGTATAGCATATAAGTGTGTGGGTGTGTGTGTGTGTGTGTGTGTGTGTGTGTGTGCTCGGATCTCTCTAGAGATTATTATCTACATAAATAAGTTGTACGAGCCGATAAGAACCCTTCGGAATTGGATAGTGTTTTATTTGGCACTGCGCTGTTTGTTCTCGCCACTCGATTGCCTTTTCTTTTTAGTTCAGTTCCATGGCAGTTATTGTAATTTTTAATGTGCTCCTCCCGCACACACACACACAAGATAGACAGCCATATCGATTTCAAGCTAACGTAGAACAAAGAGGCGTCCCAGTTATATGACAACCATCCACTATTATCCATGCTACGTACCCATGCCATATACTACTATATACTATGGCCATAAGCTGATAGAAAATTCCCTTTGAGTGCCAGGACGCTTGCTGCCTGGCTGCCAACATTCATCGTCCTCAAATGACGCTCCACGGACAGAGATGGGCCCAGAGAGAGACAGAGAGAGAGACAGAGAGAGAGAGAGAGAGCAGAGCAAATAAGCAGCCAGCTAAAGGAATGCCATTGCCTCCTTTTCACTCCGCCAGTCAGTGTCTCCATGTCTCTCTCTCTCTCTCACTGTCTGTCTGCGTCCTGCAAAACAAATAATCTTTGGCTACTGGGCTGCTTCAAAGGCTTATCATATTGTATCTCGTAAGTCTAATTCAAAGTGTAGGCCACTCGTCTGGCGATTCGGGGCTACTTTTGTTGCATTAAAATTTCGTTTATTGCCAACTGGGGAGCTGTTAAATCGTCAAAGGCAACTCCCAACTAAATCAAGGAAAAAACGAAAAAAAAAAAAAAGACAAAATAACAAGAAAAAAAAAACTCAACGTTCATGAATAGCATTTTGTTGCCTCTGCTTCTTCGCTGTCGGCAGAAGTCCTTGTTATCCTTGCACTGTTTACCCTTGCCGAATAATTTAGCTGCGGGTTGCCGACAACACTGAGAATAATTGCTAGATGTTTACTACATAATTGGCCAAGATAAGTCCTGTAATTAGTTCTGGGACAATTCGTTTGTTGGCCAAACAAACTATCGACAGTGTTTGCAGTCTCTAGTTATGGAAATGTTTTTATTGCTATGGAAACGATTTTTGATTTATTAAATGCAATAAAACTGCATGCATTTTGTATGCATATTTTCAAATTTTATATGCATTTAATTCAATTTAACAATTATTTAGTGCCGGGATACTTTTTATAAAATTGTATCTATTGTTAATATTTGTATTGAAACATTTTAATAGTCTCTTAATTAATTTGGCTGTTTATGGTTGTTACGATTGTATTGCTAAATGGATAAATAATTTTTTAAATATATATTTTATTTGTCCTAATATCATATTAAAATATATTTTTTATTGATTGATATTACCAATAGTTTAGAAAATTTATTAAAATTTTGTATATATACGAGTATTCGAGGATTCTTGAGATTATCATTAGTTAATATATAGTTTATTTATTTTTTATACCCGCTACCCATAGGGTAGAAGGGTATTATGACTTAGTGCCAACAGAAAATGTATGTAACAGGCAGAAGGAGACATCTCCGACCCCATAAAGTATATATATTCTTGATCAGCATCAACAGCCGAGACGATATAGCCATGTCCGTCTGTCCGTCTGTCCGTCTGTCTGTCTGTATGAACACCTGGATCTCAGAGACTATAAGAGCTAGAGCTACCAAATTTGGGGACAGTACTCCTATAGGTCCTACGCAGATCAAGTTTATTTCAAAAGTTGGATGCCACGCCCCTTTCCGCCCCCAAAAGTCTGTAAAAGCCGTAATAATAGACCTAGAGCATTGAATTTTGGTATGCATAATAATAATTATATTCTCAATGATTCCTGTGATCGAATGAAAAACAAGGAAGTTATTAAAGAATCAATTTTATATGCAAAATTCACTTGCAGCTGCCCGCGCTTTGTTTGTTTAGTTGACAGTGTGACCAAAACGGTGTTGTGATTTTTACCCGCTATTTTCAAATATATACAAAAAACTAATTTTAGTATATTTGGTATATTTTTTGTTAATATATCATTTAAATTTTTTGTTTTCTCTCGAAATGGGTTGCGGGTATCATACGGTCGAGCACTTTCGACTGTAGCTTTCTTACTGGTTTATTGATGGTTTAGAATTGATATTGTCAGTAGTTAACAAAATGAATTAAAGAAAATTATCGAGAATGCCCATTAGAATGCGCTGCGAGTTGCAGGGTATATTGCATGACTGCAAATGTGGCAGATTGACGGCATGAAGTTCGACTCACCGCTAAAAGGGAGCAACGAAACGATAGCGAATTATCAGCTGAACGACCAGCTATCGATGCTTCGATTTGTATCTGTAATGAGCTTATGAATGTGTGTGTGTGTGTGTGTGTGTGTGTGTATGGCAGTTATTTAGTCAAAATCTATCAAAATCCATCGCTAAAAGTGTGCGAGTGTGTGAGTGTGTGTGGCATTCGTTAGATGTGTCAGTTTGTTGACAACGCAATTGATTTAATTGAGATTATGCGCTCTAATCTGTGCCAAGAGTAAATTATATGGTTGGCTGTGAACTGATACCATCGCACTGTGAAATGCAAATTGAAGTGCAGAGCACATGAATTTCAATTGAATGAGACGCGGGGAAGGGGCACGAAATGAAAATGCTTCTACATCCGGAACACTTGACAGCATTCATTCATTCGTTCACTCACTCATTCATTTGTTCCCTCACTCACACACTCAGTCGTTCAAGCATTCGGAGGGGGGGCAGAAGCTGAAGCATTATGGGAACAATTTCCAATGAATACGACGACCAGTCAAAGAAGTCAAGAAAATGCGACACTTTGAGCCTAATCCGATTTTCGCATAGAAAAGTCATGTCGTCATTGGACAAACACACGAATGCCAAATGTCTGACAACACTCACAAGGCATTTGCTCATCAATTTGCCAGATTCATTCGTTTCCTCGTTTCCTCTTTTCCGCCTTTCCCCCTTACCCATCGCTTCTGCTTCTGCTGATGATGATGCTACGATTCCCTAAATTGCTCTGAAGCCATATCAGTTTGATTCTTGTTTGTGAATGTCATTTGAATCTTATGCTTGCCGGTGCTGAACCACTTTTCAAACACTTATCGAGCCAGCAGATGAATTATGTGGCTTAATTATGTAATTTTCATATCTCATCGCCCATTATGCTGGCCTGAGAATTATTTATTCAAAGAGCATAAAGTATGCAGCTCTTTTAAGTCATTTATTGCACCTGCTCCTCAAGCAAATGAGAAACGCTTTGCTGTTAAGGTAATTCGGCAAAATAGTAACAACAAAATAAAATGTAAAAAATATAATATATTTTCTATATTTACTCCAATTACTTCAAGATATACATATATTCTAACAATTGAGAAAATTTAAGATTTTACTTTTATTCTTTAGTAAAAATAATACTTAAGAGATTTAAATTCAAAATATTGGAAATTTCGTATCACACATTTTACTGAAAAATTGCTTCTTGCCGAACTACTTGTCTATTCATTTAATGCAACTTCAAAAGTTGCTTAAGACTGTTTTTGGGAGTTGTAACATATATTTTGAAAATGCTTTGAACCTCGGTCGAAACTGTTACATGACTTGATGCAATTAGCCAAACTCAAATGGTTTAGCATATGTTAAAAATTGCTGTCCGAACTGAACTCTTGAGGAACTGATTGCTGGTTGTTTACGGTTTCGGCATTCGGAATTTGGAATTTGGTATTCTGTTTTATGTTTTTTTCCGTAATTGGAACTGTGTGCCGGCCGTATTTGTGGGCCAAGGTCAGTAGATATTTGCCTTCCGCTTTCGTCTCGCCCCTTCAATGCCGTCGCCTGCCGGCTTGCCGTCGATCTCTGGCAGTAAAATGTAAAAGTTGTATGGACAGTTGCTGCATTTATCTTATCGTCGTGTATATGTATGTATACAATCGAACGCGAAAGAGGGAGAGAGATATTGGGTTGGGAGTGGACGGAAGGGGGAGGGTGAGGCGTTTCGTGTTGCAGCCAAATGTTTTTGTAATACGCATTTATCTTTTATATGGATCTGGAGCAGTGGCGACTGCGTCATCAACAAACATCATTATCATTATCAAGCACAACAAAAAACAGCAACAAAAGCAAGCGCATGATTAAGTATTATCATCATTGTCATCATCATCATCATCATCATCATCATCATCGTCGTCGTCGTCGTCGTCATCGACATGTATCTGTGCGCTAGTTTATTTTCATTACGTTAATTCATTTGTAAATATTTTCCTTAACTTTTACAGCCAGCGTCGCCTGTGGTTGTTGCTTCCTTTTCCTTTGTTGTTTATATACCGATTTTCCAGCTTGCCGCCAATATCACCCCTCACTCCCCTAGCCCACACCCTTGCTGGCTGCAGTGAGGGGCAAGGGTTGCTTTTTTGTTTAGAGACGGCAGTCGGGTGCTCTATTTCATTGGTGTTTGTTGTCATTCATGCGACCCCATCAGCTCGCACAGTGGGCGACTAATCGGCAGTTAAAGTAAAGGATTTCCCCCCCCCCCCCCAAGTAAATGCGAGAGAAAACAGAAGAAATGAGCTGCGTAATTGCAGCTGAGTCCTGCAGCGGGCCAAAGCACAGCTGGCGATCAGAATGTTGATATGTTGCGAAATAAATACAGCGCGATTCTAACTGGAGCAATAAATTGGAGTTTCTTAGGAAAGGTAATGTTTAAGAGGGATTAGCGGAAATCAGGGATGTAAAAAAAGCATAAAACAGACTGAAGAAACCTATGCGGAGGGAGATCGAAAAGGAGTGGCATAAAAACTGAATAATAAACAAATTGTATTAAATAATCAGAAGTGACCAAAATGTTTGATATTTTTACAAAATTTCGAAAGTTTGCGAATTATTGCAAATCATTTGGAAGAAAATATTTTGAAAACATAACTATTTGAAAATATAAATATTTTTATAGACAAGAATTACACGTAGTTGAAAATACAGATTTCTATATAAAGTAATCGTTTTGCACTCTTATAGACTTTTCGCACATTGCAGAATTAACATAAAAAATACTTGTCAAGGAAATGTTTTTGGTATAAAAAACAAGTTGGATTAAAGCCTCAGTTTAATTTTTTTCTGAAGATATTATTCACATTTTACTCTCTTAACTCTCTTAAAAACAAAAAAATAAAATATGTGCATATTTATAGAGAGAGAGTGAGGTACAGATAAATGTGTGAATCGAGTAGAAACAATTAAATAAATGGAGATCGCAAGTGGTAGGCATTCTTTATCTTCTTCACAATTTCCATGGCTCTGCAACCACTGTGCAGATGTGTGTGTGTTGTTGTGCTCATCATTGATGCTGTTGTTGTTGTTGTTGTTGTTGTGTGTTTAATGTATTTGCATGCCATTTTTTATGGCTCAACACTTGGCGCGTTGTCTATGTGCAGTCCCTCCCCTCTGGCCCCATCTAATGAGTAAGTCTCCTTTGGCCGTTTGTTTGTTTGGCTTTCGGTTAGTTTTTGCCGTTTGCGTTCTACAGAATTGCAATTGATGATTAAGCGCGTTCGTTGGCCATTAATTGCTCGGCCACTGAGCATTTATTTAACTTTTTATTTGTGTTTACTTCGTTTTTTTTTTGGAGTTGCCACAGCGGGGAAATGAAGGGAAGGGAAGTGAATACATTAGAGTCAGCTCAAGGACATGACCCATTAGTTGAAGCTTAAGTTTTCATGTGCAGCACCGCAGCACGCTGTGGGCGTGTCAGGTGTGGCACTGATTTATGCAAATTGTGGCTATGATAAGCCGCAGCACAACAACCACAACGACCAAATAGAGAAGAAAACTAAAGGGCAACACCGAAAATAAAATGAGAGAGAGAGAGAGAGACCCTTAACCCTTTAACCAGTTTAACAGGCGACTTGACTTCTCGACAGCGCAGACAACGGCGGGTCAACAAATAATTTATAGCATTATATTTGTATGCAAATTGCTCTGGACTGCGCTTTTGCCGACGCCATAAAGTATGTATACAAAAAATTATATATATTATATGTAGGTAGAAGAGAAACAGACTTGACGTCAGGCAAAGAAAGTTAATGGCAAGTCATGCATCTGGAGGTTAACTAAAGGGCACTTCAAGTGCTCAGCAAATTTGTGGCAAGCAAGTGCTACTTAGCAGCCAAAGAAGAGCTCAAGAGCTTTCAGCGAAATAATTACAAAGAGACAATATGTAATTTTGGGATAGTTCAGAAATATATAGGGGAAGCTTATGCAGCTTCAAAAACATCGGTTGCAACTGATACACGATAGAAGAGGAGCAGTCACCGTTCTCTTATTAAATACAATAAATGTATCTCGTTGTAGTTGTAAAATAAAATACAAAAAACGTGTGCAAGTTACCGCAGCAATAGAAATAATTGTACCAACTAATATTGTCAAGATCCTTATGGTTATGTTTTTTTTTAAATGTGCAGATCTGACCTTTTGTTAATTTTTTAACGTCATCCTTCGTCACAACGCCGACGCGCGATTTTAAATTCGATTGGAAGCAGGAAATCGGTCTTTTGTAGAACAATTCTCTCAAGTTCAAGCAATTAAAAATATAGATCCAAATTGCCTTACTTCTTGATTACAGGATAAATATAGTAAATACGATTTTTTCCCTATATTGTTATTAGTTAATTAAAATATGTTGTACAAGATGAGCTTCTAGGGTTAACAAAAATAATAAAAAATATTACTGTTATAGTTAAACGATGTGTATGTATAGATCCAACCTTTTGTTAACATTGGAATGTCATCCTTCCTCAAAACGACGACAATTGAAAGCAGAAAAGCAACGTTCTGTAGACAAACAATTTGCAATTCAAGCACTTAAAAATTCATTTCGATTGTCTTACTTATTGATTATAAATAATAAAAATCAATTGGGTTTGGCTTTTATTTTTCGTTTGTTTGGGGTTAGACATCCTTCAACTATTAACCTTAATTAAAAAAATCAAAATTCTGTAAAATCGGCTCGAATCATTTACAAATTGTTTATGCACAAAATGTAAGTAAAAAATGCTTTTCCTGGCGAATGTTTTTTGTATTTATATATGAATGTTATAGTTGAACAATCAAACTCAAGTTGTTGGCAGTTAATGTTGCAATAAAATGAAGTAATTTATTTTTGATAGTTGCATAGATGGTGGTCGTTACTCGAGCAGTTAATGAGAGCGAAAGAGTTGCGCGGGGGGAGGAGGGAGAGACGCGTAATAAATGACGGAATAAGCAGTCGCCAATTTATTAGAAAATTCCCTGAAAGTAACTCGACGTCTCATTGGTGCTGCTTGGTGTCTTTTGTCTTTTGTCTTTGGTCTCCGGCACTTGGCCACTTGGCGTTTGTTATGCCAGAGACAGTTGCGAGTGCTATTTATTTGCCACTTCATTATTGCACACACACACACACACACACACAAGGTGCCCAAGGACCAAGCAGCACACAACAAGCGAGCAACAAGGACCAAAGCGCCAAGCCAGTTCAGGCCAGGCTAACAGTTAGCTGCTGGCAAACCGGCAACTGGCAACTGTTGGTTGGCTAACTGCTCGCCGCAGCGGCAGCTGTAAAATTAATTTGAAATGTTGACTGCGCTCGGGGGGCAACGAGGGCGTGGCGAGGGACAGCTGTGGTTTTTGTGGAGCTGCGGAGCTAAAAGAAAATGGAAAAACGCCTGCTTGTGGGGCGCGAATTCTACATTAAGTATTTAAAAGAAAATTTAAGTAGATTTCGAGCCAAACATTTCTGCGGTTTCACGTCAAAGAATCGAAACTCGACAAAAAAACAAATAGTTTCGAGACAACAACAACAACAACAACAACAACAATATTGGCAATGCTTAAAAATGTATTAGGTAATCTACTTTGCGGGGTTTTTAGAGGGAAAGTAGTTGGTTGGCGGGAAACTGAACCTGAAAAGTTTGCCACCATTTTTTGGACTGTTGTTGGGTCAGTGTCAGTGTCAGTTGTGTTGAGCGCTAAGCCGAAGCTTTTTTAAGTCAGCTTTGCATTTGGAAAACGTGTTTAGCCGAGTTGGCTGACGAAAATCCTTTCATCAGACTGATGAAACCTTAAGCAGCCTTGTCTCGAAGACTGCCAGCTGGGGATGAAGTAGTATTTCAATTTTGTATTTTTAATTACTGACTGCGGCAAAACGGGCTAATTAACAGGCAGACTGACGGATTGTCTGTATACAAAGCATTTGGCCAGCAGAAAGAATTTAATATTAATAAACTAATTGTTGGCAAAGCACAAAGCACAAGGCGAGAACTTTGAGCAGCTTCGGCCAACGCGGCGTATCCTTTAACCAAGCGTTGACTTTGGCCGGTCCCAAAGTTTTGATGAGAAAACCCAGAGAGAGAGAGAGAGAGAGAGGGAGAGAGAGAGAGAGAGGGAGAGAGCGCAACCCAACAACAGCAACAACAACGACAAAAAGCGACAAGAAGAACAAATCGCTGCCAACACTAAAAATAACAATTTCCGCTCTAATAAACATTTCCGCTTCGTGAAATTTAACATTTTACAATAAATTAAGTGAGAAGAAATAACCATAAGCCATAACCATATAAAGATACATGACAACAGCACACACACACACACACACACACACACACACACACACACATATATTTTTTATATTTGCGTGAATTCGTTTTTAGGCAACTTTCCTATCGATAAATTGAAGCTGCTTTGCTTTCGCTTTCATGATTATTTTTATTTATGGGAATTTAAAGAAACCCAAATACACAATCACAATATAAATATTTTTAAAAATTTGTATCTTTACAAATTGAATATAAATATATATGTATTTATTATTTTGTGATAACTTCAAAATTGTTCATAAACCTTAAATTGACAGTAACATGATTGAAAGATGAATGCTCTAAAAAATCAATGTACAAATATTACAATAATAATAGTTGTAAGCCATTTTTATATAAATACATATTTAATATGATTTGATAATTCATTCAACTGCTTCATTCTGACAGTCACTTGATTAAATGAAAGATGAAAGATGAAAATGAATTCACGCCTAAAAAGTACAATAACAATTATTTTTGCAAATACTCAAAAGTTGTGCGGTCTCGCTTTGCGAAAAAGAAACAATAAAATTCCAATTTTATGTAAAAATTTATTTAATATTTGATGATAATTCATTAAACTGCATTGTTCCGTCACATTATTAAAAGAAAGATGAGTGAAAATTGTTACAGATCGAAATACAAATATTTAAATAAAAAAAATATGTGATGCCACGATTCTTTTTCACAATGACGCTGAAATTGTTACAGATTAGTGTTGTAATTAATTCACGCCTCGAAATACAAATATTTAAATCCGAAATGTAATGCTTTAATTCGTTTTCAAATATTGGAAAGTTGTGCGGATTCGCATTGTGAAAGAGAAACAAAAAATGAAATATATATAATACATATAATGTAATGTAAAGTCGGCTGACACGTACCTGAACAATACATTGAAATAAGTTTCCATTTCATTTGTTTTTGATTTTGAAAAACAAAGCACATTTAATGTTGAACAACACACATAGACAGAACACACACACAGAGTCAATTTTGTAACCAAAATGACTTTTGCAAATATATGCAAAGGGAGAAGGGGACGAAGGGGAGGCAAATATTGTGGAAGGGCGGCTTTGGAAATGCGCCGACTGTCACGTACTTGTTAAATTAAAAACGATTACTTACTCAAATTTGCTGTTGCTTTGTTGCACTTAATTTAAATTGTTATTGTTATTATTTCTATATAAAGTCAGCTTCAGCTTCAGCTTCAGCTTCAGCTGCGGCAACGCGTGTGGCAGCCTGAAGAGGGCGCGAGGCCTCTGAGTGTATTTCAATTAAAAGGATATGCCGCAGGATCCATTAGGGGCGGCAGGGCGCGGACAGAATGTTGGGGGACGTAGTGTGCGTGGCACTGACAGCAGGCAGCGAGCAACTGAAATGAAAATGGAAAATGGAAAATGCTCGAAATAATGAAATGAATATAACTGAATTATAAGCATAACAAAAATGAGAAATTATAGTAATAAAATTGAAAGAAGACGAACCCGAAACACGAAACGAAAATGAAAATGAAAATGAAAACTGAAAATGAAAATACGTCTGGCATAATTTGTGGCAGAGGGAGATCGAGGGGGAAATGAAATGAAGTTAGCGAAAGCCACAGATTGTGTCGAGTGAGTCTTTGCAATCAGCATGAGTCCTCAAGAAACTTGGCCAAAGTATCGATTACAAAAAACTGCAGCCAAAGCAACCGGGAGGAAAAACTACTTGCCAAAGAAACAGAAAAGTATGCCACATAAAGCGCTTTGCAGCAACTTCGTGTGTGAACCCAAAACGGGCTTTAATGCTTAGCTGAATACAGTTTTTAATTGAAAAGCAGCTTATGCAAAAAGGTTCATCAGCAGCTTCAACTTCAACTTCTGATTGGAGGGAGAAGTTAAGGCTGCTTTTGGCCAATTCTTCTTGGCGTCACAGCCATCAACGTCATCGGCTAAAGGAATCGCATGACAAGCCGCCATTTTTATGACAGGAAGCGGCAAACTAATATACACAAAAAGTTTTTCATTTACATTGTGGTTAATGTTGTTATTGTTATTGTTATTGTTAATGTTATTGGCATGACGTCACAATGCCAAATAAACGCAATGAAACGTAATCTCTAATCGCCGATACCCTGATTATTGAGAAACAATGATGATAGTATGGCAAATGTAATAAACAATTAGTTTTCACTCCAATTTATAAGGCAACAATTTCAGTCTCTTGCCTTTTTACAGGGTAGCGAACTCACAGTCAGACTCCATATTATAAAAGTTGAATTGGACTTGTTTTGTATAAGTATTTATTTATGTATTTGTCTGAAAGTAAATACCTTTGTTTGCGCCCATATATATACGAATATATGTATGTATCTGTATACATGTATCCATATTGCGCATACGTCACGTTGTTCCTTGACCTTGGCTAACGGCGCTGAAAGTGAAAGTTGAAAGAGTTCGCTTTTCGGTGGACTGGCAGAGTGAAACTTTCACAAAAGTTGCCTTAGTTCGAGGGATTTAACGGAGTCTCCGCCAAAGCGTCTTTCACTGCAATTAGCAAGCGTTATATTTTTTTTATTGTTTCACGTTTATTCTGCGCATTTAATTGTTGCACACAAAGCGGGCCGCAACAATGTTTCAACTTTGATAGATGCAGCAATCGCTTAAAGTTCGCTTAAGGCCAATTAACGCAATAAAAACAAGAAGCGAAAAGTTTTTTGTGATTTCTGCATTGTCTGGCAGAAGTTGGAAAAGTTGGTCGAAAAGCGGCAACAATAGTTTAATACAATATGTATAATAATGAATGAATTATTCTGCCAGCAGCATCATAATGTTTGCAGTCTGATCTGCCATTATTTATGGGACCACAACGTTAAGTGATTGCCGAGTGTTGAACGCCAACGTGGCTGGCAAATCGCAATTGCAATTGGCCGGCATAATTGAGTGCTGTAACCAGCTAACAACGTCAAAGGCAAAGCGAATATTTGCTTTCGCAATTTCCGGTCAAGTCGTTTGTCATAAATTGGCATTTGCAAGTTGTTATGCGGCACAATTAAATGTAATCAAGCAGTGCACAGCGAAGGACAATTTGCATAGTCAGTTAGACTAGTTTAGTCGGTTAATCAGACAGTTGGGCATTCAGTCAGCCAGACACGTTCAAATTTCATTTAGTTAATTCAATGAACAGCTCGAAGGTCGGGAGGTGGACTCAAATTTCCTGCTCATGCTTTTTCGGCTTCTGCTTAAGACTGTTTGGTGGTTAGCTGCTTTTTACTGTGGCTCTAGGCTCTGTGGCTCGTGGCTCTAACTGTGGTTTTGCCACCAAGACGTGACGCAAATGAAGACATCGAGACGTGCTAAACGAAACGGATCGGGAGACATCCCCAGCCAAACTGGGCCAACTAACCCCAACAATTGAAACGAGCTGACAAAGCAAACAACCAGAAGACGAACCGAAAAGAAAATGTCAGCAAATAAGTCAAAGAGGAGACATCAAAATGAAGACATTATTAATATGTTATGTATGCGCAATCATATGTTTTTTTTTTTGGCTATAGCTAGACATACTATACGCTAATCATTTGTATTCAATTTGTCGACAGAAAGGTTTGCAAAATATATACGTATCTTCATATTTGTACTTTGACAAAAGCTTTTAGTACCGAGAGATTAAAATGCACGCAGCGCGGCATCAAAGGCGTTTTAAATGTGCTTACAAAGTATTTCTACTGCAAAGTACTATATTTGTATCTTTCATGTGCTAGCTGTGTGCTTTTGTTGGGCATTAAAGGCGCTTAAAGTCTTTGATAAAATTCATACAACACGTACGTCAATGACTGAGATGCGAAATTTATCAATTGCAAACAAAAGCGTCGCAGGTTCCATGACTAGCACCTTAAGCCTTCAAAACTTCGTCTTCTTATGGCTTTGTAAATGAAATAAATACGATTTTCAATCATCTTCCAATTTCGTTTACGACTTCAACTTCGTTTTTTTTTCGAAATACTTAAGAGCGAGCGAGAATCTGATTTGAAGCTTTCAAGTGCTTTCTTTGTCTTTTAATTTCCTTGCATTTGCTGCACTAATATTACTCGACTCTTTTGCCAATCTTCAATTATTTAACTATTAAAGTGAAAAACTAATAAAATAGAACTCAACGCATTGACTTTTGTCCACAGAAAATAGATTTGAGTTTAATAGTAATTGAATTTGATTTTTATTTTCCATCTAAATTATTGAAATGAACTTTAAAATGTAACTTTGATGGTTAAATGACTTCAATAATAAAAATTAAATCACTACAAATATTTTTGAATTTTAGTTTTTCAATTCGAAACGAATTAAAACATTATCGTTGCGTCCCAACAAAATCATGAACCGTCGCTGGTTTCAACACATTTCATTCGTGCCATATAAGTATGAGAGTATTAAGTTGTCGGTGTCTGTCGAGCATCTCAACAGCGTCGTCTGCCCCGTTGCCTTCATGATGTTTTCTTTTGCTGTGAATGAATGAAGACAACTTAAAGCCGCTTGCAGTTCGGCTTAATGAAGGCAACTCTTTCGCTGTCTCTCCGAAACATTTCAATCGACCGACGACGTCTTTTTGACACTTTTGACTCGCAATATGAATGTTCATGTGTGTGTGTGTATTTATGGCTGTCAGAATTGTTGCTGTTGCCTTTTGCTGCATGGCTTAATCACCGAAAGTATTTGGGAGCGAACGAACTTCCGCCTGGTGTTGGCCCGTTTTTAAAAGCATTATAATAATATTACGTATACGCAGCCAGCAAGCCGTGTGCTCGCATCATAAATAATTAATATATACACAAAAAAGCAGCATGGCAAATGCCAGCCTTGCAGCTGGCTGCAGGGTGTAAGGTCAACCACAGCAGCCGAAACCACTCCCCTTCCCCATCCCCTTCCCCTTCCCCATCCACTCATTATGAGCCCCTCCAGGCAAGCGTGTGTGTGTGTGTGAGATATCCTCTGTGTATTTGTGCGGCTAAGTCTGACCGCAAGCTGCGTCTGTGCTGGTTGCTTGTGACCTGCCCCACCTGCAGCTGCTGCCACTGACAGTTAATAGCGCTCTCTGACTAACCGCAGCTATGTAACACACACACACACACACACACAAGCACTTGCTGCCTAATGGCAACTTAAATGTAAACAAAAGTAAATCAATTTGGCAATTAGTCGCATGGCAAAAAGTCATTAAAAAATTATTTAAGTGCCCCATCAACGAGGCAACACAATACAAATCATCATCCATTCATTCATTAATTTGCCATTCTTTTATATTATTCTTATCTCACCATATCTCCCCATTGTTTCTCTCTCTCTCTGTCTCTTTTTAGGTAAGCTTCTTTCGGCCATTAATCTCCTACAGCACTGCCTCTGGGCATTTCGGATCAGCTCGAGAGCTAAGCAAGTATTAGCTTTAGTAAATTTATATTCATTTTACACAAATATTGATGCCAGACATCATTTGACTTCATTTATTATCCTTTAATTGCATCTATTGGGATTACAGCACACAATCAATTCTCAATGTGCTGTAATTAGATTTCAATCGCCTTTTAATTATGGCCTGCAAAAAAAAACAGGGGCTCTGCTTAGCTAATCCAGCTGCCTGAGGTTTAATATTAATTTTGATCAAAACTGCCGCTATATCCTTGTTAATGTGCCCTCGTCCTATCGCATAAACAAATGCAATTAATTTTTTTTCTGCTCAGTTTTTTTTTGTTTTTCGTTTTCCATTGGTATTTGTGTTTTGTTTTTGTTTTGTCGGCCGCACAAATGTTCATTTGTTTCTGGCGCAAAGTCAACAACAAAATGAAAGTGTAAATCATATAACATCAATTTTCATTAGGCCGTTGACAGGCACTGGCCATTTTGGGGTCACTTCGCTGCCTGGGGGGCTACACAAACAGCACCCTGGCGTGGGAGCCAAAAGAAAGCAGCCAATAGAAAGGAAAAGGGAAAGGGAAAGCAGCTCTTGGTTATTATGCTGGCAATTTAGTTGATTTGCTTAAAGTCTTTGCAGCCGGTGAACAAAATTAATTGCATACAAATAGGCGTCAGCAAATGGTCTGGCTAAATAAATTTGGTTGACATTGCCAAGAGAGAGAGAGAGAGAGAGAGAGAGAGGGAGGTGGTGAAGGACTGTGACAATGACCATCAGTAGAAAGTTTTTGCCACATCCGCTGCCGCATGTGGAACGCACATTTCCGACAAAACACCAACAACAACAACACCGTCGCCTTCCACTTGATGCTTTTGAAACGTGCTGCGCATTCGAAGCGATGACATGGGGAAGGCGTCCTTAACGCCACTGGAGACAAGCTCCAGCCTTCGAGTCGAGAGCGGTCCAACTGGACGTGGATGTGGATGTGGATGTGAATACTCGTTTATAGTCCTGACCATCATTATTCTTTTTGTCATCCATCCGACAACGTGCTGCACGAAAGCAGCTGCTTTAAGGGCTGCAACAAACATTTTATTACTTTTTTTTGAAGAAAAACTTTAAATTAAATTAACTTAATTACAATGAAATAGTTTCAGTCTAAAATAATGGCCATCAAGTTGTTCGGACAATATTTTATAAACTTTTCACTTCTCGGATACTTGTTTTACATTAAGCGAGAAGAAGCATGTAGAGCAGCTGCTTTAAGGCCTTCAATTAAAGAGTTTGCTCATGAAGTTCAAATTTTTTTAACAATTATCAGGCAATGTTTTTATTTGTATTTATTAATGAATTTATTCCCAGTCCCAGCACTACAAGCCTATTTAATACTTAAATTTTTCTAACAAAAGTTTTAATATTATTTGCAATTTTATAATATAAATCTTAGTCATATTTGTGTTTATATTTATTTTCATCTATTTTTTTTGTTCTTGCTCATCAATTTGTTTTGTTTTCGAAACTAGTTTTACATTAAGCGAAACGAACAAAAATAGATCACATGGTCGTATATATAGAGAGTATTCTTAGTTTGCTTTTTGAAACTCGTTTAATCAGACAAATTGATTTAGAGAACTTAATAATTATTTAGTTTTGCGACTCTCATAAAGTGCTTGCGTAGACCTGAAAAAGCAGCGTCTTTAAACCGATTCACAGCTATTCTCGGGTATGACATTAAAACACCTTTATTTCTGATTGAATTTCAATGCTTGAGACGCGTCAAGTGTGTTTCTGAAAAATGTCTGTGAAATTGTAGAGGAAACGGAGAACGAAAGTCGAGCTCCGAAGATGATGTGTGTGGGAAAGAAAATGTTAAATATGTGGAGCTCAAAGGGCGACTTCAAGGATAATTGAAGCCCAGTACCAAAAACTCTTTCAGTGGTAATCAAATGTTGCTGTTGTTGTTGCAGTTTACATTTTTTGTGCTATTTTTGTTTGTGGCAAAGGGATGAAGGCGGCTGCCAAGGGGAAAATGAAATTGCCTGCCATGTGGCAAAGTGGCAAAGTGGCAATGACGAGCACAAAACTGAAATCTAACCGAGCCAACAACGAAAGCGAAAGCAAAGCGAAACACAACAATGTTGTTGATGTTGTTGCTGTTGTTGTGGCTGCTTCTTATTTATTTCATTCCATTTCAATTTCGCGCTCATTTCATGCATATGATTTTAATTTTCGCTAAACATGAAGCTGTGAGAGCTATCTGCCCCTTGCCACGCCCCTTTCACACAGCAACAACTGTGTGTGTGTGTGTGTGTTTTAACGCACATTTGCGCCGTTTGTAATTTAATTTGGCGGCACACATGCGATGGCAAAGTGAAAGGAAATTGGCGTAAGGCAAAAACTGGATTCCCATGGAGACGACTACGTTTTCTCTTTATACTCGTCACATTTCTTTTTTTTCCACTTTTTCTTTTTTCACATCCTGTGTGTGTGTGTGTGTGTGTGTGGTGTGGCAAGTGTGGCAAGAAGTGTGCCAGAGGCCAGAGGCCACATGAAGCATGGACATGGACTCTGTGACAGCTGTCAAATGCTGCCAGCAGATGGCGCTGCAACACTTGCCACCGCTGCTGCTAACCAAATCATAAATGACATTACAAAGCGAGAGACAGACAGAGAGACAGACAGAGAGAGAGAGAGATTGCTCTGGCCAGCAGCAGTGGCTGTGGCAGCCACTGGGGCAAGTGAAACTCGTGTTGCAGCAACAGTTGTGCCGCAATTTACGACTGCTTGTCTGCCAAGAGCATTTTATAAATTAAAACTGTTCAATATATGCACACGATGTACTCTACTTTATCCTGCTCGCCAGTTATGACATTGTATCGTATGCTGGTGCTATGGGATCCCAAGATGGATAATATCTTGTGACAAAATGCATATACATATGTACTATATGTGCAACAGCAACAGCAACAGCAACGGGAATAACACTAAAGAATAACACTTGAAGCGCGATTTATGTGCGGCTGAAGCTTAACTGCTGCCCAGGTTCAGCTATGAATACAATTTTTCCCTTCTAGGCAGTTCCGAGAAACGCCACATCATAATTTCATTGATACTCTCAAAACCTCATTGATTGATTAAATTTCATATACAAATTGAGAATGAAAGTTAAAACACGAATACTATTGTTTTATATTTTTCAATTAAATGCCACAATTTTGATGAAATCTTAAAGTGCAAATATAAAATGAGAAATAAAATCAGACCCTACTTTACTTACACAATTTATCGCTGTTAGGGAGTTCCTAAAAACGCCAGATAATAATTTCATAGATACTGTTGATCAAAATAAATTAAATATAAAATCGGAGCAAAAAGTGAAATCTAAAATTTTAAAAAATTAAAGTCAGTCACAATATTTTTTTTATTATTCAATTAAATGTCACAATACTGGTTTAATAAAATTTAGTATCTGAGCATAAAATAAATAAAATAAATAATTACATACCGAATTTGTCGCTTCCAAGGAGTTCCGAAAAATACAAGATTATTTTATTATATTTGCTCTTAAAATCATTGACTACTATTAAATCCATAAATTGATGACTAAATTAAATTAAATGTCAGAGTAAAACGTACAAAGAATAAATATAAAAAATAATTTAGTTTTGGTTTGAAGCAAACTAAAAATATATCCTTAATATTTATCATTTTGCTAGCTGTAAAGTATCTATACAAATTGTCGAAGAACTATTGGAATTAAATTAAATCAAAATTGGGAAAACGTTATAAAAAAGACGAAATGTCGGAGATATTGACTTGCAATTACAATACAAGAATTATAGACTGTAAAAAGTGGCAGCAAATCAAATTCGCTTCTGTTCAACTTTGAGTGTTTGAAAGACAAGACAAGTTGTGTATTTAAATGCGATACTCAAATCGCTTGGAATCAATTTGAGAAGTGACGAGTGTAGCTCGATTTGCCCAACAGTTTGGCGGAATGGTGGCGAAATTGAATTGAGTCATGCGAGTCGTGTGGGAGACGAGTATGGACGAGTATATGGTAAAAAGGAAATGCGAATAACTTGAAAAGATAATTCAGTTAAGCCAAGAAACAAGAATTTACGACTGTTGACAATGTGCACAAAAGTTGCGTCACTTTTTTAGTGCTCAGCGGGGCAAACGATGTGTGAAGCTCTTGACGCCGCAACAAAGGGGCGTGGCAAACGCAAAATACCCAAAGACCAAGACCAAGACGATGATAAAGATGGCAAAGGCAAAGGCGTGCAATTTATGCAGCTGGCCTGGAATTTACAACTATTTTTATGAAGCCAAAGCCAGCAAAATGTTTACGACACAAACAAACCAAATACGTGCAGATAGAAAAGAACAGATAGAACGAAACATCGAAACGAGAATATGTACAAACGGACGACAGAGTTTTCTGGTCGAACAAAACGAACAAAGTTGCCAACATTTGTCTGTCTGCTGTCAAGGAGCAATCAAAAAAAATTTGTTCAGTGTTTTAGCCACGCATGCAAATGGCCCAGAGACTCGAATTGAGAAAGAGAAGAGAGAGTGAGAGCAGAGAATAGTACTTTCTTCAAATGAATCCATTTGCATGAAGCCAGAATGGAGAATGTGCTTTGGCCCGTTTTGTTATGTTGACAGCGTCATAAAGGCAATAAGACGAACAGTTGGACAGACGATAGCTGAATAAGCTTAAAACCAGCTGGAGAGCCGAGTCGAAAAACGTAACGTAACTTGCTCATAAGTAATTTGCCTCATGAAAATGGCCAATTTGACTGGCCAACTGGCTTAGCTGGCAGTCTGTTGACTACCCGAGAGGGCAGAGAGGGCAACGGCTTGTCGGCGGTATTCAAAACATGTCCACGGGGCGTTGAAGAACGGGCACGAAGGGCATCTGTGAAAAGTTTTCTCAAAATTGAACGGAGCTGAGCTGAGCTGGTTGGGTTGGGTTGGGTTGGGTTGGGTTGGTTCTGGGCTCATTGTTTCTAAGTTTTTGCCAAGTTTTTAAATGTGAAGCAAACACACACACATAGAGAGAGAGAGAGAGAGCAGCGTTAAAGCCATATCAACTTTTCAGCAAGTTGGCAGCCTTGTAAGCGACTGACAAGCGATCGAAAGCAACGGGGAACCCGAAAGAAGCGAATTGTCTGCTCGCAAAGTTGCGCGTTAAGTTAGTCAACTAAGTTCTTAAAGATACTTTTCGTAATTTGGCCGAATACGCTGCGATGCCGTTGTTGTTATTGCTGTTGTTGTAAGCCGGTTGCCAGTTGCAAATTTATAATAACTTCGCCGTGCTGCCAACTTGTCTTAAATGCAGCTCGTGCATAGTTTCACTTCACTGTGTTTTCGCATTGGGCAATCAATCAATTTGTTTAGCCAAACAGTCAGTCACTCAGCCAGTGACTCTCCAATGGCCCAAGTATTTGCACAGTGGTGTCAAATCTTTGTGTATGTACTATAATATATTGTTTGGTTCTGCCTGATTTACTGACTAAATATCGACGTGCAGCTCAAATAGTTGGAGCTCGAAGACTGCAATTATACAAGTTCCCACTATAACAATCGAATTTCACGCATTTAAATTATATATAATTTGTATTGGAACTTTGCCGGTAACTCTTTTCGTGGCAAGAATTTTTTCATTAGACCTCATTTAAGCAACGAGATGCCTCAATTTTTACACATCATATAATATATAGATTGTGGATCAGTTTATTTACTTGTATTTTTATACCCGCTACCCATAGGGTAGAAGGGTATTATAACTTAGTGCCAACAGAAAATGTATGTAACAGGCAGAAGGAGGCATCTCCGACCCCACAAAGTACATATATTCTTGATCAGTGTCAACAGCCGAGACGATATAGCCATGTCCGTCTGTCCGTCTGTATGAACACCTAGATCTCAGAGACTATAAGAGCTAGAGCTACCAAATTTGGGGACAGTACTTCTATAGGTCCTACGCAGGTCAAGTTTATTTCAAAAGTTGGATGCCACGCCCCTTTCCGCCCCCAAAAGTCTGTAAAAGCCGTAATAATAGACCTAGAGCATTGAATTTTGGTATGCATAATAATAATTATATTCTCAATGATTCCTGTGATCGAATGAAAAACAAGGAAGTTATTAAAGAATCAATTTTATATGCAAAATTCACTTGCAGCTGCCCGCGCTTTGTTTGTTTAGTTGACAGTGTGACCAAAACGGTGTTGTGATTTTTACCCGCTATTTTCAAATATATACAAAAAACTAATTTTAGTATATTTGGTATATTTTTTGTTAATATATCATTTAAATTTTTTGTTTGCATTTAAATAAATGGGTTGCGGGTATCATACGGTCGAGCACTCTCGACTGTAGCTTTCTTACTTGTTTTTAATAGAAAAATCTACATGCATTTAAATAAAATCCAATTAATTAAATTCAACACCAGTTTTTTCTATTTAATATAAAAAGATAATTACAACTTTAATTGACTGTAATTTCATGCATTTTTTGTGCTATGTGTTCCACTGTGGTCATGGCTGAATGGCTTTGATATTGATGGAATATCCAGCATTTAATGCATAAGCTGCTTTAATTGTTATGCTTATGCAAATGAGAAATGCAATAAAAATTTACTCACCTGCTCAAGAGCAAGAAGCAGCAGCAGCTCAGCCGTTGTAGCTGCTGCTTCTTCTCCTGCTGCTGCTGTTGCTGTTGCTGTTGTTGGTCTAGTAGCAGCCCTATTAATAGCTGTGGATCAGGTGGAAGCAGAGAGGCAGGTATCGATTTTCAGCATACAATACACAAATGAGACCATCCAATGCACAAAAATAGTCCTGAGTGCCACAAAGGATGTGCACGTGTCAGTGTGTGTGTGTGTGTAAGTGTTAATTTTAAAATATTGACCAAAAAGGTTGCGTTCTGTTAGCACTTGAGTCCATTTGTCAATTAGTCGAAATGGGCAACAAATTTTACAGCATATGTATGCGTGTATATGGCTGTGTTACATTTTTAATGGCCATTAAAATAAATTACATATAAAGCGTTTTTAATTATTTAATCAAATAACTGAAATTGCCTCAACCAAAAATTCTCTCGCATTCAATTTAGATGTGAGCCACATCGTGTCCACATTTCCATCAAATATTTAGCTATTGTGGATTTATAATGAGACTCCAAGGAGAAATCCAACAAATATGCACTGTACACTGAGCAGTCTTTAACTTCAGTTTGCACAGAGAGAAAAATACGTTTAACAATTAATAAGAAACTAAAACTGGACCCAAAAAATAATTAATATAGCTTTTAGAAATATTATTCTAGGAATAAAATAAATACAGAATAAAATCTTGAACCAGATTTGAATTAATAGAACTTAAATTAGGAATGCAAGAATTTTGTTTATGAATAAAATATTGAATGAGAATTACACTTAGGACATAAATTCAAAGAACTGAAATTCTAAGAATTCAATATTTTTTTTAAGGTTAAAATGAACAAAGAATATAATTTTGAATCAAAATTGAACCCAGAATGTAAATTAAATGATCTGATATGAAGAATTTAATTCAATTCTAAGAATCAAATATACAAAGAATAACATCTTAAATCAGATCAAATTAAATTATCTGAAATTAAGAATTCAAGATTTTTTTTTCAAATAATAAAATAAATAAAGAATACAATCTTTAATCAAATTAAGCTTGAACATAAATGTACTCTAAGTACAAAGTATCAAAATTTAACCTAAAAAAATAAATTAAGAATTCAATTTCAGTTTAGACTTTAGAACGTAATTTTTGCTTTTGTGCATTGAGATTAAAAAATGGGCTTTTGCACTCGTTTATCGCCATTGGAAATTCGCATTTGAAATTTGTATTTGCGAATTTGTTTGCGCTTTTTTCGCTTTGTTATTGTGGGTCATCAGCGGTCTTGGGCTGCATCCCTTGGTGGGGCATTAATTTTATGCATTAAATGCGTTGACAGCTTGTTTTGGCACGCCCACACACACCCACACGCCCACACACACACACACACACACACACGCGAGCACACCAGTAAAAGTTCATAGTCTGGCGAATTTTGGGTCAAAATTTAATGCACGCAATGCCACAGACACGACCGCAAAATGGTGTGACGGCAACGGCAACGGCAACGGCAACAGCAAGGACATCCGCAACATCAACAACAACAAAGAGGAGCAGCGAAAATGGCACACGGAAAGTGGCTTCGCTTCCTGCGTCCCTCACAGCGCACATCATTCATGGTCCTTTTTTAGTCCTTAGCACACAAATACACATGCGCACACACACACACACACGGCCGAAGCCAAAGACAAACAAGGTGAAGCTGCTGCCAGGAGAATGCTCGAGAGAGAAGGAAACAGAGAGACAGAGAGAGAGAGAGAGAGAGAGAGCTCGGTTGTAACTAATTTGGATATACGCTATCAATTAAAAATACTATTTCGGGAGTATTTCATTTAAATAATTAAGCAACGGGATTTACAAATGTACAAAGGACTCTGAAAATAGATAGACCGCAAAGACAGTCAGAGGATAACTCAAGGTGACAATCGCATTAAACAGCCAACATTTCATAATCAAATGATTGCAAAAACCAGTTTGAGTTTGCGCTAATTAATTAAAGAGTTACTCGTATCGCGTATCTCGTTAATAATTTGCTTTTCAAACTCTGCTTGAGTTAGACAAACTTTTGACAGCACTCAGCTATCTTTTTTGTGTTATTTTGTTTTTGAGCATTAACTGAACTTTAAATTGTATGTTTAATAAATAATGAAAGCATTTGGAGAAAAGTTGGTCTGCCAGCCAGAATGGGAAATTAGATATGCGAGCAAAGGATAATAATAAAAGCTGGCGATAGTTAAGTAATCGAAAGTGGCGGCGTGTATTACTAAAAATATAATTATGCAAATGTGACATCATTATTAAAAGTGAACATTGCGTGGGCAAGGACGAAAGTAAGTGCGAGTTACTTTCCTTGCCCTGATAATGGACACTTTAAGCTGACCGGACGAGCGCTGATGAACAGCTGTAAATGTCGCAATCGCTGTCAAATTGCCGCGACGCCAGGCGACGTGATTGATGATGATGATGATGATGATAGAGGCAGAGATAGAGAGAAATTTACATACATATATGCTGAAGTAATAGAAGAGAGCGAGTTGCTTAAGTGACGTTAATTATCACAGCTGTCGGGAGACAAACTCCGCTGTTAGAACAATATTAACGAGTAAGTCAATGCACGTCATGAAATAATCTAGACCAATAAATTGGCATTAAATGAAAATCAGTTTGAGTTTGATTGATGCATTGACGCGACTACCTCAACTTGCCTCATTCCAGTTCGATCGGAGGCGCCCCAAAATGTATGCTATAATATGGCATTAGGTGTATTTTCATGACTGGTTTTCTGCTGCTCAGTCTATTTGTATACTATATAAGCAAGGTAATAACAAAATGTATGACAGTGGTCAAAAATATTATAAATGGCACATTACACTTAATAATAGATATTATTTAGGGAGATGAAGTAGGCAAAAAACAACAAGATATTAAATTAAAATTATTTTGAACCACAACTTTTTTTTAAATTGACGATTCTTGCGATGAGATTGTAATAAGTATTCTTTCAATTTGTTTTTTTTTTTAATTTAACAAGAGAGTAATTAAACAACAAGATAAAGGTTTAAATTACATTTTTTTTTAAAGTCGCGGATTCTTGTGCTGAGATATTGTAATAACGTGAGATATTGTAATAGTATAATAACTACGCAGTCTTAATTCTTTTAGATTGCAGCCCTCTATATTATTAGTTATTATTGCAATTATACAATTTTTTGTTTTGTTGTATTTTGTATTTTGTATATTTAAATAAGCTGATTTTCAGTTATCATAAATTATATTATTTTTATTATAGATTTTTCAAATTTAATTCTAGTTTTTAAATCAACTTTCTCTTTATTTATTTTCTTTTTGAAAGAATGTTTTTTTTAAGCTGTCGTTTAATTACTTTTTACTACTTGAGCTAAACATTTAAGAATCATTTACGAAATATGTGGTCCAAGTTGTAATGCTAAAAGCAATATACAACGCAAATTCTGCTAAAAGATTAGTCGACTTGCTGTAGAAGTTCTACAGAATGAAATTGAATCCATTGGCAGTTGTGAGTTATGAGCTTTGAGCTGTGAGCTGTGAGCGTTTCTCGCAATTGGTCGGCACTTGAGATATGTAACCGCATACAGTGCCAGAGGCACATAACGGTATGCGAGTATATATAGTACAATTACTGGACAATTCAAACAGCCGACAGATATGTCGAAAGTTGCTTTATTGGTTTAGCACATACAGGAAATGGCAACTGACAAACGGACAGCGGACAGCAAAGCCGAAAGAAGACGTGAAAATCAATGATGGTCCCTCTCTCTCTCTCTCTCTCTCACTGTCTGTCTCTGTCTCTTTCTGTGTTTGTAGTAGATCCTGCTACTTCTGCTGTCTTTGCTCTGTCTATCCATCTGTCTGTCTGTCTGTCTGGCAGGCCAAAAATACGTATATACTCAGGGACTTAACTTCACTATGCGGGCTGTAACCTGGTTTCGATAGTTGCCAGACACGCAGCGTCTGTGATATATACATATACATTCTCACATATTTATGTACAGGCGTTCACACCCACCTAAATGACAGCGACCCAAAGGAAAAAGTAACTGATTAAATTTATGCGCTCTTTGCATATCAAATTCATAGGAAAATTCGTTGTGCTAAAAATAATGAAACTACAAACAAACAAAAATGAATGGGCAAAAGCAGCCAGCCAAAAATATCGCACACACATGCGCCTAAATACATAATAGTAATTGGACACGTTATTAACATATAATATAGGAAATATTGTTAGAGCTGCCCGACTGTCAGCTACTCATGCCTAAAGTTGCTTAAATATTTATTTTATTTGCATTTTTCGTGATGGCGAAAATTTCCGTAAATTTATGTAGATGTTAATCGAATGAAATATTTCGACGTTGCTCCAATTAATGCTATTTTAGTAGCATATTTTAAATTTATTTGGGTATTTTTAATAAATAATTAATGATTTTTTAGTTGCATATATTTTTGTAGTTATTATTAAAACAATTATTATGGTTTTAATTGTATTTTTTTTCATTAATTTCGTATATTCATCAATTAATTATTGCTGTTTTGGGTGCATATTTCTTGTGATTTATTTAAGCTACATTCAGTAATATTTTCTTGCAATTGTATTTTGATTTATATTTTAGTAATATTCAATAGCCAATATATAATATATTAACAATATAGTTATTTGTTGATACTCTTACTGCAATCTTTATTTTGTTCTTTCTACTTTTGCAATCATTTTGTTTGTCATACTTTGCTTCAGTACTTTGCGTCATTACTTTGCCTCGATAGTTCGAAGAGTGTGCAATGATTTTCTGTTTGCCAACGGCTTGACCTCTGCCCTCTGCCCTCTGCCCTCTGCCCTCTGCCCTCTGCCTATGCACACAATGTCTCTCGCTCACTTGTTGCTTCTTCGGCCGTCTCATTCACTCTCAATGTCCAGTGGTCGCTTTTGTTTGTGCTGGCCCCTATAACAAAAGCATGTAATAGAGCATTGGACGAGTGTGCCCGACACGCAATTACCCTGCACTCGAAACGGAACGAAGTGATTGAATTATGGAAACTGTTTATACCCGGTTGCAATGTCAGTTGTTTGCAGAGTATGCGTATAGAAATCAGTGAAAGAACTCGCCGTGGTGTCAACGTTGTTGTTTTGCCTGACGCTTTTAAATTCGCGGACTCTTAGGTTCAAGTATTTGCAAATAAGTAAGAAAATTTTCCAAAGAATTTGGCGGCATAACAATAAGTACAACAGCAGCAACAACAGCAACAACAGCAACAACAGCAACAAATGGCAGTAATAACAACAACGGCAACAAAACCAGACACAAGACAAGGCACAAGACAAGACACGACAAGACAAACAAGGAGCAAGCAGCGTAATTGTATGGCTCTTGTGTCACAATACGTTTCTTTGTGTGTGTGTGCGTAAGTGTGTGTGTGTGATATGCGTAATTACATACGTATGTACATATGTGTTGTGTGTGTGTGTGTGTGAATGTACTCATGTGGCGTATACGTATTGTAAGAAGGCATTACAATACGCTACGCACCGTCACGTCGAGCATATCAACATCAGGGTCGTTTGTGTGGCAATATGTGTAGGTGCAAAATACAGGGTGCTCCGTATTTCTTTTTTTTTTTAAACCAGCAATGAAACAACCAAATCATGTTATACTGATTTAGTCATAAATGCAAAGTATTGATTATATATTCCAAATATTTGAAAACTTTCATCGCTCCAGTCTTCTTTTATTTTTAATTTTATAATATAAAATACAAGCGCTATTTAAGTTATTACCAAGATATAATAGTTAGTTAACACAGCCGTTATGAAGCAATTATTCGTATTGCAATCAATTTTATTTAACCTTTGTTTATACATAACTTGTTGAAGTTGCCACAAAGGTAACAGCTAACCTCTGAATAACAATTATATTTAAAAAAAATAAATGGTATTTAAATAATAAATATCCAACCACATGCAATTATTAGTAACGTTATTTTTACTGTTTTCTTTTAAGTGCTTGCTTAACGCCTGGCTTATATCTCAATCATTTAACCTTTAATATGTAGTTGGGTTGGACTAAAGCTAATTTAAAACAAGCCAATAAATTCGAATATTTAAAGCCAAAAAAAGTATATATTTAAGTTATGTATTTAATTTTTAGAAATTAACTTCTTATTAGTATACCGCATTTTGGAAAATAAGAATATGTTATAAAAATCGTATTTTATAGCATTTTTAATTTTTCTTGTTGTTGCTCTTGTATTCATAGGGACATCAATTAAGTGCATCAACATCTTATTTGCATCAATTATAAATACCTATGATAATTTTGCAAAACGGAGTCGACATTATCTATTTCTATCTATTTCTAAATGAGTTAGAAAATGCAAAAACTATGACTAACTTTTGTGATAAACATGATTGAATAACAATGATTGTATTAAGTTTCCTTCAGTTTCGAGAAATACTTATGCAGAGCCGATAAATTCCGCTGTGAATGACCCTGTATTGTGTGTGTGTGTGTGTGTGTGTGTGTGTGTGTGTGAGTGGATATCGCATTCATATGCTGTGTTCTTTCGCTCTGTATTTTGTGGGCGTGTTGAAGACGAATGTCATTTCCACGCGACTTCCGCTGGCAACAACTTGGCTCCTTGTCGGCTTCATTCTTTCAGTATTCTGTATTCAGTATACAGTGTGTGTGTGTGTGTGTGTGTGTGTGTGTCCTGCATTGCGTTCATTTCAGGCTGGTTTGCCCGTTTCGCTCGCTTGTCATTACTTGGCAATGGCAGCAACAGCGACGCCGACAGCAACAGTTGCTGGCATTGTTGCTGATGTTGTTCGCGTTGTTCGTTTGTTCGTCGTGTTATTGTTTTCCATTTTTACAACCATTTTTATGTGCTGGAATTGCTGATGGGCTTTGGGCCTTGATGCCAAATGCGACTAACCCAGCAAACCAGACACATCAAGACATACATACATATATGTAGTATATATGTCGTTTGGTACATTATATATTCAACTTGTTGCTCTTTCATTTCAAGTCTTTTGCATTTGGCTCGTTTGGGGGGCAACTTTAACCTTTCCACGCTTGTGTGCAACAAAGTGAAGCGCGCGGCCAAGTAATCAAGGCAAGCGTTTATGTGCATTTTAAATGTTAACGTTTACAATTTGCGACTGTAGCTGTAATTGTAACTGTTACTGTTACTGTTACTGCCACTGATATTCGAATGTCCTTGAAGCGGCGCGTGTCCAAATTGAATTTGCAGCAGAAAGGCAACCTAACATTTTGAATTGCGAATTCGTAAATTGTAAATTGTAAATTGCGAATTGCGAATTCTCTTTGATTTTGTTTATATATTCTCGAATATATTTCTTATTTAACTGATTCGACAGCAAGCCAAAAACTTTATACATTTATTCAACTTTCGCTTAAGTTTTGTCGAAAACTCCACGGGGAGCAGTCGACGATTCCTTCGAGTACTTGATTTCTGCCACCAAAACTTTGTTTATTACGCAGTTTACTTTCAAACAGAAAATATTAAGAACATTTCTCATTAGTGCCCTTGCTGGGGATTGCTCAGCCGTTAGAGTGAATTGTCTAAGAAACATTTTCGCTATTAAAGGAGTCGATTTCGCTATAAATTAATGAGGGTCTATTATTATTCTTGTGGTGAGTGGAATATTGTATTTCATGCTGTCAGTTTGGAATTTAACCAATTTAAATGCAGCATCCTCATTGATTTAATTCAATTTGGACAAGTTCAGTCAATTAAATCTGTGCAACAGACACAAATGGCTGACAACTTTTAATAAATAACACAAATTGCAACATGGCCAATTGCCGCAAAGAATGCAGTCTGCAAATCAATTCTACAGTGAGCAGTTGCCCGATAAAATGTGAATAGTTGGGACTAATTGGTTAAACTGATTAAGTGACTGACTAAGCGGACTAACGAAATAACTGCATATCACAAATTGAAAACAAATTGAATTAGAAACTGTGCCAGAAATTGTGCTGAATTTTGTTTAAAGCGCAGATGTTATTCAAGTCGAGTTCGAGGCGAGTTTGAGTGTTTTTGCAAGAGTTGATGCCATCAATTAGAATCAATCAATTAGTGTGCATAATTAAATTGCTCATTAGGCGAGTGGGACAAGAACAAGAGTCGTCACTTCAACTTCTCTTCCGCCCCTTTCACGCCCACACAATCATGTTTACATGCCGCTGATCCAGTAGCAATTTCTGTTGCCAGATTTATGCCCCATGCCGCATCCCATATGTGTTTACACTCGCTGTATCGCATCTGTTGTCGTCCTCGTCCTCGTCCTCGTCCTCGATTCTGATTGATTCATGCTGTGCGCTGCCATTCATTGTTTTCTTTCCTCTACTCCGGCGACTTTTTGCTTTGTTTTATTTGGGTTTTCTTTGACCTGACAATTGAATTGCCTTCAATTTTGGGCAAAAGGCAAGCACAATACTCGTGTAAATAAAAGCAATTAAGATGCTGCCGCTGCGAGTATGCTCGACTGCCAGACACTTCATTTCAAATTCATTTCTCGCCCAAAATCCATTTCACTGGCACAGGGTATGACAACAAATTACCAGACTGCGCCACTTTATGCGGCCTTAAGTTGTGCATTTCATGCCACCTTAACAATTTTATTTACCTGCCTTCTACATCCCTTCTACTCCCAGCCCCCCGGCTCGGTGAGTGACTCCGACTAAATACCTTAATGCTCCCTGGGGCGCCGCTCAATGGAGAAGCATTTAAAGTGCCATTGTGAGTCGCATAAGAGCAAAGTGCAGCTCGGGCACCGAGGCTGAGGCCATTATACGAGCCTCATGTAAGTGCTGCCTTGGCTTTTAATGTTCGTTATCATCGGCAGCATCATCATCATCATCATCATCATCCGCATCATCGTCATAATAAGCTTGTCCAGCGTGAAAAGTGTCAAATTCAATTATGCTCGACTCTCAACTTTTCACAATCTGTGGCAAAATGTGCAGAAGACCAAAACTATTTCCAACTTGTTTCTTTGTTACTTTTTTTCGGAAGCTGTTAAAAAAAAATGCAAATCACGAAATGCATGTGGAAATATGTCTTGTCGGCATTTTGAAACAGCAGAAGTTTTGTGATGTATTCGTAAAATTCAGAGAAATTCAATCAACTCCCCAAAAAACAACTCTACTCATAATCTGAGAGTATCGCTTTGCATTTTAATTGAATGGAACGCGAACGAGCGTTGATACAATTAATGAGAGTTTTGCCGCCATTCGCTGATGTGTGTGCCGGCACATTAATCAATGTAAATGTAAGACGACAACAACAACAACAATAACAACAATATCAATACAGCGAGAGAAATCAAGTTGAGTCACAGCACAACTCGTTTTTGTGGGTGGTTGCGATATCACATCACGCATACGCAGCGTTGTACCGCGCTGAGCCTGCCTGCTGCGAATTGCAGTCGAGAAGCTCTCACATTATTTGCCATCAAATTCTATTGATTTATTAATGCCGCTCATCATTCGACAGTTTGGCATAAAGTTGCCTTCTGGTCGCCTCGATTCGCATCGCATTCAGCTGCTGTGCACATTAATTTCACAAAATGTCTCAATAAAAATCAATATCAAATATATTTGGTGCTTTATAGCTTTATTAAAGGCATCGCCGTTTTGTACTGAGGATATGCATCAAATATACACGATTGCGAAAATGTCTTTGGGACAAGCTGTCAGAATTGTAATATAAGAACATTTATATTTGTTTCAAGTAGATGTCAATTTAAATATTCAGTGGTAACCTGGGAAACATTCAAGTTGCCATAGAGAATATGATGAAAAGCAAGCATATTTGTTTGTGTATTTTATTTTTAACTGCAGATCTGTTTCATTTGCAATTCATACAGCTACGATAAAGAATTAATTAATTTAGATTTCTTTTAACATCAACATCGAGTAAAATTGAGTCTAAGAAAATGTTGCAAATGTTTTCAAACGAATTGAAATATTAACTGCACATAATAAAATTGATTCTTGAATGAGATACATCGATCTTAGTTAACGGGCTGACTGAGACTTTAACATTTACTTTTTGGAAACCATTTAATTGAGATCGATGGCAGTGAGTCATGGAATATTTATAAATCTGATAATATTTTGCTTGCCCTTTAATTGTTGGGCTCGAGCTCAAATTGATAGGACATAAGCCTTAACCACACACGCTCACACACTTTGGCATATTTTTGGGTGAAGTGTCATCCAACAATGTGAGTTTTTGTTGATTTTCGCAATGTGTTGAAAAGTTCTTGAAATAGTTGTGCATACTTTGAGGTCGTCAGACAGCTCATTTGGCTTGCACGCCCCAAAAGTATGCTTCATAATTTTAATAATTCATTAGGTAAAACAATTTTTGGCTTTGCTACCCAAATTGACTTTGAGTGGCAACTGAAGTTGACTAGCTTTCGCAGCCATTGTTCTTGACTTCTCTCGCTCTCTCGCTCTCTGGTCTGTTGTCTGTGTGGCAAGTTGTTGAACCCATTCACTTCAGTTGTTGCCGTTGCCATTGCAATTGTTTGTTGGGTTTTTGGTTTTTGGGGCTTTGGGGTTTTGTCGTCGAATGGGCGAGGAGTGTTTTTCGACTTTTACACGTCGCCTGCCGTATCTATGGGAACTCTGACGTTTTGCTTTTGTTTTTGGCTTTTACAACTGCCAAACATACTCCGGCTTTAAGTTGAATTGATTTCAAAACTTACAAATAACATGCAACACATTTAATTCGTTGCTAAAGCATGCTATTATCGATTTATTCCTCTGCATTGCTCAAATTGATCCTGCTATTGTTGCAGTCCTCTTGTAATTGCATCTGTGTAATCTGCCGCATTGTATCGCGCTGACTTCTCCACATTAGAGCAGCCAGGTGAATCCCCTGCAGCATTCACTTAACTGCCAAGCCCACATATCTTGACTCTCCTCCACTGTCCCGGGCATAGCAGCCGAGCAATGCCGGACGACCCTCATGTGGGTCAGTTTGTGCAGCTGCCGTTTGGCTTGAGTCAACATCTCCGCTCTCAGTCGCTCACTTGCCCAAGCTTTCTTGTTTACCTAGGAGAACCCAGTGAACAAAACTGATGGTTTTGCATCTGATAACGATTCGAAAACTAATTATCTGGCAGAAGAAACTAAGCAAAAGAATATTAATATTTAATGTTATTATTTAAGCAGGTTTATTGCTACCAATTGGCAGCTAAACATATTTTACATTCACAGGAAATAGAAAATCATTTTTCCAATTATTTGCAATAGTTTTTCAAAATTGTAATTTACTTTTTCTTTTGGAGATTTGAGAATTACTTATTTCTGACAACACTTTTATTTTGTCTTTTTTTAGAGTTTAGGGAAACTGTAATTTTTTAAATTTAATTTCAATTATTGTGAACAATTTAAAATACATTATAACAAATACCATTTGGCTAAATCAATCAAAAAAACTTTGTAAATATTTGTACATATTTAATATCAATACTTTAATCTTGATTTTTTGATTCTATTATTTAAATTGTACATAATAACGCTCAAAATAAGTGATCGCATCATAAAGCTATGGAATACAATCTTCTTATGGAACTTCCGCTAAATACGAGCGAGGGGATTTTCAATAGTTATTTGCGATACCTAAATCGAGATAAATATTTTTACGATATTTTTAAAATATTTTAATGCAGTCGAAACTAATATATTTTGTACGATTCTTACTTTATTAAAAAGTGTTTCGACTAATGTAGCAAAAAGTGTGCTTTCAGTATTGCCAACTCTCTTTTGTCTGTCTTTTGCGGTTCGCTGGGTGAACGCACCTGTTTGTGAGTGGAGTGTGTGTGTGCGTGTGCGTGTGTGTGTGGGTGTGTGTGTGTGTAACCCACATTCCGCTAGCCAGCGCATTCTTTTGTAGCATACTTTTGAGCGTCGCTCGAATTGTTCTGCACTCAAAGTGACTATTATTGCAATATACGAGCGGAGCTGTGATTGAGTGCTTCACCGGCCAAGCGGACGCATTCCCAAACAAATTAGCAAAGCAATGGGTTTTGTTTTTTTTTATTGCGACTTAAATGGGCGCAAATAGTTTGTTAGTTTAGCCAACGAACCTGCAAAATAGATTGTTGCAATCAAAAATGAAATGCATTGCCAAATAAAGAATCTGTATTGACATTAAAATGTATTCGCCATTCTTATAACAATTTAAATTGATTTAGAAGAAGTGAAGAAAAATATTTAAGTTTATTTTAAATATTTGTTGTATTTATTTGAAACACAACGTTAGTTTTATTAGGATTTAAATTGAGATAAAATGTAAATAAGTAGAGGCTCATTTTAAATAATTAAATAATACCAAAATTTGTGTATTTGCTTCAGGATGTTTTTTTGTAAATTTATTTTTTGTTATAATTTTAGCTAGCAACTTGATATAACTTATGTTAAATATGTGTACATAACATAGATATAAACGAATTCAAATATTTTGTAATTTAAATGATCAACTTTTTCAGTGATCCTCGTAGTAAAATTTGTGTTTTCTCTTTTCTCATTGCAGACAGCGAAGTGCATGGAAATCGAACTGATGCCGCTGCCTATCGAGCTGCGAATTGAGCTGTAGCTTAAGTGGGCGTGTGCGTAGGCGTGTGCGTGGGCGTGGCTGCATTCATGATGCGACTGGCGAAGTTGACGCAAAGTTTTACGCTCAAAAATGCGGCGCAAAAGTGCACGGATCAATCGCACGCCAAGGTGGCCAGAGGGAAAGGGGAGGGAAACTGACTCAACTGCAGACAGACTTATTCATTGAATTATTTTTTATTATATATATGCATATATATTACTTATGGCATTTATGTTCTATTTTGTTGTGTGCAGCGTCACGGCAGCAGCAGCAGCAACGGTGCGGGGCAGAGTATTGGGAGCGGCGGGAACGGCGTTAACGGTCTGGCGGCCACAGCGGCGACTGCGACAGCGACAACGAGGAACGGCAGCAGCAGCAGCACGAACAGCAGCAACAACAGCAGCAGCGGCAGCAAACGGAAATCAAAGCCACGAACAAAGTGCTTCGGTGGCACAGTGTTTCGCTGTTGCCTACCTTGTCGCGGGGGCGGCTCCGCAGCCCCCGCCACAAGTCCGCCCCAAACACCCGCGCAGACTCCGGACGAACTGAAGCCCAAAGCAGCGCCACAAAACGATTTGCAGCCACAAAGCGAGCAGCAACAGCAGCAGCAACAAGAAAAGCAATCACAAGAGCAACAACAGCAACAGCAACAGCTGGTGGACACTGAGGTGGAGACAGAGCCGTGTGGCACTGTGGGCGAGAAGAAGCATTCGTTGGCGGATACGATTGGCACATCGGTGACGACGCCCATCTCCCTGAAGACGCTCATCAACGACGTCGACGAGGACTTGGAGCAGCAGCTGAGCGCCGCCGATATTGCCGCAGCGAGCTTGGCCAGCGGTTTGGTTGCGCGACGCGCCGAACCGGAGACACTCAGTGACGCCAGCGTATCGCCCACTGTCGTCGTCCTGCAGTTGTCGAGCACAGTGACAGCGAGCACAGCGCCGAGCCTGACGCTGCCACACGCAGCGAGCACTCTGACGACAAGCGTTACGACAACGCCAGCAACACTGTTGTCCACAAGCAACAGCGTCTCCCCCACGTCGCCGTCGCCCAGTGGCGTCTATAGCGCCAATCAGCAGGTAACAGGAGGCAGCAGCAGCAGCACAGCAACAAGTAACATTAGCAGCAACAGCAACAGCAACAGCGGCGGCGGCGGCGGCAGTGGAACAGCAGCAGCAGCAGCGGCACAGCAACGTTGTAGTTGTCAGCCACAGACATCACCATTGCCGCACATCAAAGAGGAGGAGGAATCGGAGCAGCAACAATTGCAGCAGGCAAACAATCGCCAGGCGGCAAACGACAGTCCCGTCAAGGGGCTCGACGAACCGTTGCCACCCATCACAATCGCTGGCGCTGGCTATTGTGGCAGCTGTGAGAGTGTTCATCACTCGTCGGGCACCTCATCCACCTCAGCAGCTGCAGCAGCAGCAGCAGCAGCAGCGGGCGGCGGCAATTCGCAGCCAGAATACGTTGGCGCATCGACGCCATCGCCACGCATCAAATTAAAGTTCCGTAAGCCGCATAAATCGTGCTGGTCTCGCATTGTCCTCGCACCGATTGGCAGCACACCGATTGGCGGCGGCGGCTCGTCATCGACCACGGTTATTGGCAGCAACTCAAACGAAACTCTCGCCTCCAGCGGCAGCACCGGCAACACAAACACCACCAACACCACCAACAACAGCAGCGTCAGTGTCGCCGCCCATCACCGCCTGGCATCATCGTCGGCCTCGGCACTCGCCTCGCATCCCAGCAACTCGCAGCTGCTGCCCACCAGCAAAATGCAGGCCGAACAGGGCTCCATCGGGGACCTGCAGAAGTACCACAGTCGCTATCTCAAGAACCGGCGTCACACCTTGGCCAATGTTCGGTGAGTAACACTTTTCCATTTCGCTCTATTCATAACAAAAAACAATATAAAATAATATAAATTTGGGCAGATTATTCAATTTAAGTCTTCATAAATAAGGCATTATTTTTTCCTATTTAAAAGGTATAATTTTGAATCCAATATTTTATTTTCATTTGTGCAGTGTTTTGAGAAAAGATAATTTAATTAATTATCAATAAAAACTTCAATTTACAAGTTGCGCAGTATATTGAAAATAGCTAGTATACAAATAATAAAATATTATAATAACAATACAAAAATAATAAGGGCATAATAATTTGTGTGGATAATTTAGGAAATGAATCTTTACTTTGAATCTACATAAAAAATTAAAAATTTGCGACGTACATTTTAAATGATATTTAAAGTAATTCTCAATAATCAAAAAAACACTTCAAGGCATAATTTGTTTAGTGTAATAACAAAAGGTATTATTATAGTATCAGTAATCAAGAGAAAACTTTAGCGCATCTTTAGTTTTTTTACTTTTTGAAGGTATTAAAAAAAAGTATCATAGTCATTCGAGTGTCGATCATTAAATTTGAGTTGTTATGTTTATTTTGAAAAGCTATTTTAATTCATTTTCAATATCCAAAAAAGACTTAAAGGTTGAATTTTCGTAGTGTATTCAAAATGGTACAAATTATGTGTATTTCAATAAGTAAACAAGAATTTGAGGGCATATTACTATATGTACATATGTAGTATATAGTAAAGTATAATCTATATACTATGTTAGTATAAAGATATCCGTAGTTCTTCTTCGCATTGAAATTTAAAAAATGTTTTAATAATTAAAATCAAATATTTTTGAAGCGTACAAATTTTATTGTTTGCTTTTCAATTAATTGTTAATAGTGAAGCGAAAGTATAATTGTAGTCTTTAATCGCTGCTTGAACTTCGTATAAATTAGATTATTGCTTTAAAATACTCTGAAATAAGAGAAGCAAATGTGGCATTGAATTGCCGAGAATCTATTGAACTTCAATTTAAATGGCGTACATTGCTCTTGATGCTTGTTTGTTCGGCAAACACGAAAATAAACGAGCTGTTAATTTGACAAGCCAACACACAATAATTTGATATGTTAATATATCAAAATAATAGCTCAATGGAGAGAAATTTAAATTGCAAACAGTTTGACAATCAATTAAATATTTCAATCGCTCGAAATATTCGAAAATAATAATCAAATACCCGATATGGATTTTGCCGCATGCCATGGAAAAATATGAATTATTTGTTTTAAATTCGCTGCAAATGAATGAGTAAATAAAAAACAAAAGTGAAGGGTCTAAAAAGACGCCTACAGTTATGCAATACTTTTCATTTTGCTGTGTTTATTGACTTTTGCCAAAATGCCAAATGAAAAAAAATAAAGTGAAAAATAATAAATACACGGAGATGGAAAGAAAGAAAACGAGAACGAAAAGCAATAACCAGAAAATAAATACCAGTCAAATAAACGCCCGCGTATTATTATTATTTTTTTGATATTTGCCAATATTTGTACAAATGCCTTGGCTGCTTAAAGCCAAACTCGTTAAGTGACGCCCCAGCCATCAGCCTAAAGTGCGTCAGTTGTGTGAATTTGTCCGCCGACCCGGCAGCATGCCACCATGGCGTATGCGCAATTTACGAGTATGTATCGCCGCTCGCTGACAACAAGTGCCAAGGAAACTTGCCTCTAAAGTTGGACAGAGAGAGAGAGACTCTGCAGAAACCAAGCAGCCAATTAGCGACTTACAATGAAATCAATTTGCAGTTAGTCGACTTAATCAAATCAGAAAAGTTAAGTGACAAAACTTTGCCAGGTCACAAACCAAAGAACGAAGCTCCCAGCGAACGGACGGTGTTCGAACTAACACAAAACAACTCCCACATAGATAGATATACATACACATATATATCTATTCGCAATCAGAGTAACGCGCAACCAACTGCATTTCATGCCCAACGACCGTGGGGAGCACAAAAGCGACATAATTTATGGCTAAAACCTTATGCATAATTGAATATTTCCAACTAGTATGCTGCCAATAAAATCGCTAAATGAACTGAATAGAGACCCGATGTCGATGTCGATGTCGATGTCGCTGACAATGGCAAATCGAATAAAATAATTATAGTCCTGTGTGTGTGCATCAAGTTTGCACAGAACTTTTGCTGATTCTCCAATTGTATGTTGACGTAGGATAAAACAAAGTTTGTTTTCCTCCCTCCACATGTTGTTGCATTTTTTATGCGCTTCGTTCTTTTCACTTCGATAACTATTTTTTTGTTTTGTTTTGCCGCACTTGTAGCTAATGTTTTTGTGGCGACTGTATCGACAAGCCATTGCCTTGTGAAACAGTTGCAGCTGCAAATTATGTGGCAACATTGTAACAGCTGCTTGGCACGCTTTTGTCTGCCCCAGCATTGTGTATAGAGTTAGATGGTTCGTTGCGTCAACATATGTACGCCATATGTTGTGTGAACGGGCATATATCGTTTATTATTTAAACGGCAGAAATTATGAAATTGTGCTCGCCCTCTTTAATTGCATTTTATTGCCAATTAGTTTCGAGTGGTAATATTTCAGTTGCACTCTGCATTTAAATTCTAGAGTTTGAAGATTAAAGATTTGCACAATATATGTTGAATTGAATTTTCCTCTACTCTCTAATTCTGTAATTAACTTGAAAATAATAGATTTTCACAATATATGTTGAAGTGAAGTGCAAAATGTCTGTTGTATTCCGTATTTAAAATTCTGTGGGCAAACAAATCTTCAACTTGCATTATGTTCATTTGCACTTCAAACGAAATGGAAAGGAAATTAAAAAAATATTTACAAATATTTTGTTGGGATTATTGCAATCCATTTAGTTCTCTGCTAAGTCAGTTGAACCCTAGTATTTTTATACCCGCTACCCATAGGGTAGAAGGGTATTATAACTTAGTGCCAACAGAAAATGTATGTAACAGGCAGAAGGAGGCATCTCCGACCCCACAAAGTATATATATTCTTGATCAGTGTCAACAGCCGAGACGATATAGCCATGTCCGTCTGTCCGTCTGTCCGTCTGTCCGTCTGTATGAACACCTGGATCTCAGAGACTATAAGAGCTAGAGCTACCAAATTTGGGGACAGTACTCCTATAGGTCCTACGCAGGTCAAGTTTATTTCAAAAGTTGGATGCCACGCCCCTTTCCGCCCCCAAAAGTCTGTAAAAGCCGTAATAATAGACCTAGAGCATTGAATTTTGATATGCATAATAATATTTATATTCTCAATGATTCCTGTGAATTTGGTTGAGATCGAATGAAAAACAAGGAAGTTATTAAAGAATCAATTTTGTATGCAAAATTCACTTGCAGCTGCCCGCGCTTTGTTTGTTTAGTTGACAGTGTGACCAAAACGGTGTTGTGATTTTTACCCGCTATTTTCAAATATATACAAAAAACTAATTTTAGTATATTTGGTATATTTTTTGTTAATATATCATTTAAATTTTTTGTTTTCTCTCGAAATGGGTTGCGGGTATCATACGGTCGAGCACTCTCGACTGTAGCTTTCTTACTTGTTAATTAGTCTTCAACTTCACAGCTGAGCGTTTACGACGTTAATCAAAGCATTTATTTTACAACAAAATTTCTGGCAACTGCATTTTATAACAGAAAACGACTGCTACAAAACATGTACAAATATATCCCCTAGGATCATCGCTATCCATTTAGAGCTGTGTTTTTTTTAGCTATTGCTTTTTTATACCTTCGCCTTAGCTGCCTGGATCCTTGTAGTTTTAATTAGTCTTCAACTACATGGCCGAGTGTTTACGACGTTAATCAAAGTATTTATTGTACAACATTTTCAATCGACAAAATACGAGTAGAATAAAAGGAAAAGAATTGCTGAATGGTCCATTTGATGTTGTTGTTGTTTAACCGCGTTGTCTGTTCCTCAGACTGCGCACGTTGTTCGTGTTGTTGCGACGTCTCGTGGCGTTGTTGTTGCGCCTGTTATTGCTGTTGTTGCGCCTGTTGTTGTTGTTGTTGCGATTTCTGTTGTTGTTGTTCCTGTTGTTGTTGCGGGCAGGTCTGCGATTGTTATTCCTGCGAGGAGTCTTGCGTGTGGTGCGACGCGTCGCTGCCGCCGCAACCGTTGTATCATCGTCATCCACATCCGTGGCCGCATCCGAATCCGTGGCTGTATCTGTATCTGTATCTGCATCCGTATCTGTGGCTGTGTCGGTAGCCGAGTCTGTGCCTATATCAGTGTTGGAATCAGTATTTGTTTCAGTGCCGCTCTCGGTCGTTGCATCTTCGTCGCCAGCCTCATCGCTAGCCTCTTCATCGCCAGCTTCGATCTCCTCACCTGAGTCGGTATCCTCGTCGTAAACGGAGTCATCCTGAGCCAGCACCGTGGTGGCCCAGAGGGCGAGGCAGGCAAGCAGCAAGAGGCGTGTACTGAACTTCATAATTCGCTTTTAGTCAATGGCAATTTGATACAACCGCAGATGTCTACAGCCAGTTATATAGGAGTTAAGAGGCCAATCGCAAAAAGCAAACATCATTTGTTCTATGCTAGTTTGTTTATTCAACTTGTCGAGTGTCAAAATGTGGCGCACATAACAATAGACAGCGGAACAAACTCTGTCAACATTTTATTTTGATCATCTAAATATGAGTAATAGCTCAACAAATATTCATAATAATAATCTAAAAAAAATTCCATCACTTGCGAATTGATGCGCAAAAATTATATTACAATTTTTATACCCGCTACCCATAGGGTAGAAGGGTATTATAACTTAGTGGCAACAGAAAATGTATGTAACAGGCAGAAGGAGGCATCTCCGACCACATAAACTATATATATTCTTGATCAGTGTCAACAGCCGAGACGATATAGCCATGTCCGTCTGTCCGTCTGTCCGTCTGTATGAACACCTAGATCTCAGAGATTATAAGAGCTAGAGCTACCAAATTTGGGGACAGTACTTCTATAGGTCCTACGCAGATCAAGTTTATTTCAAAAGTTGAATGCCACGCCCCTTTCCGCCCCCAAAAGTCTGTAAAAGCCGTAATAATAGACCTAGAGCATTGAATTTTGGTGTGCATAATAATTAATTACATTCTCTATGATTCCTGTGTATTTGGTTCAGATCGAATGAAAAACAAGGAAGTTATTAAAGAATCAATTTTGTATGCAAAATTCACTTGCAGCTGCCCGCGCTTTGTTTGTTTAGTTGACAGTGTGACCATAACGGTGTTGTGGATTTTTATTCGCTATTTTCAAATATATACCAAAAAAAAAAAGTTTTAGTATATTTGGTATATTTTTTGTTAAAATATCATTTAATTTTTTGTTTTCTCTCGAAATGGGTTGCGGGTATCATACGGTCGAGCACTCTCGACTGTAGCTTTCTTACTTGTTAACAGTAAAATCGAACTGAATTTATTGCGAATATTCAATCGAACTTTTGTCAATTCCCTACGAAATTTGTGTAGTTCATTTTTTCTACTCAGCAAAATTTATTTTAATCACCTAAATATGATATATATATATATATATTCTAAAAAAAAACCAACAGTTGCGAGTTGATGCGCAAAAATGATTTGAAAGTTTTGAATAGTAAATTAAAACTGAACTAATGCCGAATATTCAAAAGAACTTTAGACAATTCCTTACAAAATCTTTGAAGTTTCATCTTTACTACTCAGCATAATTTATTTTGATCATCTAGATATGAGTAAAAACTTGAATTAAATATAATATTTTTAATAAATTCCAACTGAATTGATTGTGAATATTCAAGCTAACTTTAGATTCCATGCAAAATTTGTGTTGTTGAATTTGTACAACTTAGTTTTCTTTATTGAAATCATTTTATTTTCTGTAATCATTTTATTTTGATAATCTAAATTTGAGTGAGAACATCGATTGCATACGAAGTCTAGTTAGTCTTTGCGTTAAATACAAGGTTAAGGATGAATGATTTGGAAATGAAAAGATTTGCAATCAAAAATGTTTGTAGAGTTTGGAATGTTGTCAAAAGGAATATACAAACGACGCCCGAATCTCAGATTACCTTGAACCCAAATTGTTGGTCAAATACACTAAATTCGCAGCTCAGGTCAGATTAAATGTATTATTAGGTCGGGCAATTTACTATTTGCAGATTGATTATGATGTTATTAATAACAGCTCGCCAGCTGCCATTAAGTAAATGTCTAAAAATATGAAGATCCAAAAATGGAAACAGACTTGCATGGTAGTAATTGAGCACTTTCAATGCCCTGCAATGGTTCCGAGACATGTTGTAACCACAACCCTTTAACCCGGCTGCTGCCGATTGCGATATGCTCAGTGTAGGGCAATCCCAATGGGATTTTACTATAAAAGCCTGATCGTGAGACTCAAACGGCAGCAACAGCTAAATCAGCAGTTCAGTCGTCCAACCATGCGCTTCTTCTCTGTGTTCTGTGTTCTTGTGATCCTGGTCGTCCTGGTCGCAACTGGCGGTGACGCCTCCTGTTGGACGAGGAGGCCGACCAAGTGCCCGACCACCACCTGCAGACCAGTGAAGACCAGATGCCCACCGACCTGCTGGCCAGTGAAGACCACCTGTAAGCCTGTGAAGACCACTTGCCGACCAGTGAAGACAACTTGCCGACCAGTGAAGACCACCTGTAAGCCAGTGAAGACAACTTGCCGACCAGTGAAGACAACTTGCCGACCAGTGAAGACCACCTGTAAGCCTGTGAAGACCACTTGCCGACCAGTGAAGACCACCTGTAAGCCTGTGAAGACCACTTGCCGACCAGTGAAGACCACGTGCAGACCAGTGAAGACAACTTGCCGACCAGTGAAGACCACCTGTAAGCCAGTGAAGACCACTTGCCGACCAGTGAAGACGACCTGTAAGCCTGTGAAGACAACTTGCCGACCAGTGAAGACCACCTGTAAGCCTGTGAAGACAACTTGCCGACCAGTGAAGACAACTTGCCGACCAGTGAAGACAACTTGCCGACCAGTGAAGACCACCTGTAAGCCAGTGAAGACCACTTGCCGACCAGTGAAGACAACTTGCCGCCCAGTGAAGACGACCTGTAAGCCTGTGAAGACAACTTGCCGACCAGTGAAGACAACTTGCCGACCAGTGAAGACCACCTGTAAGCCAGTGAAGACAACTTGCCGACCAGTGAAGACGACCTGCCGACCAGTGAAGACAACTTGCCGACCAGTGAAGACAACTTGCCGACCAGTGAAGACAACTTGCCGACCAGTGAAGAACACAACCACCAAGAGATCCTGCAACAAGAACCCCAAGAAACCCTGCAAGAAGGATAACAAGAAATCCTGCAAGAAGGATAACAAGAAATCCTGCAACAAGAACCCCAAGAAACCCTGCAAGAAGGATAACAAGAAATCCTGCAAGAAGGATAACAAGAAACCCTGCAAGAAGGATAACAAGAAATCCTGCAAGAAGGATAACAAGAAATCCTGCAAGAAGGATAACAAGAAATCCTGCAAGAAGGATAACAAGAAATCCTGCAACAAGAACACCAAGAAACCCAGCAACGACAACACCAAGGGATCTTGCCGCAAGGAGACCAAGAAATGCAAATGTTGAACGGACCGACTGACTGATTGATTGCTTTTTGTTTTATCTGATCGTTTTTTTGCTTATTGTCTAATTGCTAATTGTTTTATTTTTGCCATGGTTTTGGTTGCACTTGTTAACTTATTCATAGTTTTTCAGTAATTACAGTTTCTTCATATTCAATATCTTTTTTTTTTTTTTTTTAATGAAAATTTGCGATCCAGTTACTTTTTTTTTATTATTTTGATGATTTCAACAATATAAAGAATACATATAACATTTCATCGAATTCGAAAAAAAATTACCGATACCTTGTGTAATTTATTTTAAATGATCGATATTTAAATTTTAGACACATGATATAATATTACCGAATAACAATATCGACCTTCTTAAATCGGTTTTATGTACATTTTATAAAACGAAAGTTATCGATATGAGTAGTAACAATATTATGGATAATTATCGAAAGAACATATGACAACCTTTACGAAACCCGGTTCCGAAATAGACTAAATAAATTTAAAATTTTTACCAACATCGGTATGCCCGATAAAATTTTGAGATCGCTAAAAGGAAATTTGTATTTTGGTGTCAACAAAATTACAAATATTTATTTTTTTGTAGTTATTTCATCCCGAACAAATTTGTATATATTGTAAAAACATTTTAAAAATCAATCCATGCACAGAGCATATTCAAATCATGCATTCACAGGTTTGGACTCATTCAGTTTTCTGAGCGTGAAATTCATGCATATTTTTTCAATGTTCGATTCTCAGATAATATTTACATATTTGGATATCACTTCAAGAGGTGTATAAGTGCCATAGAAAATATGTAACGCTTATTGGAAAATGAAACATTCTGCACAAATTCGGAGTAAATTAAATATAATATTTTCGTTGAACTAAATGTAAAGATTTATTAAGAAGTTAAGCAAAAACAAATTTGCAAACTATCCACTTTGGTGTTTGGACGAAAAGAGTTTTCGTTGTTTTGTTTTTGTTGCAATCCATATGTGGCACGCAGATTTCTATCAATTTTCACGCCCAATTGGATCTGTCACCCCAAACCATATGCACTCTGAATAATGCGTGGACAATTTGATTTACATAATTTCCATTGATGGCAATCAACTGTTGCGTCTTCTCCCACACACACACACACACATACCGCCAGACTCGCCTTCGAAGCAAAACCCTTTCAGAACAAACACTTTTGTCACATTTCCGCTAAGCTGCTCAGACGGTCTGCTTTTCTGTTGCTCCTCCCTTGCTTGCTGCTGCTCTCTTCTATCTGCATACTAGATTCCGCATTCCGCATTCCGTATTCCGTATTCTCTCAGACCATTTGGGGTCCTCGACAATAATTTACGCTTGAGTGACGCTTCGTTATTGCTAGTCATTGAACTTCAGCAAATGTGGGCGTGCTTTCCATATATGTATGTCTGTGTCTGTGTGTGTGTGTGTGTGTGTGTGTGTGTATTGCCGGACAAGTCACAGCTTAATCCGATGCGAGCGAAAAGAGAATTTGCCTCTTATTTATAGCTGCACCTTTAGCGGGGCTGCCTCGCATTTGCCAGCCCAAAAATAGCTTGCATTTAATCAATAAAAACTGGCAAATGGCTTCGGCAGAAAACTTAAAAACTCTTTGAATTCATTACGATTAAAATTAATTAATTCATACAAGTGCAACAATTGCAAACGGAACTGTTGCAGTAATTTATGTTTATATTTATATTGTATGTTATATGAACGCCATTAAATGTATTTATCAGCATGGATACGTTTGCTCGTTACGATTGATTAAAGCGGCTGACTTTAACAAAAGAATAAATCTCTTTTGTTTTTATTCATCAATTTGCATATCGTAAAAAGGCTTTATTTTAACTTCGATGTCGCAATAACTGATGCTGGCAATTATAAGAGAAAGTAATTTCTGCTTTAAATTGACTTTCTACAGAGCAACAAAATTAAATTATTTAATTTGACTGTCTCAGAGTTTTCAAGAGCTTTGTTTATTTTAATTTAAAAACAATAGTCATAATAAGTTTAATGTAGGATTTGCATAACACACATTAAATTATCCCTGCCAATTTATCTATTAATCTCAGAGATAACATTCCATTGATTTCATTGGTGAAAATACTAATTATTAATAATTAAATTATTAATATATGCACATTCTTCAATGAAAGTATTTTATAGAATAGCAAAAACAATCATTAAAATTTAAAAGTATATTAAATCGTACATTTTGTATTCCATTTAATTTGAGGAAATGTAACGAATATCTTGACATTAAAAAGTTCGCAAAAAAAGCTTTAAAAGTTTGAATCTCAGAGATTGCATAATAAAAATACAAATAAATAGATTAACTAAATACACATACTTGATTAAAAACATTTTATAGAAATATAAAAAAAAATATTTAAATAAACTATGTTTATAAGCAGTTACTGTATTTGATTGAAACTTATTTTACGGAATGTCTTAACTTTCAAAAGTTCGCCCATAAAGCTTGACAAGCTCGACAATTCCCCAAGCTTTAAGCACTTGTAAAAAGCGACACTAAAGTTTAAAAAGCTTGCAAGCTTTACAGTTTATGTCGAAACCTATTGAGGACGCTTTAAGCTTCCATAATTCCACCACTGCACAAAAGCTCCACACTGCTGCCAATTAATTGTAGCTGGACTACAGTGCGAATGAGCAATTTTACAACCATATATGGCAATGCAGATATTTTCTGTAACTTGTCTCACACAGCTTCAAGCAACTCAATGTGTTCTGCAACTGACATAATGATGTTTTGTGTTAATTTTGCAAGATACAAAAGATTCAGCATCTCAAACATTGATTAATAAATATTTTATCTAATATAAAAAATTGCCTAAAATGGAATAATGTTCTCAATAAGCAGATTTAGGTATATAATCTGTGTTTTACATGGTTTATATTTTTTGCTCTTTGTCCTTTGAAAACAAATATGTTTGCCAATTGGATTCGTTTCGTCGAAATCAGCAAAGGTCACAAAGATGGAAATAGATAAACTGCAAACAAAGAAACTAACCACAAATTCTCTTTTTAATTGTTATTTAAATATTTGTCAGATACCATGTACGATTCGAACTTTGAAGGTGCAGAATCAAATGGATTCATTTGATTTGCGAAATTCAATAATTGAATCATAATATCATTTAAACTACGATAAATATCCTGTTTGAAGTTATCAAAGATTTTCGCAATATTTACATTCCTGCAAGTAATTAATGTACGCGCTGTGGTTTCGTTTCGTTTCTTTTCGTTATTGCGATAGAATTTTCTATAACAACTTGTGTTTTCGCAAGAATTTAATAAACTCTGCCGAGAGTTATGCAAGGTGAGCTTCAGAATGTGGAATGCAGAATACAAAATTAGTATTAATATGAGCGTGAGAAAACGCAAATCATATTAGCATTTAGTTGAATATAAATTTATGAGTTTCTGGATTAACATATGGTTGTCGAATTAAAGTCGATCATAATAATAATAAACTCATCATTCGTAAGCTATTTTCCTTGTATATTGATTATTGATTAATTATTTCTCTTCTCTACTTTCAGGTGAGTCTTGCTCCTTGATTAACCAGCTACATTAAGGGGAGGGCGGCGACGAAATTGCAAATTTCGCATAATACAAAGCCAGTGACAAACTTTAATTACAGTAAGTACAGTGCGTGTGTATATATTGTGACATGCAGTCGATTAATTATTATACCGTGAGTGCACAAACAATTTCACTGAACTTGCCACACATTTGTGGTCTGGACAGGCAACAATGCAACTGCCAAGTTCGTTGCAGTTTCATTAAAGACAGGTAACTAAGTGCAACGATTTGGCGAACACTTTCTGATTGAGTTGCATGGGTCAAAGGGCAGCCTTACAGCATGTTCAATCACATAGACTGTGACGTCCATCAATAACACAACCTGCTCGATTATTATGCTGAGTTGAAGCCACCTGCGACTGCAATAAAAACAAACTCTATTAACTTTCAAAATGAACTCATAACTAAATGAAGTGGTTAACAAACCCACCGGGCGGACAAACATGTCAAAGATAACAATGGAGTCTCATGAATATAATTCCAAATTAATTGCCAGCCCAATAAATAGTTGGTATTAGTTGCAAATCATTTTGGATTATCAAGCAACTAATTGTTATTAATGGTAATTTATTTGTGATTAAAAAATAAAACAAATACTATTGAAGAACAGACTTTCAAGAAAAAGGTTATTTATTGTTTTCGAAGGGCCGTGACTTTTCTTGTTGAATCTTAAGAATATATTTCAAAATTAATTGGCAACCCAATAAATAGTTGGTATTAGTTGCAAATCATTTTGGAATATTATCAAGCAACAAATTCTTAATGGCAATTTATTGTGACTAGAAAATATTAAAAAAAAATACATAGTGTTGTTCAGAGTTATACTATTGGGGAACGGACTTCTGTGATGCAATTAAACACTCAATACTTAAGCTCCACTCCAAGACAAGGTTAATTTATTTTCAAAGTGTCGTGACTTTTGAGCAACAAACTTAAGAATATATTTTCAAATTAATTTGCTGCCCAGTAAATACTTTGTATAAGTAGTTGATAATTTTGGAGTAAAGGCAATTAATGTGGGATTCATAAATAATACGAAAGCCTATTATTATTATTGTGGAAGATACAATTAAACCATCAGTAATTAAACGGAGTTGATTTATTTGCCTTGTTGATATTGACATATAATATTTTTTGAAATGTTGTGACTTTTATTTTTGAATGTTCTCTTAAACTGATGCATTAAATTATTGAAAATGCAAACAGTAAATTTAGTCGAGTCCTTTGTGCGTTTGTCGAGCTCGTCGAGTTATGTGGCAAGGGGCATTTCTAATTTGTAGCGAACAGACTTTGGCTGCCGCCCAATGGAAAGCTCACAAGTGTAACATTTGTTTTGTGCCGCATTGTTAGTTTAATTAGGTAATCGGCTTCTGTTTCCACACTGCAGTTTGCATTTCCAACTGCTGCTGTAAATGCGAGTACATCGAGTGCGAGTTTCGAGCAGTTCAGAAACACTTGCTCAAACCAAGCCAAGCAGACTGCTGGAGAAAACTTGTATAAATTGAAATTGTTGTCATCGTGTTGTCTGATGATGATGCAACACGTTAATGCCAGCGACCACAAGCAACTTGTTGCTATAAATGTCTGCTCATTTTGGTTAATAATACAATTTCCAATGCAGTCCGCTGCATGGTCGTTGGGCTGTTCTATAACCAATGCGTATCTGGGATTTGACAGTGGCAACATCAACAGCAACAGCAACATCATTGTTGTCGTTGTCGTTGACAGCAGTGGCTGCTGTTACGTTCTGCTGATGGCCCGCCATTAATGCCAGTGGTCGGGGCAAGAACAAGCTGAGACAGCCAACATGTTGGGCTAGAAACACGCTCAGCAACATGTTGGAGGCGTTCGCCCGGGTCGCACACGTAACCGAGAGACCCTCACAGTGGTGTGAGCTGCCAACAAACGCTCTCTTCGATTATTTGGCAGCATTTCCTCTTTTGGCGAGTCTGCGTTTTCCCATTGAGCTTCAATTTGTAATAATTACAATTATTTATTTTAAAGATATATATCTATCTTCTCAATCAGTTTGTTATAATAACAACTATTTATGAATAGTGATTTATTAATGTGTAGTGAATAGGTTTTGTTCTGGCGGGGTTTCTTCAGTCTGCAATCTAAATTAAAATGTGTTTTATTTATTTATATTTTGCAAACTCTTATCTCTACTTTTCATGAATTAATTAACTCTAACATTGCAATTCCTCAATAAAGTTTAAAAATTACATTTATTTACAATTGGCAGTAAACAAATATTTATTTATTAAAAATTATGAGCAGCTTGGAATAAAATGTTAGCGACCAAAGTTGACAGTTTGTTTATATATTGCAATTTTTTGTAATATTTAATCGCAATACAATTTTTCAGTTAATACGAAAAGTTATACTTCTGATGACATATTAAAGTAAATTGGTTAAAATGTATTGCTTTCATCAATTTATTGTATGTGCGACGGAGTAGTTAGGGAAGAATAAGTAGGCTGAGGGCAGTGTGTATTAAACGTATGTATCAAAGTGTTTGCTTATTGCTGCTGTCTCCCGGTTTTCTCTCCCCACTTTTGTGTCTCCTTTATTTCGAATTTTTTTCGTTTTCAATTGTTTTGCTTTCATTCCCCCCTTTTGTTCGCTACTTAGCATTCTCAGTTTTCTTCCGTTTCTGCTGATTTCTCTCTCTCCCTCTCTGTTCTTTCACCTTCTCTACGGCATTGTCTTACCTTACCATTGAACTTCTCTCGAGCTCTTTCGCCTGCTCGCTTAATTCTATTCCGTCTGATAGAACAATATGATATGCCAATTATTTGAAGTGCATTGTCTTTTGCACAGTGGCTGCAAATTGCAAATTCACAAATTGTAATGAGTTATGGCTGGTAAATTGGGGTTTCGCTCCACGGTGCAGCGTGTTGCTAGGGCTCGGCCATGTAGCAGTTTTGCTGCAGTTTATTTATTTGCACTTCTGTTTGCTTTCGTCCGCTTTGTTTGCACTGTTTGCGTTGCCCCCACTTCACGTTTGTTGCATGCCACAAGGAGCCGATGCTGCAGCAGCACTTTCACTCGCCTCCATTCGGTTTGCTCGGCGTTCTTTTGCACGGCACGGTTGTTGTTGGTCTTCTGCTGTTCGCAACATGTTGAAAGCGAACGCAACGCGAAGCGAACCGAACCGAACCGAATCGAATCGAAGCGCTGCCGAACCTGGCCGTCGCAGCAAACGAACCGTTGCCGCTTGTCAGTTGCGAAGCAAACGTCTAGCGTGAAGGTTTGGCAGCCAGCGAAATTCCAAGCGACAATCTCAGTACAAAACCGCCGGCAGAGTTTCAGCAGCAGCAGCAACAACAACAACAACAACATCAGCACGTGCCCACAACAACAACAACAACAACTGGCAACTGGCAATTGCAACAAATATCAACATCAACAAGAAAAGCAGCGTCCCGGTGTGTAAAACTCGTGCGATTTCCAGCCTACACAAAATTTGACTATGCTCTTCGTATTTTTGTTGTTCACTTTTTTTTGTTGTGCCTACACTCTTTTTTTTTTTTTGTTTGATAGTGTGCGTGTGTGCGTGTGTGTGTGTGTGTGTGTGTTTGTCGCGCGTTGAGTGCCGAAGGTGCTTTAAAAGCAAATCAAAGTGCACAGCCCTGGAAATGTGAAGTGAGAAGTGAGAAATGAAAAAATTGTGAAGAGAGCGAGCGAGACACTCGTTGCAATTAATGCAGCCCCCAAAAGACGGGGGACGAGGGACGAGAGACGCAATCCAAGCGCCAATGGCCAATGGACTTGTTGCAGAGCACCAAAAAAACAAAAACACAAAAAACAAAAAACAAATGAATGCCACACAAAAGTCACAGAAATTGCAATCGTGTTTTGGCCTTTTACGAACATTTTGCGACCCATATATGGCCCTTATAGTTTATAGCCGAGACACAAACAGACAGACAAGCCAGATATTGTATAGGCAGATAGTGTTGATTATATAGTAGGGACTCCAAGTGCTGCTCAGACTCCGTGTCTCTGTCAACTGCGTGGGCTGTGTTTGACTTCTCATTTTATTGCGCCAAATTAATCGCTTTTATTGATTGTTGCTGTTGTTGCGGCTGTTTTGCATAAGTTTTAAGCCGTGCCGGAAAATCAGCTTCATAGTCTAATTTATGGCCAGCTAACGAGCGAGATAAAGTTGCAGATAGCAGAAACAAATATGTTACTATGCATAACATAGGTGGGTGGGCTGCTGCTTAAAGTTTATAGTAGTGTGATGAAACTACGGGCAGGTGTCGCGAGGCTCGCGATAAGCAAGCGAGCAAAGCAAACAATTTGCTTAAATCGCAAATCACAACGATTAATCCCTGTGCAGAAGGCAGCCTCCAACTTGGAGTTGTCATTATTGCTGCTGTCAGCCCAAGACTCAATGAGTCAAAGCAAATTGCCAAATCAAAGTCATATATCTATATATACTATATATGTACATACAGTCTTCGACTACTTTTGCTTCTATCATATCACTTTGCTATCAATTAGCGCGTCAGCATTTCTTGATACGACAACATGTTATTAGGGTACTACTTATTTTAAAGTATGGAAACAAATAACGATCGTTGAAGGCGTGATGTGGTTGGGGGGGGATTGGAAACCAGAGTAGCCGATAGACAACGTCCCTCACTTAGTCAGCCGAAAACGGTTTAGTGTATTCTATTCTATTCTATTCTTTTTTTTTCTGCGTTTTGCCAGGCAGTCAAATGTGAAATGCGGCCGAGTGTCTAAGAATTTTTGGCAGCAATCAAAATTATTGGACGGCCACCAATACAAAAGACACCAACAACAACAACAATAAAACAAGAGCGCAAAACGAAATAAAAACAACGACAATGTCTAGGAAAATTAACACATTTTTTGTGGGGCAAAGCCGAAAACAATTTAAATATATTCATCGTGCGGACTAGCGGAAAATGTTAAGCGATACGGTCACCAAGTTTCCCTCAATGCGACGCCGACATCTCGAATGCCCTGCCATATATGTATATATTTTGTGCAACTGATCGATCGTCAATAGCACCATTTGTCACAGACAGAAAGTTTGCCGAAAGTTTATCAGCCTGCAGGATAAACCAAACTGAGGAAAGGCATTGAATAAATGCGTTTGTTGCCTTAAGAAGGAGAAGAGTCAGACAGATTAGATAAATAGTTTAAGTACAAATAAATTTCAGAAGTCAATAAAAATGACAAGATCAAAGTACAGGCCAATTAGTCAAATTCAATTTAAACAGATTGTTACACATTTAAATAATTAAATTCATGGGAGATTACAAAGATTAGACTTTCAAGTCGAAAGTAAACTAAAATAGTTAAATAAATTTAATATTTGAGAAATAAACTCTTAACTATGCTATTGGATAGTACATTATTAGGAATTATTTCTTTACATTTCCCTTAATTGGAAGTATTGAAAAAATGAATAAAAATAAATAATTGAATTGAGAAATGCCAGAAATTGGTCAGGTATACGTTTCTTTATAGTATTTCATTTAGAATTATTTATTATAAAAAAAGCGAAATTAATTATGGAGTAGACAACAGTAAAATGATGATTTAATTGAGAAATAACTTTGCCAGCTCGATATTTTTATGAGCTACAAGGAAAGTATTGAGTAGATGCGATACATAATTATTTTATTATTATTTAATTGCCAATCATATGCTACTTGAACATATCTCAATTATTCAATTGCAATTTATTTAGAAGCAAGTGTCCGAGAAGTTGAAGCAACCCTTTTGGCCAGCTGCAAATGGCCATAAATAATTTCAGGTGGTTTATCAATTTCCGCTTCCAAATATGCAGCAACATCATGACAGATGTCTCGAGAGATATGCACACATATATAGTACACATACATATATAGAGAACATCGAGTTGACTTTTTGTTGGGCAGTTGCCAACTTGCCAACTTGTTGTAAGTCGTGTAAGCGACAGAGACATGGAAGCGCAAGCACTCGGCTGGCGTTGCAGAGTATCTCGGAATTATTGTCTGTGGGAATACATCAAATTGAACAGTTCTTCTATTTGTTTTTGCGGCAATGCTAAGTGCTCGTGTCGCATAATTAACGCACACCACAGTGCACTACATAAGTGCGCGTACGCGTCCCAGCACACGCATTTGCTTGTCTCACAGTCTCTTTGACTGTCTCTCTCTATCTGTGTGTGTGTGTGTGTATCTGTGTGCAGCTGAGCTTAGGCTTGGAAATTCATTTTGGTGGCCATTTGAGGTGAAACTTATTTATTTATAAAACACACACAACGCGCAGTCAAGTGTATGAATTTGGTGCTCTGAAACATGCGAAAGACAAGCGACAAATTCAACGATAAATATAAAAATATAAATAAACCAAAACAGAACGTTTGTCGCTGTCCAAAGCCAAAAAGGTGCAAAACAAGGATATCAAAAAAGTATTTATTAAACAGCGGCCAACAACACAACACAACACAATATATAAATTAAAATAAATCAAATAAAACGAGGAGAAACCAACAACAACAACATCAGTTACATTTACTGTGTATATTTTTTATATAACATATTTATTCTTTGTTTTCTACTCCTTCCACTTTTAAAGTGGACGCTTACCGAAATTCACCAGAAATTTACTAAACCAAAAACACACAAAATAAAATAAAAATATAAAAAGCGAAAAAAAGCGAAAACCGAAAGCTAAAAAGCAATTAAAAACGTAACAAATTGTGCCGTAAGTCAAGTTGGGGGCACTCGCCCAACTTCCCACCAAACATCAAGTGAAAAACACACACAAAATACAACAACAACAACAACAACAACGGAAAATATATCAAACCCGCAAACGCATCAGTTACAGGAGCAGTAAACAAGCAGCAGAAAAGGTAATTTTCACACAGCATTAAAGCGAAACATGTGCTAAACTATAGACTAATTTAATTGCGAAACTTGATTTCGCTTTTTTTCCTGCGATATTTGCATTTTGTTAACTGAAACTCGAACGAGCACTCGAATTGCAACTCGCTCCAAACTGTGAACCCTGTTGTAGCCTTAACGAGTAACAAACTATCAAATATCGCGCATACGACACGGGCGCCAACCAAGCATAGATATGATTTTGAGTTTGAGTTTGCAACCAAGAGCAACCATTGTCAGTGGCTGTCTGTCATCGTCATCCACTCATTCATTCATTCATTCATTCGTGTTTGCTTTTCACATTTGCAGTCGGCTGCATTTAATTCGATTTGTGGTTAAATTATTCGTTCGACTCAGGGCCAAAATGCGCAAATGTTATGATTCACATTTGATATATGGATATTATGCGTGATATTGGAATATGCTTGCCGAATAACATAATTCGTATTTAGTTGTGCAATCAGACACCCACAAACACTCACTTGCACTCGAAGCGAAGCGCCACTTGAGAGTCAGAACTGAGTTGTTGATGAGCCTGATAATTGCCAGCTTAAACACAGTGCTGCACAAAAGTGTGCAACTTGCCGAGTGAATAAATGAATAAGTAATCACCGTCTGCGATTATGCTGCAACAGGTCTCGGGGAATTACATGATTGATTCACACATCATCGCTTGACTCATTCAAGTTCTGGTGAATTTTCAGGGAATGCATTTCGCATTTGAAATTATTGTTGGCAATTAAAGTGGCCAACGTTAGTAAATTTGACCAACTGATTTGCCTAAAACTAATCAGTTTAAATGTACCCAATAATGCGACACGTTTCATAATCGCATCGTCGTCGTCGTCGTTGTCGTTTTTCATTCGAGCATTGTTCAAGCTGTTTAGCAGCGGGTCTCAGGTAGGCCATAGATAAGATAAGTGCCAGCTGATATATATATAGTACGTAGGTAGTACTTATGGGTTAAGTCTCAAGTATTGGGCGCGAGTGCTTCAACAATTGTTTGTTCGATTGTTCCCATGTCGTGTCGTGTCGTGTCGTGTCGTGTCTGCGCCAAATTATACAATGTTCGACACTCGATACCGATATCAAAGTTGTTTGCCGTGCTACATTGTTAATGTGCCTGTTTCCTATATCATAGTACACAATCATCTCTCCGGTTGACGCATAACCGCAATTGAATTCTTGGCGACATTCTGGCTGAGAAGCGATTTGAATAGCCAGATATATGTACATACTACTATATATACATATAAAGCGAGTTCTCGGTATGCCTCGATTTCTGATAAGATTCAGATAAAGTCAGTGTGTGTGTTAAACCATTCCGCTCTAAATATAGGCAGGCGCAAGGTGTGGCAACTAAGACTCGCTTCGAGTGCTCTCCACTTGAACGGCACTTAAAGGATTTGCATTCACACAGTGTCAATTACGGGTGCAGTTTTCCCGCCTCGAATGTAGCCTGCAGAGTCTATTGGCAAATTTCGACAAATTTGATCACATTTTGTCACAGCAAAGTTTTTGTGAAAATTGTGGAACAATAGAAGGGAACGAGAAAATGGGAAAATGAGAAAATTCCAGCCGGTAACAAAGTCGTCTCCAGTTGAGGGTATTTCAGCTGGGACAGTTGGGAAATGAGAATAGAGACAATGAGGGGCAATTGTGCCCTGGGGGCAATTTACATTCAAATGTATAAAGTAAATAGACTCACACTCACACTCACACTCACTTACCCAACGGACTGCTGAGGTTTTGTCTCTCCCGGTATTCAGCATATTCAGAGCGGCAACTTGCTGAGAACTTGGCTTTATTGGCTAATTTGAAATGTAAGCATTGGGTTATTCATATGCATTTGTTACGCAATTGCCAGCCAGCATAGAATGCCAAGGGGCATGCCCGTTTACAAGCGGTGAGTGCGTGAGTGTGAGTGCCCAGCTGCTACCGAATGCATTCACAAATACTATGTCAGATGCGCAGAGCAATCACAACTTTGTATTCATTTGTGCAAGTGTTGGCCGGAAAGAAACTGAGACTGAGACTGAGACTGAGACTGAGACTGAAACTGAATGACCGAAATAATCGCAATCGCAGTGAATGCATTCGCATAGCAATGTAATTTATTTATGAATACGCTCACATTCACGCTGGCTACACTCAAAGCAATCGAACTGTTTGCGAGTGAGTACACACTCAATGATATTAGCAATTCATTGCATTTCTGAATATGCACTCCTGATATTCATGAATCTATTCGCGATTACATTTTAGAACAATCCGAGCATACACTCGTGAATAATACTCAATTTTTGAAAGTTATAAATCAATTAAATCGCATTAATTTTAAATATTCCTTTGTTTCATGAATACACTCTTGAATAAATGCCAATTCTATGCTCTACACTCATTATTCATGAATACACTCATGAGTAATAGTCAATGAAATGCACTTTAGTTAAATGAACTTCATTTTTGGCAGCTCAAAAGCAATAGCAATATTTTTGAATATTCCTACTGTTCATGAATACACTTATGAATCAAATTCACTTTAATTAAATGAAAAATGTGTTTGACAATTAGAAAAACGCTTAATCGATATAGTATTTGTGAATACTTCTATTCTTTACGGATACAAATAAATAAAAATGTAAAGCACTTAAATTAAATGAAATATCTATCTAAATTTGTGAATGCACTCACACGCAATCATGAATATTGCCGCACTTCAAATTATGCAACATACTTTGCGATAATTTGTGGCATGTTAACCAGTCAATATATTCGTGAACATTGCCCACACAATTTGTCAGCAGCTATCAGCCTTAAATGCACATGCATGCTGAGTACACTCACTATTCAGTTATTCAAAGCCATTTGACAAACACTCAAAGTGCATTTCAGATTCAGTCACTTGACTCGGGACGTCCTTCTAGATTATCAAATATTTAAGACGGCAATGAGTATTCACACACTCACTCATTCACTCATTCATTCATTCAATCCTAATGCCTGTCAAAGTCGAAAGCATTTCTATTTAACATTTCCATCAAATTTGTCACTCAAGTTGCCAATACAAAACAATTTCTCACTCTGCCCTTTCTCTCTCTCTCGCCCTCTCTCTCTCTCCGTCTCTGTCGCTGCTTTTGACTATTTGCCAGTTTCAATTATGTTTTGTTTCTTTGTTGCTCTAGACAACTAATTGCAATTCAATTCAATTTATCATATTTTATAATGCCAATCGGAATCTGTCTCTGTTTTTGCATGCCACAAGAAGCTGTCGCTGCCACTTAGCCGCAACAAGGGGCAACAGATAAATTAATTAAAATTGATCAGACCAAGACCAAAAACACACACAGTTTGTGGCTGTTCTTTTATTTTGCTGCCGGTCCTTTGGCCATTTGAACTTCAACTTGACATAAATTGCAGGCGTTAATTCGCCATTAGCACGCCACAACAACAGCAGCAACAATGTCCAGCACAATAAATAAGTGTCGACAGGTTGGCAGCTTCGATTTGCTTCTTGTTTTTTATGCAAATTGCGTTGCCCAACTGAACTCACATAAATAATCAATACATTTCGGTGCCTCGGTGTGTGTGTGTGTGTGTGTAACATTTATGGCTGCCATTTTGCTGTCATGTAGGACGAGTTTATGCAATATGCCGAAAAAAAAAAAACGTGTCTCGTATATTGATTGATTGAGCATTTGGGCCAAGCTAGGCAAAGTGGCCTTATCTGTGGAAGTTGTTGTTGTTGTTGGCATGTATACATTAGTTGTTACCTCTATTTAATTACAAAACTTTTTAGCTAATATCAGATTAATATCAGATATCCACGTGCGTGTGTTTTTTGCTGCTGAAGTTGCGAAACTGCAACCGCAAAATGTGTGTGCGAAAGCCAAATAAGCCAACATTCCCTTGGCGTGTGGAATAACACGACGAGACTCAAGTGAAAAGAAAAGCCGCACACACACACACACACACACGCAGCTCGAAACTAAGTGAAAAATGAAATATTGCGCATACGCACAATTGCACCGCAAGAGGCAGAAACTTAACCGCAAAGCTGAAGATACATTAACGACGCGTTGCCATCACAACAACGAACTGCCAATTCACTTGACTAACAAAATAAATATGTGTATATGTATTTCTGCGGTAAATGTGATTGCGAATTTTTCTGCTAATTGGTTTTTTTATTTTGCATTAATTTGATGGCAGCACTTTAATTGAATCAAGCTCTGGCATATCGAATGCAATCGAATTAAACGAGTATTGTTAATTAATTTGCATTTCATTGCACATCCGTTGACTTTATCAAATATATGTGTAAATGTGGCATAATGATGATGATTATGTTGCCAGGCAGTTGGCCAAGTTGTTGGAGCCGTGCGCAGTAAGCGTATTTGCAAAAGGCTAAGCACGAGAAGCTGGGATGAGCTGGCTGCTTTGTGTTGACAGAGATTATGTGACAATAAGCTTAGATAATATATATGTATATATGTACATATATATATTGTATGTACCATATGTACTGGGTGGCAACAAATGTTGCTGCTCTCTTGTTGCAGCTGTCAATTGTGTAAATATTTTGTGCCAAAAGTACAAATAGAAATGCTGTCGATAAATCGAAGCACATGACCAGCCTTGCATTAACAGCTGCGAACAGAACAGAAACAGCTACAGCAACAGCTACAGCTACAGATACAGATAATATGTATATTTTGTGTCTTGTAGCCTAGTGTAAAAAAACAAACAGGGAAAATGCTGAATGCTGGAATAGATACGTTGGCAATGCTTTATTGTTTTGCTGGTAGTACCTTGTCAATTACATTTCAATTGCCGAACGTGAGATTGTCGTGCTTTCGAATGCCGCTAATCACAGTCTGCTTGGGCTGTCAAGGAATTGAAGTAAACTTCATGACATGTCTGCAAATTGATTTTTCATTCGACTGGTCGATCGATCGTCCATTGTTTGTGGCATCCATTGAATGCCATTTCGGAAATGCTTTGGTGTTATTAACTTTGGCTCTGTTATTAACTTGACTGTCAACCGCACATGTTTGACTGGCACTGCAATATGCAATGTGTCAATTGAACTGGGCTCTGTTGGTATGCGGGTCAACAATGATGATAAATGCCCGACCACATTTTTGCATTAATGCATTTGCTAAACAGCATTCTCGAAATTGAATTGAAATCACAGCAGCGCAATCACATTCCGAAAATCGGGTGAAATTTGTTAGTAAATCAATCGCATTGATCCAACAAATTTGCATTTTATGCTCGAATTCCACAGATGCCGCATCTGATTATGGGGCGAATCTATAATATGTATTCTCAACTCTCAACCACAATACATTGTCATCACGGTGGAATGGCGTTGCATTCATTAAATATCGATAAGCTCGCCTTTGTTATCTAACATAAATTTGCAGTTCCCACGAGAATGCCTCGGGCTCTCGATGATGCTCAACTGAAATATCGGAAATCGATAATTCAAGTGGCTGCTAAGCGCTGCCTTCGGGGCTTGGCCGGGGGACCGAAAGTAAACGCTTAACATTATTTTTATTCGCTTCTCCTTTTGTTGTGTTCTGTGTTCTGTGTTGTGTGTTGTGTGTTCGTGGCTTGTATTTGTATTTGGGCATCATTGATGTTGAGAAGCGCAGGCTTTGAGTCTATGAATAGCGACTCGAAGCCAAACAATCGAATTCAATTATTTCAAGTAATTCAAGACGACTCCGACAATGAGGCGTATACGTAATTTCTGCGCACGCTTTTATGTTGCGTTCGCAGTCGCGTCGTGTCGAGTTGTCGTTTGCCCATAATCGACAATTGAAGATGCGAGTAATTCCATCTGTGATTGCTGCAGCCGATAATAATATCATTCTCGTTTATCGATTAGCGCAATTAGTGCACGCGATTAATGCGGCGTATACGTGATATCAAGTATACTTTGGGTGAGGCAAAAACGAGCCAATTCAATTAAAATATAAAACAGATTAGGCTGCAAATTGTGAATAAATCAATTTCTTAAATTAAGACACTTTTAAAACGCTTTTGTTAAACACTTTGACTCGTTGTAGTATCGAGTATAAAACAATTAAGCTGTTAATTAAATAAGGCAACAGTATAACATAAATTAGTTGATGTTGCAAATTGTCATCATGGACTGTCTATATTTGTAGTTTATTTTATTTTGAATTCAAAACTGTGAATAAATATATTTATATTCACGTAGCTCTGTTCATTTTGTAGTTTTTGATGATTTGTAGGCTGCAAATTTGCCCGTTTGCTGTGATTGTAATACACAATTGTTGCTTAGTAAATAAGAACTTTGCTTGGCTGAATTATTGTTTCATTTGAAGTGCGCTAGTTGGCAATTTGCTGTAACGTTTATCGTACATTTTTGATCGATTGGTTGTAGCGAAATCTCAGTCAGTTTTATTGCTCTTCACTATCTCTATCTCTGTCGTTCTCGCCGCGAGATGATAGCTTCAGTCGAGTTGACTAACTGCCCGGCTATCAGGCAGGGAATGGGGGGAGAAATGCTGGTGGGAAACCACAACTGACCTGTTGTTGCCACTTGCCATTGCCATTGCCATTGCCATTGCCACTGCCACGTTTTACAGCTCATTGTGCAGAGGACAAAGGCGAAATGCTTTCATTAAGGTCATCAAAGCAGCAGCAGCAGCTGACACGGCAGCAACAGCAACTACTCATAGCAATGCAACTAAGTAATCTTGCTGCCCTCACACATACATATATCCGTGTGGCTGGAGCACAATATCAACATTATCATTATCAACATTTTCAGTTTCATGATCATTAGTAGCGACAACGACAACGACGTTCTCGGAGTATGCAACCTCGTGATGAGGTTTATGCTCGTGTTGAGCTTGTGTTGTGTGTGTGTGCCACATCCCGTGCTTAGTCCTTTGTGGCGCCACGTCCTGCCGGGCGTAGACTTCAAAGCATTCGGTTCGCTCGCTCCGCACTGCTCTTGTGTAGTTCTTGCCACTTCCTTTTCACTTTTTTTGTGCTCTTCTCTGTATTTTCATTTCGGTATCCACCTGAAATTTATGCCGCCCACAGACTCCTCTGCCAGTGGCAGCAAATGTTTCGTGCCAGTTGACGCTCAATTTAGAATTATTTATGTACAAGTATTACGCACAATTATAAGAAAAACACAAATACCCAACAACACAACACAACACAAAACAAAACAAAACAAGAACCGAAAGACAAATAAAACACAGGCCATAGAACTTTTGGGGGAAAATTGAAAAACACAAAGTGAAGCAAATGGCCGAAGAAAATATGAAAGCCAAACGGCCAAAACGCAGTCATAAGCACATCAATCAATCGCTTTAATGGCCATTAGATCCACATTCCACATTTATGCCATGATAGCCCTTTAATTACACTGTGCAACACATCGCAAACATTTCTATTTAACATTCAATTAATATGCCTTATAAAATTCAACATTTTCGCCACAATCATTGAAGCTCTTCACAGTTGCCGTCCAGTGTTTTATTGGCAAATATTTGCATTTTTATTCTGTTTGCTCAATTCAAACTCATATATAAATGTATTTTTTTTATGGCCAGATTCAATTGGAAATCTGTTTTCGCTCAAACCAAATTGTGCGTTAATCAAATCATCAAATTAAAGTGCCCGAGCAGTAGCAACATTTATAAATTTATTGTTTGTTGTTGCCAATTTCGTGTATGAATTATGTTGTCTTTTTTTGTCGCAATAAATTCTTCAAATTGAATTGCAATTTACGACCCTTGGCAAATTTATATTGTAGCAGAATTTGCCCATTAACGGAGTGTAAATAGCTAAACTTTAAATTGTAGTTTCCATTTGGGCAGAATTGTCAAAGTATTCTGGGTTTATCTTGCTGTGGACATCGCACTATCTCTCCAGCTGTCTCTCTATTTTTGTTTTCACTTGCCTTCAACTTTGTTCGTGTTTGCTCCCAAGCTCCCAAAAACTTAATTCGGATGCCAGCAATTTAACATTGTTTTAATGAGGCACTTTGCTGCGTTGTAATTCGCTGTTGTTGTCGCTGTTTTTTGTTTTTTGGCCCGTCCCTCGAAAAGTTTTTGGCACAACATTTAAATCCAATCCTTTCACTTATTTGAAATTCCTTTTATTCTCCTTTTTCCCCGAATTCGCCTCTCTTCCTCTCGCCCTCGCTCTCTGGATCTATGACATTTTTTCTCTCGCTCGTTCACCATGTGGCAGCCTTTTATTATCGTCCGGTGCTCGCTGCTGGATGCCTCCCGGTGCCAGCTACCTGTTGTGTATGAATATACAATGAGTTTTTGATTAGCTTTTGACAAACACATAAGCAAAAAAGCAACGGCAGCTTCATGCACTCACATAGTAATCAAATAATCTTCCATGGCCTAGAATGCAAAAGTTTTTGCGGCCATTTTCAAGTTTTGTTGTGCCCAGTTTTCCATGTCGCTATGTGTGTGTGTAAGTGTGTGTGTGTGTGTGAGATGAGTTTATAAAGTTGCGCAAAGAGCAAATAATAATTAATTAAGCTGAACTCTGTTTAGATGAGCACAAGTTGAGCCTGCTGCACTAGCATATACCCTGTATGCCAAAGAGATTTTATATTCATAACTCACTTTATAATTTTTATTGTTGAAAACATTTTAAACAGAAATAAGTAAAATTAAACCTAGGAAAATAACGTGTAAGGCGTATAGACAGAACCTGCAATCAATGTAAATAAATTTCAAGTGCTGCTCTCTGCTCTGATTTGTTATCCATCGTAGTCAAAAGTTCATTGGGCACAAAACAAATTACTTTAGCAGCTAGTTGCGTATTCATAAAACTCTGGAGAATTACGCTTCGATTTCAATTTAACGCGTTCGCTTCACATCGAACTACATCAAAAGTTGTGCTAATAAATAGCAAGACAGATTCGCGATACGCGGATAGAGATAGAGATAGTGTGAGAGGGGAAGAGACAGAGACAGACTGAGAGCGAGAGCGAGATAGTAAAAGCTTATCCAGCAAAGTACAAGTGTAGTCAGTATTATCGCCCTTGGTGGGCGAGGTTTGTCCGATAGGCGCAGTTAATGGGAATGTTATTATAGGCTTTTAAACCGAAAGCCGATAGATAAGCCCTTCAAAACAAATAACAAGTTAGTTGTTAACTGTAGTACATCGCTTTGATTATGATTTGATTTACAGTGCTCAGATCGTTATCAATTTTGTGTGCGCCGGACACTCGGCTGAACATCTGCATATTGAAGGGAAAATCGATAGCTGTTTTAAGTGTTTCGATTGCTCAATTCCATTACGAGAACTAAACATGTGTAATATTGTGGCGATGATAACTATAGCTCTATGCATTCAATATACTTGAATGCAATACGATTTTAATTGATTGTTATCGCTGGCATCCAAAATGATTGCTAGATTCCAGTAATCTTTGTAGATTGGACATAACTATCAAATTATCATAAACTAGCTAAAACATTTATTAAGTATTATATTTGGAGTAGTTTTAAAACTACATATGATTCAACAACATTTCCATGTGAAGAATAAATCCAATAAATTACAAAATATTCCAATAACATAGACTACGAAAATCATTGAACGTTTTATAAATATATTAAATTTGAATAAACATAATTGTTTATAGTTGAATTTACATTTTTATTTTGGATTTCCATTCGTTATATTTTGAATGAGATAAAATGACTTATTAGTTTTAGAAGTTATGGAATTTTAGAAGTGGAATAGTTATGGAATTATTAATGTAATCATAAAGACTAGACTTCATTTTCATATCGTCCCCATCTGAAAAGTATTTTATTTATTAGAAAAGTTCCGGAAGTTGTTCCACATAAACTGCTCTAATATATGTATTCATAATTTTGAGTTTATATTTTAAACTAAATCTTTTGACAATCCATCGAGCTTGAATTAAGTGCATCGCCACTTTCGTATACCCTTTTAAGTGGCCACTTTGCGAGGGGGGCGTGTCAAACACGGTGGGCGGATTTAGAAATGCAAAATGCTGAGGTGACAACAAAGCATGAACTAAACTTTTAGGTTTAATTGAATCATGGCAAAGTTGAGCATTATCAAGCAGAGGCTGAGGGAGGGTTGTAGGCACAGGTAAAGTTCGGTGCCATTTACAAAGTTGCCGGGCAACAAAATTACACGCTGTGCATGCAATTAGAGTCCAGGGCCCTGGCAAACCGACCGAACAAATTCAGCGGCGCTCTCTTTCATGCCACACACACACACACACACACACACACACACACTCACACGCCGTGGCATGCCCCTTCAGCCCTTCAGTGGCACTGTGGCACTCTGTCAACTCTTTAGCTTCGAACTGGCAGAAATGGACTTCCATGGCATTTGAAATATGCACTGCTCATAACGCTGCCTCTGCCACCCAAAGCCAATTATGACTAAGCACCTGTGCTTGCTTGTCTTTAGTGTTGCCGTTGTTGTTGCCGTTGTTGTTGCTGTTGACGAGGCCAAAGCAATTTGCCAACATTCAGGCCGAAACGCCATCGTTTCCCAACCCATTTGTCCCAGTTAGGCGATGGCTGCAGTGCAACTTATGCATCGAGTCCCTTGCATGTCTGATTATGATTGGATTGAAATCATTGAACAGTTCGCTGTCAAACTCGGTAATAATCATAAAATATTAATAACAACAAACTTGCACTGCAAACAACAAGTGCAGAGAAAGTATGCGAAAGTCAATTCCAAAACTTGACTGCACCGATTAAATTAGTCTGCAAAAATATTTAAATTGAATTAAAATATTTTTTTATTTAAGATTTATTTAATTTACATTTATTATACATATTAATTTAAATTCTTGCATTGCAATATTTCGTCTGGAAAACTCAAATTATTTTTATTTGAAATTTAATTTAAACTCCTTACATTGTAATATCTTTGCTTGCAAACTGATTACATTATTTTCATATTGTATTTAAAACTCTTGCACAATAATATATAATTTTCACCTAATATTTAAAATATATTTGAAAACTTTTAACTTTTTATTTAAAATTCACTTCATTTTAATAGCTGCTTATTGATATTTTTCTCATAAGCTTATTATTTATTTTTAATTATTTTATTTTTAAATATTATTTTTTTTAATTGAAATGAATATTTTTCTTGCGAAGCTGCAATTTAATGTTGGAGTTCTATTTAATATACTTTTCAATTAAAATTCTTAAATTTTCGTTTTTTTTTTTTGCTGCACACTTGTTATTGGATTTTTAGTTAATATTTAAAATACATTTTAATTTTTGATTTGTGCTGGCAAACTTTGGCATTTATTTTCGCACATTATTTAAAGCTCTTACATCTGTTTGGCAAGCGTCACTTTTGACCAAATACAAGTACGCGTTGCATAATCCATGCGGCTCACCCAAAAACTTTCTCCTGCCGTGGCCCAAAGTGCCAAAAGTTTTGCCAGCACAGCAGCAGCAGCTCTTTAGTTAGTCGGGCTTCAAAAGCTGGTCAGCATTTCGAGCTCGTACTTTTCGCCTTGTGCACGGCTGCCTTTTGTTAGCCAGCCAGACAGCCAGACAGCCAGGCAACGTGGCAACGTGGCAGGGTTCAGTCATTGGTCAGCCATTAAAAATGTACAAAAGGTGTGCATGCCACATTGAGTTGCAAGTGTGCAAGCGTTCTGCGTGCAGCACAACACATCCATCCATCCATCCATCCAGAGCTTTGCCACCTCAAGTTGCCACACTCCACTTCAGTCACTTGCACCATGTACTTGCCACGCTGCAGAAAGTGCGCAACGAATTGGAAAACGAACCTGCTGCACCTTGTGTCAATTTGATTTAATAATGAGTGGCATTTGCAACGAATGGTCGAAACTTTCAATCCTGCCACATTCCACTCTCGCCAACATTTCTCGCTCCGTGTTCGGCAACGAAATTAACGATATCCACTTAGAACTGGCTCTCGAACTCAATATTGCATTATACTTGTGGGCTACTTAAAGATGTGGCAGTTACGTAGCATTTTTTTTTTAATATTTAACTTCTCTCGAATGTTTACAACTGGCAAATTGTGTTACATATGGTTTTTATCTTTAAATTAATACTTTTCAAAAGGTTCTCAGCATGGACTGCACTTAAAATTAGGAAATAGTGCTTTAATATAACAATAATTTCTATACAGAACTCGACGTAATTTGATTGTTTAAATTACTCTTCTCATAAAGTAAATTTGCCGAACAGTTAAATGTATTGAACTAAACTCTATTTAGTTTATTTTACAAATTGTATCCAACCAAAATGCTCTCATATTTTGTTGACATTTAAAATTATCTAGTACCATTTAAAGTCTCTACTACTTGCACCAAAACATAATATTTAAAAAACGAAGACAATTTAATGTGACTACTACTATTGAAACGTATCTACTATATATTTGCCAGAAATGGAAACCTATTTAATGAGAGAGTTCACACCTAACTGGATTATGTTACAACGTTTATTAAACCTGATTGTTTTCAATTATTCTTGACACTCGACATAATCGTTTCCTTCAACAATAACCCAATTAATTAATAGCAAGCCCACATAATTATAATTGTGTATAATTCTCAAAGCAAATACATTTCTTTAAATGCGAGCAAATTTCGAATTAAATACGCTGTTGAGCAGTCGCTTGTCTATGACATTTTGCTCCCTCCACGTTCCATGTGCTCAGCTGGTGTTTTGTTTGAGGTGTTTTGGCTTGTTTGGATGCTGTCTCATTAGCCGCTCAGTGGCCACGAGCACAGAATGAATAAATGAATGAATGAATGAATGAATGTGTGTGTGTGTGGATTCTGCTCACTTTTGTTTGTTTGTGCAATTTTAATGCGTCGACATTTTATTGGCGTTTTGTTGTACCTTCGCTCATCACGTATACGCAGCGTGCGACTGAGCAGTATTTTTTTGCGGCGCACTCTTGCTCTTCCGATTGCCAATGCTGCTGGCGTCGTCGCCTCGTAAGTCTTTCATCATTTTTATTGGTTTTTCTTTAGCTCCCCATGCTCCATTCCCTTTCGCTTCCCCCCACACTGCCACACTGCCACACACACAGCGACCTCGGGCTCCCCGCATTGTGTTCGTATTCAAAATTTATTAATTCCGCGGGCTCGCAGCTGCTTTAAAGTAAAAATCCCCTGTGCATCCGCACACACACACACATGGCCAAGCACACGGCACATGATTAATTACATGTTCTATATAACATATGAGGAGAGAAGCCAGATGAAGGGAGAGTGCTGTTAACCGATAAATGATGGCCCCGAAAGTTTTGCTGGTTTTGGCATCTTATGGAATCTTGCGGTTTGCCGGCAACACATCTGCTGCGGCTTTGCCCATAATGAGTGCTGTCATTAGCTTGTTTTATGTCGCTAATCAAGTTGACCACGCCCACTCGCCGACTGTGCGGGGGCTGTCTAGCTAATGTCTGTAACTAGGCAAAGGAAATGCCGCCATTAAAGCGCCAAAACGGAAACATCCGTCAAAAGCACAAAACTAAGTAAGCAGACGAGTTTCGAGTTTTGCCTTTCCTGCCAATTGCGCAGACAATTTGATAGAATTTTCGCTGTTCGCTGCTCGACATACCAATAATCGGATCAAGCCATTGAAGAGTCAGAGACCGTAGAACATGGACAATGCTGCCGTTTGTTGCATGTCGGGCAATGCAAATATTTTGCATAAACTACAAGTGTCGGGCAGCAGGAAGCGCAGGATGCGGAGTGGAAACAGGAAGTGTAGTGGACTTGACAGCACGCTGAAGGGTATGAAGAGCAGCCAAGCACAAGGGCGGCCATCAAACATCGAGAGCATCAATGCTGTCAACTTTATGTCAAGCACGAGTGAGATAGTGAGAGTGCCAGCTAACGATGGCATTGTAACTGGCAGCCTTGGTTAGTCGCTTCTTATAGATGAATATGGCAAAAATATGCGTCAAGGATAATAGAATAGGCAGTCAAAGGATTGGGCTGCGAAACTGGGCAAGCAAAAGTGCCATTTGTGCCGGTTCTGAGAGTCGAGAGTCTTAAGCGCATCAGCGTTTATGGCTTTGGCCAACCGACAGATATTCGAGTAAAAGCAGTCTGCGCCTTCTTCTCTCTGTTCTTCCTGTTCGTCCTGCAAGAAGACACTCTCTGTCTGCTTTAAGCCGCTTTGGGCTCCGCAGTCGATTTCATTAAACCAAAGGACTGCAACAGCAAAACCAACCAGTCCCTCTGTCCCTCTGTCTCTCCCAGAGCCAGAAGCCATAGAAAGTGTGGCGCAACTGAACACAAAAAAAAAAAAAAAAAAACAGATTAGAAAAACGTGTAGAGAAAGTGAAAATTAGATTTCTCTTTGCGTTCGTAATTTGCAAATGAAATGCGAAAGCTCAGTGCAGAAACATTTTTCAGCATTCGGGGCATAATTAACAAACACATTTTTATTTGCCTCGCCTCGAACAACAAAGCATAATTGTTTATCTACTCTTTTTTATTCAACTATAATTTGTTTACTCTGCAAACATGGGAAAACAATAATTTCATTTGAAATTCATCGAGTTATACAATTCATTTTATGATACACCAATACTATGAAGACATTTTCACCCCCTACAAATCTGCGGCTGGGAATTAAACACACAAATATGAGAATATATTCAACAGAGATACTTAAAGTAAAAACTGGTTGTCATAACTACCTTTGAAAGTTGTATTAATATTGCTTAATTGCTATTGTTGCAAATAATTGAACTTCACATCTTACAAAAAGTTGAAAACCGCATTTGATAGTTTTTTAGCAAGGACAGACAATTTATCAAAATTTATGGCATTTTACTAAAGAAAAATCTTTGAATTTCGTAGAATTACAATTAAATAAATTTAATTCATAAATAAATCCATATAAACATAAATATATTATTTCATAGTTTCTTAGCAAAGAAAACGTTTAAAAAACCATACAATTTATTTAAATTGATGACACTTAAAGTTGTGATTAAGCACAATTAAATAAAAATAATATATAAATGCATATGTTAATAAATATATTATAGCTCTCACGATTATTGCAAAATTCCAACTAAAATCGGTTTAACTGAAGACAAAGCTGAAACTTGTTAGTTTTATCTTTATCTTTAAATTTCGTAGAATCACAATAAAATAAATTTCATTCATAAATAATTCCATATAAACATAAATATGTTATTTCAGACAATTTATTTAAATTAATGGCATTTCATTAAGGAAAAAACTTAAAATTGTGATAAAACACAATTGAATAAAAATAATAAATAAATGCATATGATAATAAATATATTATAGCTCTCACGATTATTGCAAAATTCCAACTGAAGACAAGGCTTAAACTTGTTGGTTTAATCACTCTTGGCTAATGCTTTTTAGCCAATTACTTAAGCGGATTTCAGAGAGTGTTTACAATTTAAGAATCTGTGTAAGTCTGTGGAGACGAGGACAAGGATTGCGAATAGAAATTAAATGGAAAATGGGTTGCAGATGCTAATGATTGACATGTTGTGGCAGAGGCTAAAGGATTGTGTTTAAAGTTCTTTGTTATGCCCGCTTGACACTTGAGACGATTGTGTCTTTGTGCCTGTGTTTGTGTGCACTTGAAAGCTTTTCCGTGTTTGGCCAAGAAGTTAAAGTTTTCCGCTTGTCAGTTTTCCATTTTGTAAATTGTTTATCTCAGCAAAAGTTGCCTCACAGCGATTAAACCTTTTTGACCGCAACTGCGACACTCCGCCTTACGACCTGTTCGACGTGGCCAATACCGCAATGTCAAGCTGAATCTCAAGCCGCTTTAAGGCCAGGCCGCAAATGCATCAGTTTAGGGCCAGCAAAAGTGCATTAAAGCAGCCATAGCTCAAGCTATATACATACATATATCCAAATCTGTGCTGTGCTGTGCTCGATGAGCTGCCACCAATCAAATTTCGTGCGTTTCGCCACTGGCCATAAAATGTTGCACGATAGTTTAGTTGTCGCGTTGCAGCAGGTGGAGCAGAGGTGAAGAAGGGTCACAACTGGGGCCACTTTCAGTTGTAGTCGCAACTAAAAATACCCAGCGAACCCAACGAATCGTAAGCGATATAATCGCACAGGAAACTGTCGAAAAATTGAGAAGGGTAATCAAGAAATCGAAGTGTTTCAAATGTGTTTGTGGTTGGTAAAATCTTAAATCGAAAGTATTTTATTCGTAATTTCAAATTAGTTCAATTCATTTTCAAGAAAAATTCAGAATTATTAATGCAAGTTAAACTTTTTTTTTGGCCTTATTACCGAATTCTAGGCGAATGTAACGTATTTTATTCGTGTCTCAAAACAAATAAAAAAGGAGTTTTCCTTATAAGGAAATTAGTTAAATTAATTCAAGAAATAATTTTATCGAATATTAGGAATTTTTATACCATAACTTTAGTTAAATCAAGGATATCTTTCAGATGTTTTATTTAATTGGTTATCGTGATATGTAAATTTAGATAAATATTAAAACCCATTTCCAGATCTGTAAAACTATCGGTGATTTAATCGTTCTCGAATATTTGATTCGCTGGCTGGTTTGAGTAGCTGTCAGCCACTGTAACATTCTAAATTAAAAATGAGAGTTCAGCAGGGGCCATGGGCCCAAAGGCGATGCTGCTGAAAATTGCGCGCCATCTGAACCAAATCGAATCACTGTGCATTGATTTTTGGGGCATGCCACATAAATAAACGGTGCACAGCCTGCTCTTGTCTGCGCCTCTCCAATTTTTGTAGTTTTCGTAGTCGTGTTGTGATTTGATTACAGCGTTTTGTCGGTGCAATCGTGCTCGATTGCGTTTTGTCATTTGGGTTTTGTGTATCAATAACAGCGGCATCGAAAAAAACGCTGCTTGAATTGCTCTTTTCTAGGTACAAAATTAACTATTGTTAACTTGAACTTCTTGCGAAAAGCTTTCTAAATGCAAGTTGAGATACTATAAAGAGAGTAAACTGAACTTGAAATGATTGAACTTTATCAGATATTCATTTCTTAAATTAATATTGTTTCGTCAGTCAAATAAATAGACTCGAAAAAATAAAAATACCATCCATTGAACATGCTACAATTTTGTATCACAGAGAATAGCTTCAGAAAAAGTAAATTAAACTCTTGAATGACTGTAATTATTAAATTATGTCAGATTTTAATTTCATTATTTAATGTTGATTTTTCATAGTCATATTGAGCTTATTAAAACGTAATATTACTATTAATAAGAAGTAAAATGCACTTGAAATTATTGAGCTAACATATTTCAAATAAATAGTCTCCAAAAAATAGAAATACCATCTATTGTACTTGTTACAGTTCAAAATCACAAAGAAAAGTTTCAGAAATTGAAATTATTGAGCTCGGATATTAAGCAATCAATTAAAATATTAATCAATTATGTAGTGTATAATAGGTTGCAACTACGTTTACATAATTTTATAAGAATTTACTTAGTGGGGAACGCATTGCTGTGAAAGACTGCGAATAATCTGCTGCTCTGCAGTGATATAACAATTTCATTTCCCCAACAATTTCAATTGTATTTATATACTCGTGTTTATGCTTACCTTCGACTGCAGTTTTGGTTCAGCTATTTTATTGCCCTGTTCCTTTGTATGCTGTTTACAACATTTTGCGTCGCATAAATCACGATTGAAGCAGTTCTTTGCCTCCCATTTCCAATGGACCTCCCTTCGGCATTCCCTCGCTTCTGTCGTGTATTGGTCTATTCACTTGTAAGGATACTCAAGCCTTACATAATTCCGGGATGCCAATGCTGTTGCTGTTGCAGGCGAGGTAAAAGGCCACAAGCATAATGTCATAATGCCGCAAATGTTGAGCAAATGTTGAACAATGACGAAAACAAGCCACAATCCTGGGGGCCGAGCAGCAGCAGCAACCTGTTGACGACTGAGGCAGTGGCATGCAACAGCGACTGTGGCAGCAACATCATCTGCTTTGTTGTTGTTCTCTTTGCTTTTTGTGTTATTCGGTTTTAGCTTGTTTCCTGCGCTTTTATTGTCGTTTATCTTGTCTGCTCTGACAATTTACTTCTTGCTCAACAATGAAAATCGATAAAGTCTGTTTGAAATCTCTGAGCACACACGCACACACACGCACACACATACAGAGAGACCCCAAATACACACGAGAGCCATTTTTGCCACAAGCAAATTGGCAAGGCAAAAAAAAAAAAATGAATAAAAATAAACGAATGCGAACAACAAGAATGAAGGCAAAAAGTAAGCCAACGATGTGAATAAAAGGCCAAAGCAACGAACACCAGATACACTACAAAATCGTAATGATTTCGAGGTCGAGGGCAAATTAATTGTAATAATTTCAGGCAACTTCTTCTTGAAATGCCAAAGTTCATCACCTAGCCAAGCAGCTCGCATGTTAGAGTATGCGCAGAAACACATAATAAATGGAATTCGGAGTTGGAGATGCAGGAGTCGCCGAAGTCGCAACATCTTTACTGACTTCTCTGGGACGATGATGCCACAAATCGTTATGAATAATGTTCAAACATAAAATTGCCAAACGCGACAGAGAGAGGGAGAGAGTGAGAGGGAGAAAGGAAAGGGAAGGGAAGGGAAGAGGTAAGAATGCGGTGCAGGTGGAGCTTGTTTGCTGGTGGCACATCAAATTTCCTTTTGCATAACAATGAAAATGAAAACCTCACCTAATTATGCCAAACATGACTGGTAACAACAACGGACTCACACACACACACACACACGCGAATTATGGCAAATTATGTAAAGTTAACTAAAGCAATAACACACACACACACACACAGACACTCACTCACACAGTCACAAATCAGAGCTGGCAAAAAGGCAAAAGCAAAAGCAAAAGCAAATAAAACAAAATGTGGTATTATAAACACAACAAAATGGGCAATAACTGCAGGCGTTGAGCATTATGAATATGTGATACCCTAACCATGCCATTAACAGCCCCGAATAATGAAGTAAATGCTTTTATGAGTGCACTGCAGGAAGCCACCAATTATGTGCCCATTGTTGACAAAATCCTGGTTGACTTATTAACAAGGAATATGCAAATATTTCGAACAAGTCAAGTAAATGTTTCACAAATATATTTATCACCGAATTTTCATTCATTCATTTTGTGGTAGAAGAAAACTTTTTGAGAAATTACAAATAATAATACTAATTAGAATGCTAATGAATTCAAATAAGTCCAGTAAATATTTCACAAATTTGTGATAAACAACGTTTTCAATTAAACCCTTTTTAAAAAATTAGAAATAAGATTTCTCACAGCTAGCAGAAAACTTTTCTAGTATTATTTTTATTTCCTTACAAATTATTTCTAATGAAAGCTAATGTTACAGAGATTTTTTATACCGAGTTTAGCATACAGCTCTTCATCTGAAATAAAACTTTTTCATATATTCGTATGTATGTATAAGTATATATAAATATTACCATGCCAATGAATTCAAAAGAGGTCATGGAAATGTTAACTACATTTCACTTATATATTTATCACAAAGCTTTTAGTTATTCTTAGGCTTCGAAAACTCTTTGCAAATAAGAATAGGATATTAAATATTAGGATAAATCGCTCGCAATGATTTGCATCAGCATAATTTATAGCATCAAGTGAACTGCGCCAATGTCATTTCGATTTTGTCTATCAATCACTCCATCAGCACATAAATCAATGGCTCAAGAAATCAAACCATTCAAACAGTCCGTCAATTAATCAACAGCAAACGATATACAATACTTTGCAGTTTAACAATACAGGGAATGTATTTTGAAAATATTATAAATTGTAGTAAATAAATATAACTGTACTGAATACAATTTTTGCTGATGAATGTGATAACTTTATGGTGAAAAGTTGTATTTTTTTGTGAAAATTAATAAATTTAAATGTAATACATTCATTTTTGTATTTATAAATACATTGGCAACTTGTCAAACTTTCCAAAAAACTTCTTAATTAATGAATTCGACATTTTGCATTTGCAAGCCGCTTAAAATATCAAGCTAAATAGATTTAACATTTTTGAACTAATATTACAAACGATTTGACAAACTTGTTGTTTGTTCAACTTTGTCCAAGTTGATTTAGTTTGTTTATTTACTGTTTTTTTGTGGAATTTAATCAGAGTTCGGGGCATTTGCCGCAAACATGCGAGAAACTTTTCCAAAAACTTGCAATCTCACAGGGTACATAATGAGCAGGAACGAGGGACGGGGGAGGGGACTCTTAATTCCTTGGGCTCTCTCCTGGGCAACATAACGAGGGCTTTGCTTGACACAACAAAAGTGCCCGGGCACCTGCCAATAATGTCAGCTGGCATTATGGCTGTCGGTCGTATAACTTGTTGTTGCTGTTGCTGTTGCTGTTGTAGTTGTTGACCCTTATATTTATTTGCCTACTAATTTGTATACAAAACTTGCCAAATAGCCGCCGCGTCGCGCACTAACAAAAGCAGCACACACACACACGCACGCACACACACGTGCGCATAGTTTGTTTCATGCTAAACAGGCAACGCGACTTGTCGTGTCGTGTCGTGTCGTGTTGAGTTCTCTCGAGCAGCCCAAGCTCAAACAGCTTCCGTTTCCGCTTCCCAGTTGTGCGAGGGGCAGGAAGTGGGAGTCTGAGGGTTGCCGCCTCGCTGAGCACTCGAGCAGCAACAACAACAACGACGACGACAGGCAGAACTAATGCAAGGCGCGCTAGTTACAAGTTCTCATGGATGCTTCAGAACAGAACAGCGAGGGAGATGGGGACGCTGGCGGGGTAAATGTAGCAGAAAGCACTTCATAATTTAATTAGTGCTGCAGCCTGACGCGACTGATGTGCGTGTGTGTGTGTGTGTGTGTGTTAACAGGTAGCCAGCAAAAAAGAGAGAAATATATAAATCAACAACATCATTAATAATTATAAAAAACAATTTCACTCACGTTGCGATAGCAGCGAGTTGATGACGAGCTAAGCAGTTGATTGACGACAGCATACCCCATCTGCAGAGCCTGCAGGGTGTGCCAGAAACATCAGTGAGCGAGAGAGAGACACGTACATATCTTCTTACTAATAAGGCGCAGAACCTTAAAAGGCCAGCAAATAAATTAAAAACAAATCAAATATGCATGCTGAAAAATGTGAGACATGAAATGTGAAATACGAAACGTGTAGCATGCTTTGAGGCGTTCATCAAGATCCCAACAAATGTCAGAGACAGCAAGAGCAAGAGCAAGAGCAAGAGAGAGAGAGAGACTGAGAGAGACTGAGACTGAGTAGAGAAAGCAAAGCAAATAAACGCACAACAGCAAAACTGAAACTGAAAACTGAAGCACAAAAAATGTTTTCAAGTAAATGAGAATAAACAAAATATTTAGACAAGCGACTGGGGAACAAGCAGCTGACTGTAGAATAAACAGGCAACATGGCAGCGATAGAGACAGCGATACTGCTAGAGAGGGAAAGCGACAACAATCTTTAGCATCATCATCATCATCATCATCGTGCTGCAAGGCGAAGCGTTTTGTGCAAATAACATTATATAGTAAGGAAACAATTCTGCTTCAGATTTGCGGCACTGAGTTGGCAGCACTGCCAAAAGGCAAATAGTTCTTTATTGAGTTTGTCGGGCTGCCAACTTGTTGCGATGCCGGCCAAAACTTTCTAATAAACATTTACTGCAAATTAAATACAAAAAAAACACGAATGCAGTTTGCACAAGTTTTATGAGCTACCGCGCAACGCGCATAACAACAAAGTTGGCCAGCTATAAATAGTTGATTGAGTTAGTGGCGCTGCCAACTTGTTGCAATCCCACTATTTGCAATTCCAGATTGCACAACTTTTCAACAACTGAGTTATTAAAATACCTCAGGGAACTGAAAAGGGCAAAAATAATGTGTCGACGAGCGAATTGCACTTTAAACTTTAACTATGGATGATTTTACTGCCAGACAGAGGGACGAAAAAATGGGGGGAGCTGCAAACTCGTCGATAAACTTTGAGCTTTAACTGTTGGCGACGTTAATGCTGCTGTCGACTCGTTTGCACAGCAACCACAGAACCAAACAAACTTAATGTAAACCTTGCACAATGTCATTTACATGCTCCAAAACACACAAACACACAGACAGATGTGGCTGATTATAAGCAATTTTTAAATAATATAATATTTATTTTTATATGAGAACTCTACTTGTAGCAAGAGAACAACAAAATATGGAACTGATTAATACAGAATAAGTTATTTACAAATATATTTGTTATTTTATATTTTTATATTAGAACTCTCTCCATGGAGCGTGAATATAGAACTGATTTGACGTTTTTTAAGAATATTATTTATTTTTATGCTTGTGGCAAGAGAACGACATTGAAGCGTAGCTCAAGTTGATATGCCCCAATCGACGAGATGTTTTTGCCGGCAGCTGGAATTCGTTGGTGGCGAAGCTTCTCACGCGACAGCGACGCGCTTTTATCTGTCTTCTCGCCTAGAAGATTTGCAGAACGTGGAACTGGGGGTGGTTTTCACTTCCTGTTTGGTTGGGGGCTTCTCTTTTGGGTGTGACACTGAGCAGCTGCGGCCTATCGAAAACTTTTGGCCGCTGTTACATTTCGCCTACTTCCAGTCGGGTCGGTAATAATTTCATTCGATAATTCTGTTGTTTATACTCGTGGCTTGTAGTTGGGGACGAGTGACAAATTATGCACAGGCAGGCAGCACAAGATAGATGGACAGCAGACAAAGATAGAAGAGAGCGAGGGAGAAGTTCATGTGTTTGTTATTCATTGAATTATTTTGTTATGTAATTGCCTGTCCCCAAAATGTATGCAACGAAAAAGTTAAAACGCCACAAAGTGCCACAATATTGCCTGCCATTCGAGTGTGTCGTCGTTGTGTGAGAGGCCATAAATATTTTGAGAGGTGAAAAACTTGGCGAGGGAAGGCAGGAAGGGGGAGGGAGAGGGAGAGGGAGAGCGCTGTGTCAGCAACATTTTTGGACGAATGCTCATCTGTCCAGGTTGATGTATGCTCATCACAGACTCTGATAAGCTAGCCGCTTCGCTGTGTGTGTATGTCTGTGTGTGTGTGTGTGTGTGCTCAAAACAATTTGCTACAAAATCGCACACTCACACACACACACATATATTTACCTGGCAAGCGTTTGAAACGCGGCGGCGGCGCTTCAGCTGTTTGCATTGTATGTCGCATGAAACTCCCGCAATGTGTGTGTGACAAAGACATGCCTCAACCCACACACACACACTGTGACACACACACTGTGACACACACACACATACGATCGCATTCTTAGCCTTGTCACACGGACAGCAGCTTCCTTCCTGCCAATGCCATTGGTATTGCGCTTAAAGCTCGGAAGCCGCCTAAATGCTAAAAATTCCTCAAGTTTTTCGTCCACATCGATTTTGCATTTTCGTGTTACGTTGCCACAAGCCCCTCGCCCCTCAACCCCCCAATCCACCCTCAGTCCAACAGTCAAATGTGACGTTGCCGAATGCTTCGTAATTCTTTCAATATTTTCTGCCCAGGGGCTGTCAATTGAGTTTTGGGTTTTCCTTCTCTCTCGCTTTTTTTCTGCTGTCGCTGCTCTGGCATGTTGTTGGGGGGGGGAATTGTCCTGAACCGAATGACCCAACTCAGGCTGAAGCTGAATGATTGACTGATGGAATGATTGGCGATTACGTAACATTTTATGCCTATTTTGTTGGCTGTCCCCTTTGGGGAGAACTCTACAAATAGCCCAACATCATTCTATTTATGTAGTCGAGACATTTGTTAAAGCTGCCCCCCCCCCAAACTGGCTCCAAGCTGCATCTGAGAGCTTAAGCGTCCAACATTGAACTGCTGACACTTTAAGCTGATTTTTGTGCATACAATTTAATTACGATTAAATATATTCTTATTATTTTAAATGCAACATCAATTTGTGACATTTTTACTTGCAATTTAATAGTTATTTACAGATATGTACAATATCTTAATTTAATTTCAAATGCAGTATTTTTGCTTGCAATTGAATAATAATTAATTTAATATATTCAAATAATTTAACTGTTTTAAAATCAATATCAATTGATGAAATGTTGACTGGCATTTTAATAAGTATTCTGAGTATATATTTAATTCATTTAATTTGACAGATTTTGATTTTTTTAGTTGAAATAGTAATAAATTCAAGCTCGATCTTTAGACCCACTTCAGTTCACGAATCTTTTCCCTCTTCCCCGGGCTTGGCCGACCTCATTGCCAGGCTGCCTCTAATAAGCTTGTGATTGGGCCAGAGCCCGTGTCGTTGAGACATCAACTGCACCATAAATATATTGCATTCTTTTGTTGCGTTACGCCTTCGACCCGCTGCACATGAAACTTGTAAACTTTCAATGCGAAACTTTTGAGAATGAAAAACTTTGGCATAATGAGGAGAGTTCTTTTGGAGAGTTTTATTAAGCCAACTTGTTAGCCAGCTCATTTTCAAGCACAACAAGCAGAGTGTTTATCTTCATACAGATTGTCAAACTTTGTGTCCCCAACAAAAAAATGTGTGCAACATTTTTCAAATACTCTTTGGCCACGATGAACTTTCACCTATGCCAAGACAAAAGATAAAGCCATTAGAAACGACAACTAAATGGAATGAAATATTGCAAATTTGTTGATGAAAATTCAACTAAAAAAATATATTAAAATGGCGAAAATTGTAGCAAGCGAAAACACGAAACTTAATGAGTTTTTCAATAATGAGAGCGAGCGCTGCTTTTGACTTATCTCAGCAGCTGTTGCCGCATTCATTCAAGCCAACATCCTTCTCCGCCCCTCCCCTCCGCAGTTCTGTTCTGTTTGCGACACGGGGCGAAGGGGGGCGGAGAGATTCGCCCCTATGCCAGCTAACGAGCTGCCCATCAAAAGGTCAGACCTCCGTCAGGTCGACTAGCCTTAAAGTGAACTAAATACAACACAACCTCAACCCCATCGTCAAATTGGTTTTGCGGCTTTGTGGCAACATCTCAGTCTTTCTCTCTCGCTCTCACTCTCGCTCTCTCTGTCTCTGTCTCTGTCTCATTTGTTATTGTCGCTAGTGTCTTTGAGTGAATACACTTTACTTTCGATTGGATATTTGCGCTCAACGTTTGGCTTTAAAGCCAAAAGCCCACACAGCACGCACAATAAATTAAGCAAATTTATGGCTAGCTTCTCCGCCAACTCCCCCCTGCTCCCCTCTTCCCCAAACCCCCTTTATCCTTGCTCTATCGACTTCATTGCTTACCACTTTCGCGTGCCAGTGGCTCAGAACGGAATCCATTGGCTTTGCCATCGACCCATTCACACTGTGCAGCAAATTTGTAGCTCAATTTCCGTATGCCAAAATTCCGATTGTTTCATCTGTTTTGCTTCACCACTTTTCGATGTCAATTCAAATAGTTTCAGCTGAAATGTGCTCTTTATGGCTTCCATTTATTTCGATTTAATAGAAGTCCCAGATTGCGACTGTCAAATAATCTGAGAGCTTTGCACCATTTTAGACAGATTCTTATTCCGATTTCTGTACAAATTTGTTGATAAATCAGAATTATTTTATTTCGATATAGCATAAAATAAATGGGAACAGTAGAAAGTTATTATTTATATTTAAATTATCAAAAATGACAGACTTATAAATGAGATACGAAAACAAAATATACACCACCAAAATCCTTTTGGATAATAATGACATCAAAAATAATTTTATTTTTTTTTGAGTACATCGATTCTCCTTATATTTGTGAGAAATAATATAAAATAAAAATAATGATTATTTTACAGCTTTGTTTGTCATAATTAATTAATTGATTATGTCATTTTAGATATTCCGTAAGATAACCCAAATTTATTCTGTTATTATTATTGAATGAAAGTGTGATTTTCAGTAGTTTTGCATTATTTTATTAGTTGATTTATTGGACTGTATTGTCGAATAGTTCTCGAGCACTACTCGTCGAGTTTCGTGCCTCGTTTTCGCAAAGGTTTTCATCAGCATTGGAATTCGGCAGGCAGCAACTTGACAGCTGGCAAATTTTGTTGTTTAGTTTCGCATTGTGATTATATTAAATACTTGACTTCAATTTCGCCATCGCTGTGGCGTTAACTTTGACTTTGGCCAGCCTTTTATGTCTTTGATTGTCGTGTTACCTTAAAGCACCAGCAGCAGCAAACCTTCAGCCGAAAACTTCTCCCTCCTCGCTCCCTCGCTCCCTCTACCCCTTCCCCGTGCGGCACGTACGGCTTAAATAAGCTTAAGTAATGTGCGCCGCGCTGCTCGAGGAAAGCGTCTAGAATTTCAGCTCAGTTCTCAGTTCTCGTTGGCTCATTTCATTTAGGAGTGCGCGCTGGTATTTCATTATTAATGGAACTTTGATTAAATTGCAAGCCAGTCACCCAACCCCCAACACAGCCAGCTCCGTGGTGGCATATAAAAAATTTACGATGACAAATTTACACAAATTAGTGAACGTAGCCGCCAGACGCATCCGGCTCTGAATCCGGCAGAAAACCCAATCGCAACTCGCCTGCAATTAGGCTCAATGCAAAAGAATGAATTCGAGCCCAGTTCGTATTCCTTTTGCTGGATTATTCGTTTTGAGCGCACCTTTGTTGGATTAGTCCTTAGCCAGAAATCTGCAAAGTCGGCAAAGTATGTATGCCAAAAGTAATTAAATTCTCAACAAAGATACTCATGCAAGATTAGCTGGAATGGTATATGTGACTAAACAAAAAATTGTTAATTATTTGATAGAACAAAAAGACATAAAATGCGAATTATTAATTGGAAAGAAACAAATTACAATATTACTTTAACAAAATAAAATAAAACGGCATATAGGTAAATTATTGTTTTTAAACATTACATTGCAATTAAATAAAAATGAGCCACATATAATTAAACACTTTTTTCTCAACATAATCCTTGTGTACAATGATAATTCTGAGTTTTACCATAATTTGCAAATTTAGTTAAGCAGCAAACGCGATTAATTAGTGAGCATTGAAAATGCTAGTAGCTTTTCTGTTAGAAAAAAAACTAGCAAATGATCACCACCCTTCTCAACAATTCTCATATAGTTAGCTTAGCAAATGTCGTTTTTGACTTTTGAATACCCAAGCTCAATTCGCTAGTAGCTTCTTCTGCCAGAAAAACAGCAACTACTTATACTACACTAGTAGCAACTCCTTCTGATAGACTAGTAGCAATTCCTTCTGCTAGACTGATAGTTCGTAACGCCTTTCTCCTCAATTCTCAAAATGTTTACTTCGCTAATGTCAATTTTGATTTATTCATATGCCAATTCAATGAACTAGCAAATGATCAGCACCCTTCTCAACAATTCTCATATAGTTAGCTTAGCAAATGTCGTTTTTGACTTTTCAATTTCCAAGCTAATTCCGCTAGTAGCTTCTTCTGCCAGAAAAACAGCAACTACTTATACTACAATAGTAGCAACTTCTTCTGATAGACTAGTAGCATCACCTTCTGATAGACTAGTAGCAATTCCTTCTGCTAGACTGATAGTTCGTAACGCCTTTCTCCTCAATTCTCAAAATGTTTACTTCGCTAATGTCAATTTTGATTTATTCATATGCAAATTTAATTAAATAGCAAATAGTCAGCACCCTTCTCAACAATTCTCATATAGTTAGCTTAGCAAATGTCGTTTTTGACTTTTTCAATTTCCAAGCTAAATCCGCTAGTAGCTTCTTCTGCCAGAAAAACAGCAACTTCTTGTACTACACTAGTAGCAACTCCTTCTGCTAGACTAGTAGCAACTTCTTCTGATAGACTGATAGTTCGTACCGCCTTTCTCCTCAATTCTCAAATTGTTTACTTCGCTAATGTCAATTTTGATTTATTCATATGCAAATTGAATTAACTAGCAAAAAGTCAGCACCCTTCTCAACAAATCTCATATAGCTAACTTAGCAAATGTCGTTTTTGGCTTTTCAATTTCCAAGCTAAGTCCGCTAGTAGCTTCTTCTGCCAGAAAAGCAGCAACTACTTATACTACACTAGTAGCAACTTCTTCTGCTAGACTAGTAGCAACTTCTTCTGATAGACTGATAGTTCGTAACGCCTTTCTCCTCGATTCTCAAATTGTTTACTTCGCTAATGTCAATTTTGATTTATTCATATGCAAATTGAATTAACTAGCAAAAAGTCAGCACCCTTCTCAACAATTCTCATATAGCTAACTTAGCAAATGTCGTTTTTGACTTTTTCAATTTCCAAGCTAAGTCCGCTAGTAGCTTCTTCTGCCAGAAAAGCAGCAACTACTTATACTACACTAGTAGCAACTTCTTCTGCTAGACTGACAGTTCGTAGCGCCTTTCTCCTCAATTCTCAAATTGTTTACTTCGCTAATGTCAATTTTAATTTACTCATTTGCCAATACAATGAACTAGCAAATGATTACCACCCTTCTCAACAATTCTCATATAGTTAGCTTAGCAATTGTCGTTTTTGACTTTTTCAATTTCCAAGCTAATTCCGCTAGTAGCTTCTTCTGCCAGAAAAACAGCAACTCCTTCTGCTACACTAGTAGCAACTCCTTCTGCTACACTAGTAGCAACTCCTTCTGATAGACTAGTAGCAACTCCTTCTGATAGACTGATAGTTCGTAACGCCTTTCTCCTCAATTCTCAAAATGTTTACTTCGCTAATGTCAATTTTGATTTATTCATATGCCAATTCAATGAACTAGCAAATGATCACCACCCTTCTCAACAATTCTCATATAGCTAACTTAGCATATGTCGTTTTTGACTTTTCAATTTCCAAGCTAATTCCGCTAGTAGCTTTTTGTGCCAGAAAAACAGCAACTACTTATACTACACTAGTAGCAACTCCTTCTGATAGACTAGTAGCAACTCCTTCTGCTAGACTGACAGTTCGTAGCGCCTTTCTCCTCAATTCTCAAAATGTTTACTTGGCTAATGCCAATTTTGATTTATTCATATGTCAATTCAATGAACTAGCAAATGATCACCACCCTTCTCAACAATTCTCATATAGTTAGCTTAGCAAATGTCGTTTTTGACGTTTTAAATCCCAAGCTCATTCCCCTAGTAGCTTCTTCTGCCAGAAAAACAGCAACTACTTGTACTACACTAGTAGCAACTCCTTCTGCTAGACTAGTAGCAATTCCTTCTGCTAGACTGATAGTTCGTAACGCCTTTCTCTTCGATTCTCAAACTGTTTACTTCGCTAATGTCAATTTTGATTTATTCATATGCAATTTTAATTAACTTGCAAATAGTCAGCACCCTTCTCAACAATTCTCATATAGCTAACTTAGCAAATGTCGCTTTTGACTTTTCAATTTCCAAGCTAAATCCGCTAGTAGCTTCTCCAGCTAGAGAAACAGCAACTACTTATACTACACTAGTAGCAACTCCTTCTGCTAGACTGATAGTTCGTAGCGCCTTTCTCTTCAATTCTCAAAATGTTTACTTCGCTAATGTCAATTTTGATTTATTCATATGCAAATTTAATTAACTTGCAAATAGTCAGCACCCTTCTCAACAATTCTCATATAGCTAACTTAGCAATTGTCGTTTTTGACTTTTCAATTTCCAAGCTAAATAAGCCAGTAGCTTCTCCAGCTAGAGAAACAGCAACTACTTATACTACACTAGTAGCAACTCCTTCTGCTAGACTAGCAGCAACTCCTTCTGATAGACTAGTAGCAACTCCTTCTGATAGACTAGTAGCAACTCCTTCTGCTAGACTGATAGTTCGTAGCGCCTTTCTCCTCAATTCTCAAAATGTTTACTTCGCTAATGTCAGTTTTGATTTATTCATATGCCAATTCAATGAACTAGCAAATGATCACCACCCTTCTCAACAATTCTCATATAGTTAACTTAGAAAATGTCGTTTTTGACTTTTCAATTTCCAAGTTAATTCCGCTAGTAGCATCTTCAGCTAGAAAAACAGCAACTACTTATACTACACTAGTAGCAACTCCTTCTGCTAGACTAGCAGCAACTCCTTCTGATAGACTGATAGTTCGCAACGCCTTTCTCCTCGATTCTCAAATTGATTACTTTGCTAATGTCAGTTTTAATTTATTCATTTGCCAATACAATGAACTAGCAAATGATCACCACCCTTCTCAACAATTCTCATATAGTTATCTTAGAAAATGTCGTTTTTGACTTTTCAATTTCCAAGTTAATTCCGCTAGTAGCATCTTCAGCTAGAAAAACAGCAACTACTTATACTACACTAGTAGCAACTCCTTCTGCTAGACTGATAGTTCGCAACGCCTTTCTCCTCGATTCTCAAATTGATTACTTTGCTAATGTCAGTTTTAATTTATTCATTTGCCAATACAATGAACTAGCAAAAGATCACCACCCTTCTCAACAATTCTCATATAGTTAACTTAGAAAATGTCGTTTTTGACTTTTCAATTTCCAAGTTAATTCCGCTAGTAGCTTCTTGTGCCAGAAAAACAGCAACTACTTATACTACACTAGTAGCAACTCCTTCTGCTACACTAGTAGCAATTCCTTCTGCTAGACTAGTAGCAACTCCTTCTGATAGACTGATAGTTCGTAACGCCTTTCTCCTCGATTCTCAAAATGTTTACTTCGCTAATGTCAATTTTGATTTATTCATATGCCAATTCAATGAACTAGCAAATAGTCAGCACCCTTCTCAACAATTTTCATATAGTTAACTTAGCAAATGTCGTTTTTGACTTTTCAATTTCCAAGCTAATTCCGCTAGTAGCTTCTTCTGCCAGAAAAACAGCAACTACTTATACTACACTAGTAGCAACTCCTTCTGATAGACTGATAGTTCGTATCGCCTTTCTCCTCAATTCTCAAAATGTTTACTTCGCTAATGTCAATTTTGATTTATTCATATGCAAATTTAATTATTTAGCCAATGATCAGCACCCTTCTCCACAATTCTCATATAGTTAGCTTAGCAATTGTCGTTTTTGACTTTTTCAATTTCCAAGCTCAATTCGCTAGTAGCTTCTTCTGCCAGAAAAACAGCAACTACTTATACTACACTAGTAGCAACTCCTTCTGCTACACTAGTAGCAATTCCTTCTGCTAGACTAGTAGCAACTCCTTCTGATAGACTGATAGTTCGTAACGCCTTTCTCCTCAATTCTCAAAATGTTTACTTCGCTAATGTCAATTTTGATTTATTCATATGCCAATTCAATGAACTAGCAAATGATCAGCACCCTTCTCGACAATTCTCATATAGCTAACTTAGCAAATGTCGTTTTTGACTTTTCAATTTCCAAGCTCATTCCCCTAGTAGCTTCTTCTGCCAGAAAAACAGTAACTACTTATACTACACTAGTAGCAACTCCTTCTGATAGACTAGTAGCAACTCCTTCTGCTAGACTAACAGCAACTACAATCTAAAAATAATGCGATTCGACAAGCGCATAAAAGCTTCGACCTTATCAATTTCCTTGCGCTTTTGTTATTTTTAATCGCCGTTGGTCAAGGCCAAAACTCGTAGATGCATTGCCGCTGATGTCGGCTAAATTAATTTGAACCATGACACCAGCTGCGGCTGAAGGTTAAAATTAAAGCAACAACAACAACAAAATACTAAAAGTTAATTTAAATTGACTTTGATGTGAGCAACAAAAACAAAATGCCTACCAGTAAATGCAATATACTCGCAAGTAAAGGTTCGCTGGGGGAAAAGAAAAGATATAAAGCGAAAATTGTAAAAATTTGATGTGAGGTCGTTGTTGTTGTTCATTTTAAATGCCAACTGCCATTTGTCGACCTTGACGATAAATTAACGTGTTGCCTACTTAGCGCGCCAAACAATGGAAATTACTTTGGCGAGAAACAAAAATAAATAAATTGCGAGGGTCGGGTCACAAAGGAGTCAGAGTCAAGCGACGATTCTAGATTAATGGCTGAGTAAGCAATGTCCAATAGTGGAGTTATAAATGTGCCATAATTTCGCTGTGGACCCCCATAAATCACATGATGCCCGATGCTTAGCATCGAGCTCGCCATATGTACACAGATATATCAGCAATATATTGGCTGGAGACAAAATGGGGGAGAAAGCAAATGAATAATTGACGGCTGCTGCCATTGAAAAACCCCTTTGACGATTGGAAAACAATTTTTATTCTTTTTATTTTGTCCGTGAATATTTTATTTAGTTTTTTATATAATTCTTGCCTCGCACTGTCTGCGAGGCCTTTGACTACTCAATACTTCATCAACTTAATTTAATCTGGTCTTCATTTTAAATGAATAATTTATTCATATTAGCAATCTTTTATTTCAAGTATTTTTATTCAAATAGGAAAAATAATGACTCACAAAAACATACTTAATTTGAAGCAATTATTACAATACTTTTCGGTGACATTGAAAAAATGTAGGAACACAAAAATCGAATTTAGCAAATGCGAAATGATTTTAAATACACTTCAACCTAATTACCTCGCCACGTAATTGTGTGAATTGCCGATGCCTAGATAATTAATCATTGGCTAATGGATGAAAGTGTCTTAATGTTTCCTCGAGCGTTCTTTTTATATGGGCACCAATGAAATTCAGTCAGCTTTAATTTGCATTCAAGTGCTGAAGCATAATTCCCATAAAGCCGGAATCAAACAGATTTCTCGACATGTGTCAGACAGCTGTTAGCCTCTCATTACTTTCCATTAACAGCTTTCAATTTAATTTTATCAGCATTTCTTTTTTTTTTCATCAAATTGCATAAATTGTGTAATCTTTTTTTATGGCGGAGTGGACACAAAAAAATGAAAAATGAAAAATGAAGAAAAAAGGGAAATGCATTCAGTCGTTTGGGAAAAGCCAATTAGGATTTGATAAATCTGTGCATGCACATCAATAAATAATATTGTTCATCGAATTGATTCGTTTGATAAATGTTGACGGCTCTTCTAAGGCCTCCAACTCTCACTTTGAACTTTATCGGCGTTTCTCTCTCGTCTCGCGATTCACTCAACTGCGTTAAATGCGTGCAGAATTTATTTGATTTTTTCTGTATTTTTTAAAGCAATTTAAAAATTCAATCCTGCTGTCAAGGGCTTGTAAATGAGGTTGAATGCTCCGGCATCGCAGCGACACCCTTTGGGATTCCCGGCTTTCAGACGCATTTCACGCAAAGTCAACTTGATATATATGGCTAATGATGTTGACAGCATGCGAGTGAAACAGCGGCAATAAAAAATGGGAAAATGAAAATGAAGTGAAACCGCTGCTAACAATGGCGTCGACTGTGGGCGGTGGGCGTGGCAATCGATGCAAGCTCAAACATGCGCTTATTGCAATTGTTGCGGTTGCAACGCCCACGACAAGTGAATAAAAAAAACAATGCTCAAGCACAATTGCGTGTTTATCGATTGCACGACGAACCTATCGAGTTAGGCATGCAAATTACAAGTGGGCACAAAATGTATAAAATATGGTTTATCGATCAATTGAATGTCTTAGCTCTTCTTCATAATTAATAAATAAATACAAAAAGATTGAAAAATATTGGTGGGATTCTTTAAATTAAAAAATAAATACAAAAATATTTATAAATTTGGCCAGAATTGCATTTTGTGTATATACAAAGTACATCTAATATAGTCTATCGATCAGCCAACAACACAACAATAAATAAGAACTTTGCTAGGATTGAATTTTATTGAATCCACAAAGTATATCGAATATAGTCTGTCAATCAGCTTAAATATCTTAGTTGTTTTTGCTACACGAGCATCCAATTCCAAGTTACCAATAATAATAAATCAATAAATATTATAGTCATAATTGTTAACGGACTGAATTGAAGAAGACAATAATTATTGTGAACGATTTTAAATAATCGACATTTTCAGTTGCAATAATTACAATAAATCCGAATTATAATACATAAATAAATATTAGAGATATTATGTTTTAATAAATGACATATTTCATTGCTTTATAATGAATTATTGAATATAAATCATTAAATGAATATTATAGAGGACTTTGTCAATTGCTTTGCAATGGTTTTAAGTAAATACAAATACTTATACATCAATAGTTATATATATTTACTCATTCTCCTGGAAATAGTTTTGTCGGAAAAGCAGAAATCAAAATTGCAGTCATTTGGCTTAATTGTTTCCCAGAATTCAGATATGAAATTGTTTATCGTTGTTGCTCACTTAAGCTGCGCATCAAGTGCGAAACGCAGCCAAGTGGAAACGCTGCGATATTCAATTTTAAATTTGCATAAAGGATGGATAGTTTCTTTGTGGCGAAAGTAATTAGAAAGTCACGAGGCGAGCGAGAGCGACAGTCACGATGAGCATGCAGCTTGAATGGGAAGTGGCAACTTGTTGTTGGTATCTGATATGTTAATGTTGCAAGTTGCGCAATGTGCCCGGCTGGGGTTGGGCATGCAAATTGATTTTGCTGCTGGCCCTGCCATTGATTCTAGCCATGGCCAACAAAGTAAGCAAATCAAATGTGCTTCTTGCCCCCATCGAATAAATAATCCAATGCGTAATTGAAGCCCGAACCCTGAACCCTACTGAACGGCTACTGAAGGCTTTATTCTCTGGCTCAAATGAAATGAAATTGATTTGCATGTGCTTGGAAATTATGCAATGTGGCAGCAGCAACTAAAGACAATTGTCGTTCTTTTGGGCAGCCACCATCATCACACGAATAATCGATGGGTTGCAACCCATTCCAATTCCATTCACCATCGTCTTCAATTACGTTGAGTGCAACAGCTCGGGACTGCAACTCTTTCGACTCGTTGTCCCATATTATTTATTCACAATGAATCGGATCGAAAATCAAAGCCAGCACCACAAGCTGTAATTATTATGGAGAAGAAACTAGTTTTTTTTTCTTTCAAATGTGGTAACTTTATCTAGTTTTCGCTTGGGCGAAATAAAGAAAAAATGGGATTAAATACATACTGTATTTATGAATACAATGGAAAGTAAACATATCGAAAACTTGGTGGTAAAAGAATTTGTTTAAAATTCAAATATTATATAAACTGTAAACTCAAGAACATAACTCAAATTTGTTGATGAAATAATTCAAAGTTAAAGTAATATTTTATAGCCCGAAATTTCAGTTGAAAGACTGTTAATTGTAAATTATAAACAATAAATTCTAAACAAGGAACAAAAGTCAAATTGAATGATCAAATAATTTAATTTTAAAGTAATATTTTTTAGTTTGAAAACTGCAGATTATTCACTTTGAATTATTAACTATAAATGCGACTCTATAAAAAGAGAACACAACTAAAATTTAATTTTGAAATATTTTTACTGTAGTTAAGTTCACTTTTTAAAGATATTACAAATTTAAAGTTCAAAATTGATGCAAATTGCAAATAAAAAATGGTATGTTCTCAACGTCTGCTTAGGTTTTGTTTGTTGTTAGGAATGCAGTGAGGATAAGAGTCGGAAAAAAGTGGCATATTTGAAGCCTTCAACAGTTGATTAATTCGGACCACCTGCGGTTGCATGCAACGCATTCCAAAATACATTCCGCATCAGTCATTCAGTCGTTATTAGCACAATCCAACCACAAATTAATGAGGTGGATTTCGGACTCCTTCCCGCCCACAGCCAAATCAATTAGGAATGCCAAGCTGTGATTCCACACACACATTTCAAGGTTGAGGTTCACACTTTGCACTTTGCAAATGTGTGCACTTAATTATGCAGCTCGTTGCTGCCACCGAAATTACAAGGAAAAAGGGAACAAAATACACATATGTATATCCTGAAACTGAATAAAATACCGAGCCACAGCTGGTAGCCAAAAATATAACTATACATATGTGTATATATCGTTTTTTTTTGCCGCACACGCTGCCCCAAGGCCACTGTAAACTGAGCAAGAGGGAAGTGAGAGGGAGGGAGAAGGTGAGAGGAGAGAGGAGAGAGGAGAGAGGAGAGAGGAGAGAGGAGAGAGGAGAGAGGAGACGCAGCGGGAGTTGAGAGACGCGTTGCTGCCTCTTGTGAGTTGGCTTGAAGTTGTGGGCGCTGCAACTGTTGTCTGGCTACATGGGAGTGGGCAAGCAGCTTTTGTGATGTGTTGAGCATGTGGCATGTGGCATGTGGCAAGCAGACACTCTAGCCATATGCCACACTGTTTGCAGCAGCTGAAAAGCTTCAGCTTAGCGCCAGCTACAGCCTTCCGCTTCAATGTTGCTTGCCTCAACCTGTTTCCCGTTTCCACCTTCGACCGCAGTTCGCTCAGCGAAAGCTCGAAGCGATTTCTGCTCACAATCTAGATTAGCTAAGTTCCAATTATCACTTATTTTAATTCACCTCATGTTTTTAATTTCTTTAAAATGTATTTTCGATGACATTGCATTCATTTTTCGAACCTTATTGAATTGCTTGCCTGAGTATCCATCAAATTTGAGGCGAAATTAAAGACAGCAGCTTTTAGTAATTGAATTTGTTAAATATATATTGTTGGGAGAAAGCAGAGCTGCAAAATGTTGTAGTACGAATATCATTGAAAACAATGGCGCCCCAAAGTATGCAGCAACTTCTCAGAGGAGCGTAGTAAAAAGCGAGTGCAATTCGAGTTTCAGCCAAAATGCGATGCGAGTGCTACGCATTTGAATTGTGTGTTCAACAGCATTTTGTGTTCCTGCAGCTAGCAAATAAAGGAACCACAATTAAAGCAATCCGATCCCAACGGCCAGCGTCATGTCTGGCAACGCCAGTGACAACAATGGAGCAACGCCAGCTCAACAGCAATCGCAACCGCAACCGCCACCGCAATACATAATCACAACGCCGAGCGAAGTCGATGCGGACGAGGTGCGCTCGATGGCGGACCTGGAGCTGAGCTCGCCGGGCGACGACAGCGTCTTTGGCACGATCTCAGAGCAACAGCAGCTGGAGCAGCAGACGAAGCTGATGCACACCCAGAAGTACAGCCAGACGTCGAGCACGAGCACGAGCAGCACCAGCAGCAAGCTTGCCACACGCTCCTACTCGGTGACCAGCAGCAGCAGCAGCAGCAGCGGCGTCAACCTCATGCAACAGCAGCAACAGCAGCAGCAACAACAGATGCAACAACAGACGCAACAACAGACACAACAGAAGATCATGTCGAGCAGCACGCGGAGCCAGAGCCTGCAGTCGAGTGCGATCGTCAGCGAGCAGAGCGGCCACATGCTGAGCACAGCGGCAGCGTTGGCCCAACAGTTGAAGGCGCAGTCGTCGACCTCGATCATCACCAGCGAGCAGCGCAGCAGCACCACACGCTACGTCAGCTCGAGCTCCAGCTCCGTGCAGCAGGGGGCGAGCACGTCGACTGCGGCGGTGGCCAGCAAATCGAAGTTCCAGAGCTTCTTGCAACAGCCGGAGGCACACGGCGGCTTCCTCAATGCGCACCAGAAGCACGTGCGGCAGTTTGTGCGCTCGACGTCGGCGCATTCGGAGGCGGCGGCCAGCATGACACCGGTGAGCGGTGCAAGGCCGGAGAAATGCATTCGCAGCGCCTCCACACAGATCGACGATGCTTCGGCTGCCAGCGGAGATGGCGCCATGGCCGAGGGCGGCATGCAGCTGTCCATGTCCAAGCTGGGCCTGCAGCAGTCCTCGTCCATTCTCATCTCCAAGTCGGCCGAAACCATCGAGATGAAGAGCAGCTCCACCTCGGCGGGCATGCGCACCCAGCTGACCCTCAGCGGTGGCTTCCTGGCACCCCCCAATCGCAAGATCACCATCCTCAGTCCCATCCACGCCCCGCCCGGCCTCCACGACATGCTCAAGCGTGCCGGACGCTCGCCGCTCTCGCCCCGCATCAGCTTCCCCGGCAGCGAGACGGATCTCTTTGGGTGAGTGCCACAAATCAATCACAACTGCAACTCAATCAATCATTTCCATTGAATATTATCGAATTGATTACAAATTATTTACCATTATTCTACGAATATTCAGACAATACCCATATTTATAGAATAGTTGTTGTGTTTTCCAATCTGTTATCGTATTGATTACACATTTAATTTATTCTTGGCATTTTCAGACAGTTTTGTCGTATCTGTCTGGATTTACATTTAATCAATCCGTCATTAATCTACATTTTATTTTGCTTTAAATGCAGGGGAAACTTTTTCGCTTCATTTCGGACAATTGAAAATAATAAAATGACTATTTAAATCATTTTATCGATACCTGTTGTATTTCAATTACTGAATCCAACTATCAATATTTTTGCCTTGTTTAATAATTGAATCCTTCAACAATCCACTTTAAATAATTTCTTAAAAATAATTGTTATGTTCTTAATACCGAATCTGTCTGGATTAAAATTTATATTTAATCCGTCATTACAGATGAATGAGATTCGCTTCATTTTCAATAATATTTCAGACAGTTGAAAATAATAAAATGACTATTTAAATCATTTTATCGATTGAAATAAAACCTGTTGCATTACTATTAATAAATACAACTTTAAATGTTATTGACTTGATTATGAATTCAGTCTTTCATCAATCCTCTGCATGAAAGTATTCTTAGACTTTTTATGAAGTTTATGTGAAATATTGAAATCATTCAATTAGTGGTTGTGTTCTTATGACCGACTTTCTGTCTGGAATTAATTGGATACTTCAGCCTTTAGTAATTTATTTAACAACATTGGTTGACCAGAAGAAACTTTTACGCCAAATTAAGTCTCAGACAATTTAAATTAATACAACAATATTTAAGAGAGGGGAGACTTTTTCTTTGATATCAAATATATATCATTAAATTAGTGGTTGTGTTCTTAATACCATATCGAATACAACCAACTTTCAGTCTGGAATAAAATGCATATTTAAGCCTTCATTAATCTATTTAAAAAACATTCAAGGCGGAGGAAATTTTGAATCAAATTCTAGACAATTTATATTAGTACAAAATTATTAAAAGCATGCAATCGACAGAAATAAATCTTGTATTAAATCCGACTGTTAACAGTCGACATTGAAGAATATTTAATGCAAACAAAACTTGTTCTTGAATTTTGCAATCAAATTTCAGACAACACTAATTAAAATAGAATATTTCAATCTCTCAATTAGTGCGTTCAATACTTTATCAATCTATCGACATTAAATAATTTTCAATGTGCTAGAAACTTTATCGCCAAAATGAATATGAAAATATTGAAATCATTCAATTTATACTGGCTCGCTGACATAATTAAGTTTTCAGGGTTGCAATCAAATTTCATGTCATACCAATTAATATAATATAATATATGTATATATTTGGTTGCGATTTTAATACAACCAACTTTCTGTCCAGATTTATGTTGAATATCACAAACTAATCTGTATGCAGAAAAAACTAACTTGCCAAATTCATAATCAGCATTTGGAGTTGCAAATTGCATTAATTAGTGATTGTTAAAAACAACTTGCATTTTCCATGTTGTTTAGAAGCAGCATTCATTTTAATGTAGAGTCAACATTCTGCAAACGAAAAAAGTTGCACATGCTGCCTAATTAAAACATTTAGTAGCGAAATGTTTCCAACTAAAATTGCAGTTGATTTTCGTATAACATGATATGTCAAAACATATATCTGCAAACCGTCTCAGCAATTGTTTCTTCTCTTTAAATCAGCAGATGTTTGAAATCCATTCGGTTTTTGTCCCCAATTTATGTCTGTGCATTTAACAGTTCATCAGTTTGACGCTAAATCGCTTAGCAAACTCGCAGAGAGGTCGAGAGCAAAGACAATCTTTTGATTAACAACATTGTGGAGCTGTCGCTTCCATTTCGCCGTCGGCTAATGAGCTTGTTTATATCCGCTTTCATGTCCAGGCTCGAGTTGTTGTTGTTGTTGTTGTTGTTAATGTCCACGTTTCGTGTCAGCATCTGCGTTTATATTCGTGTCCGGAATTTGGCTGCGAAATGCTCATCTTATTGTTAATTGCTGTTTCGTTTTTTCGCTGCTGCAAATCGCGTATACGCCCCGTGTCACTCGCCGTTCGACAGTAGCCAGTTGTCATCGCCGCTCTCTCTCTCCCTCTCTCTCTCTCTCTCTCTCTGTTTGGTTCTCTCCGCTTCTCGTGGCGTTGTCAAAATGCCAAAATTCTTTGTCATAGTCGTATAATTAAATTTAAATGTTTTCGTTTCGAGGCCTGGCAACGACAGCGTGGGAGAGGGGGGGAGAGAGGACACTGAATAGTGGGAACAGTGAGGCAGGAATGTAGCGACATTTATATTAATAACAGCAGCCAAGCTGTTAAATTTTTAATGAACCAGTCACAGCCACAACCAGGGCAACAACAACAACGACGGCTGAAAATCGTCAGCACAAGTTAACAATTATTGAAATTATCCTGCAGGATGCCGACGACAGTCTATCTGATAAATACTCGTACTTATCATAATTGAAAAGCCAAAATAAAAGAAGTGCGCAAAATAAACAACAACTCTGCACTGTAAGCGACTTTTTAGACTGGCAGATACCCTGTAAAAAACATAATGCTGCACTTTCAAAAGACACTGATATGAAATTTCAATGACATTTTAAAAATGATTCCAATACGGAATAAAATCTCTGAAAATTTCAATCCACAATTAATTTGATTTGATTGTTTTAATGAATTCAATTAAATTAAATTGCAAAACGGAATAAAATTGAGTATATTTTATTTATTTACTTGATGGCATTAAAGAATTAAATTCCTCGAGTATATGACATTTTTTAAATGATTCCAATACGAAATAAAATAAGTGAAAATGTTGGGTATTTATTTGATTATATTAAAGAATTTTTTTGATTATATTGAAGAATATATAAACTATCTATTTATTTATAGAATTAAGCTACTCTATTGCAATCTGAGTTACAGCCTTCAGGCTGTCCAATTCTTTAAACGTGTCTAAAGATCTAAATATTGTTTTGCCTCGGCTTCATCCAGTTCTGCATCTGTCTTTTAATGCACCTCATTACAGGGTATATACTGAAATACAGGTCAAGCGTTCTACGTCTGTTTGACGCACATTTAATCTGGCAGTCTGGCAGCCAAGGAATATTGTCAATTAAATGCAAAATGCTGTTACCAATTGTTAAATAATGAAAGCCAGCAGCGCTTTTTAATGAAATACTCAACTACTGTTCTCTGGGCATATATAATATAGTATAGTCGGATATAGTCTGTAAGTATAATGGAACAGCTTTCAGCTGTCGCCCATCGTCCGGCGTCTTAATTCAATTGCATTGAATTCAGTTGAGAGCTCAGCACAGATCAGCAGAGTTTACACAATTTTTTGTGCATTTCCCACTTGTTGTTTGCACAATTTCATTTCGCTTTGCGTTCTGTTTTTTATTTCGCCTTTATGCTGCTGTTATTTATTGGCAGCGCGCAAATTAATTCTCATTATAAATAGAAAATGTGCGCTGAAATTTAATATATGCATATGAGCATTTTGCTACCCTTAATCCCAGAGCAATAAACCATGTCAGCGCATGGTTTGGCTGACTGCGTTATACCCTGGATTACTCAGATCATTTGCAGTTTGCAACACATCAATTTGAATAATATTTATTTTATATATATATAGGGACTAAGATTCAGCTACCTCCTTGATTCTTGCTGTTTAGCAATCTAATCCAGGCAACGTTGCTTAACATAATATTATAGATTTCTTTGGAATAATTTATTCAATTAATACTGAAGTTTGATTTACTTTTTCATAAAATACTTGATAAAAATAAAGGAATGTATACATTCAATATTTATCTCTTGATAAATTATTCATATTCCAACAAAACTCTTGATAAACAAAAATTAAGCGAATGATGTGATTTATGTATATATATTATTGGTTTAATTCTTGAAAAAAGGACTCTTAAATTAAATATTCATATTCCAACAAAACTCTTGATAAACAATAATTTATGAAATCAAGTGATACTTTAATATATCAATATATGCTATACATATATATATTTCTCCTTCATAACTCTTTATACCAAAAAGAACAATTTAATGGCTTAAAGGTTTTTATAATGGTCGAAATTGTTCGATTTTCTGAATCTATCTGGGGGTCAAATTATTTTGGGAATAAACCAATTTATTTGGCAAATAAAATGTGATGGAAAAACTATCAAACACAGCGTTGTCTATGCATTTTATAATACATACATTAATAGACTTTAAGGAATATTTTTTTCCGAAATTCGACTGCTTCAAATGCACCTCGACTTTTGGAAATTAACCAATTTATTTAACAAGTAAATTGTGATGGAAGATCAAAATAAAATAGTTACTTAATTGATAAACTATCAATCGCATGTTTTTTATAAAACATTGATGGACTTCAAGTAAGGTTGCTTTTTGAAATTCGACTGCCTCAAATGCACTGCCCCTAAGAATTATAAAAAAAGTAAAGTTCTGACTGCCTTCGCATCCCTCGACTTTCAACAAGTAAATTGTGATGGAAGATCAAAATAAAATAGTCACTTAATTGATAAACTAACAATCACAGGTTTCTCTATGTATTTTATAAAACATTGATGGACTTCAAGTAATGTTGCTTTTTGAAATTCGACTGCTTTAAATTATCCCTAAGTATTATGGAAATTCTTGAATAAAATGAAAAAGTAAAATGCTGACCGCCTTCGGACATGATAAATGGCGACTTGTTTTTCAAATTAATTGACTGTCGAAACTTGTGTGTGTTGTTCAACAACAGAACTAACTGTCAATTGGTGTCAGAATCTCGCGAACAGTCGCCCCCGCAAACCGCTTCTCTCAGCTTCGCAGTGGCAGCCGGAAGGCGAGCAATTAACAGAGTTATCAGTTGCATCAGAGGCAGCAACAAGTGCACATGTTAATTAATAATGAATACGATATATAGTTTAAAAGCCAGTCGCAGTTCGACAACTCGACTCCTTTGTGAAGTCACATGCCACACACACACACACACGCACACACACATTTAGAGACTGCGGCAGATTTGCTAAATGGAATGCTGCTCTTAACTATGCGGCTGCCTTCAAATTGCTGCCTGCCGCCCCCAGGATGCAGAGCAGAAGCAGCTCAGATAGTAGCAAAGCCAAAGCCAAAGTGAACGCTGCGAGTGTACATAAATCTCTTAAAGCTGAGGGCTCAACTTTTGTGCTTTATGTATGCGTGACTTATGTTTACAGTTTATTTATTATTTAAAACATAACAGCAGCAAAAATGGGCCGCTCAAAATGATGCTCAAAGTCAGACAGAGACAGAGACAGAGGCAGAGTCAATGAGGCAGCTTCACCTCGGGGGCATGCCACGGGCGCCTAGGGGACAACAACAACGGAACAAAAAACTTGACTTTCACTTTGACTTGGACTCCATTTATATGTGTCCAAATATTTTCCAATACCCTGTCTCCCTGTCTCCCTGTCTCCCTGCCCTCGCTGTCAACGAACGCAATTCTAATGCTAAATTAAACTGAGCAGCTGAAGGCGTTTTGGGAGCCCGATTAGAGGCCAAGCAGCGGAAGCAGCGAACTCCCTGACATCGTCCCCTCGGCCCCTCGACAGGCGGCTCGGTTACAAACCCAGCAAACTGTGCAAGATCCAATGACAAACAGGCCAAATGAAACCCGCAGCCAACAACACAAAATGTGGCACAAACTGGAGATATGCGGGCACAAAAGACAACAACGCCACACACAACGAAAGAGAGAGAGCTGAAAAACCCTTTTAAGACATTTGAAAAAAAAACAAAAAAAAAGAAGAAATTTGTTTACATGCCGACGCAGTGCGCGTGCCTTTGTTTGCATATTAAATTCGCGTTGCATACTTGCTTTTTTTATACGTATATTTTGGGCGATAATGAAGGCATTTTTGCGCGACTGACTTCGGCATGGAAGCGGTCTCAAGGTGCCGCCAAATGCTGTGAAAAAGGTCTTCGCTGTGCCCACAAAATAAGTGCGTGCGTCGCCTCAATTAACTGACAAAACGACGACGACGACGACGAGTCGTATACTTAATGGGCATTGAGGAGTGAGGAGTGAGGAGTGAGGAGTGAGGAGTGCAGAGTGCGGAGTGAAGCGGAAATCTCGAATAAAACATACAGCTGTAGTTACACTGGGCCTGCATCTCGAATAACTTTCGCAAACATCGCAGCAAATCCTTAAACAATTCAACAACAACAACAACCACAACAACAAATAAAGGGAAATGAAAGATTTGCGTTGCGAAAAAAAAGGCGAAATAAATTTTCATTTGCGTGGGTCGCAGATTAAATCTAATTGCACAACAAATAAATTTATGGCTTCAATGCCACTTTTCTATGTACATTTGTACATATAGTATATATGTATATATATAATTGTACACACATTCATATGGGCTATAGAATCAGGATGATTACAGAGGCTGCGTTCGGTCGAAAGGCGCACATAATTAGTAGAGCACAGAGAGGTTGAAAACCACTACGAAATTTAAAAACTCTGATATTCAATTGCAAAAAATTGATTTTCAACAATTTGTAATTATTTCTTTATTTCAATTTATTTACTGATATTCACGTACGAAATCAAAAAAATAATATTTAAAAAGTAATACATGATAAAATATTGAGTAACAAAAGCTGAAAAATATTATTAATATAGAGATCGAAAAAAAGAATTCAGGTATTGAAAATTAAATTAAATGATATTAAAACAATTTTCCTACATCGTAAACTATGCAGTGAAAATCGCGACAATTACATAACGAGCGGTTAGAAACCACAGCAAAATATTACAAATTATGCCATTCAATTAATAAAGCTCAAATAATAAAAAAAAAAAATAATATTAACATATCTAATTGGACAAAAGTTTACAAATATACAATAAATATCAATATTAAATAGTAATTTAATGAGAACATGATGGGAAAACCGAATATATGGCTTTAGATTTTACGCAAGTTTTCCTCTTAGATTAAAATAAATAACTTGCAGTTTTTTTTTAAATTGAAATTAAGAGCTGATGTCTCGTGCCACCAACGGCGCTGGGCATTTTCCGAAAACAAATTCAATAGCTTTTCTTGTGCAATTTCACTGCTCTAGTTGACAAATATATTTGATATGCAGGTGCTGAAGAACATAATGCCACCTGCCGTCAATTAAACACAAACAACTGAACATGTCACCTTGCAATCCTTTGGCAACAAACAGTCAACAAATGAAGTGCAGAAAAAGCAATTTACAATCAAATATGAAATATATTTGTAGAATAAAATTGCTGCACAACGAAATGTTTATGGCAAATCCAGTGTGCCAAAAAAAAATAACTCCAGAATCTGTTTTGTTTGCAGTTGTTCTTTGTGTGACACGAAAAACGCTCTAAACAAAGCTAATTCTCTAGAATTTGCCACAGGTAAAAGAACAAAAGTGAAAATTGCAGCAATGCAAATAATAAATAATAAATATTAAAGCCGACAAAAAACCGTGAAGCTAAAAAAAAAATCTACAAAAAGCCGCGTTAATTGGTTCTTAACGCAAAACTGTTAATTAGCACATAATGCAACATAAGTGCGATCCCCAAGCACCTTTTTGTTGCTGTTGAGTGAAGCCTGTGCGTATACTTAATATTACGCATACGCCACGTGTCAACTTTGGCAACGCTTGAAGTGGAAGCAACTGACTTGATAAGGATAAGCGGATGGGATAATCTCGGGCAAATATGAGAGTGAAAGTGAAAGTGAAAGCGAAAGCGAAAGCGACGGAGAAAGTGCTTCCTGGGCTGTTGCTGACGGAAAGCCGCTGACGCTTAAGGCTAAGCAGAGCCAAAGCATGCAACGGATTGCTGCACGTGCTGCACGCTGACAGCCACAAGACCTTCAATCCACAGAGAAAGCCCAGCGAAAAAGCATAAATCAGCACAAAAAAATTCACATTTTTTACCTGTACAATTTAAAGTGGCGCCGCAGAACGTGAACGGAGGAGCCGTTCGATTTGCGTCAACAAAATGTGGGTTGTAATTTGTAATTGGGCATAATCGGGGGAATAACGGCGACCAGAGCGGGGAGGCAAGCTGAGCGGCTTTGCTTCGACCGACATAATGCACATTAGGGCGCCATTCAATTAAAATCTCGAAGCTCAGCAGATTCCTCTTATTTGTTTTTTTGTTGCTGTGCCGCAATTTCCAGCGTGTTGAAAACGACTTGGAAATCTTTCGCAACTTTCGCACTTTTCACCCCGAAATCTCTTGCTTAGCGCGGACATGACGCAAAGCTTTGCAAGGGTGAAAAGTTGTGAACAACTTGCTCAAAGCTTTGCAAGCTTCAAAGCTTTTGGTGTGTGCAATTAATAGTCACTGAGCTTTCTGTTGCTGCGGGTCAGGAATTTAATGGAAAGCTTTTGCCAAATAACATTAGCGAGTTGCAAATGAGAAATGGAAATGAAATAACGCAAATGGCAACTAATTGGAATTTAAAGATGGAATATGCAAAACTTGATGCAATTGTATTGCTGATGAAAAGAAAGCGCAAAAAGACTTTACATGAAAATGGAAAATGAAATGCGATAGATTACGAATAATAAACCATTTTAGAGTATAAACAATTTAAGAGTGCCAAGAAGATTTCAAATTGATTTTTGAAATACTAAATTATTATACTTATTTTTACTTGTTGAAATTAAATGCGATACATTATGAAAAATGAACAAATTTTGAGGATACAAAAATTGATTTATTTCTATGGATATAAATATATCAATTTTATTAGTTGACAATTTCAAATTGACTTAAACATTTTAATTATTATGTATGCATAAGAATAAACAAATATATTACTCATTATCACACATAAAAGTAATTTCAATTTTGTTACTGACAAAACTGACATTTCTATTTATCAATTTTTAATTTAAATATGAACATTGGAGACTATCATCAATTGTTGCCCTTTAATATATAAAAAAAATGCAATAAAGAGAACACGCGAATTATTATAAATAACATTAGTAAATTACAACAATCACCAAAATAATTATTGCCGTTTAAAATAACAAAGAAAATAATGGGAAATTATAGTAATATTGATATTTGGATAAAAGTAAATGAATGAGTAGTAAATTTAAGACCAGCCTGAATTAACTAACGCAACTAATTCCCTCTTTTTCTCATTTTAGGTAAGTGAAAGTCCTTGATTTGAGCAGCGTTCTCACGCTTCCTCTGGGCTGCCCTGACATTATCCTGCGGTAAGCTGTCAAATGAGCTAAAAAACCAATTTTATCAACTTTTAAAATGAGTGCTGTGGAGGGGAAAGATTTCTTTTTTTGGGTTCGCCTCTCTGGATATTTTCGATATTTTGTGCGCTCTAATGGCCCATCAGCGCCATCGTGTTGGGCGCTGATGATGGGCAGCCATTATACATAAATAACAATCAATAAGCTAACTTAGTGCGTGCCAGTTTAAAACGCTGCGCAGCGCAACACGTGGCACGGACGGAGGGGCATGCCTCCTGAAGGCGACCGGAAAAACAATCAGCAACACGTTGAACCTTGGCATTTTGTTCGCTGTTTCAGTTTTTTATGATTAACTTTGGGGGCGTTTGCGCTGCAGCTGCTTGTTGACTTGCCACGCCCATCGTGCATCGCCCATGGCACGGCACAAAGCCAGAAGATGCAACAACCGAAATAATAATGCAACGCTGCGAAAAAATGCACTTTAAAACGCATGCAAATTGCTGGCTGCCAGCCACGCCCACCCGCTGGCCCGCAACGGCAACTCTCCTTCTGGCCATGGCCACAACACACACACACACGCACACACACACACACACACACACACTGAGAGAGTGACAGACAAACACACAGCGGGCAAGCAAATCTCAAACGAAAACAGAGTTCAAAGCACAGGAAATTGAACGCATTAAAGAATGTGAAAAACGAGCTGGCATTTTGCGACTGGCACTTGCAACGACCTGCCGAATACTCTATCATTTGATATTCTTTTCGCATTTGTTTGTTCGAAGACATTTAGTTGCACAACCAGTTGAATTAAATGGAAACAAAAAGCACAAATACAAATAAATTGTTGAATAACCAAAAAATAACAAAGAAAATAAAGTATAAATAATACAAGAAAAAGGAAAACAAAATTTTCGATTTTTAGAAGAATAAATAATAAACAAAAAATTCATTCAATAAATGCATGAAATACATGTGATTTGCTCACCAATGAAAAATAATAATACAAAAATACATTAAATAAATGAAAAGCAAATACTCTCAACTTGTACAAGATAGAGTGAAGAATAAATAATGCAAGAAAAATGCATTCATACATCGCAATAAATAAAAAAGTGTATTAAAAAGTAAACACTCTCAATTTTTACATGACAGAGTAAAGAATAAATAATCAACGACAAATGTATTTATTAAATTATACAAAATTCTCTAAATAATAAACAAAAAATCTTGTGATTTTTTTCAACATACAATCACAAAGAATACATGAAAAAACACTCTCAATTTTTACATGACAGAGTAAAGAATAAATAATCAACGAAAAATGTATTTATTAAATGAAATAATAATTCTCGATATTCACAAGAGTAAATAATAAACAAAAATTGCAACATGCAATCATAATGAATGATAATTAAACAGCACAAAGCGAATCTCAACAATATCAATAAAATGTAATGTAATTAATTAATAATCCGGCGCAAACATTTAATGGAACTATTTGCATTGTCATTCAAAGTATTTGGGCTTTGTCACGAGTAACTTGCGCGGCAGACTGAAAAGTATCTCGACAGCCAAATGTATCTTCACTGCAGCCAAACACAAAAGCTGTGTTAACAAATGTTATAAGCAATCTGGCACTAACAACAATCGAAACAGACCGAATGCGAATGTCATCGATGTATCTGTGTATCTATGTATCTGTGTATCTATGTATCTGTGAAGCGTCTGTCTCTTGGGTGCCATTTTGCATTCATTATTTGGCTGCTGGCCTTTGTTGTTGGTTGTTGGTTGTTGGTTGTTGGTTGTTGGTCATTATGTTGTTTGTTGTTGTACGTCATTGCGAGTTGTTGTTCCTTTGATTTTGGTTTTGGTTGTTGTTTTGTTTGTCGGAGCACAAAGCACAGCATGAAGCACAAACAGCAGCAGCAACTGAAAGAAGAGTAAACAATTTTTAATAAATGCCCCGATGGCAAAAACAAGCTGAATTCTCGAATGCGCTTTCCCCAAGATTTGTAGGCGATTAAGTTCTCTTGAGTTCTTCTTTAGATTATTCTTTTATTTGTGTAACTCGAATTATTAAAGTAAAATTGCCAAATCAATTCCAGTAGTTTAATTACTATTCATTTATTTATAAAGTTCGCAATTCAGTTTCGAACGAGCTTCAAATAATTAATTTAATTATGCACTGCAACTTTCAATTCATTTTATTGACACTAACGAAATGAAATTACAGAAATACACATATGTTCAAAGTGCTGATTAACATCGGACAAACGTGACATTTGCGATTTCACAATTGTGCTTTAATGCAATTGAAATTCTAATTTTGTATTTTAATCTCAACTGCAAATACATATATTATATAAATGCAGATGAATTGACCTTTTTTGGGATTTTAATCAGTCGAAAGTTTGCCGTCAAAATTGGATTTAATTGCAACTATCTTTGAAAAAGTAATTCAATGTGTTTTGATTGCGTTGTTGTTAAAGACAATAAATTATATATTAAATTGTATTTCGACTTAATTGAAAAAGTAATTAAATATGACTTTGATTTCGTTGTTGCTATTTAAGACAATCAATCAAATATTTAATACTAATTTTAATTGCATTTTAAATTGAATTCAATTGAATTTAATTGCATAGAATTAATGAAATACGACTTAGATTCCGCTGTTCATTTTTTAAGATAATCAGCATCTTATTATATGATAATTTTAATTAAATTTAAAATTATTGCAATCTGCACTAAAAATATTATTTCATTTAATTTGATGGCACTTGAGGCATTTTTTTTGCTGATAGTTTTTGAGCTGGAACTGAAGATCAACAGAATTAAGTTAGGCCAAGTTGGGGAATTGGTTTTCAAAGGGTCACGAGGTCGCCTCTGCAGCATGATGCCGCTAGTTCGGTTAGTTGCCTCCAGCTCAGATCTGGTTGGGTGTCGGGTTTATGCAAATGATGTCAGGAGGGCAATGCATAACGGGAAAGTGACATGGCTCGCAGCTAGAAGACATAAACGTAAACACAACCGAAACGCACCTGCGTCCGCGGCCATCTGCAAAAAGATGTGGCAGCAACGGGTGGCAAGGGGGCAAGTCGGCAGCAGGCGCTGCCATAAAAATTAGCAGGCAAGCAGCAAATATCAGCGCATCCAATTGCTTATTGCCAACGCTGTTGACGGCAGCAATTTTCATTTTGGCCAAGTGCTGAGCAGACTCGACTTCTCTCTGACTTCTCCTCGGCTCTGCTGTTTGTTGCCTGATGGATAACTCTCGACCTGAAGCCAGATAATTGCAATGCGAGAGGGATGGTTTCGTTGTCGCTTTCTTATTGCCGCCGGCGAAGAGAATTTGAAACTTTGCGCTGACTGATGGACGCACCTGAGCCACCTCGAGGGCCAATAACAAAATGCCAGCCAACTGCAGCCCCAAATGCTCGCCACGCTCGCGGGTCACTCTTCTCCTTGTGTCCAGCGGCTGAGGGGGGCCGAAGGGGGCTCTAAGGTTGCCTTACCCCCAAAAACTGACGCCAGACACTTAACTGTGAATGACAGCAGCAGCTGCCAGTGGCAACAGTGGCAACAGTGGCAAGCGGCAAGTGGAAATGCTAGAAGTAATCGTGTAATAAAAGTTGCCTTTTGCCACAATGCGAAGCGCCTAATTACACTATGCAACACAAGTGGCCACAAATGGTATTTATTTTTATTTACTTGCTTTCACTTGCATTTTGTTTTTGTTGTTTGCATCTGAAATTATTTTGTTGAAGCGATAATAATAATAATTATTTAATGTAATACATAAAATATTACATTCAACAATTATGATTGCTGCACTTGCATTTTATTTAAAGCGAACCCTTATTAATTTTTATTTACTTACTTATTTCCACTTGCATTTTATTTGCAGTAAAAATAATTAAATATAATAATCATTTTGAAGCAAATTGCATTAATTTCACTTGACTGATTTATTTTTTGCAGCTGAATATTTTAATTTTATTAATTGAGTAAAATACATTTTTGCAAATACTTAAAAAAATAATGAATATTTATTTATTTTCAATTGAATTTTGTTGGAATCAAATCCTAATCATATTTGATTTACTCATTTACAGCAGAATTTTATTTGAATTATAATAATTAAATATATTACATTTTTAAAGCAAATAAACTAGTTTCAAAAATAACGATTGAACAATTATTCAAGTGCTAATACAAAATAATCATAATTTGTAATATGCATAATAATTGTTTAAAATAATATTCATGTTTGCCTAAAAATATTGATGATGGAATATCTTTTTTGGAAACTACTTTAAAGTTTATCATTATTGTTAAGAAAAACCAACCAAGGACGAAAATTAAAATTAAACCATAGCCACATCTATTTTATTGTTATATGTATGTATAAAACATTAAATGACTTCGGTTCATTTTGTGTGTTTCCACTTACATAAATTTCGCTGCGAATTTGCACAAGTTTTCATAGCATACTTTTAAGCTGAGCATTTGGGAATAATCGTTTGGGTTCTAAAATAAAGCCAGTTATTATTATTTCATCAAATAAATATAAAAATAAATACAAAGATTTAATAAATAAATATAAAATATAAATTAAAAGTTAATAAACTATTCTGGTTGCATCTTTACTCAATTCCTTGGTTAGTTTTCTTGCTTGGTTTTTAGCTTATGTGTAGTTTAAAAAAAATGTTTACGAATTATTAGAATCGGAATAATTATCTAATATATTAAATATTTAAAAATTGGTCTGGTATATGTTTGGGAACAACCTTTAAGATTAAATATGTATTTTTGACAAATAGTTTTCACTTCAAGAAATCTATTACATATATACATATGTTATAATGATCTATATTCTCTTGAAGATAAGTGTTAATTGTTTAACAGATTTTCGTTATCGATATCTTCTACTATTTTTAATTTATCCATATGTATTCCACAAACTTATTTGCAATTGCAATCGCGATCGAAAGCTTCGTTGGGTTAATTGTTGTGTAGCGCAGTGTTAGCCAAGACCACAACCTGGAGCGAGCAGCAGCGGCAGCAGAAGCAGAAGCAGCGACAGCGGCAGCAACAAATGCAAATTCAACAAAGCGGGCCAAGAATGCTGGACATAGGAGGCGAGTGAGGAAGGTGTGATAAGCAGAATGGCAAAGAGACCGGGAGAGCGAGAGCAGTTATGCGTAAATGAAGTTTTCAAGTGCAATGCGCAACAACAACAACAACAAGAACAGAGAGAGCGCAAAGCTATGATAGCAGCAGCGACGCATCGTTGACGCCGGGCAGCAGCGCAGCAGAGGAGGCCTAAGAGCGCGCAGTTATGTGTGTGTGTGTTCGGCTGCGCAAAGAGAGCGAGCGAGAACGAGAGAGTGAGTAAGGGAGAGAACGAGAGGCTGTGCCGTGTGATGCTCTCTCGCTCGCACACGCCTTTTCACTCCGTTGTTGACGTTTGTCCAGCCACAACGAAAAGCAATTACAACTGAAGCAGCAGCCGATAAGAAACAACAACACTGCGAAATTAAAAGCAATAGGCAGCAACAACAAACAGTAACGATAATGGAACAACAAAAACTTCGCTGGCCAAAACGATGCACAGCCTCTGTTGCCGTCGCCGTCGCCGTCGCCATCGACGTTAGCGTCTACTACTATTTGGGTTCATTCAGCTTGAAGCGGACAGCATAGAAAAGCGACAGCGGCGAAGCGTCGCTCAGTCTCCACACAGCTTCCGTTGGCGCTGCTGGCGTCGGCTTTGTCGTTAGCTTTTGACGGCGTGCGTGGTCGCTTCGTATGTCGCTTCGTCGGTCGTCGCTTCGTCGTTCGTTCGTCGGTCGTTCGGCTCTCGCATAGAAAAAAAAGCATTTGGCGTCGCGCGTCGCTGGCTCGACAGCGACAGCGACAGCGACAGTGTTGTGCGGTCGCTGCAGCTGTGAGCATCGCGAGAGCGCGCCGCGTTGTCGCTGTGTCTCTCTCTCCTCCGTCTCTCGTGCGTCCTCATGCGTGCGTCTGTGTGCATGTGTGCATGTGTGTGTGTGTGTCGCGCTTCAACAACAACACAAAATTAAATAAAATACAATTGCGAATATTTCGCATGCATTTTTTTGGGTGACTATTTTTTTGGTGCAAAACGCAGCAGCCGCAGCAGCAGAGCAGAGTGCTCGCGGCAGCGCTGCGGGCCGGCGGCTGCGACAGCAAAAATTATATAAAGCAACAACAACAACAACAACAAGAAAAGACCCTCAAACAAAATAAAACGCGTCTAAATTAAAATCGTAAATCACACAGCAAAAGCAGGCAGAAGAAGCAGAAAAAGCAGAGGCAGCGTAGGAAGAAGCAGCAGCCAAATAATAACAAGCGCAGTTGGCAGCGCAGCAGCAGCAACAACAGCAACAACAACAGCTTTAGCCGCTTTAACAAATGCCGCGACGTCGACGTCGCGCACCGCGTGCGTGAGTTGTTGCTGTCTGTGTGTGTGTGCGTGTGCGTGTGCGAGTGCGAGTGCGTGTGTGTATGTGTGTGTGAGCAGCGCAAGATTTTGAACTGGCGGCCAAGGGCGACAACGCCGCCACCGCCGCCGCCGCCGTCGGAGCAGCAGGTGCAGCGCAGCAGCGACAGCAACGTCGCAGCCAAAGTCTAACGGCCGCAGCAGCAGCGTCAACGGCCGCTGCGTCCACGCAGACGCCGACGTTTCGAACAAGACATTTGCTGAAAGCGACTGCCAAAGTGAAGAAGAAGAAAAAGTGGAAGCAAATCAGCTTTGTCGATGACACGCTGCAGTCGACGTCGCTGCTAGTGCCAACGTCGCAGCAGCAGCAGCAGCAGCAACAACAACGCAAGCGATCCACCTGCAGCGCGCCGCCAGCGTTAGGCGGAGCAGCAGCAGCAGCCGCAGCAACAACAACAACAACAACAATTACAACTCCCCCTGCCACACATTGCTGCATAAACTGCTCTCGCTATCACTCGCATTCGCTACCGCAGTCACGGTCGCAGTCGCAGTCGCGCTCGTCGTCGGCAGCGCGTCGGCTGAGCAAATTCCTGCGACAAACGGCGCAAAAGTCCAGCGGCGACGCGACCGCAGCGCCGACAGCGCAGCGACGCAAATCGTCGGCGGCATCGATCATTGTCGAGACGGCGCTGAACGCCGCTGCCGGACGCTGCGCAGGCGGACGGGCAGAGAAGGAAGCCGCCGTCGCCGCCGCCGCAGCAGCAGCGGCGACTGCAGCCGCATCAGCGACTGACTGCGAGCATCTCGCAAGTCGCCACAGCAGCAGCGCAACGGCGGCCACCGACGACACCACCACAAACGCCACAACAACGTCGGCAACCTCTGCCACCGCCACCGCCTCGGCCACCGCATCCGCCTCGGCAACGACTTCAACGTGGTGCGGCAGCATCAACTTCCTGGTTTATATGGTTTGCTCCTTCTGCTGTTGCTGCTACAACTTCCGCAACTCGCCAACAAGGTTAGTGGCCAGCCAATCCCCTTATATACCGTCTCGATCCCTCAGCCGATTTCGAGATACTCCCTTTTAGATTTAACTTTCACTGTACTTTTTTTATATTTGTAATCTTAATCCTTTCACTATATTTTTTAATAAATTTGTAATCTATTCAAGTGGCCAGCCAGTCCCTTTTATACAGTCTCGATCCCTCAGCCGATTTCGAGATACTCCCATTAATCTGCAACGTTCATTATATTACTGTTAATTGTGTGTTCTCCATATATGTATATGAAAGTGGACAGTTTCTCTGTCTTTTTATTAAAGTTGTAATCTATACAAGTGGGCAGAAATAAAAGCCCTTAATAGCCTAGATCCCTGAATCGAAATATTTAACTTTCGCCATATTTTTATTATATTTGTAATCTATGGAAGTGGGAAGTTAAACCCCATATATAGCCAATTTAAGTATTTTTCATTTGTTTTTAACCTCCACTACTATATTTTCTATTAAATATGAGTGGGCAGTTAAACCCCTTATATAGCATCAATCCTTTATCTGTATTTTTATTAAATTTGTAATCTATATAAGTCGACCGTTAAACCCATTATATAGCCTCGATCCTTCACTCGATTTAAATATTCCCCTATTACTAATTAACCTTCAAAGCGTCAATGGCCTTAGCATTTTAATTTTAAAAGTTCCCTAATAAATAATAACTCTCATGTTTTTTATGAAATTTTTAATCTATAAAAGACTATTATTATTTTATAGCATTGAATGAATGTGTCTGCTACACGCTCTTCACCCAAAAAAAAAATATATATCTGAAATATAGTAACAATTTCTATCCAATGAAATTTAATATATGTATGTATCGACCAAAAACCTAATTTTATTAGAATTGGAATTTGACTGTTCACGCCGATTTAATAAACTTTCATATATACTTTAGGGGGGGGATATGAATCTTTCTCCCGATGTCAATTTACATAAGCTTGAAAGAAATTTTTTGACTTTCTTTAAAAGTGAATTCTAATATCTTTTCATATACAACAACTTTTTTCCTGTTCTTGATCGAAATGGAATGTATTGGGAGAGCTATTGTAAAACCTTTCTGACCCAGAATCTTGGTCCGACAAAGAACCACAAAAAACGCAAATTTTCCTTTTGAAATATATTTTTTTTTTCCCAAAAATTGATTTCATCAAGACTTTATAACATTTCCCTGTATTGAATAAGGCGAATTAACGCTCATCCTATTCGAGTTATATATATCTCCGATTTCGTATGCATAAAGCGAACGCATTTAATGCTGCGACTTGCCCATAACCAATTATCATTACAATGCTTGCTTTATAGTATTTTTCGTCGTTAACAAGCTGAAACGACTTCTAGAAATTGTTATTTGTTAGTACGACATCTGTAAAATAATGGTTTCCAAGAAACAAAAACACTGTTGCGAATCGGAAATGGAGAGAATCCAAATGCAATACAAGATAGTAGCGAGTAAGACCTTTTTATCAAAAAACTACGAATTCCAGGAAAGAAACTAGTTATTAATTTAGAACAAATTATTTTAATAAACTGAATATTTCAACAGAGTCACAAAAAAATATATATATCACATTGTTTACCTGCATTTCTAGTATATACATATGTATATAACAAAATATTCCACTTTAAGATGCAGCTGGGCATAAAAAATAAGCAAAGCGTCTGCGAGTTGCGCAATCTTAAGTCTTTAACTAAATCCAAATTCACGCGATTTGAAAGATCCGTTTGATAAGTTCTTTATCAAAAATAGTGCAAATCGCGTGAATTCATAAAGCAAATTGGAAGAGCATGATAAGCTTGACCACTTCTGAACAATCTGGGAATTCCTAGAAGATAAAGATTATAGAGTGACGCCAATAGGAAACGAAGTCCAAAACATTTCAAATTTTTCCACACACATCTCATCGCTACTTGCAATATTTAATTGGAAATAAAGCTATGAGAAACCATCTTATAAGATTTATAGATTTACAAAATGTAAACTAAGCTTTGACAGCAGACTTATTGAACTTACGGTTTACGCTTTAATACATAATTGACTAGGTTCTCCATGTAAATTAACGCTCTAGGTTCACATTGATATTTATATTTATATTTATATTTATATTTATATTTATATTTATATTTATATTTATATTTATATTTATATTTATATTTATATTTATATTTATATTTATATTTATATTTATATTTATATTTATATTTATATTTATATTTATATTTATATTTATATTTATATTTATATTTATATTTATATTTATATTTATATTTATATTTATATTTATATTTATATTTATATTTATATTTATATTTATATTTATATTTATATTTATATTTATATTTATATTTATATTTATATTTATATTTATATTTATATTTATATTTATATTTATATTTATATTTATATTTATATTTATATTTATATTTATATTTATATTTATATTTATATTTATATTTTATATTTATATTTATATTTATATTTATATTTATATTTATATTTATATTTATATTTATATTTATATTTATATTTATATTTTATATTTATATTTATATTTATATTTATATTTATATTTATATTTATATTTATATTTATATTTATATTTATATTTATATTTATATTTATATTTATATTTATATTTCTATTTATATTTATATTTATATTTATATTTATATTTATATTTATATTTATATTTATATTTATATTTATATTTATATTTATATTTTTATATTTATATTTATATTTATATTTATATTTATATTTATATTTATATTTATATTTATATTTATATTTATATTTATATTTATATTTATATTTATATTTATATTTATATTTATATTTATATTTATATTTATATTTATATTTATATTTATATTTATATTTATATTTATATTTATATTTATATTTATATTTATATTTATATTTATATTTATATTTATATTTATATTTATATTTTTATATTTATATTTATATTTATATTTATATTTATATTTATATTTATATTTATTTATATTTATATTTACGTCTCAGTATCTCAGGTATCTTCCAGTTGAGCTTCCATATTATTTACCGTTGTTATCTAGCTTCTTCTCGATTTCCACTCCCATTTGGTTTTTCTCAGTTGTGTTTGCTGTAAATCATTGAGCTTCTATTTACAATCATTGATTTCGACGTTTCCGTTTTGCTCTTTGTTTTCATTCGTCGTTTCTCTTCTTTTCTATTTTTTGCTGTATTATTTTTGATTTGTAATCAGCGCAAAACTCTAGCTCTCTGACCATTAACCCCCCGTCGTCCCCTCTTCTCCCACCCACACTCCTCCACTCCTTCCACTCTTCAGCCTAATGGCCGAGAGGCTCGTTGCTATGAAACCCACTTGGGACTAATTATTAGTTTCCACCTCCATCTTCTGCTCTCCATCGCCATCTCCATCTGCATCGTTCATCAGTCTCCTTCATCTCATTCAAGTTTGCGAGAGAGCGTTGACTAGAGCGAGAGAGAGAAGGAAAGCAACTGTCGTCACATATCAACTCAAGTGGCGACGTCGACAGCAGCCGAAAGGAGGTGTGCGTGTGTGTGTGTGTGTGTTTAAGTGGGTGAATGGACAGAGACGGGGACAGGCAGGTCAATCAAATGTTTAGGCGCAGATTATAATGCTTGTAGCTGACGCGAGGTCAAAGTTCAAGGTTGCCCAACACACACACTTGCACACCCACACGCATGTGAGCGACGCTCTGCATTTTGTTGCCGCTGTGCTCGATTAATTTTCGAAAATGCAAAATCCGCAGCAACTTGTCAATCGCACCCAAAGCAAGGCAAAAACAAAGTTTTCTTAAACAAAAAACACAAATAGACACTCTAGTTAGGCTTCATGGCCTGCAAGATACCCTGTAAATAATTTGCAAAAACATTACAGAAAAACTTGGACTTGAGTTGAAAGAATGGGCTTTATTGGTTATTATAGAGGATTAACTCTTATATTCATAATTTGTCAATTTGTCCCAATCTGAATTTAGATGCTAAATGTGATGGGTTTAACTCGCTAGTTACAAAAATATGCAAAGTCGGTGAAGCAAAATTGTTGCTATACCCTATGTATGAATGTATGTGATACCCTTCAAGCATTATACCCTTTTTGCTGTAGTGTATTACAAGAAGCAGCAATACGAACGCAAAGAACGTCACAAATGCCCCAAATAAGAAGTAAAATCCGCTAAACACTTGAAAGCAGAAACGCTGCTCTCTCGCTCTTGCTCTCGCTGTCGCTGTCGTTCTCTCCTTCCATCTGTCGCTCTCTCGCAGTGTGCGTTTGCACAGTGCCGTTGCCACTGTAGTTGTTGTCGTCTGCAGGGAGGCCGGTCCGGCAGGTGGCGCTGCTAATGCGTTCGGTTTGTTTGCTTGATAAGCGCATGCGGCGGCTGCGATCATTGTTGTTGTTGTTGTTGCTGCTGCGCCTGATAAGCGGCGTCGGCACACTTTGTAGGGGCAAATAAAAGAGTATTGTTGTTGTTGTTGTTGTTTTTTCTGTGGTTTATCATTAGCGATATATGTGCATAAGAAGAAGCACAAGATTATAGCAAAACGCATAAAATTAATTTTACTTTTCTTTTTTTAGTGCTCCAAGAAGCTAAATGACAGCTAATAATAAATAGTTTATTGGTATTTTATTTAAATATTTACGAAACTCCCCAATATTTTTATTTAAACAATATTCATTATAATAAAAACAATAAGGAAGCTACAGTCGAGAGTGCACGACTGTAAGATACCCGCTACCCGTTTTGAAAATAACCCATAATTCTATCGTTTTTTTCGATTTGAGGGGGCGGAACAAAATGTAAATCCAACTTGATCTGCGTAGGATATACACGAGTCCTGATATCAATCAGTATCTATGATACGTTGTGAGATCAGGTGTTCATACAGAAGGATATGACGATATCGTCTCGGCTGTCGATGCTGATCAAAAATATATAAACTTGATGGGGTCGGAGATGCCTCCTGTTGCCATACATTTTCCAGTTCGCACTCACTTATAATACCCTTCCTCCCCTTCGGATAGCGGGTATAAAAACTATGCAGAACTTGTAACAAGTCTTAGAACTAAACCGAAGGATGCTTGTGTGTGTGTGTGTGACGTCGCCAAGTCATTGTACTTGTGTGGGAGCTGCAAGCTCTGCCTTCATCGACGCCTTGTCGTCTGCCTTTGCTTGTAATTGGATTTCCGCTGTTTACCAAATGCGAACGAGAGCGCAGGATATCGAGAGCAAGCGGGACAGAGAGAGAGAGAGAGAGAGAGAGCGCGAGAGCCGGCGAGAGCTTTGATAGACAATAAAACAAAACAACAGAAAAAAAAGAAATGAAAATGTGAGATAGAGAGAGAGAGAGCAAGAGCATAAGTATGCGGCAGCTGTTTGATGATGAATTTCATGCAAGACGCAAGACACGATGATGCTTTACGTCGTATTACAACTTTCAATTTCAATTGCCAAATGCTCTCGCATTGGCATTGGCACCAGCACAACAACAACTGCAGCAACAACAACAACAACAGCACTCATTATATGCCAGAGCACGTATTAAAGGGTGCAGGGGGAGGGGGGAGGGGTGGCCACCCACCAAGAACACGCGACAAAACTCTCACGCATGGCGCGTTGCTCTCACGTCGTCGTTCTCTCTCTCTCTTTGAGTGAACACACAAAACGTCTTGCGTCAGCTTCGTGCGCTCAATCGGCTCGTGTTCGTGTCGCTTCGATTCGTTTCGTTGCGCTGCCGCTGCTGCTGTTGCTGCTGCTGCCGCTGTCGCTGGCGTTTCGTTTTCATCATATAACGTATAAGCAACTTCGGTCGAGCGGCGGTTCGTGTAGCTTTTCTTATGAAAAATTTGTATTTTGTTTAACCAAAAATTAGTAATAATTGCAAATAAAAATATTCAACATATGCTCGACGAACGCCACATTTAATTGTTGCGAAACGCGCGCGCGCCTTTTTTTTTGTTCCCCCCCATATTTTATTTCGTTGTGCTTCCGAATTTATTGAAATTGTTTTGTGCGTGTTAAATTGTGTGCCCACGGCGGCGGAGGAGGTGGAGAAGGCGGGGTGGGGAATAATAATAATACAAATTGCAATGTGACAGACAAATAAATGCAACACACAAATAAACAAAACCCAGCAGCAGCAGCAGCAGCGGCGTCAGCAGCGGCCGCAACAACAACATAACACACACACACACACACACACGCGTAGACAGGGACACACAAATAGACTGAACTGAGAGTGGGAGAGAGACGTAGAGCGCAAATGAGAGCGCCGCCGCCTACAAAAGCAGGAGAGAGAGCAAGACGTGAGCTAAAAGTGCAAACTAGCGTAAGACAACAACAACAAGCATAAACTAAACAACAACAACAAAACTGTGCGACCTCATGGCAACAATTTTAATGTTTGTAAATTAATTGCGAGCAAGTCTCGATAAAACGAACACAACAACAACAACAACAAAAAACTGTTGATTTTTATCGCGTAAATGCGAAAAACGTAAAAAACGTCAAAATGAAAAGCAGCAGCAGCAACAACAAAAAGCACCGAGAACGCAACTCAATGAAAATCTTTCCCAAGTACAAAACGTACACACACACGTACATGTACATATACGTGTGAGTGAGCAGGTATGCGTGTGTCTGTGTGTGTGCACAGCCGCCTTATAAAACGGCGCTAAATTGACAGCGGGCTTCCCAAATTGTCGCGTGGCGTTTGCTTCAAATTTGTATTTGCACTTGAAACGGCAAGAAAGAGAGAGCGAGAGAGACGCACCGCACACCGCACACGCTTCCCACACACACACACACACACACGCATACAGCTTTCGTATCGTGTTGAGCCAAAGTTACCGGTTTATTGCAATAAAAAATGCAGCCGCAATATTTTTATCTACAGAAATTTTGATCAAATAACTAAACAAGTGTTTTTATTTAATTAGCAAGTCGTGTTACATGTTCGTTCATGCAGCCAATATGCTCAGCGTACTTGTAATGCTGCAGTTCTCCTTGCTGATCTCTTTGCGTCTGTGAAGCTTTTGCTGTTCGCTGAAACTTTTTGCAGTGAAGTCGGCAGCAGTGATGCCAGATTAGCTTATTTCAGACCAATTCCAGCATATTTGAAGATGTAGCTTGTGAAATTTATAGTCATCAATCTAGCATATTTAAATTCATGCCAAAAACTTTATAATCTATAAAATATCGGAGCTTGTAGTATAATATGTGAGTTTTATAAAAAAAAAAAACGATAAATATTCAAATGAGTAAGAATATTTCGATATCGATGATTTGGTAATAAATTTTTTACTTTACCTAATGATTTTTTTGTGGACATGAGTTACTTTTTGGCATATTTCTTGTTAGCTTATTTTAGCTACTTTTTATGTTCAGAATCTAGCTTATGCGGGCGCTCCATCACCTGGCAACACTGGTCACCGTCACCACACACAACAAATTTCAAACGCGAACTTAAACCGTAGTTGTGTCGAGGGGGGGAACAGACTTTTTACTTCTATTTCAACTAATTTGATATCATTTCTTTGCCTGCTGCTGAATGCTTCTTATTTTGCTGCCTCTTCTGCGTACTGTGCATTCAAACGAAAACGAGAACGAAAATCAAATCAAATCAAATTGAATTTTCAGCACAGTATAAAACGTTGTGCGACAAACGCAGACGCCCAAAACACCCATCCACCCACTTCACTTCACTTCACTTCACTTCACTCCACTTCACTTATCCTCATTTCAGCCCACTCCCTCCGCACAGTAAAGGAGAGATGCTGTCCCACTTTTCTACCCCTACTTGCTTGGCCACAAACATTCTGTATGGAAGTTGAATGGATCAGTGAATCAGTTCAGTTTGCTGCTGCCTTTCGCTCATTGAGCGTCATCTAATGCGCTGCGCGCTGTTGCCACACTTCTCTCTGCATGATGTCGCCCAGTCCAGCGGCTGGTTTAACTCCATCGCCAGTGTTGTTGCTTTCAACAAGTAAGCAATCGTCTGCATTAGTCTGTTCTCGACTGCGAGATATCCGCAACAAGAACGATGGGAGTCTAGTCTTTTAACATAGTTTACTAAATTGAGTATACGTTTACTATTCGACCGTATTGATTCCAAATAAGTTCAAATCAATACGGTCGAATAATAAACGTATACTCTATGCGATCGTGATGAAATTTGCAGAAATTCTTTAGAAATGATTGTTCAACCCAATGCACTTTATTTTAAACCAAGCTCTTTAGTTATACATATTTTACTCCTTGTTGATGCCGATCACATAAGTAGGATATGCCTCCTTCTGCCGGTTTTATTAATTTTCGATTTACACTGCGCCATAATACACTTCTGGCCATTGGGTAGCGGGTATAAAAATGTAATTTACCGGCCAGCAGCTGCTCGGCCCCCCACCTTTCGTACCGAACCTCTTGCTGGTACTCTCAGCTCTGGCCGCCTTTCTCTATGGATCCCGGTCAACATTTATATTCTATTTATTTGCCCAGCGAAATTCTATTTGCTGCTTGGCTTGGCGGCGCGACGCGTAAATTAAAAGCGGTGGCCAAAATAATAGTAAACAATCAGCAGAGCGAGAGCGAGTGAGAGTGAGACAGGGACAGAGAGAAAGAGAGATAGAGATAGAGATAGAGAGTTATCGAGAGTGCCAACAACAGCAAGAAGAGCAACTGCGCTGCCAACGTCAGCATTGACGTCGACTTTGGTGCTTTGCATAAACCAAACGCAACAACTTTTTACCTAAACAAATCAAAAAGTTTTTGGGCCCACGCCAAGGGACATGAAAGGACAACACTTTGGCTGTCTGCGAGAGCGAGAGCGAGAACGAGAACGAGAAAACGTTAGCAGAGTGAAGCTGCAGCTTCTTCAACTTTATCTTATTTCTTCCTCTTCATCATTCTCATCTTTGTCTTGGTCGTCGTCGTCTTCTTGTTCTACTTCTTCTTGGTTTTAGTCTTGTTTATCGTCTGGGGGGCTGAGTGTTGATGAAGTGCGGCAACACTGCCACCGAGGGCAACTTTGGCCCAACAATTTTTTTTGAGCAACAATTAAGGCTAACGTAATTTGATTTAGAGCCTGTCTGTTGACAGCAGCAGAATGGAATATGACATATTCCCTATGTGAGCGCAGCCCTGTAAACATGCTTAGATGCACTACATTTTATATTTGCGATCCTAATACAATAAACTTGTATTTTAAATATGATTAATATTATTTTGCTTTTACAAGTAAAAGGCTAGTTTGATTGACATTTCATAATTTTGTCATATTTTCTTGAAATAAGTAAAGGGTCTCTTGCAGTCTACTAAGAGCTGTCTACCGCTCTTTACTATTATTATTATTTTTGTTGAGTAAGTTAAGTAATTTTTGTACTAAGTTTACTAAGTTTATTTTTGTATATGTAACTAAAGGGTCTCTCACAGTCTGGTGAGAGTGAGTGACGTCTTTTTTAATTCCTCAGTTCCGCATTAACTCGCCAGATTAGATAAGTCTTTCTTATTTGTAAGTTTAGTTCAGTCCGATATGAACTGACGTTTTTTAGAGTATTTGCATTTCGGTTCGAATAGCAATTGAAATTTGTTTGTTTGCAAATTGTGCGCGAATATGCATAATTGTTGCGAATGCGAATGTGAATGTGAATGTGAATGTGAATGTGAATGTGAATGCGAATATGAATATGAATGACTGACGACTGTGCGAATAGATGCTTTTGCATTTAGTTATTTATTCAGCAAGAACGTACGTGTCTACTCGGGCTTATCGACACTTTGAATAATTTGTTGTGCCTCTGTACATATAAATATATTATCATTTCTGTCGTAGTTTCCCCCAAATGAACACTTACCTACCACCTGTCACGTACCAAAAACTGCGTTTCACAAACGCGAGCGAACGAGACGAAATTTCATACTTGATCCAACTCTGACTCTCTCTCTCTGGTCGCGTCGATCGACGATTATTTTGGGACGCCACTGTAGAGTGGATTGTTTGATTTGTTGCTGTTGTAGTTGAGGCGCCGTCATTATCGTTATTATTGTTGTCTTTTGTTTATACTTCTGTTTCGAGTAGCGTTTTTTTCCGCCCATATTATTTTACGATGGCACAGGTATTCAGATTTATCAATAACTCTCATAAATCACTCGAGAGCCGCCCAAGCTGATCACAATTGGCATTAATGGGGCAGCTTACAGGGCAACCAAAAAGTCTCTCTTCACATTTAGCCTTCAATATTTTGGCATCTATCCCATGTATTTTATTTTTGTACATATTGTAAAATATTCTCTTTTTTTTCTTCTAATTGATTGATTGATAGTATGATCAATTAATCGCGACAAGCGTTCGGTTGACTAAAATCCTATAGATTCAAAAACGTACAATAATTTACTCAAAGTATAGCTTTTTTTTTCTTCTAATTGAATGATTGACTGAACAATTAATTAATTGAGACTAGCGTTCGGTTGACTGAAATTCTATGGATTCTGAAATATATTTACAATTATTTACTCTTGGTATTTCTTTTGGGTAGCGTATGCGGAAGTCGTCTCTCTGTATTTGGCTGGTTGCGTTTTGAGCCACAAACGTTGTTAATTTTGTCTTGTATTTTGCAATGTTTTCTGTCACTTTAGCATATTGCAAATTGGCATTGCCTAAGCGATTAGTTGATGTGCCGATCGATTGATTGATTGATTGGATAACTGATTAATTGATTGAGGCAAGCGCAATTGCGATGCTATTGGATGCTATTGAAAATGGCTTTGATTGACACAATGTCGTCGTTGTCGGTTTTGCTTTACATTTTTATGCAGTTTTCTGCAATGATTTATTGGCCAATTGCATTAGCATGTCAATCGCTTTACCGCGCCACGCCTACCGCCCACTCAACTGTCACTCCATGGCGAGAGAGAGAGAAAGAAGTGAGATAGACCAAGGGAAACAGAGCGTTTTATTGATTTTGTTTTGGCGGTTTTACAGTTTTAGCTTCTCCATTTTTAGTAATTCTTTTTTTCTCGCAATCTTTCTCTCTCTCTATATACATATATATTTTCCTTTATGCTTATTTGCCATTTGCACTAAAAGTGTTCACGCACACACACACACACACACACACCTTTTGCCCCAACATCTCTGGTTGCTGCCCCGTTTCCGGTCTCGTCTATTGGGGTTTGTGGGGACTTTGGCGATAAAATTTTTATTTATTGATTTTCATTTATGCTTTCCATGCGCTGGGCGCTGTCCCGCCCACTAAACAGCTGCTACACTTTATGTGTAGGAAGTGCACCATCCCCCTTCCCCCCCCCCCTCCCCCCTCGACGGCCCCCCGCGCAGCTTCCAAGTGAGTGGAGCGAAGGCTGCCCCCATGGCAACCACTGTCGACACAACCGCCGAGCAATTACATGTATTACCCACTAAAAGCCGATTTTATGGCTCTTTTTTTGCTCTATTGAAAAGTTGAAAATGTTAAACTCTGTTGGGGGTTTTAATGGCAACTACAGACGGACGGACGGACGGACGGACGGACAGACGGACGGTTCACATTTCCATAATGTGTTTGGCGAATGATTGATTGAGGTGTTTGAAGCTCGAACTAAAATATTATATATACGAGACAGTTTCTATACTGTAAGCTTATGCGTAAAGTATCTGGGGGATACTTTTCAAATAGTTTTCATTAGTAACGGGGCATTGTTTTTTCATCTTTCAACTTTGTGGAATTTCTAGATTATTACATATTTATGTTAGATGAAATTCTTTTTGAAAATGTCCGCATTCTCAGTGTAATAATAATTGCGAAAATTCCTATGAGCTCACGAGCATATCTGTTTCTTTTTTCTTCTATTTTCTCCGCACGTGCGTGCGTGTGTGTGTGTGTGTGTGTGTGTGTGGGCATAGGTATCGTATTATATAATAAGTACATAATTGAAAAATTAAATTAAAAAATGGCTAAAAATGCGCAAAGACTGCGAGCGTGAGCGTGAGAAGGAGAAAGAGAGAGAGAAAGAGACGAAGCAACGCCCAACTAGCTGAGGGATGCTCAACCTTCAGTATTCAGGATTGGTATGTGATGTGGTCAGCTGAAGGTGGCATTTGTTAGGCTTTCAGGTGGAGAAAGTTTTGCTTCGGCAGCTGTGTGTGGGGGCTAAATGATTATGAATGGACCGCGTCCTTCAAAACTCACTTGAAATATTTCATTAAATATTGCATACATTTGCCACCCACTTGCCACTATTCTCCGTTGTGTCTCCTTTGTCGCTCATTATGTTTGCGTTGTTTTCTTCGTTCGTTTTTATTTTAATTATTTCTCAAGTTTCTCAGCTCAAGATAGAAGCAAACACACACACAGTCGTAGATAGACAAATGTTCATCTCACATCGCATCGCATCGCATATGTATATGTATATGTATATGTATATCTTTGTTTCTCTTTTCCGCTTTCATCTTTTGTGTGTCGCTCCGAAAACTTGAAAATTCATCCATCTATTTAAACGTTTCTTCTTTATTATGCCAGCACGACAGGGTGTCTAGGGGGTAGTTGAGGTATTTGAGCAGCCGGCGGAGGGGCAGCGAGTTGCTCTTGAGGTGGATTGATGTGTCTTCCACAGAAATACACATACATTCATTCGTATGGAGACCGTGTGTGTGGCACGTTGTCGACAGGCCGCTATGTGGATTTTAATTTCCGTTTTCCGTTACATGCCACTGTCATCGTTATCGTCATCGTCATCGTCGACATCGTTGTCGTCATCACCGGGACTTTTTTTATTATTACTTTTGTATTGTTGTCACAGCACTTTGAGCTGCAGTTTCAGCTATTTAAATACAACAAAAAATACATATGTATTCTTTTATCCACTCACTTAATGTTTGTTCTTTATTAAGAACTTGTGACAATCTGGACGCAATTCAGCTTCGATAAACGATGAGTCAAGCACTATCAATATGTTTTCCTTCAATAATAGTTCGAGACACGTAAATACATTTGAAGATTTGCCAATAATTATTTGTTACTGCATAATTCATTGCACATAAATTTAATAAATGGTTAATTTATAGGACATTTTTGAAGTGAAAATGTGATTGAAACTAGTTAAAAACCAATCAAATGATGAGTAAAATTAATACCAACATGTTACGATAGTAATAATATAATTATTCTTTGCTACAAAATAAATTAAATATAAATCATAGTAATTGCTTGAAATGATTTAGAACAAGTAAACCAAATTATTAGATGTATCTTCATGCCATGCAATCAGTTGCCAATTATTTTAGTCGGCTTACAATTGTGCAGTTCAATCTCTGCTTCAGTTAATTCCTCGTAATTTGTAGTTTTAGCTGTTTGCGATTGTGTGTCATTAACGTCCGATTGAATCGCGAGCAACAAATGCATTTGATTTCACTATTATTAAGCAGATACCATGATGATGGATCGTCTGATCTTTTGTTGCAAACAAATTGTTGCTTATTGCATGCTTATACAATGCAACAATCACTCTAAAATAAACAACAAATAACTGGCTCATTTGGAAGCTAGCGATCGATTATTGCGATCGCGTGACTGCGCAAAGAAAGCAAACAAACAAATAGAAAATCGAAAATCAAAAAGGAAGCCAACATTTTGTGGCATGCTACATTGTGTGTCAGTCTCGGTTTTGCTGTCAATCTGTCAGCAAATAGCAGGACCAACTGTCTGTTGACCATTTTGCCAGCAGCTGGCCCGTGCCACATGCCCCATGCCACATGCCACATGCGCCTCAGTTGCTTCCGTCGCCCGCTCGCCCTTTTTGGCTGAGAGCTAAACAAATTTCCATTACCATTTCCCCATTTCTGCAACAGCAGCTTTGTCTTTGAGCCAAAGTTGTTTGGCAAAACTTTTGCCGAGGCTGCCGCTTTCAAGCGCTGCGCCCACTGTTGCTGCCCCACCGTCGCACCCGCCGCATCTGGTGGCAGGGTCAGGAAGTATTTGAAATTGCATAAAGTCGCTTTGCTGTTTGTGCTCAAAAAGATTTCAATTAAAGTTCTGCCACACATACACATACCTACTGCCCTCGCCTCGTGCCACATGCCACATGCCCCATGCCACTTGCCCCAATGCCCCATGCAGCATCCGTTAACAAAAAAATACCCGGCCAAGCAAAGAAATCGTAATGACAGCGACATGCGATGATGGAATATCTAAAAGCAGACACAGCAAAAGCTACTGAACATTTCAGGAATGAGAAAAAGCAACTGACACACACACACACACACACACACACACATGTGAGTTGGGCAATAGGAGTCGGAAAAAGTGAAAATCTGTCGTGCATAGAAGCTGCTGATATGCAAAAGGGCATAAATGACAACAAATTGCACTCAGAAAACTGTCAAATCCAAGTTATTTTCTGCATTTCCGCACATCATGCCATAAATACGTCATAAATTATCCGATTCCCCGACACAAAACTGAAATGATTGAAAACTGATATCCAGCGTGGAGAACTATAGTTATGATCTGGCTGTAAATAGGATAAAAAATAATAATAACAAATGCAAAGCAATAAAACCATCAAATTTATATAGGGAAAATAAATAAATAAACAGGGAAGCAAATCTATTTGATTAACTAAGTTGACATCATATTAATATCATACTGAAGATCGGTTGTCAGATCTCGGAATATATAGATTTGTTAGATTTGATCTAAATATACTCAATTCATATACAATTGATTTACTTATAGAATATCTTATTATTATCATATTCCTTTATTCATAATTCCAGGCTAAAGTCAATTGTTCTCGGCATAGATTTAGTCGATTATCCAATTAAAGCAGCAGCAAATTTATTTGTTTAAATTATATGATATCATATTATTATCATACCTCTACGACTAACTGAAGATCGGTTGTCAGTTCTTGGCTTAGAATTAAATGATTATCTAAATATAATCCATTATATTTGCAATTGAAGCAGCCGCAAATTTATTTGTTCAACTTGTATGATATCATATTATCAACAACAGGGCAATTGACTGTGTGTAAAATGATGAAGATCAGTTCTCGGCAGACATTTAATCCTCCATTCACATGCAATAGATTGCTGTTAACATACTATATGTTATGTTGAGGAACTGCTTGGATTAGAGCGAACATTTTGGGGGCCAACTAAACTAAACTAGCGGCTAACTTGACTCTGGCATTTTGCGGCACTTCTTCCCGTCTGGTTTAACGATGTGTGAACTTATTGAATACCAACATTTTGGGGGCGTGCCACCGCGACCAAAAGCAACAACAAAAACAACAAATGTATAAAAATTGTCCGACCTATTGTTTCGGCTGGCAGCGGAGGCAAATGAGCGAGATGGCAGCACTGAGAGCGAGTGGAAGCGAGACTGAGACAGATCTAAGTAAATAAATACGTGAGCTGCATCGCATTAAAGTTGATCTAATGACCGCCTACGTGCGTTGACTGCCCAAAGGGCTTCTTATTTATGGCCTGGCCAAGACAGTAGTCTGCAGACGATGCGGTGCTCCATCTGTGCCATCGTCGGCATGGCGGGGTGTCGAGTGTCGAGTGTCGACGGGGCGACGGGGCGAAGGGCATTCCCATTAATGGCTACAAAGCGGATTAGCCAAGAGGCGGCCTTGCGGTGTGCAGAGCAAAAAACCGAGCGCCACAAAAAACAAAAAGCTGCGTATACAAATTTATACACACATACACATATACACATGTACGTATGTATGTGTATTTAAGCCAAAGAGCATTTTTAATGCAAATTGTTGAAATGCCAGGACAAGCGTCAGTTGAGAAAGTACGAGAAAAAAATAAAAAATAAATAAATAACATTCACAGGACCACATCGCTCTTTTGTTACGGGGGCCCGCTTATTGCACAAACACAATCAAATTATTACCGAACAAGTGGCGGCGAAGGGCAGAGAGTGAGAGACTGAGAGCGAGAGAGAGAGACAGAGAGATAGAGGGAGAGAGACTGAGCGTTGGCGGGCAAAAGGGACGCATACAAATGCCATGAAATAAAATTAAAGCACTTAAAAAATGTTCATTGCATATATTCAGGCACACTGAGTGAAAGACAGACGGAGAGTGCGCGTAAAAGATTGTCGGCTGTCCTATATGTACATACATACATACATACATATAATAATATATATATTAATAAAGACATCAGGAATTGATTGGATCGAAGCGACTTAAGTTTTAGCGATGGGCGCGTTATAATTAAATGCATTGGTCATTAATAAATAAATTCCAGTTCAAGAAAATAAATATTAAAGATATGATATATTTTTATGTTATATACATAACATATATCATAAATATTATCGATCATAAAATGTACTTTGTTTATTTCTCAACTTAAAACATTTATCTTTGTTTCCAAACAATTTATGCTTACATCAGAAAAGTGTTAATGAAATAAATATTTTACTATGCATTTATGCAGTTTAGTGTAAATCTGTTTTGTAAGTAATCTTTTCGCTTTAGCTATAATTATTGAAAAGTAATTAATGGCAATAATAAAATAATTTGAGTTCAGCGAACTTTTGACTCTAGTTTCAAATACTAAAACAAATATGTACAGTGAAAGGCAAATATAAATTTATCCGATTAAGTTGAGCATTTAAATGTGAATAACGATATTTATTCAGTGTAATACATCATTTATCTAATGTGTAATTTCCAACATTCTATTTAAATGAATTTGGGCTCGTGCGTGATCAGCGAATTGTGAGTCACGATCGCCCCCAGCAAATTGTGTTGCCTACTTTAATGCGCAGCTATGCGTATACGTGTTTTTTTTATTTTTTTTTGGTAGCACAGCAAAGGGCATTCAGCTTGGGGGGAGGGGGGAGAGAAGTTGAGTTGTTCGCTGTTTTTGGCTTAATGAGTTGCGCAAATGAAATGCAAACAAAAATATGTTAAAATTCAATTTCAACTTGAGGCAGCAGTCAGAATAAAACCAAAACGCAGCTCACACACACGCACACACACACATACGCTTACGCACGCATACGCAGAGAAAGTTTGTTTGGGTTAAGTGACAGGGTTGGAGAGGTTGCGTGGGCGTGGGCAGGGAGGGGGGGCGGGCGGATGGCAAGGGCTGACAAACAGCTGTAAATTGTGCGGTCGCCTAATGGCGTTTGGCTTGATGTTGATTAGGCGTCGCTTCAGTTGATAAACTCGCTGGCAACCGCAAAAGCCAGCCCCAGCAGCGGCCACGCCCACACGTCGCCTTTCATATGGAAATTGTGTTCGCAGCAGCAGCAGCAACAACGACAACGACAACGACAACAACAAGAACAAAAGTGAAACGCAAAACTTTTTGGCACAAATATTTTTTATGTAAATTGTTTTGGCATTTATTCATTTATATATGCATGTACGTGTGTCTCTGTCTGTCTGTCTGTCTGTCTGTCTGCCTGTCTGTGTGTGCTGTCTCGCTCGCACCCGCTCAACACGATATCATTGTGTGTCGTGTTGGAATTTTCATAATTTAACTTTCGAGATTTAACTGAAACCTGAGAGTGCAGTTCATTGTCATTTTCATATTCTTTATTTTGTTGCTGCGCAATTGTTGGCAACTTGATTAGTGGCAAACATTTTGTTCTATTTCGCCCACTGTTTTGTTTGTTGTTGCTCCTTCGTTTCGTCAACAACAAGTAGCGGCGAGAAGCAACTTGAAGAGGCTCAAGGATCCTTTGCGCGACAAGTTGTTGTTGCCGCTCCTTAATATTATTGTTGATGTTCTTCTTGTTGTTTGCTCTGCCCCTCGTTTCACTTTCACTCATGTCCCCCACTGCTGTTGTTGCTTTGTTTTTGTGCATTTTGTTAATGAGCCTTTTCCTCGCGACGAGTGCAACTACAACAACAATAAAAATAATAATATACAAAGCAAAGAAAAAACAGCAAACAGCAAATATTAATTGTGTGAACTGCACTTTAAATACTCTTGCCAATTTTCATACATTTCCATTAACTCACAATGTTTTTTCTACATTTTAAATTCTCTTTAGTGTTTATATTAATTCTCTTGGTGCAAGTTTGATCATTGATTGTGCTCGTTATCATTCCCTCCGGTTAGGGTATTCACAAGGCCGACAGTGCCGACGAAACTTGTGCCAAAATGGCACATAAGAGCTGGCAGACAGTTGGGCTGCCCAGTCGGCTGGCGAGAACGTGAATAGAGACAACAAACAAGACGAGTGACAGAGAAACAAGAGGCAGAGGCAAGTAGCAAGCAGCAACTGATGACGTCGCACACTTAATGTTGCATACTTTTGAGGTCCTTGTGCCAGTAACGTTTCCGTTCATTCTACTTTTGCACTTCGTTGATTGTATATGTACATACGATTTGCGAGCCATGTGTTTCGCTGGCGTTCCTCTTCCATCTCCCACTCTTCGCTCTCCTCTCCATATCGTTCTCTTTGCGTCTATTACGAAAATATCGCGAAATCAGCGAGGCTTTCAACACCATATAAAACCCCTAGAAGTTGCTTAAATCTTAATATATATAAATCTCGTGTCACAATGTTTGTCCTCAATGGACTCCTAAACCACTTAACCGATTATATTAAAATTCGCACATCATGTGCAGTTCGATCTAACTTGAGAGATAGGATAGTTTAAATCTCAAATTATAGTCGCAATTTTAATTTATTGCTAATTATTTGTCTGTTATTATTTGACAAAGGTTGGCAGCACGCTCGATTGAAGCTTGCTATTAATCGATAAACTGCAATCGGAATATTAGCCCCCCCCCACACACACACATACTGAAGAGATAGACACACACACTCACACAAACACAGACACGGACGAGAGGAAAGCCGACATAGAAACACACGTATTGTTGTTGTGCTAACGGTATTTACTATATTTTAGTAAAGAGGATAGTTTAAATCTCAAATTATAGTCGCAATTTTAATTTATTGCTAATTATTTGACAAAGGTTGGCAGCACGCTCGATTGAAGCTTGCTATTAATCGATAAACTGCAATCGGAATATTAGCCCCCCCCCCCCCCCCCCCCACACACACACATACTGAAGAGATAGACACACTCACTCACACAAACACAGACACGGACGAGAGGAAAGCCGACATAGAAACACACGTATTTTTGTTGTGCTAACGGTATTTACTATATTTTAGTAAAAAAAAGAAAAAACAAAAACAGTCACTTGATCGTTTTTTGTAGAACTGCAACCAAATACGCAATGCATTAAACTACCAGACAATTTTTGCACTGTTGTTCAGGATAAAAATGAATTGATTCAGAGTATTTTCCCGAATATACAGAATAATTATTTGAATCATGAATGGCGTAGTCAACGGGCGATTTTGGCAGCCAAAAACGTTGATGTTGACGAAATTAACTTCCAGATAAAACAGTTTTTACCAGGCGATCTGATGTCTTTTAAATCAATCGATACTGTTGTTGATGAAAATGAAAGTGTAAATTTTCCGATTGAATTTTTAAATTCATTAGATATCCCTGGAATGCCGCCACATAATCTTCGATTAAAGATTGGTTCCCCTATTATTCTCCTCCGTAATTTGAATCCACCTCAATTATGTAACGGTACGCGTTTGGTCATCAAAAAGATCACCGGAAACATTCTTGAAGCAACCATTTTGGCTGGGAAGTTTAAAGGAAAAGTGGTCCTGCTGCCACGTATTCCGATGATACCATCAGATTCTACCATACCCTTCAAAAGGCTACAGTTTCCAATTCGTTTAGCTTTCGGCATGTCTATAAATAAATCTCAAGGTCAAACAATGTCCATTTGTGGTTTAGATTTGGAAAATCCATGTTTTTCTCATGGGCAACTATATGTTGCGTGTTCACGTGTTGGGAAACCGTCGAATCTATTTGTGTTAGCTAAAGACAGGTTAACCAAAAACATTGTGCACCGATTGGTGTTAAATTAAATTGAAATTGAAAGTATTTATAATTCAAAAAAAAAATATTAATGTTTAAAAGTTTAAGACTGTCTGCCTAGCCTACCTCATTCATGAGTTTAAGCGTCACATGTTATTGACTGTATTATACTGTAATAACTAATATTTGTTATAAAATTAAATGGAAATAATAAATCTGATAAATTTTTATTTTGTATCTATTGATTTATGCTTAATATCAAGTGTAAGAACATTTTAATTAATTGTGTTCAACGTACTTCCCCTTCAAATCTCAATCCAGTGAATTTGTATACCAACATCAACATTTTCGTCTTTGTTCGTAAATAATTTCATTGTACTAAAGGGTTATAGTAGTAGAAAGTCAAATAAGGAGATCACCATATTTTTTTACAAATACCATCTGTATGAAAAAGCATAGTGGACTCCGTGACTGATGTTCTCTTATTGTTCCTCTTAGATTGTTTACTATAATGTAATATAACAAAAACTTTAGCCACAGCAACGCGTGGCCGGGTCAACTAGTATATACATATATAACTATAATGTGTATAACAATAATTTGTAAACTTAAGAGTAACCCCCAAATCAATAAAAATAAAATTAATGGTGTTGAATTCATCAAATTTTAATTTGTATATAAATTATTTTTGATTTGTATCTAAATATATTTTCAAACTTTTTTTAAGTCGACTTTTATTCTTAGTAAAATCCATAAGTATCAGCTGATAAATTCCTCAATGAATTGTTAACTAATTCACAAGCTTGAATTTTTAATTTAACTTAAGTCCAATTGCAAATTCTATTCAAATATTAACAAAAAAAAGAGTGGCATAGAAAATGTGAATTTCTTGAATTTCTCTCGTATGAAAAAATGATTTGACTGCGATTTCTTGAACTGTGCAAAGCAATATCGCTGAAATCGTTTGCAACGATAGTTGAAGCGATAGTTGCCATGGTTGCAACGCTGCCGTCGACGCACTTAACGATAGTTGAAGCGATAGTTGCCATGGTCACAACGCTGCCGTCGACGCACTTAACGATAGTTGAAGCGATAGTTGCCATGGTCACAACGCTGCCGTCGACGCACTTAACGATAGTTGAAGCGATAGTTGCCATGGTCACAACGCTGCCGTCGACGCACTTAACGATAGTTGAAGCGATAGTTGCCATGGTCACAACGCTGCCGTCGACGCACTTAAATGCACTTCATTCTCTTTTATGCGAAGTCTCTTTGCGACTTGTCGCTGGAATGTCTCTCTGTGTGTGTGTGTGTGTGTGCGTGTGTGTGTGTGTTTGCCTTGCACTTTATTGCGCATCCGTTTTTGCAATTTTCTTCAATTTGACTTCTTCATTTCAGTTGTCTGTGTGTGTGTGTGTGTGTGTGTGTGTGAGTCTGACTGTCACTTTATCGCATTTTTCCGTGTTACCTGTGCGACTTTTGTCGTCTTGTGGCGCCTAAAACGATGCTATGATTTTTTCATGTCTGCAGACACTCGACTCGACTCGTCTCCTCTGCTCTCCTCTCCTCTCCTCTCGTGTCGTGTCGTGTTGTGTTTGCTGTAAGTTTCTGCCACTTCATTTGCGGCATGCTATGCGTTCTGTTCCAGGCCGCGTGCCCCGCAGCGGCACAAAGCTTTCTACTCTATTTCTGTGACGCATGGGCGCCTGTGGCATCTTCTTTGTGCTCGGCCAACTTGCTTGCAGTTTATATGACAGCTTTTGGCAACGTCACACACACACACATCCACACACACACTTATCTTTATTTGTAGTCGCATCAATTGAAACAGAAAGAAAAAAGAAGGAAAATACAGATGAAAAAAACCCTTTCAGGCGCCATTGCCTTTCAGAGAAATACGAGTATATATTAATGTACCTCAATGTGACCGCATTTGTCTCCGTCTCCGTCTCCGTCTGCGTCTTCGTTTTCGTCTTCGTTTTCGTCTCCGTTTTGCTCATCACTCACTCACTTGTCAGACTCTCAAGCGTCCTCTCTCTCTCTGTCTCTCTCGCTGTCTCTCTCGCTCGCTGTGCTTGTGTATTTGCATTTGTATTCAAAACGCTTAAAGTGGATTTTTATTTCCTGTTTCTGTTACATTCGCCTCCAGTTGCCTTCTTCAGCTGCCCCGCCCCCTCGTCCCCGCCTCCAGCGAGGCCGCATCAGTCGCTTATCATCGTGCTTTCAATGCGCTGGTCTCCTTTTGTGTATTTCTAATGCCATTTTTATACGCATTTACTTTCATTTTGGGCAACATTCCTGTAAGTACATATGAGAGAAATATTTTTATGTGGTATTTTTATATCGCCAAACAACAACAGCAACAGAACACAGCATTGACAGCCACACGAAGCACAATAATATCAACATCCTTATGCTCCTCAATGGCTTGAAAATTATTGTCGATTTTGCCGCCGAAGCTTACAAAAGATATATGTGCTCATACTTGTACATAAGTGCGTATATACTCGAGTATTCACATGCGGGAATAAGCAGCATTCGCATTCGCATTCGCTTTTCGACTCATGGAAATTGATTAAATTCGGCGAGAAATTAACTTTCAATCGCAGCTCGAATGTTGTATGAGATATCGATTAATCGATCAGTTAGTTTTAACCGATTTCCACACATTTAATTCGTGTTGTGCATAATAACAGTTTAATTACATGACAGCTTCTTGAGGCTCGCAGAATAAATAATTTTCTCTCGAGCTGTTTTATTTGCTCGTCGACGCAACTGAAATATCTCATTTCATTGAACTCGTTTCCTTCGGCCAGTTTATTTATTCTCTCTCTCTCTCTCTCTCTCTCTCTCTGTCTTTGTCTCTGTCTGTGAAAACCGATTGCAAATCGTTTTTTACTTAATGCACCTCAACCTCGGACTGCAGCTTGCTTTTGAGGTGGCTGCCCATCGCATTACAGCTCTTTCCCCATAAATGATCAATTAAAAGCTTAAGTAATTTTCGTGTGTGTCTGTGGGTGGAGTTTATTGGGCCGAAAGGTAAAAGGAATTGAAGGATATGCTTGAAATACTCGCTCTCTGTGGTCATCATTATCGTCAGCCCAAACGTTATCGCCCATCATCATCATGATCCGCATCGTCATTATCTGGCGCGCAGTTTATCGCCTGTCGCTATTTAAAGCTCATCATTTACGCAGTGAAACGTTTAATTTTAATTTAATTTATGCACACACAGCTGCCACAGCTGACGCTGCCCCAGTTGACGTAGTCCTGCCCCCTTCAATTGCTCTAACGCCCACGAATTCGCAACTGACAATTTGCAGTGCATTAAATGATTATAAACTAATTAGTTGTTTTTTGCTTTAGTTTGGATTACGGCGGGAATTATGCGATTTTAAATGTGGGCTTGGGATTAACCTTGGCATTAGTGTTGAAATTCGCATTAATATTGATGTTTCTCTCAATAGAAGGCTTCACAATGGCATTTATCTTACCAGCCACAGTAATGCATTAGCGTTTTCATCATAATGCATAACATTAACTTTGACAGCACTTGTAACAACATAAGTTTTTCATCAGTTTCAACATTGTTTTGGCCACTGTCATTAAAATGAGTAAGGCTATCTGCAAATCTCAAATAAAATAAAATATTACGATTTGTATTAGGTTTTGCATTGTCATTTGCATTATGTTTTATTCATTGCCATTAGAATGAGAAATGTTTGTTGCCAAATCTCAAATAAAACATTCATTAAGATTTTTATTAGATTTCGCATTGCATTATGACTTGCATTAATTGGCGTTACAATGTGAAATGTTGTTGGCAAATATCAAATAAAATATTTGCTAATATTTTCAGTAGTTTTGTGCGATTATTTGGTCAATTGATGCGCGCAGTCATCTGCGAATGAAATCAATATATAGTATGTATATTTATTGCGATCAAAATGATGTGCGATTCGAGCAATTTGCCACTCGCAACTTGCCACTCAATTTGCGAGTATTTGTCGAATACTTGCAGCGGCGACTGTCGAGTATTGGCTTCAGTGGCAACAATTGATGGCAAGGTATGTCGAGCAGATTGCAGTTTGCAGCTCGTCGCTCAATCGTTCAATCTCTATTGTATAAAATCTAATCTCATCGCTGCGCATCGTCATGGTGGGGATTGAGTCTCATGGAGTTCAACTTTGACAGCTTAAACCTGCTCAGCTTCAAATTGAAATGGCTTACTACAATGGCTGTAAACTTGGTCGTGTCTATGCTCTCGCTCGCTCTTTGTCTGTCAGTCAATTTAAAGCTTCAACTTTGAAGTTCTTCGCTGTGAATGCCTGCTGGGCACACATGACGTATGAGCAATTTGAGTCGAGTCGAGTCGAGTCTTTTGCTGAGGCAGTTTTCCATTCCCGCAATTCAGGCAGCAACTGCTTGCAGTTTATAGCGCCTCACAAGTGCTATCAATGTGCTCGCATATATAGTATATATGTATACCGTATATATAGATATTTATATACACGCATGAATACACACAGCAGCCGTTGCTCTCCTGAGTGCCGCATGCATTTTTGTAGGACATTAGCACACACAGACGGCAGCAGACAACAAGAGCGTCAGCAAATAGCGCACATTATAAGGCAGCAAAAATACTCGCACTCGCATTTACAGTTACACACACACACACAGACAGTCGAGTCGAGTCGATTGTTGCTACAAGCATAATCGTTGCTTATTGGCAGCTGCTGCCTTCGCCTTCGCCAGGCGATAAAGATGAAAACGCTGATGGCGCATTGCGTTGCCATTCCCATCCACAGATTCGCATCGAATTCGCCAAAATACTAGATACTCTACTATATATATATATATACATTTAAAAAGCGATTCAGCCTTTCATTTTCATTTCGCTGGGAACAGCTGTCGTCACACCTGCCTCCTGTGTTGCTCAACGAAAATATAAAGCATACTTTTAGGCAGCCATTTTCACATTCACTGTCACATTTAATTGAGTTTGCCTCGCCTGGCGCGCTAAAAGCGACGTCATTACCTACACACACACACACACACACACACACACACAGACATTTTTAAGATGCCTTTGCCACACCCACAGCCACACCCCCGCACCGCCTCCCCTATTGTTTTGCCCGGCAAGAGGAGCGGAGCGCAGCATTTAATTGTCAAATGGCTTTGGCAAGGACTCCAGTCTGCGTCTTCGTCCTGGGCTTCACGGTGTGTGGCAGCGGCAAGTCCTGGCTGTGTATCTCTGACGTGACATTTGTTGCAAGCCAAGCTATTTTGATGGCCCTGCGACTGTCCGAAAAATGTTGTTGTCCTGCCATTGTCTTTCACCTACCATCACTTTGCTCCGCTTTCTTTGGCCTCTCTGACGTCACGCGGGCGCCCATTTTAAACGTCCGTTCAATTTTGCCGCTCAATTTGCAGTCACAAAAGAAATTACAACTCATAAAGAGATGAAAGAGGACGCAGCACACAACAAAAATGCTTGATTCGAGGGAGTGGCAAAGGGGCGGGCAGCGGGGACTGTAAGTGGCATTTTAAAGAATCGACTGCCAAAAATCAAATGATAAATGCTTCGCTCTCTCTCACTCTCTCACTCTCTCACTCTGTCTCTGTCTCTTTCTCTGTCTCTGTTGTTGTGCTCGTGCTTGTTTTTCGTGTTCCGTTTCTTTTGATTATTTTTATTGCATTTTGCTGCTTTGATTTCATTTTGGCAGCTGGACAAATTGTGGGTGTGGCAGGTGGCAAGTTCTTTTTTTTTTGGCTACCTTGCCAGCCATTGTGACGCCTTTTGATCCGTCTCGCTGTCTGTCTGCCACATTTCCGCCAAGTGCTTAAGACACACAGAGAACAACATTTTGGAAACATTTCTGTGTGCGTCGCTGTCTTTTATGGCTCTCTTGATAAGCGAAATTGCAGCGAAAGAGATTTTGGCAGCACCTCTTTTGGCAGTTCTCTATTGTTTTGTCGCCTGTTCTTGAAGCACAGCCAAGTGTCAAACACAAGCTCTCCACTTTTGTCTGCTTGACATCAATTGACTTTTTCACACCCACACACACACACACACACAATTGCATTCAGTTGCATGCCCCCTTTTAGGGTCTCTCATAATTATGCTGTCATTTGATTCAATTGAAATTTTCGGACAACAATTTTAAAGTGCAAAACATTTTGTGTATTATGCAACATGTTATGTATGTGTGCAGCATGTGGCAAGTGGCGGCGAGTGGGGGGCGTGGTCGTGGCAAGTGGGTTAAGTGTGTTAGCTGCAAATTCATGGCATACAAACAGGCGCCAAGGGATGACGACAACGTTGACACACATATGCAAATTGCAACGCCATTAACAACAACAACAACAACAGTTGAGTGTGTGTGTGTGTGTGTGTGTGTGAATCAATACGTTTGACACTAATTTGGGCAGCGTTTGCATTGAGATTCATTGAAAATGGCATTGTCGTTGGCACAGCAACAACAACACAAGTTGTGGCAGTGGCAGCATCAACAACAGCAACAGCAACAACATGAGCACGAACATCATCATCAACATTATTATGGGCGCTGCCTTCATTGTTGTTGAAGGCTCGACCGAAAACACGAACACAAAAGCTTCAAATTGCAGCTATGCCAACAAAACTGACACCGACAACGCAGAGGACTGAGAATGAGACGGCGACTGAATGGCAAGCTCGCCTGGTCAGCTCTGCGGTGTGTACGGACAGCAGCTGTAAACGTAGCCAGAGAACATTGCCAAGCCATTGGCCGACTATTAATGGACCCGGCCAGCTCTGCAAAGGTGGCGGACTGAAGCATTGTGTCCCATTTGTGGATTATTGGGGATGTTGCTGCTTGCTGCAGGGCACATCATTTGTCAAGTTGGGCGGCAAAGCGTTTGATGAATCCAGTCTCAGCTCCTCTGAAGGAACTTCAATTCAAGCGGATTATAATCCGATATTGCTACACTACAATTTTGTAATTTGTGAAGCTGCTGTGAGCTGCTTAAGAGGCAGCCGGCAATGATTATGCTAAACAGCAATTGTAAGCCCAACGAGAGGCTTATTAAAGAGTTTTTAATATTCTTTATTGAATTCTAGACTACAAAGCATAGCCAGAGATTCTTTTGGGTTAAGTATTAGTTATTTACTTTAGTGATAGAGTTTAGCTGAGAAATTGATTTATGAATTCACATTTGAAAAGATTATGTCAAATCAAGCATCACAATTATTATAATAAAATAAATAAAAAAAAAGCAAGGCTCTTGGGGGCTTCATTTTTTATAATTGACTTGTAAACCTATGAATTTCTAATTTATTTAGACTTGTTTTGTATTTTGAGCGAAATACAACAAATTCATAGTCAGGTTTTGTTCTATATCACACATAATAATTATGGTATAAAATAAATAATCATTGAAGAAAAATAAAAGAAATCATGGCATAATTTAACCATCAATTTAAAGATTTGTGATTGAAAAAATCAATCATTACTTTTGGTGCCTGTATGAAATGTTTAATAATAAATTTGCCACAGACGAAATCATCTTAAATTTGAATTGATTTCAATTGAAATTCGAGTTTATAATATGCAGTCGCATTAAATATACTCGTATTTCGCGTGGGCACCTGCAACAAGCTTTAAGCGGCTTAAATTGCTATCGTTTTTTAATAAAAACAAAAAAGAGAAAAACATTTAAATAGTTGAATGTGACTGTTATTGAAAATGAAATATTCATCAGTGCGAAATCCGTAAATTAATTTACAGAGTCGCTTTGTGGTCACTTGTCAAATGAAACTCCGACTGTGATTAAACTATTTAAAGCATAATTGAGTGAAATGTAAAACACTTGAACCGCAACAATTTTACATTTGTGTCTATGCAGAAAAGAGACTTCATGTTTTTATACCCGCTACCCATAGGGTATAAGGGTATTATAACTTAGTGGCAACAGAAAATGTATGTAACAGGCAGAAGGAGGCATATATTCTTTATTTTTTAATGTCAATCGACAGTTATTTTTAAACGTATTTATTAGGGCTATCGACCGGCCAATTGCTATCTAAATTATCGTTGTAGTTTCCGAGATAAACACATTTTAATTTTCGGACTGAAATTTATATCTCATCCCCAAAAGTATGCAACAGTTTTTAATTTTTGGACTTGCAAATTTTCAATTGCGGAGTCGAAAAAAAATGTAAGGAATCGCAACAAAATGAGAAAATCATGGATATCTCGAAAACTAAAAGGACGATCGGAATGTCGTTTGGCCAGCTGATAGTCCTTGTTAAGACGAGTTGATTGCCACAGGACTCATAAGGATCAGCAAGGATACGGCAAAGATAGAGCATGTTTTCTCTCAGCAAAAAAGTCCTTCTAACTCTGTTGTTTAAAGGATATTTGGGCTTTTGATTTCATAGTCGTCCTTCTTGAATCCGTCCCCATATGCATGCCAAAGGACATCCTGATAGTCCTTCAAATGGCGAAGTTAAGGAGGATTTTCGAAATTTTTGCAAATTTTCCATGCCCACCCCTTGTAGATTTTTTCGAAAAATTCTTGTTTGTTTTTTTTAATATATTCTTTATTTTTTAATCACAATCGACAGTTATTTTTAAACGTATTTATTAGGGCTATCGACCGGCCAATTGCTATCTATATTATAGTTGTAGTTTCCGAGATAAACACATTTTAAATTTTGGGCTGAAATTTATATCTCATCCCCAAAAGTATGCAAAAGTTTTTAATTTTTGGACTTGCAAATTTTCAATTCCGGAGTCGAAAAAAAATGAAAGGAATCGAAACAAAATGAGAAAATCATGGATACCTCGGAAACTAAAAGGACGATCGGAATGTCCTTTGGCCAGCTGATAGTCCTTGTTAAGACGAGTTGATTGACACAGGACTCATAAGGATCAGCAAGGATACGGCAAAGATAGAGCATGTTTTCTCTCAGCAAAAAAGTCCTTCTAACTCTGTTGTTTAAAGGATATTTGGGCTTTTGATTTCATAGTCGTCCTTCTTGAATCCGTCCCCATGTGCATGCCAAAGGACATCCTGATAGTCCTTCAAATGGCGAAGTTAAGGAGGATTTTCGAAATTTTTGCAAATTTTCCATGCCCACCCCTTGTAGATTTTTTCGAAAAATTCTTGTTTGTTTTTTTTAATATATTCTTTATTTTTTAATCACAATCGACAGTTATTTTTAAACGTATTTATTAGGGCTATCGACCGGCCAATTGCTATCTAAATTATAGTTGTAGTTTCCGAGATAAACACATTTTAAATTTTGGGCTGAAATTTATATCTCATCCCCAAAAGTATGCAAACGTTTTTAATTTTTGGACTTGCAAATTTTCAATTGCGGAGTCGAAAAAAAATGAAAGGAATCGAAACAAAATGAGAAAATCATGGATACCTCGGAAACTAAAAGGACGATCGGAATGTCCTTTGGCCAGCTGATAGTCCTTGTTAAGACGAGTTGATTGCCACAGGACTCATAAGGATCAGCAAGGATACGGCAAAGATAGAGCATGTTTTCTCTCAGCAAAAAAGTCCTTCTAACTCTGTTGTTTAAAGGATATTTGGGCTTTTGATTTCATAGTCGTCCTTCTTGAATCCGTCCCCATGTGCATGCCAAAGGACATCCTGATAGTCCTTCAAATGGCGAAGTTAAGGAGGATTTTCGAAATTTTTGCAAATTTTCCATGCCCACCCCTTGTAGATTTTTTCGAAAAATTCTTGTTTGTTTTTTTTAATATATTCTTTATTTTTTAATCACAATCGACAGTTATTTTTAAACGTATTTATTAAGGCTATCGACCGGCCAATTGCTATCTAAATTATCGTTGTAGTTTCCGAGATAAACACATTTTAATTTTCGGACTGAAATTTATATCTCATCCCCAAAAGTATGCAAAAGTTTTTAATTTTTGGACTTGCAAATTTTCAATTCCGGAGTCGAAAAAAAAATGAAAGGAATCGAAACAAAATGAGAAAATCATGGATACCTCGGAAACTAAAAGGACGATCGGAATGTCCTTTGGCCAGCTGATAGTCCTTGTTAAGACGAGTTGATTGCCACAGGACTCATAAGGATCAGCAAGGATACGGCAAAGATAGAGCATGTTTTCTCTCAGCAAAAAAGTCCTTCTAACTCTGTTGTTTAAAGGATATTTGGGCTTTTGATTTCATAGTCGTCCTTCTTGAATCCGTCCCCATGTGCATGCCAAAGGACATCCTGATAGTCCTTCAAATGGCGAAGTTAAGGAGGATTTTCGAAATTTTTGCAAATTTTCCATGCCCACCCCTTGTAGATTTTTTCGAAAAATTCTTGTTTGTTTTTTTTAATATATTCTTTATTTTTTAATCACAATCGACAGTTATTTTTAAACGTATTTATTAGGGCTATCGACCGGCCAATTGCTATCTAAATTATAGTTGTAGTTTCCGAGATAAACACATTTTAAATTTTGGGCTGAAATTTATATCTCATCCCCAAAAGTATGCAAAAGTTTTTAATTTTTGGACTTGCAAATTTTCAATTGCGGAGTCGAAAAAAAATGAAAGGAATCGAAACAAAATGAGAAAATCATGGATACCTCGGAAACTAAAAGGACGATCGGAATGTCCTTTGGCCAGCTTATAGTCCTTGTTAAGACGAGTTGATTGCCACAGGACTCATAAGGATCAGCAAGGATACGGCAAAGATAGAGCATGTTTTCTCTCAGCAAAAAAGTCCTTCTAACTCTGTTGTTTAAAGAATATTTGGGCTTTTGATTTCATAGTCGTCCTTCTTGAATCCGTCCCCATATGCATGCCAAAGGACATCCTGATAGTCCTTCAAATGTCGAAGTTAAGGAGGATTTTCGAAATTTTTGCAAATTTTCCATGCCCCCCCCTTGTAGATTTTTTCGAAAAATTCTTGTTTGTTTTTTTTAATATATTCCTTATTTTTTAATCACAATCGACAGTTATTTTTAAACGTATTTATTAGGGCTATCGACCGGCCAATTGCTATCTAAATTATAGTTGTAGTTTCCGAGATAAACACATTTTAAATTTTGGGCTGAAATTTATATCTCATCCCCAAAAGTATGCAAAAGTTTTTAATTTTTGGACTTGCAAATTTTCAATTGCGGAGTCGAAAAAAAATGTAAGGAATCGCAACAAAATGAGAAAATCATGGATATCTCGAAAACTAAAAGGACGATCGAAATGTCCTTTGGCCAGCTGATAGTCCTTGTTAAGACGAGTTGATTGCCACAGGACTCATAAGGATCAGCAAGGATACGGCAAAGATAGAGCATGTTTTCTCTCAGCAAAAAAGTCCTTCTAACTCTGTTGTTTAAAGAATATTTGGGCTTTTGATTTCATAGTCGTCCTTCTTGAATCCGTCCCCATTTGCATGCCAAAGGACATCCTGATAGTCCTTCAAATGTCGAAGTTAAGGAGGATTTTCGAAATTTTTGCAAATTTTCCATGCCCCCCCTTGTAGATTTTTTCGAAAAATTCTTGTTTGTTTTTTTTAATATATTCTTTATTTTTTAATCACAATCGACAGTTATTTTTAAACGTATTTATTAGGGCTATCGACCGGCCAATTGCTATCTAAATTATCGTTGTAGTTTCCGAGATAAACACATTTTAATTTTCGGACTGATATTTATATCTCATCCCCAAAAGTATGCAAAAGTTTTTAATTTTTGGACTTGCAAATTTTCAATTGCGGAGTCGAAAAAAAATGAAAGGAATCGAAACAAAATGAGAAAATCATGGATACCTCGGAAACTAAAAGGACGATCGGAATGTCCTTTGGCCAGCTGATAGTCCTTGTTAAGACGAGTTGATTGCCACAGGACTCATAAGGATCAGCAAGGATACGGCAAAGATAGAGCATGTTTTCTCTCAGCAAAAAAGTCCTTCTAACTCTGTTGTTTAAAGGATATTTGGGCTTTTGATTTCATAGTCGTCCTTCTTGAATCCGTCCCCATATGCATGCCAAAGGACATCCTGATAGTCCTTCAAATGGCGAAGTTAAGGAGGATTTTCGAAATTTTTGCAAATTTTCCATGCCCACCCCTTGTAGATTTTTTCGAAAAATTCTTGTTTGTTTTTTTTAATATATTCTTTATTTTTTAATCACAATCGACAGTTATTTTTAAACGTATTTATTAAGGCTATCGACCGGCCAATTGCTATCTAAATTATCGTTGTAGTTTCCGAGATAAACACATTTTAATTTTCGGACTGAAATTTATATCTCATCCCCAAAAGTATGCAAAAGTTTTTAATTTTTGGACTTGCAAATTTTCAATTCCGGAGTCGAAAAAAAATGAAAGGAATCGAAACAAAATGAGAAAATCATGGATACCTCGGAAACTAAAAGGACGATCGGAATGTCCTTTGGCCAGCTGATAGTCCTTGTTAAGACGAGTTGATTGCCACAGGACTCATAAGGATCAGCAAGGATACGGCAAAGATAGAGCATGTTTTCTCTCAGCAAAAAAGTCCTTCTAACTCTGTTGTTTAAAGAATATTTGGGCTTTTGATTTCATAGTCGTCCTTCTTGAATCCGTCCCCATATGCATGCCAAAGGACATCCTGATAGTCCTTCAAATGACGAAGTTATGAAGGATTTTCGAAATTTTTGAAAATTTTCCATGCCTACCCCTTGTAGATTTTTTCGAAAAATTCTTGTTTGTTTTTTTTAATATATTCTTTATTTTTTAATCACAATCGACAGTTATTTTTAAACGTATTTATTAGGGCTATCGACCGGCCAATTGCTATCTAAATTATCGTTGTAGTTTCCGAGATAAACACATTTTAATTTTCGGACTGAAATTTATATATCATCCCAAAAAGTATGCAAAAGTTTTTAATTTTTGGACTTGCAAATTTTCAATTGCGGAGTCGAAAAAAAATGTAAGGAATCGCAACAAAATGAGAAAATCATGGATATCTCGGAAACTAAAAGGACGATCGGAATGTCCTTTGGCCAGCTGATAGTCCTTGTTAAGACGAATTGATTGCCACAGGACTCATAAGGATCAGCAAGGATACGGCAAAGATAGAGCATGTTTTCTCTCAGCAAAAAAGTCCTTCTAACTCTGTTGTTTAAAGGATATTTGGGCTTTTGATTTCATAGTCGTCCTTCTTGAATCCGTCCCCATATGCATGCCAAAGGACATCCTGATAGTCCTTCAAATGGCGAAGTTAAGGAGGATTTTCGAAATTTTTGCAAATTTTCCATGCCCACCCCTTGTAGATTTTTTCGAAAAATTCTTGTTTGTTTTTTTTAATATATTCTTTATTTTTTAATCACAATCGACAGTTATTTTTAAACGTATTTATTAGGGCTATCGACCGGCCAATTGCTATCTAAATTATAGTTGTAGTTTCCGAGATAAACACATTTTAAATTTTGGGCTGAAATTTATATCTCATCCCCAAAAGTATGGAAAAGTTTTTAATTTTTGGACTTGCAAATTTTCAATTGCGGAGTCGAAAAAAAATGTAAGGAATCGCAACAAAATGAGAAAATCATGGATATCTCGAAAACTAAAAGGACGATCGAAATGTCCTTTGGCCAGCTGATAGTCCTTGTTAAGACGAGTTGATTGCCACAGGACTCATAAGGATCAGCAAGGATACGGCAAAGATAGAGCATGTTTTCTCTCAGCAAAAAAGTCCTTCTAACTCTGTTGTTTAAAGGATATTTGGGCTTTTGATTTCATAGTCGTCCTTCTTGAATCCGTCCCCATATGCATGCCAAAGGACATCCTGATAGTCCTTCAAATGGCGAAGTTAAGGAGGATTTTCGAAATTTTTGCAAATTTTCCATGCCCACCCCTTGTAGATTTTTTCGAAAAATTCTTGTTTGTTTTTTTTAATATATTCTTTATTTTTTAATCACAATCGACAGTTATTTTTAAACGTATTTATTAAGGCTATCGACCGGCCAATTGCTATCTAAATTATCGTTGTAGTTTCCGAGATAAACACATTTTAATTTTCGGACTGAAATTTATATATCATCCTAAAAAGTATGCAAAAGTCGGGCACTCTCGAATGTAGCGTTCTTACTTGTTTTTAAGTAAATTTGTACTCAATTATGTGCCAATAATTAGATAATTAAATGCACTCAAGCACATCCGTGCGTCTTCTTGATGTGAATTGCTGTGAGTGTGAGTGTGAGTGTGTGAATGCATTGCGAATGCGCATAAATTAATGAATACATTAAGCCTTTAGCCTGATGCAGTCGGTGTCGATAATTGAATTTGCTTATCTGCCCAGCTCCATTAACAGTGCGTGTGTGAGTGTGTGTGTGTGTGTGAGTACTCACACACACACATGCACACACAGACACATGCACATACTTATGTATTTATGCTATGTAATATGTTTGCATTATGCAATGCATTTGTGCTGTTAATGCAGTTTCTGGGGTCGCCAGCAGCCAGCCTTAACCTCAATCAACCTCTCTCTCGCTCTCTCTCGCTCTCTCTTGCTCTCTCGCTCGCTCATGTATAAAACATGGCTTGCATTTAGCGCATTTCGTTTTTGGGATTTCGTATTTTGCACATATTTTGTGCTACATTATTTATGAGCAGAAGGACGTCAACTCTGACAGCCTGATGATGTTTCTAATGATTGCAGCCATCATAATCATGGCCATAATGATGTTGCCGCTGCACTTACGCACACACACACAGTTGTGGAGGGTGCCTCTTAGAGCTCTGCTGTTGCGACCTGTTTGACGTCACAGCTGCCTCAAGCGCTCAAGCTTGCCACCGTCCACTGCTCATTTGATTTGTATAATTGAAATTGCCGCGTCGCGCCACATTTGTCATGAACGCATGAGTTCAAAAATACTGCAAAGTCCTTGCAACATTTTAGTGCCACATTTCTCTCTCTCTCTGTCTCTACATACATCATACTCTAGCTTTTTTTTTTGGCTGTCACTTGGCCTGGCCAGTTTTGTCTGGCGACGCGCAGTCTGAAGTCCTTTTTCTGATTGTCCTCACAGTTTTTTGTGTGCGCAAAAATAGCAGCGAGGGCCAGAAAGCGTAGCATACTTTTTTGGGATTTGACGCTGCGCTTTATTAATGAACATGCCGCGCAGCGTGTCAACACCGTCGTGTCGAGGCGACTGCCGAAAAGAAGCTGATGGTGAGGCAGGCACACACACACACTCATGCACACGAGTACAACGTATAAATATTATGTAAACACGCAAACAATGAAGTGATTTGTTGCTACTTAAATTTAGCCCCCGAGAGTATGCCAGCAACAACAACGACAACATTCTTGTATGCCGCTTGGCTTAGTGGGAGTCGAGGGGGGTGTGGCAGAGGCGGTGGGCGGGTTAGTGGGGCTGTTGTTGCGTTTGCTTGGCTGCCTTCGCTGCCTCGCTTAGCTGATGCTGCAACTTGAAGAAATCTTTTCTTTCACATTTCTCGACTTTTTTTTTTTTTATTATTATTTTCCTTTCTTTTTTTTTTCTTTGCTCTACTTTGCGCGCCTTTGCGGCCATCTCGCTCGCACGCAGCAAGGCAACAAGAAAACTGGATTTAGTTGCTAAAGAAAAGCAAAGGAAAGGAGCAAAAAAAAAAAATGAAATTGAAAGGAAATATGTAGCTAGCGTCGTCGGCTGTCGAGCGCAGTCGCTGTAAAAGTAGCAAACAGCGCCCGAGGCGGAGGTGGAGGGGGGCATGGCGTTGTCAGCCTGTTTCTAGCTTGTTTACCAACACTTAAAGCAGCCAACCCACCGGGCGCGATAAGCAGCCACAGAAGCCACGCGAGAGCGAGACAGAAAGCCAGAGTGCGAGCGAGAGCGAGAGCGAGAGAGACAGAGATGAGCTCGAGCTTGGCTAGAGAAATTGATGCCTCGCTGTACCTGTGGCATTTCTTGTTCTACTCTCCGCTTATTACGATATACGACCAGCATACTCGCATTATGCTACTATATACATACATATATCTATATATACTATACATACATCTCTCTTATGTGTGTGTGGCAGGTTGTCTTGGCAACTTGTTTAAAGATCTGCCGCCGTTTTGATAGGAATTTATATTTATTTTTATGCGATTCGCATTCGCATAGCATTCACTTCCATTTAGTCGCTGCACCCAGAGTGGAAATTATAACCGACAACTCGAAATTAATTCCGAGTCCGGTTGAAATTGCTTGTTTCTTAAGCTGCTTTTGTGCATTCCAGATGAGATTCTTCATTCTTCTTCTGTGTCGCCCAACTTAATCTCGCTTCTACACATACATATATATTGTTGCCTCATAATCTCAAATGTTTTGCTGGCATTTCAAGGTGTTGCTCGCCGTTGGTTTTTATCTCCCTCGATATCGTCGAATAGCTCCATCGAGTTTCTTCATTGTTCTGCTTAACATTTTGTTTGCCTGGCTGAAAAAATTTTAATAATATTATTTTAAATTCTTATACGAAATAAAGATTTTTTTATTCGCTGTGGAGAAATATTTATTGTTATGATGTTGAGTATTATAGAAGGACAATTTGCTATCCAATTTCTTTCGCTTTCTTTTTTTTTCAAATTGTATTTTCCCCCAACTAGAATTCTAAGCATTTTCCATAGATTTGCTTTATCATAATCTTTTTTCTTATTTTTTAATTCGGCTGTGCGTTTTTTTGGAAAAACTAAAATATGTTCAATGAAATATATAAGAAATATTTTCTATTGAATTTACCAATTTCAAAATACTACTTTGGAACCGTTTTGTTAATTTAAAATGTTTTAAATAGCATTTGAGATTTATTCGAGTAGAGTTCATAGAGTTGTTTGGGAGGGGCAGGTGTTTTAAAGTTGTTTCAAGGTTATCAAGGCGTTTTCTATGTAATATTCTATCAGGCAAGCAAAATGCGGCGCTGCTGCACTTAATTCACTTTAATTTGCTCGGTCCAGATACCATAAGCGCACTTGCACCACTCAATTGCCGCCCCAGCCCCTTCGTCCTTCGACGTCGTCGTCGCCTTGGTGTCCTGCTCAGCCACTTTTTGTTGTAATGCAATTTCAACAAATTAAAAAGTAGTGCGTGGTAATTTTAGTGCTGCCAGGTGGCAGCTACCAGATGTGGCAGTGTGTTGCACGCCACGCCAAATATGACGTTGCAGACGCTGCCAATTTGGACATAATTAAATATATGCTATGCTATATAAAGTGGCCAAAACTAATCGCACCATTTTTCGACTGCAATTTAATTGAAATATTCGCAGCACACGCTCTCGACTTCATTGTCTCTTCTATGTTATTTTTAGTATATGTTATAGAGTGCTTTATTATTTTCGGTTTTTTCTTTCGATTTCGATTTTGTTGGGCATTCAATTACACACCCACAGAGTGCTCGAAATTGGTATCATCAGCTGGCCACTTGGCCGCCCAAAACGTGTGTAATTGTTGGCCATTGTTGTTGACCATTTGTTCACATTCGTTCGATCATAATGCCGCAAATGCGATTACATTTAATTGAATTTTAAAGACACATCTCTTTGGCACAGCTAATTCAATCGATGTTGAATTTTCGATGTGTTTCAGCTCGATTCTGACGGTTCTGACGGTTGGGACGAAGTCTGTGCGCCATAATTGTGCATTTGATTATCAGAGGAACTGCGCTTAATCGCGCTCAACGCTGCCAATTCAATCGGTCAATCGGTCAATCGGTCAGTCAGTCGGTTGGTCAATGCAATCAATAATTGAAGCGTTGTCAAGCGCAGCAACGATCGCGATAACTAAACGCGTCGTTCAATGTTTTTGGCTTTATTTTTAAGCAGACGATAAAAAACGCAACTGTTATTATTGTGCGTTCATAATTGATTTCTCTTTTGAATTGTGAACTGCCACAACTATTTTTGTATTCTCTTCAATATAATTAATTATTAATTATTATGACGCAGAATTAAGCTATGGAATTGAATAATTTAACCGTTTTCATCCACATCAATCTGAAGATGAACTTCATTTGTGTTATGCAATTATTTTGGGCTGTCGACATTAAAATGTACGTTTCAATGGATATTGACAAATGGTTGGCGCTCTAAATTATGCATTGCTCTTAATTTAAGTTTTGTTTTACACGCATTTCGAGCAGTCATCAATGATGATGAGGTATTTAGTGCAAAGTTCCATAAACTGTTGTTTGTTGTTGAATTTAATTGCGATTCGAACAGATAATTTATACATATTTCAATTTTATCAAACACACACACACACACACACACACTCGCCTGCCATCTCTCTCTCTCTATGTGTGTGTGAGTTTCCGTTTCCGCCCGTGCGTTCTCTCTCTCTCTCTCTCTCTGTGTCGCTCTCAACACAACTGTCTGTCTCTGTCTCGCCAGTGCGAAGTGCAATATAATGAAAACAAAACACACACACAAAGGCGACAATTAAACGAATAAAGAAAAAACAAACTCACGAACTTTAAACGAATCAAAGACACCCAAAACGAACACAATCCAAACGCAACGAATCTCAATGTGAAGCCGCAGAGGAGGAGGAGGAGGAAGAGCCACAACATGATTGCCACGCTGTTCATAATCTTTGCATTTATTCGCGCCTTTCCCTGGAGTCGCCGACGTGCCTACGACGCTGCCGTCCCCGGCCTCCGCCCACCGCTGGCGCTCACCCTGACTGACGAGCAGCAGCAGCAGCAGCAACAGCAACAGGAGCAACAGCAACTGCAGCTGGACAACAACAATGGGCCACGCCCATCGATCAGCAACATGGGCAACGGGCATGCGGAGATGCCGCCGCGAGCGCGCCGCAAGTCATCCAAATTCCACGAGGTCACATTCAGCGGCAGCGTCGGCGGCGGCGAAAGCGACGGCGACGGCGACGCTGATGTTGCAGCAACAGTTGGCGACGCAGCAGCGGCGTCAAAGCGACACTCGTTGAGCGCCACGAGCACCACAAGCAACTCGGGATCGATTGTCCTGACGCCGTATCGCACGCTGGGCAGCGGCAGCAGCAGTCGGGGATCGCGAGGATCGCGGGACTATGCCAACCACGAGTACTATCAGCTGCAGGCGTCGTCCTCGTCGAAATGCGGCGCCCAACGTGCGGCCTCGTTGACGCAACGCAGCGACACAATGGCCACCGAGGCGGAGGAGTTCGAGGACGAGGAGCGACCGCCGCTGGACGACGATGATGACGATGAGGATGCGACGTACGATCGCGAGACCGAGGAGTTCTATAGCAATATACAGGACGCCGCTGGCACGTCGAGCAGTCGCAGCAAACGCTCGTCGCTCTTCTCGCGCTCCGACAGCTCGGCGACGACGACGTCGTCGAGCGGCGGCGGCACTTTCACCGGCGGCAAACGGCGCTCGGCGGCCTCCATAATGTCGTCGTCGCTCTGCTCCGATGTGATGATCGGCAGCGATCGTCGCAGCTCGACGGCCACCGAGTATAGTGTTCGATCCGCAGCCGGATCGGTGCCGGCGAACGGCCAGCGGCGCTCCAGCGGTCGCATTCGACGCTACGTCTCGCGGATGACCATCGCGGGAGCGAGACGTCGCACAACGGGAAGGTAATGCTAATGCTAGCGGACTCTCCATTTCACTACCACAACTTTTCTCTATCTAAATCTCTTTCATGCTTGTCTCGTAACACTCTAAGATATTAGAAATTTCCATCGTGCATTAAAATTTAGTATGAGAAGTACTCAAAGGTAGAGTGCAGACAGTCTTTAGTCATTTCCTTTTCAAATTGGCTTTAAATATAATTCTGTTATGGTTTCTTCCCTTTAAGTCCGTCAGTCCCACGCATTTGTAAAGCTCTTAGAAAACAAACAACGAATGATTGCATTTCGGTTTTTCTTTTAAGAGTTTCTCGATGGCGTAATGTAAAATGTAGATGCTTTTAAAAAACAAGTTCACCACAATAAAGAACATTTTCGTATCGAAATGTGAAATTAAATAATTTACAATTATGTTGTCGCTCGCTAAACGGCGAAATACATTTTTCTACATTTTCTATACTATTTTGTTGATAGTATTTATTTATGCTAAGTGATTTTTCTGAATGCTCAATGACTAATGTGTGCAAAGGATGGAGTGGAGTGGCTGTAATAATAACAGTAGAATATACTTTGGTTATAAAGTTTAATCCATTTACAAATATTTGATCGACCTGTATTTAGCAATTGAATGCAATTGAACTCTACACTTTTGTGTCTGCCAAGTTGAGCATTAATTATTTTAACTTTAAGTTTCTTCACTCAAGTGCAATGCGTATATATCATTTTTCTATTTTTTAATAATTAAAAGGCGTCAATATTACTATAACTGCTACTCAGATAGTTGTCAACTCTTTTTCATTGGCTTTTTCTTAGATGCATTAAATTTGAATGTGATTTAAGTGCCAGTCTCTGTACCAACTGTAATCCCGGCTAAATATAATGCTTTCAGCAAACTGGGATTAAAACCCACACTTTTTATTCCTCATTGCGAACTTCTACAATAGAAAAGTGAATGTTAGGCCGATAAGGCAAGGCAATTGTGAAGAATTGTGCTGTTCAGGAGCCGTTCTCCTGCTGCCACTGCTCGTGCTTGGCCAGCAGCTTCATGCCCAGCGGTCGTATCTGCTTGAAGGCGCGCTCCAGGCTCGCCTCCTGCACCGCCTGCGACTCCTTGGACTCCTTGCCCCCGCCACGTGTGGCACAACGCATCCGCTGCATGCTGATCTCCTTGCAGCCCAAACGGATCTCGTCGCCGGTGAAATGCTCGGACAGCTTCACCAGCTGCTCGAGCAGCTTGGGCGTCAGACTGACCATCGAGCCGAGCAGCCGTTGGATGAGACTCGAGCGCTCGGCGACGCTGGGCAGCTGGACGAGCAGCTTCTTCTCGAAGCGGCGCAGGAAGGCCTCGTCGATGTCCCAGGGCAGATTCGTGCTGGCGAGCACAAAGACGCCGCTCAGCGTGTGCTCCATGCCGTCGAGCAGCTGCAGCAGCTCGTTCTTGAAGCGCTTCGAGGACTCGTGATCCGTCGATCGGTCGCGCTTCGAGGTCAGGCTCTCGATCTCGTCGAAGAAGATCACCGATGGGGCGCGACGCGCCGCCATGTGGAAGAGGACGCGCAATATTTTCTCGGACTCGCCGCGCCACTTGGAGATCATGATGCTGGCCGTGATGTTGAAGAAGGTCACCTTGTGGCGCGTCTCGGCGTACAGGGCCTTGGCCAGGAAGGTCTTGCCACTGCCGGGCGGTCCGTGCAACAGCAGCGACCGCCACGGCTTGAGGCCGTGCGCGAACAGCTGCGGATACTCGATGGGCGTCAGCACCGCCTCCTTGACCAGCTCGATGGCCGTCTGGTTGCCACAGACATCGGCCCAGCGCAGCTTGAGGTCCTCGCTCAGCACGCTCGTCTTCACCAGCTCGGCCAGAGCTTGCCACTCGAGCGACCCAAACAGCGCATCGTCCGCCGCATGTCCGTGCTCGATTTCAGCGAAGCCCGCGACTCGCGGCTCAACCGCCTCCGGCGCCGTCTCCATTTTCCTTATCTGCAGCGCCGGTCGATTGCTGCAGCTCTGCTGCTGCGCCTCTGTGGCAAGACTGGCTGCCGCTGCGGCTGTGGCAGCGCCGACGCCCGCATGCCAGCAGGCAACAGCATCGCCGGCTCGCTGCGACGCCAACTGTGTGTTGTTGCCACCTGGCTCCTGTGTGCTTGCCACGGCATTCTTGGCGCTCTTCGTGCTCGAGTTCGCGTTGGAGTTGAGTTCGAGCTTGAGCTTGGGCGCCACCTTCTTGAGGATGCGCGGATATTTGCCGAACTTCATGTTGAAGAAGCTGGCGTACTCCAAGTAGATGGCGTCCAGGTCGACGTTGTCGCACAGCTCGAACTCCTCCGAGAGCCGCCCCTCGCCCTTCAGCGCCTCCGCGCTGCTGTAGAAGCCGTTCTCGACCAGATAGCGATGCATCAGATACAACAGATTGCGGCGTCGGGTGGTGAAGTTGCGCACATCCTCGCACAGAATCGTCGAGGCGGCTGTGGCGGCCACCCCGTATTTGGTTTGTGGCTTCATCTGTCCTATGCAGATATATCTCTATATATATGTATATCGTGTGTGTGTCCCAGATGAGGACTGGAGGATGCTCGTTAATGTTGGAAAACAAACTGCAACTATCTAATCGAAATTGAATTCGGGCAACATTGACAGCATTCTCATTGTTTGTTTGGCTGCTTTCAACAGGGCAACAGAGTTGCCATAACAAAGCCGAGTCCTCGATTCGGACACGTGTCGTGTGTTGTTGCAACATTGGCGACGCCTCGAACTGTTGCCATTAGTTTCACTTCATGATGCAAGCTGCCGCAAACAGTCATCAACATTTGCCCATGGGCAACCGCAAATACTAGACTCTGTGTGTGCGAGTGTGCGAGTGTGTGTGTGTCCCAAAAAGTCAACACATAACCCACATAGTGTGACAAAGGCAGAGAGAAAGGGTGAGAAATATGCTTCTCGGGCTTATCTGTTGCCATTGACAATATTAAGCAAGCAATGTGGCATCAACTGCCATCTCTCTCGCTCTCTGTATCCCCTTCTCTCTCTCTCTCTTTTACTTGCTTTCTTTGAATATATTTTATTTACATTTCAGAATTTTAATGAGCTTATTTTGACAAATGCCATAACAACGCATATTCAGCACTTTCAGAAGAAACTTGGTCCAAAGCTTATTCATTTATTTATTTACCATAATTGTTGCTCAGAATTCAATTCTATAGTACAACAAGTTCTAAAATAAACTGAAATACTTGGCAAATATAAAACATATATTGTTTAGGCCTATCACAGGGTATGTGACAGTCCATCATAGCCATGTGCTCAACCAGTAAAGAGTCGAGAAATCTGACTAATTAACCGGTAGAGTTTACTTTTGGCTTCAGCACTTCGCTCTGTTTTTTTGTGGTATGCAAAAAGGCAGCTAATTTAACATGAATTCAAAGTAAACGCCAGATGAGTGACTATCAAATATGCAGTTCGGAAATTGACTTTCACTGTTACTCGCTCACTAATTCATCAACCAACTTCAATTGCCGCAAGACTTCAATTGCTTATCAGTTGTCAGCCAATTGATGCAATTTATTTTAGGATTCATTTTAGAATCTTTAGAGCTTTAAATTGTCCAGCTGATTGACAAACCTTGCAAGTCAGAAAATATGATATAAAATGAACAATTAATTTATGTATTCACGGCACAATGCAAATGCGACAATAAAACGATAGAATCTATGATGAAAATGTTGATAAATTGTAGAAATTGTGTATGCGACATATTGTTGAATTTCTCTTGAACATTATTATGTTGACAGTGTAAAAAAAGCATACAAAATACATTCTTTAGTTATATTCAAAGTACAGCATAAATATGAACGATTTTATTCACAACTTCTATTGCTTGTTTTGGCTGTTGAGCTAAAAGCAACGATACATTATTGCATAGACAATTGAATTCGTATTACTCATCGAGAGTATTGAGTATCATAAAGGTCGTCGCAATTGCAGTGATTAGCTGGCTAAAATTAGCCAAAGAGCCAAAAGGGTTCGCCATTATTGGTAAAACGACTGCAATTGGTAGCTGGAAGTTGGCAAGTTGCTGATTGGCAGTAATTACCATGATTAAGCTATCCAATTGCCACACACACACAACACACACAACGGCATTTGTTGCAGCGTAAATTCACGCTGCTGACTCATTGCAGCTCTTTAATTTCTTGGCTTTATTTTCGCTTTAGTTTTGGTGGCCAATGTGCGTCGTCGCTGTGTGTGCCAAGAGGTTGCACGCTCAATTTGTTGGCTGCCGTGCCGCCAGGCGACAGCTGCTGCGACGGTTAATCAAATGCGCTGCGACGCAATGAAATGAGAATCACCGTTTCTGATGGCTAGCTGATTTTTATACCCCCCTCCTCAGATCCCCCTGCCGCCACTGTACCCGTCATCATTTGCTGCTTTCCACACTGCCAAATTATGCAACATGCAGATGCAGATGCAGATGCAGATACACATTGGAGGCTGTTGCCCAGTTTCTTTTTGCCTCAGCAGAAACAGAAAAATACACAAACATTCGCATCTATAGCCAAGGTAGCTTCAAGGCGGCAGCTAAATGGGCCTTAAGGGTAGTGTGTGGCATGCCACTGTCGTCTGTCTGTGTGTGTGGCATGACTGATGCCTTGCTCTGGCTGTGCTCATTTCATATCGCACGCTGCTCGCTCGCACTTTTAATTTGGTTTTCACGCAGCAGTGGCAAATGGCAACGCCACCTACAGCTGCCCTCCTTCTCTCTCTCTCTCTCTCTCTCTCTATACCTCTCTTTGTCTCTGTCTCTGTCTCTTTCTTGGTCTGTCTGTCTGTCTGTCTGTCGTCGCCGTCAGTCTCAGGCTTTTGTTAATGGCCTTGTGACAGTTTTTGTTGTGTTTGTAGTTGATTTTTTTTGCCTCCTACTTGTTTGTTTATCTTGCCCCAAAAGCATCTCCCACACTCATATCATCATCATCATCATTATCATCATCATCGTCGTCTTCTTCTTTATCATCATCATTAGCGAGTGTGCTGCATGCGTCGTTCGAATTGGTTTTTGGGTTCAGTTTCTGTTTCTGTTTCATGTTCAGATTCAGATTCAGATTCTCGCAGCTTCGCATGGGAATCCTCTGGCCAAGGACTTTCAGCACACACAAACACACACACACCCACACACTCACACACACCCACATGAATCATGTGAGTGCATTCATTGGTCTTTGAATGAACGACTTAAGCTAACTGCCAAGCGTTTACCGCAACGTGTCGACTCCGTGCACGTCTGAAAGCACATTGACAAGTGGCAACTCTGCGCGAGTTGCCATAGTTTTCACCGAAAAAATCCCAAATCCGCAGAACTGAATGTATAAACAGCTTATGAGCTTAGTGCGAATTCTTTGAGCATTTGCACGCTGTGGCTTATTATTTTTAAGCAGACCACAGAAGAGTTGATAAATTAAAATTTCAAGAGCTTAGTCACAAGTGGCAACTCTGGCAGAGTAAACAACATTTTTCTTTGTAAAGAGACGAAACATTTCATTTATCAACGAATATAATAGTCTTTTCTTTTTGTATTTTTGTTTTGGGTTTAGTTGAGAGGCAATACAAAATAACCTTTCTATTAGAACTATTCAAAGTGAACCTTTTATTTATTTATTCTTCGTGCTAAGACTTAAAAGCTGGCATTTTAATATTATAATTTTTCTGAATGTTTCCAATTAAAGTTCATAATATTTATGTGTTGAACAATTAAATAGGTAAATTGTAAACAACATTATGAATGTGATTATTCAAATTGAAATGTTGAAAGCACAAATACCAAATTTAATAGAAACAATTCGAGATCAGCATAAGTCGAAGCTCAACTGGCACTCGAGCTGCGAGGCAAATACCAAAGATTTTAATAAACTGCAAGACTGCAATTGACAGCAATGCAGGCGAGTGCTGTAAGTGCAGCAGGTGGCAAGGTGGCAAGGGGGCAAGGGGGCGGGGTTGCAACTTGATTTGGATGGCTTAACAGCTCGTGAGTGTTGCATACTTGCAGGCGCTGGCAAATCAGTTGCCGAGTCTCCACTTTACGGTGACACACTAGTGACAAGCAAAGACGCTTAATGCCACACGACGAGGAGTAAAGCGAGAGAGCCAGAGAAAGAGAGAGAGAGATAGAGGATGATAAAGAGATTGGCATTGTTGTGTGGCAGGCAGGAAATGTGCCCCACGGCAGTCGCTCCTCATGCGCCTAATTATATGTGCAAATAAATGAACGACCCGAGCTGATTGTGATGAGTGTGCGACTGAGTGTGATTGTGAATACGAATGCGAATGTGAATGTGAATGTGAGTGCGGGTTTGGGCATGTGTGTATTGTGATTATTTTCTCTGTGCATGTGTGCATGTGTGTGTGGCATAGATTCAAGTGATGCCAGCGGCAAAATGCTGAGCGGGCAGAGAGAGAGAGAGAGAGAGAGAGAGCAAGAAAGGCGCTAAGCCCCAAACGCCCAACTTAATTAGTTTGTTAAGAAGGAAGTAGCTGGATCACAAATGATTGTATAAATGAATGCATGAAGTGAATAAGTGACTGCCTAAAGAACCAAGTCACTGACTCCCTAACTTACTCCCTGCTGACTGACTGACTGACTGACTGACTCACTGATTGAATGACTAACGCAGTAAATGACTGCATAACTAACAGAGTGGCTGACGGGCTGAATGAACAAGTGATTGACTGACTGACTGATGAGTAAGTGACGGTATAAGCAACTGATTAACATTGACTGACTGATTGACTAACTATTAGACTGACAGCCTGATTGATTGACTGACCGACTGAGTAAATGACGAAATATTGACATCGTTCCATTAGTCAGTCAGTGTTAAAATGATAGACGAACCAAATCGCTCACTAACTATCCCACTGAATGAATGACTGACCGACTGACTGACTGACTGATTGAATGACTAACGCAGTAAATGAATGCATAACTAACAGAGTGGCTGACGGACTGAATGAACAAGTGATTGACTGACTGACTGATGAGTAAGTGACGGTATAAGCAACTGATTAACATTGACTGACTGATTGACTAACTATTAGACTGACAGCCTGATTGATTGACTGACCGACTGAGTAAATGACGAAATATTGACATCGTTCCATTAGTCAGTCAGTGTTAAAATGATAGACGAACCAAATCGCTCACTAACTATCCCACTGAATGAATGACTGACTGCCTGTTAAACTGATTGACTCACTAACTGATTGACCAATATGAACTGAGCAATATCTCCTTGACTGACTGAGAAAATAAATGACTGACTTACTTAATTAATGCCTGATTGATTGACTGACCAATGAGTAAATAGCGCAATAATTGCATTGTTTAATTAGTCAGTGAGTGATTAACTGATAGAGCTAACACAGCACTAACTATTGACTGATTGACGTGATTGACTGACTACTAAGTGATAATTTAATGTGGCTGCACTTAAAGTTGCACGTCTGCGGGCCGCAACATGTGGGGGCAAGTGCAAGTGGTGCATGTGCAAATAACAACTGTGAGCGAAACCGATACACAAACTGAACTGCAAAGTCCCAAAAAAGCTGTCGAACTGTAAAGCAGCCAAGGAGCAACTTGTCGCCGTCTCGCTCGCACATAACTTCGAAAAGTGGCACAAAGTATGCCATGGCAAATGGCGACATTGTTGCGCACAACAACAACAACAAAAGCAACAAGAACATCAAATAACAAGGCAGCGTCAACTTTGTGCCAAGTTTACTTAATGACCCCGATATAAATTTTACTTAAAACATCATTTTTCTTTACGACTTTCGCTGCCAAAAGCGTGGCCTTCAAGACGCTGCCTGATAGCGGCTCTGGATGTGGCTGTGACTGTAGCTGTGACTGTGGCTTGGTGGCTGTGGAATTCCAGGCCGTAGCGAGGACACAGCTGCCTCACAGGTCCAACGAAAAACAAGCAAAAACAACAAAAAAAAAAAAAGGACACCGAACAGCAAATAGAGAGAGGAAGTTGCAAAAGGAAACTGGCAAAGCAACTTGCTTTGCCTCTGGACTGGACGACAACAGCATCTGCTTTCGGTTATGAAAGTATTTTCTTTAATTATGACAACGCGTTTAGATTGATGCCTGTCACTCTCCCCCTCCCCCTCTCTCTGTCTCTGCGTCGCACGGAATTTGTTGCAGCTGTTGCCAGGGGACAAAACGGACCAACTGCCAACTGCATTTCAGAGCTGAAAACTCAATCAAACTTTTAAGCTTTGAAATTTCGCAGTAAGCTGGCGCCATCTATGCGACGCCAAGCCGAACCACACTCATATTATTTGTTGCAGTTAATTTATTTAACTTTATGTCGCCGTCGATGTCGCAGTGCAAACAAACAAATGTTATTATGAAATATTCTTTGGTTGAACAAATTCAAAACTCGTTTCACATGTCAGAAATACACATTTTTTAAAAACAATTCCTCTCTCTCTCTCTCTCTCTGGCTGTTTCGTCCGTCTCGCTCTATTGAATATCGCCACCAGGTGGCGCTAACAAGTTGATCCGCTGGAACCGCTGCAACTTGATCAGCGGCTGAACTTTGGCGCGACTTTAACACGTCGACGACACGCAGAAGCTGGGGGGAAAATGGTTTCGCTGCGAAGTGGAGTCAACTTTCAGCAAGTTCTCAATAAACTTGGCTACATTCGGCTCGTGGTTGCAGGTTGCGGGTAAGAAGAAGTTGGCCAAAAACTTTTCGTAAGCGACGTCGACAACGAACGAACGAAAATGTCTAACGAATTGAAAAACTTTAAAAGCGCCTTGTTAGGCGCACTTCCGTTTCCTGTAGGTTGCTGTTTGATACCACCCTCAAACCCCAAGCCAAGCGACTCGCGTTTTTTTTTTGTTTTTTTGGGGCACTGAAAAGTTTCTTTGGCGTGTGCTGTGTGTCTGTCAAATCAACTTGGCCGTCAGCCCATTTATAACACGGCTCAAGAGTTTGGCCTAAAAGCGTCGCGTCTCCTGACTTTTAATTATTCGAGTCCCTCCGCCCCCCAAAACACATTAACTAACTAGCTAAATAACCAACTAATTAATATCAAACATCTTGTTTTGCAGTTTCGATGTAGAAAATGGCCAGGGCGCCCGATCACCGCTTGAAGGCGGTTCACCCAGCGCTGGTTTGGTACTACAGAATTTACCGCAACGTCGCGAATCCTTTCTATATCGCTCCGATTCGGACTTTGAGATGTCACCAAAGTCAATGTCCAGAAACTCAAGCATCGCTAGCGAAAGGTAAATACCGATTACCATCTATACTATAAACATGAAATTCGTTATGTGCTTTTCGGTTCGGTTCTTATTACACACATTTCCCGATTGATATCGCCAATTGGTTGCATTACTTTCGATTTATCTATATATACTATACATTGTGTGTCCAATTTTGATCATTTCAATATTCTGAGTTATTATAATTTCCATTCCACGCTTTTTTTATATATTTAGATTTAGAATACACATCAAACTCGAACACTTCACGCTCCTGTCCCAAAATAATTATTCATCAAATAGTCGTAAAATCATGTGTGTGTGTCTGTGTCTCTGTTGTGGGTGTTTTAGGTTGCAGAACAATATATATGTATATATATATAGTGACTGGATTTCGTAGCTTGAACAGTAACAGAGTACTGCTAGTGTATCGTATACCCCTAATGTTCCTAAATTTTACTGCTATTCCTGATTTCAACTCTTCTACTGCTAGTGATAATTAACATATAATTTTAATGTTGCCTTCTGTTTCGTTAATAGAATAATCAATTTGAAAAAATATGGAAATTTAACAACTGAATTAATATTGCAAAGTAAGATTGCAGATTAATTAATTTAAAGAAATACATTTCAACATAATACATTTTGGAGGCAAAACGAGTATTTTTAGAAATGAACTTGAATACACAAATAACACATTAAATGTTTGAGGCAAACAAAAATACTTAGAACATAATAAATTGTTGAGGTGAAAAAAGTATTTATGGAAATTAACAGATTACGTGTTTGAGGTAAACAAAATAAATGCAAAAATAAATAATACATTCTTAAGGTGCAACATGTATTTTCTACTTCTACTTCGACTCGTACCATAATTCCACTTCTCTACTACAAATCTCTTCAACTATTGTACAATTTAGTGCAATTCTTTTGCCACTCTGCTGCTCTCCATTTACTCTTTTCTAGTTTTATAATAATCCTATTACACCGACTTCTTGTTACCAACAACAACAACTTTGCTCAGTGCTGTGCTGTAACTAGAACTTTAGTGTTGTTGCAACTCGTTGGCGTACTATTTGCGAGTCTGATTTAAATGCTGCTATAATTCTGTGAATTACAGCTTCATGGCAACTACCTGGCCGACTTGTGACCTGCTCGAACTGCAACTTGATATCCAATTATTTGTGCAATGACTCACTCGGAGAAGGCACAATAACCAGCATTTCGGACATGGCAATATTTCACATAGTAACCACATAGTTGGCTCCTGCCAACTCTCTCGGCCACTTCAAAAAACAATTTCTTCGGTCAACTGACATAAATTTCGTTATTGCTTCTCGTTAATGTGGTGCAAAGAGACGAGTACAAAAATTGCGTAGTAATTTGTTGCATCTGTTGCCACTGTGTGTGTGTCGCTTTTGTGCTTTGCCTTGCCACTCGAAACGGAAACAAATGGAAATGCCACACCTTAGTGTGTGCGTGGGCATTATTTGCGGTATTCCAAGGCACTTTGCTCTCGGAGATTTCAATGGCATTGCAGTGACGCCTTTCGATCTGAAACTCAGAAACTCATGGCAACATCATCATCATTTCATGATGCTGCAAAGCGAGCGGCCCGCCCCGTTGATGGCATTCGTAGAATTCATAGCAAGCATTTGCCACATTTAGCTGCCCCCTTTTTTGCGCCATAAATTCCTCTCGTCCAGTGTCGAGCATCCAGCAGCCCGAATCCCGAAACCGGATTCTGAAATTCACAATTTCAACAGCCCGTATGTGTGTGTGTGTGTGTGTGTGTGCGGTCCAGCGCCAGCTGCTATGTTCTCTGGCCTGTAAGCAATCTGGCTGGCTGGCAGGACTCTCGGAACATTGTTATGACAACGGCAGTCAGTCGGTCAGCCAAGGAGGAGGCAACCAAAGCCAGGCCAAAAGCAAAGGCAACAGCAACAGCAACAGCAACAGCAAAAGCATTTTGGCTTTCAGACCAGGCGGCGACTCGACATTATGCAAAACTGGAAAACGGAAATGCTTCCATTTTCCTTCTTCTTCATCTTTTTTTGTGTTTGTTTGTTTGTTGTTGTTGCTGCCAGTCATGTTATGTGCAACATGCGCGACGCGCGTCTATTTTTGTTGCTTCTCATCCACAGCACAATGCATAAACAACGAACAATAACAATAACTAATTACACTACAAACAACAACAATTGCAACTGCAACAATAAAGCCCAAAAAAATATGTACATAGAAATACATATATCAAAGCATCAGGTGAATGTAGTTTTTGGGAGAAAACAAATCTCTCGCACCATATGGAATTGGGAATTGGGCAACCTTGGGCATAGAAGCATTTTACAGCTATTTTTACACGACTTTGGGCTCCTCTCCCCATCCTCAGCCATCGCATCTTCCTCAAAGGCCGAAATACTAAAATATCGCGCAAATCGTAGATGAAAAATTGCAAAAATATTTGGACCGCAAAACACTTAAAAACCCCAAATAAAAACAACAATAACAACGAACCAATTACCCAAACATACTTATCTATATTCAACCCAAGCGAAACAACAACAAGAAAGAAAAGAAAATTAAAAAAACAAAAAGAAAACAAGTAGTAGAAAGAAAACAATTCACCGAAATGTTTCATACACTAAGCGAACGTGTTGGGATCCGATTGTTTGGCTCTTTGTCGGCTCGCAAATGGGCCGCAAAGAAAATATATGAAAATAGTAAATATTATTATCAAACGAAATGCATTTCAGCAATATGACACAAATATGAAAATGTATGTGTGAATTATGCTGAGATCATACAAATATAGTTTTCTTTAATCCGTTTTAAATAGACAATCAACAAACACTTGATATGCTCATGAGTGGAATAATTATTTTAAAGCTTTAGTTTCCACTTGAAGGATTTATTACGTATTATTTTTATTTTGTCATCATCTTGAAGCTGAGAAACAAAATAAAACCGAACGAATTTAATCGATTTTTTGGCAATATTTAACAATAAAAGTATCAACAATTAAAAGATTTATTGCAAAGACTATAGCAACAAATTTTGACTGTAGCCTAAAACAATAAAATAATTTAAAAAAAGCGAAGAAAACAAACATCAAACGTTAGCATTTCGTTAACAGATCTAATCTAAACTCGACAATATTAAAAACTTTAGAACTAAAAGATTTATTTAAAAATATTTACAAGACGTAAAAAAATTAAATGGGCAAGCTAAATAGCTATTATAATAATGTGTAATGTATTGAAAATATAACACATTAAATAGGTTAGTAATTAATTCGAAACCTTTCCTCTATTTAAACATTTGGCCACAAGAAACAAAAAAAACTATACGTTTTATTTGACGAAATTAAATGGGCTATCAAATATCTGTTCTAATTATTTGTATTGAGTAGCAAACATAACAATGCGGAAAGCTTTATGCTAACATATAATAGCTCTATTCCAAGAGATTAACGAATTTTGCGAGTCCGACTTGGGCTATTTAGTGTGTGATTAATATTGCATAATAAACTCGGGAGTCTCGCTGCTAAATGCGAATAAAAGCCAAAAATGTCCTTGTGTGACAAACTGTTGTCTAAAGTTAGATGAGCCCGAGTTTAATGGACGAAGTGGACGAAAGAGGGGAGGGGTGGGCAAGAGGGGAACCGAACTGGGTGGACTAAGAACATAAAAACGATTTAATTATACATAGTTGAAATAAATATTTTTGGTATTTTTGGCATTTTTTGGCTCCCTTTTCGGCCATTTGGCAGCGACAGCAACGCAATTTGCATTCTTTTTCCCTCTCTCTCGCTCTCGCTCTCTATCTCTCTCTCTCTCTCTCTCTCTCTGTCTCGTTGCCTTTCTTTCGGTCTGTCGCTTGTTGGGCCAGTCGAAAAGTTTTTGGGTCTGCTTTAAAGTTTGGCAGGCCTCTAGTTACGCTGCCCCGCGTCGCAATTCCGGCTGTCCGTCTGTCCGTCCGTCCGTCCGTCTGTCCGTCCATCTGTCCGTCAGTCAGGCAGTCAGTCAGTCAATCTTTTTATCCGTATTCGTATTCCGGGCAATGGGTCCGTTCACTTTTGCTGTGAACGCGCTCGGCGTTTGCTTTCAATCAACTTTGAATATTTTGTCGGTGAGGCATATCGCAGTGCCCAGCAGAGTCTGCCACTCGGCCACTTTCCAACCATGTTGTTGATGAGCCTGTCAATTGCACACAAACACACCCACACACCCACACACACACACACCCAGGCACACACTGTGCATACCTGCAGTGAGGCACAAGCTGGGCGAGCTTGGCTGTCATGACAACGACAACGACAACGACCAAGTTGAGTGAGAATTTCATAAAGATTTCAACACTAATAACAAATAATTAGCTGACTGACTGCGGCTGGCAAATGTCAAGGCCAAAGAACAGCCCAACAACAACAACAACAACAACAAGTGCAATAACAATTCAATTGATTGCGTTAGTGACGTCTTTGCAAAACCGGCAAATAAATAGATTTCAGACACGAAACAATCGAATATTTATCATATGGCACTACTTTGTCAGTTCAAGTTCGCAAAACAATTATGCAGAAATAGCTGAGAAAAATAGTTGGACAGTTCTGCTGTGAAGGCATCTTTGAAAATAGCCGAGCAATATACTCATATAGTGCTTTGCAAACATCTTAATTGAATCAAATAAGGCAGCAAAAGGACGAAAGTTGCCTTAAGGACGAGCATTACTTTCACTTCTCATGGCCTAACAATTTATTTTAAACTAAGGTTGAACCAATAAAGGAAATGCTGTTTGTAAATTGTAGAAGACTTATAGCCAAGAATTAAATTGTATACCAATTAGTTGATATTAATGCATCAAAACAATTTCATTTATTGCCCGCAGTGGAGACATTATTCCAATTATAATGTTGATAAAATGCAATTATGCAAATGTCGCACTTGCAGAATTAATTAAAAAAAAATTGCGAACCTTTCTGATACAAAATAGTCAACAATTAATTGTTAAGTTGAAGATCTGTGAAGATATTTGTACATGAAATTGAGTATATATATGAGGACATTTATGAACTTTTGCCAAATGATTAATTATATTTCTCTAAATATGGGCAATAAATTGTCGTTGTCTAAACGACTAAAAAACTAGTGACAGCAAAACCGTGAAAAATATTCGCGATTGAATTGAAGGCAATTAGCATTGAATGAGTTGATGACTGTGAAAAGAAAACTAACCAGCAGACAATTTGAGTGAGAGAAGCAGCTCGGCAAAGTTGAAAAGCGACCAGAAACTAGTTAATATTATTTAAAAATTAGCTGAATATAAGTCGCAAAAGGTTTCAAGCAGCGCGCTCTGAACTTAAATACGTTAATTAACTTTGATGAAAGTTGAAGAACTCTGCAAACCTCGTTTAAAACTCGCAAAAAGAAAACCAGCAAAAAAAAAGGGCGAAGGAGGACGGATGGAAACATGAAGTAACACAATTAGGTAGTTAGAGCAGTTTGAAGGAGCTGCTGCTGACCAGGACATCCATGACAGGCAGGATCCATTAACTGTTGCCAAATTTGCATTTTCTTTTTCTTTTTTCCAGTCAGGCGTTAATTGTGGCAGGTGTTGCAGGTTGCAGGTCACGCATGGAAATGCCACTGAAATTTATCTGGCATGTAAATTGCAAGTTGCCACTTGCTGCTACATCCGCTTTAAGGCCAGAGTACATAACTTGCAACAGGGCGGGGCAAGAGGGCGGTGTGTGTGCGGTTGGCATTTGCGAAAAAGTTGAAAATGCAACTCACAGACAATGGCAGTGATGTGAGTGCGTGAGTGTTTGTTTAAATGTCAGCACTTCAACTTCGACTTCTGTGCAGCAGCTGCACAGCGTGGTTGTTGTTGTTGTTGTTGTTGTGGCTGTGACGTGCACGGCACAATGACGTCATGGGAGGCGCCCCAAGGCAATGAGGCAACGAGTCGCTTATCTATCAATTGCCCGGGGGTCATTGCCGTTGTCGTCGTTGTCTGCGTCACAGAACGAGCGCCAACTTATCCGAGTGACCTCCGCTAATCCCCAACTTGCACACACACACACACACACAGCCATACACACACACACACACACAGAGAGACAGAGACAGACATGCACACACCTCAACGCCACTTAGCTTTCGCACGTGATGTCTCAATTAAGCTGGTCGAGTCCCATTTGTCTCGCTTACTCGCCTTTCATTGCATACTTCAGGGCGTCACGCACACACACACACACACACTCGCACACACACATACGCACATGTCTACACGGCATTTTTCTGTTGACTTTTTATTTGCATTCTCCTCATTTTACTCTTTACTTTGCTAGACAATAAAATAAGCGTCAATTATTTATGCAAAAAACAAAAAAGAAGCAATTTCTTCAATTTGTTCAAATTTCATTGTGTTTTTTTTTTGTTTTCGTTTTGTTTTTGTGTTGTCTTTGTTTATGTTGAAATACCCACATATCTATATCTATCTCTCTATCTATATATATATTTACATTTATTGTTGTTTGTTGCAACTCAATACGATAAACGAATACTTTGTTCTCTGTTTTACCAAAAAAAAAAAAAAAAAACGACAATTTCTACTACTATTCTTACTTAACTTAGCCTACTTCTTATGATCGTTATTTGTACTATTATCGTTGTTTATTATTGTAACCCTTTGCAGGTTTAAAGAACAGGAGGCCTCTATACTCATTGACAGATCGTACGTATGCCCAAGTTCTTTCTCTCTCTCTCACTCTCACTCTCGCACTCTCTCTCTCTGTCTTTCGCACTCTATCTGTCTGTGATTGCTCGCCAATAATATTTATGTTTAATGCCTTGCTTGCCTGTTAATCCATAATTGATGTTTGTGTCTCGTTCTTATTTGATCCTTTGATTCCCGTCTGCATGTCTGCTAAATATATATATATTTCTACATTGGCAATTTAGTTTTTGTTAATAATTTGACGCTATTTTATCAATCGTTTTATGTCTTCATCATTTTATTTTCCTCCCTCACATTTCACTCGATTAGTCGGTAGTTGAATCGATTTACTTTTGCCCAGTCTTCAAAATGCTTAAGTATGTAAATAATATATTACTATTTCAATTAACTTTATACCGAACATGTCATATTGATTGCAACTACTTTCGATAATAACGTAGCTAGTTGTGTGCATTTTACGTTTACTCGAACTCGAACTCTGAACTCATTGAGCGATTCGCATCGTGTGGCCATAAAAGTAGCCAATTTGACAACCACATGAGTGTACTATAAAAATACGTGAGTCATGTCACGTTGGCTTATTTTATTGTTGCCGCTGTTGATTCTTGATTTTTGAGAGAGTGGGAAAAACTCACATGATATATTCCGCGTGTCACTCAATTCACCGAATTTATCCCCAGTCATCATTGTCGTCGTCGTCGGCGTCGTCGCAATTAATGGCAGCGGAGGGGCGACGGTCAGAGCAATGGCAGCTGAATGAAAGCTGCCAAAGATGTGAAATCAACAGCATATAAACAACAATAATAACAGCAACCACAACAAGAAGGCGACAGCGCAGCTAATTTAAATATGAAAAACATTTCCTATTTCCTGTAGCAGCGCAACAACAACAACAACAACAACAATATATCAAATAAAATAAACGAAAACAAAAGAAAAGAAAAACCCAACATGAAATTCGGTCAGTTTTTGGGGTTGGCTTTTTGCCTACTGACCGAAGCGATGTCGTTGGCAAAATTCAATCACAAGCTAAAAGCCAACCACAATCCCTCCCCCTCCCGCCGTCTCAGTCTCCGTTGCTCATTTCGCCGTAGGTTGTCCCTTTTTATGCACAGTTTTTGCCCAGTTGCCACATGCAGCGACACGCTGGCGTATACGTAACGTAGCGTCGAGTACTCACATTCGCACACACATGCGAATATTATTCATACGCAGCGTGACATCGAAAAAGTCAAACCAAATGAAATACGTTCTTTTCGCGCATTAAATTTGCCGCCTCAATTGCCGTTGTCGTTGCCAAACGAACAAAATCCGCCCATGCGCCCAATGCAAATCACACCCAACAACTATTCACACACACACACATATGTTGTGTGTGTGTGTGTGTGTGTCACGAGCATCCCTCTCTCTCTGTGTGTGTGTGTGTGTGGGTTTTTTTTTAGTTGCTTCTCTTGTGCATTTCACACAAATTTGACATGCAGGCAAAATGCAAAATGCAAAATCGAAATGAACTCATCCTCCGCCTTCAACGCCCCCTCCTCCGTCCTCCGTCCTCGTGCTCGTATTCAACGGCGTTTCAAATAAGAAAATATTTTAATTTCCATTTCGAGAATGGCATTGCTTAAAGTTATTCGTTTGGGTCATTTGAATGCGGATTTATGAGCTCTTCTCTGCTCAGACTCACATCACATCATAAAATAATTGAAATCTCGCCCAGACATCTGACCGAAGCAAACTATTTCATTTTCTATGGCTGGGATGGCGATCTTATCCCATAATGACTCATAATTCCAATTCAATCTGCAGCGATGGCAATTAATTAATCTTCTTCTCGTTGCTTTCGTTTGCGAAACGTTTTCAATTATCTCTTTGTTTACCGTCTTCTCCCCTTTTCGCCTTGCATTCGTAACCGTTTTCGTTTTCGTTTTCGTTCTCATCCATTTTCCGTATTCGTACTTGCATTTAATTAACGCTTTAATATTATTCCACTTTGTTGGACTTGTGTTAAGCGGAAGCCACAAAACAGCAAATTGATTATGGCATTGTAAATATTTTACTAGCAGTTCCAAAACAGAAGAGCGAACTACTCGTTATAATTTATGATAATGAATGCTTTAAAAATGCCCAAAATGAGTTTTATAATTACCCGCAATTAATTATGTTCGGCTCGACAACAGGAACGGGCATGTTGGGATAATCGACATTTATGTTTTGAATACATTGCGCGAATGTTTATGAACACTTGACTCAGGCACTCAAGCACTCAAACACTCACATGTTCGGTTCAGTCAGCTGGCCGTCAGTCACGAGATTTCTTTGGCGCAAGTCAAGTATACAGAAGTCGAGCTGACTGACTTTGTTTATCGAATGTCCGATGATTATCGTGATCGGACAGCGGCAGCAGCAGCAATCACAATTGAAATTGGAATCGAAATTTCAAAGCAGGCAACACGCTGCGTATGAGTAATGTCTGTCTGTCTGTCCGTCTGTCTGTCCGTCCGTCTGTCCGTCCGTCTGTCCATGCATTTCGCTTAAGTGGCAGTGGAAGAATAAGAAGAACCATAACAACTGTAATAATAATAATAACAACAAGAACAACAACAAGGGGTCACACAAGTGGGTTAGCTAAATTAAAAATTGCTCGAAATTATTATTAGAATTACGTGTGCGCTCATTTGCGACTCGACTAACCTGCGAGCGAGATACTACTTATTAAAAATAATCGGCAGTACTTAAAATACAAATATGCATATTTACATGCATCCATCTCTCTCTCTCTCTCTCTCGCTCGCACTCTGTGTTTACTTATGTAATGAGCGTTCATCAGGCAAACGAGCAAACAACACAATGTTGGAGATCGCTCGAAGGCAGCCAAATGGCAATTTGAGTAGAGAATTTATTAAACATTAGCGTAGGTAAGTGCGCTAAAATAAAACAGAGAAAAAACTACAGCACACAGAGATTGCGATAGAGAGAGAGAGAGAGAGAGGGAGAGAGGGAGTGGCAAATGAAATTAATTTTGCGTGTGCCAAATTGAAAGGTAGTTGAAAAAGACAGAGACAGCGGCAAGAATTAAACGAATTCCGTCTGCGATAATAATGCTGCAGATGACAATGCCGATGATGATGATGTTCATCATAATAATGATAATGCCGTTTTGCTGTTATTATAACAGGCAAGGACGCCGGACATCGGATACAGAGTTGTGTGTGAGGTTCCAACTGCGATACAGGGTGCTCCCGAGTTGCATGAATCGAATGCAAAACGACTTGAAATTAAATGTCAAGTAGAGCTCTTGTTTTAAATCGATTTCAAGTGAAAAACCATTTGCCATGCCAACTACATTATTTGTGTAAACAAATCACTTAGCTTCACAACGTGCAAATTATGTTATTGAATTTATTTATTATAATGAATATTTAATGCCAGCGAGCGAAAGCGAAAGATTGCGTGCAATCTTGTGGCATTCGTTAATGGAATGTGTGTCACTGCAGCACCCTGTATCATTTTCAATAATTGAGCAAATGTTGTACATGTTGTGTCAGTTCGTCGTCGTTCAAGATGAAAACCAAGCAAAAATCTTACGCGCGCGCAAAAACACAAAACACACAAAATGAAAACAAAAGCAAAAACAAAAAAATGATGAAAATGAAATGACACACACACAGAGGCAGCAGCAGCGGCCGATAGATAGACACACACTGAGACACTTAATTTTATTTATTTATATTTTTTTTAAGTTGAATATAATTTGTTTCTTACGTTACGTTGCTCAGCTGATGGCTGCCCCGCCCCCTCGTGGCTAGCTCGACGATTTACCAGCTGGCTGCTGCTGGCGTCGCTGTCGCTGTCGGTTTTCTACTATAATTTTTCTTATTTTTTCTCTCTCATTCCTGAGCGTGCGAGCTTGTGTTTTGAGTTTTGTATTTTCGCTGGCCACGCCGCGGGACGCGCTCATTCTCGGCCAGCGCGCACTCGTGGAAAATTCGAAAAGCGTTTTGTCGTGATTGTTGTTGTCATCGTGAATATTATCCGCCAGATAGTTGAATCGAATTCGAATTACATTACAATTTGCAATTGAAAGCAAATCGCCTGATCCCCGGATCGGGTCAACAAAATTCCTGGCATCTTGCATGCCCCCAAAGTGTGTGCGTTTTTTTTGTTTTGTTATTATTTGTTGTGCGTGTGTGTGTGTGAGTGTGTGAGTGTTTATGCATTTGCCGCAAAATGCTGAACAAGAATTCAGCCTCGTCGCAGTCGCTGCCGCGTGTGCACAGCTTCTTCAACATGATACCGTCGATAATGCAGGACGATCTGGCCGTCACCATATTGGCCGATCGCGACAACATGTTCTCCATCAAGTCGCAGCGCAGGTAAACCACAACCACAACCACAACCATTTATGGTAACCAGCAGCAGGAGGTACTATATACATATGTACATACATATGTAAAGACCCAGAGCGATATGCTGTCGATGGATACATAATAAATAGTCGCATATACATACATACATATACAACTATATGGATTCATATGTGTAGTATATTTCTCAATTTAATGACAGAACGGAAAACTGTTTCAGCTGCCAGCCCGTTCACTTTCGCATTTCTCGATGGCTATTTGCATATTTCTATTAATTATGATCCATGTTTGTGTACCAATATATTTCAAAAGACACAGCCACAGTCACAGATACAGATACAGATACAGATACAGATACAGATACAGATACAGATACAGATACAGAAATGTGTCTAAGCAAACATGTCGCTTGGTTTTTCGTCTCTGTGTGTGTGCGTGCAGCTTAAATGAATATTTGCCCAACTTTAATTAGTCAAAGGAAAAAGCCTAAATTGCCTAAAATATTTATTACATTTTGCTCCACCTCCACCTCGGCCACAACACAACTAATTGAATTCGATATTTGCCATTTGTGTTTGTTTAGTATTTGCATTTCATGATTGCATTCAATTCTTCCATTTCAACTCGAGTCTTTTTTAAACATGTATCTCAATCTGTGCAACTAAACCGCGATGAGTCACGGACATGTTTTTGACTCTTTTGCCACGAAATGCGTCGTAGTATTCATAATCGAATGAATAAAATAGGGCCGAGCAACATCGAGCATATAGTAGAGAGAGTCGAATGAAATAAAATGACAAATCAGCAGCAGCAAACACACATTTCGTCTGCCTGAAAAGTCACAAAGTCTGGCGAGGAAGGGGGCGGTGGTGATGGCGGTGGCAGAAACGGGAATATGTGAAAAGCATCAAAGTGAAGGTGGCTTCTGTTGCAGTTGTGTCCCATGTTGTTATTATTATTTATGCTGTTGTTTATGGCTGGCACTTTAGATGGTATTGGATAGACAAATGGTCGGATGGATTCTTCAATTGTTGCGACACACTCACACACACGCACATTCCTCACTTCTGTGTGTGTGTGTGTGTGAAACAGCGAGACGTGCCAAAAACCAGGCAAACATACCGCAACAACAACGTCTTCAAATGAGTTGGCAACATTCGCAACTCTCTGCAACAAATCAAGATTCAATGACCCTTCGATGGTTTTCACGAAACACAAAAGTTGCAATTCAAATGCCACATAAGTTTTAATTATATTTATTTATCGTAAAAGCAACTACGTCAATTCGACAAGTGTTAAAACTTTTACTTTCGACTAATGAAGCTATCAATACTTGAAGATACTTTGTCCAGTAAAAGGATGTTGCAAGTTTTGAATTAAATATTGAATGCCATATTTGTTTATATTTACTTATTAAACTTGTCATTCGAAAACTACGTCAAACTTTTACTTTTAATTAATGAAGCTATCAACTTTTCAAATTTATATATATTCATATATTTATAAATACTTATCTTATGCTATATCTAATTATACCCGTTTTGGCAAATTTGAGGGTATTACAAGTTTAAAATTAAATATTGAATTCTAATTTAATGTCCGCAGCGACGTCGTCTTGTGACGCCACCACTTTTTTTTGTGCTATTTAATTTTTGCTTTACTTTATATATAGGAATTACTATTTTTTTTTCTGTTGCCCATTTTATTTTATTAATATTAATTTATGCCATTTTTTGTTTGTCAACGCAGGCGACAATGTCTTGGTGCGCGTCTCCTTGCCTCGTCTCTTATATTTTTTATTTTTGCCTCGCATCGTTTTTTTTTTTTGCTCATTTAATATTTATTTTCGGCACAAATAAGTATTTCGAGCCAAGTGGCTCGTGTGCCGCCACCGCCACCGCCACCGCCAACGTTGAGAAACGTTTTTCCACAATTTTTGCGGCGTTGCTCGTTCCGCATTTCTGTGGAATTTTGAACCTGCATAAAGCAACAAAAACAACAACAACAGCGAGTAAAAAACTCACACCAACTCGAACGTCCTTTACCCCATAATTCACCGCCTTTCCTTTCCTTTATTTGACTTTCCTTTGTTTTTAATTTTTTTCAGCTGCCGTTTTTTATATACTTTGTTTTTTTTTGTCGGCGAGTCTATTCAGAGCGCGCTGGCGTTGACCTTTTCGGTTGCCTGCCCGATTGCCATGTCTCCTAGCCACCTAGCCACCTAGCCAGCAACGATTCCATTTGCTTTGCCGGCCAATTTGGTCAAGTACTCCGAAACAGTTTTCGAATTTACATGTCACAACGACACACGACAAAAACATCAAAACAAACAGTATTTGAAAATGGAAAACTGTCTCGCCTACAAGTCTTAGCACATCAAAATCTTTGTTTAGTTGCCATATTTTATTTTGGGGACCCACACACCTTATACATATGTCGTATCGATTGATGTAAGCGTTATGTTCTAAAACTTATCGTCGTATCAAATTCACGATTAGTAACCGAGAAGCATTGTTTATAAGGGGCATAAGAAAGTTAACTTAAATGTGGAATGATACTTAAACCCATCTGGGCTGATTTTGATACTTCTTGCACTTGTCTTATTTAATATATAAAACATTTCCCTTCTCATCATTATTTTATGCATTTCACATACTTCTCATCTAGCATTAAGTTCTCCTCACATATAAGTATGTTTGCCATGCACTTGTCTATACTTTATATATGTATGTATATTGATATTTCTTTTACCTCTCTTTCTGCATGTATCTGGATTTCGTCTGCTCTTACTGACAACTTCTGGTCTCTCTCTTTGCAGCCATGGCGAGGATCTCATCGTAACGCCGTTTGCCCAAATTTTAGCCAGTTTACGTTCAGTGCGCAACAATTTATTAAGTCTGACAAATGTACCAGCATCAAACAAGTAAGTTTATTGTGACCTTGACACACCCCCAAACCATGCCCTCGCGTGAAAAGCACTTAGCAATGACCCCGCCCCCCTCGGCAGCCCACAAACTGCCGACTTTGCGGCTGATCTCTCTCTCTCCCTCTCTCTCTCTCTTCCTCGCTCTCTCTCTCTGTCTCTGTCTCTCGCTCTCTGTGCAACTGATAAACATACGAGTGTACTTGACCCATTCCACCCCCCTTGAGCCCACTTCCCCCCCCCCCCTAGTTTTCCGCATTTATTCCCCACAAATACTATGAACATTCTCTCTCCCAAAACTCTCTCTCTCTCTCTGTGTCTTTTTACTCTTCGGTCTACGCTCGCTGTCTCCTGCTCTCCTTGTCTTGCTGCCTGTCTGTATCCCGCTCGCTCTCTGTGTGCTCTCTCTCTCTCGCTCTCAATGTCTTTTTGTCATCTCACACTTTAATTAATTAACCGGCAACAACAACAACAACTAATAACAACAGCATAAAGCATTCAATCTTCTTTTTTCGCCTAGCAATAATTCTACCTACATATGTATGTATGTATGTGTATGTATATGAATGTTTTACTAAGTGTGTGTATTTGTAAATCCCCCCGCACTCCCCCAACACACACACACACACGCACACTTACAGTGGGCAAAAGACCCACTTGAACAGAAATGACGACAACGATGCTGTGGGGGACGCTTAGGCTGAAAGAGGTAACGGATTCTTCTCGCCTGTATGTGTGTGTGCGGGTGTGCGTGTGTGTGCGTGTGTGTGTGTGTGTGCGACCGTGTGTTGACGTGCCAAAAATACCGCAAAACAAAAACCATACCGTGCCACACAATTTATTTATAATTTTTTCCATCGAATATGACGGAACTCAAATTTAGAACATTGTCAGTTCTCTTGAACTGTGAGTGGGGCCGATAGAGACAAAGACCGTGACAGAGGGGGGGAGGGTTTGACTGCCACAGAAAGTGGGGGGAACTCCAGAATTTATGCTTGCTTGTTTATGGTCGTTGTTGTTGTTGTTGTTGTTGCTGGCGTTGTTGCTGTTTGGCACACTAATAAAAGTATTTGCGTTCAAGCGTTCGAGTTTGCTGTTGTTGCCCGCTACCCGCTACCGTTACCCCCTTGCCACCCACCCCCGCCCTCAACTATATTATATACATATACATATTATATATATATTTACCATATATTAATCCACATAAGTATGCAATTAATCGATAAGCTAACCGAATTATTTTAATTGTTGTACAGCAACCAAAACAGACTCAATTCGATACGCTTCGATTTGATTCTTCAATTCAAGTTTTGTTCATATTTTTTTTCTCTCTCTCTCTCTCTCTCTCTCTCTCTCTTTCTCTCTCTCTCTCTTTCTAACTAACGCTGTCTATGTGTCTCACTGTAATAATAATAATAATAATATCTGTGTGTCTCGCTCGCTCGTTCGACACTTCATTGTTTGTTGTGCATTTGCAATAATAAACCAATAATAAAATTTGCGATTCTCAATGTTGTAAACACGTGTGTGTCTCCATCCCTCGCTGTGTGTGTGTGTGTGTGTGTGTGTGTGTGTGATTGCCGCCTCACTCCCCTCATCCCGCCTCCCGCTCTCCCCGCTGCCATCGAATGTTAACGTTTCATTCATTCATTTTGAATTTTCTCCCACTTACATGTTTTTCGCCATGTTTGTTTTTTAATCATCGCTTACGTTACGTCTCACCATTCTTAAACGCTCCTCTGTTCGTTTGTTTGTTTGTTTGTTCGTTCGTTCGCTGTTGTTCAACTCCTCCAATCCTACTCCTCGTTCCCCCCCATCTCTCTCTCTCTCTCTGTGTGTGTGTGTGTCTGGGTCTCTCTCTCTCTCTCTCTCTCTCTTCTCTCTGTGCAAATCATGTATTAATCAAACAAGATCCAGGCGGCCAGCTCAATCATCATCCGTCGGACGGTCCGGCAACGCGGGCGGCGTTCAACTAGCACAGGGCGATGAGGCCTACACTCGCCTGGCCACCGATACCATCGAGGAGTTAGACTGGTGCCTGGACCAGCTGGAGACTATTCAAACGCACCGCAGTGTCTCCGACATGGCATCGCTTAAGGTTCGTTTTCGTTACCCCCCCACTCTTTATTCACCGACTATTCACAAACTCATTCACATTACTCGTTTGATTGCAGTTCAAGCGCATGCTTAACAAGGAGCTCTCACACTTTAGTGAGTCCAGCAGATCAGGAAATCAAATTTCCGAATATATTTGTTCAACATTTTTGGGTAAGTCTTTGATAGAATAAAACAGTCTAAACACTAAATTGCCGATAATTGCATTAACAATTATAGTATATGTCGTTGAACTTATCGACATAATTGTGATATCGATTTTAGTTTTTCAAATAACTAAAGCAAATTTCAATTGCATAAATTTAAACATGAAGAATATACAACAAATATGGTATAGAATAATTGCAAACCATATTTTACATTCAAAATTATGCAACGTAAATTAAAAACAAGAAAAATAATCAATGTACTATTATTATATTATTTGATTATCCTGAAATGCAGTTGCACTTATCGACATTATGCTGATATATGTAGATTTCAGTTTCAGAACTAATATTCTAATTCAATTCAAATGTCCATTAAATTAATTTAAACACAACAAATAACATATCTAATATTTGTTTTATATTCGATGAATGCTTTAATTTGATTAAATAAGTTTGTGTAGCTGCGAGTATAAAACATGGCTTAAATGTGTCAGTTGAATAATTTAAAGTTTCGATTGGGAGTAATGTTTATCGATCGTCGAGGCTGAAGAGTGCACTCAATAAACGACAACGAAATGATAAGGCATAAAAAAGTAATATGCAGAAGGAATATAAAAATTGCACCGCCGCTTGCTCGCAAATTCGATCAGCTTAAGCGAATAGTTTATCGAGCAATAACGATGCAAATACTCTGATGCTATTCAATATCAATCAGCATTAAGATGTCAAATCAATTTGCAATTGAGAAATGTGTCGGCAAAAGCGCCACCTAGCGGTTGGCGGGGCAACTACTTACGACTTTTCGCCATAAGTCGTTGCAATGAAGTTGGCTGGCAATTCAGAGCCGCAATGCAAAATGCACTGAAAGTTATTCAAGAACTTGAGCGGCTTCAACTTTTGCTTTTCACTGCAGTTGATGACATTCTCATTGTCATTGTTGTTGTTGTTGTTGTTGTTGTTGTTGTTGTTGCAGTTACTGTTGTTTAGCGACGTACAAAAAGTATGCAATAAAATCGCATTAACAACAGCAAAGTCTTCGCCGCACAAGCAGGATTCCCAAACACCCCCCCTCCACCCCCTTTGTTGTCTGGCGCTGCAATTAGAAGTACAACAGAAACAAAGAAAACAAATGCAGAAAAGTTTTGTGAGAGAGCGCTGAATTATATAAACAAGAAAAGTTAAAGCCAAAGCTAAAGAAATTCTGAGCAGAAAAAACAAGAGTGAAGGAAATAAAACTTAAGCCAACGCTAGCGTTGAATTGAAAGTGCAAAATTAAATTATGCAGAGCAGCATAAAAACAGATGAAGTGGAAATTTCATTGTTTAACCTACGAATCCAACTCGCCACACACACACACACACACTCGCACACCTGCCACACGTTCGACGCTGCCCCAGGACGTGTGCACAAACAAAGGCGCGTAGAGCGAAAGAGTTGCACATACAAAAACGGAATGAAATAAAATAAAGAGCCCCAGAGTGGGATGTCGGCTGTCGGCTGTGGGTGTGGTCGATTTAGGGGGGCGTGGAGGCCAACATATTTGCACATTTGTCCATATTTCTGCTTCGCTGCGCTGAGGCAAAGCTACTAAAGCCAAAGCCGAGGCCTGAACTCAACTAAACTCAACTCGATTCGAGTCCAGTCGATTCGAGTCGATTCAACTCATCTCAAAGTGGCCAAGTTGGCAACTTGGCTGAAATGGTTCACTTGCTTCGCTGGCTTGGCTTTCAGACAGGGCCTAAAACCGGTCCGGTGTTGGCCAGGCCAACAGGCCTTCAGGCCTACACCTTGCGGCCACTAGACTCTGTTTTTTTGTTCGTTTGTTGTTTTGTTTTTATTTTTTGTCAGGCCTACGCCTTTGGTTAGTTGCCCTCACTGCTGTTGTTATTGTAGTTTATCAAGCATAAAATCGCATTTGGGGCCAAGCCAAGCCAGCACCTACACACACACACACACACACACACACACAGAGAGACACATGCGATAGGGCCTAATGTCCATTTGTAACACTTCATTTGAAACAGAAGCGCCTGCCGCTCGCTCGGACGACCAGCAGAAAGTCAGGGAAGAGGCTTAGGACAACGGAAAATGTGTCGCCCAGTCGATAAGTCGCCTTTACAATGCAGCCCACAAGACCCACTTCAATGCCACACACACACGCACACTCACGAACGAAGCGGCAACAATAAACGTTGTGCGGCGGGCGACCACAGTGCGTATACGTGATGTCCACAGCGCTGGCTTCGATGGCGAGTGCGAGCGAGCGAGATGGCGTCGGCTGCCTCGCGGCTGTCGCATATGTTAATCAGCCGAAATCATTGCAAAAGCAGAGCCAAAACACACACGCACACACGCACACCCAAGAGAAGCAGAAGAAGCGAATGAGAAGCGAAGCGACGCTGACACGGATTTGAGATTCAAAGCTGAAAACCAAAAGCAAATCGTATGCAAAATATGTACATATGCCTATTCTCACATACATAAAACATCTGAGCGTGTGCACCGTTAAAAAGGAGTGAAAGACAACAACAACAACAACAACAACAACAACGTGAGCGTGAGCGTTGAGCTCTGCGTCGGTTGTTGTGCCTTCGGGGCATGCTGTCGAGCTGCCATGGATACAATGCATATGTGTTTCGGGCTCCTCGACTCTATAATGTGCCATGTGTTATTCTTCTTGTTTTTATACCCGCTACCCATAGGGTAGAAGGGTATTATGACTTAGTGCCAACAGAAAATGTATGTAACAGGCAGAAGGAGACATCTCCGACCCCATAAAGTATATATATTCTTGATCAGCATCAACAGCCGAGACGATATAGCCATGTCCGTCTGTCCGTCTGTCCGTCTGTCCGTCTGTCTGTCTGTATGAACACCTGGATCTCAGAGACTATAAGACATAGAGACACCAAATTTGGCAAAAATGTTCCTTCATACCCTACGCAGATCAAGTTTATTTCAAAAGTTGGATGCCACGCCCCCTTCGCCCACAATAAGCATTTATCTAGAAAAAGTCAAGTTTTTTTTTATGTAAATCGCGTATAACTCCAAAAGTTATTTGTGTAATGATGTGTAATTTGGTAAGCCATCTGCGCTTGACACTCTTAATATACCCTGTAATTTTGGTGAAAATCGGATAAGTAGAACAAAAGTTATTCGCGAAATTATTTATCAAAATTGTTGTTCCCAATGCATATGGACGTTTTAAGCGTGTGATTGACCTAGAGATATCAAATTTGGTGACAGTATTCGTGTAGATCTTACGCAGATCAAGTTTATTTTAGATTTTTGCCACGCCCCTTTCCGCCCCCGAAAAGTGTAAAAGCCGTAATAATGAACCTAGAGCATTGAATTTTGGTATGCATAATAATAATTATATTCTCAATGATTCCTGTGAATTTGGTTGAGATCGAGTTAAAAACAAGGAAGTTATTAATGAATCAATCTTATATGCAAAATTCACTTGCAGCTGCTCGCGCTTTGTTTGTTTAGTTGACAGTGTGACCATGTCGGTGTTGTGGATTTCTTCCCGCTATTTTCAAATATATACAAAACACAAGTTTCAGTATATTTTTGGTATATTTGTTGTTAAAATATCATTAAAATTTTTTTTGTTCTCTCGAAATGGGTTGCGGGGATCATACGGTCGAGCACTCTCGACTGTAGCTTTCTTACTTGTTTTTGTTTTTTTTTGTTGGCAGCGAATTAAAGCGTGTGATCGAATTGCACATACCCTCGAAGCGGAGATGTGTATTCAAAAATTACAGCATCCAACAATTTCAGACTTAATTTAAACAGCGTTACATTGAACAAGATTTCGACAGCGAATTAACGCATTTGCGTATAAATATATTCAATATATTGGGAATTAAATTACGCATACGCAGTGGAGAGCTATCTGCGATTAGCAGCTGCGCATTGAATATAGTATGTTGTCTGCTGTCGAACGCTGCTTGTTTAGCCATCTAAGCCGACATTTGACTTTAAAGAGGTCGCTGGAAAAGGCGTCAAGCGATTTTGATTTGGAGCGCAATGTAAATAGAGCATCATATCCATGTATCTAGTGGGCTCCTAGTGGCAACAGATACATTTGGCATTTTGAAATAAACATGAACTTGTTATATTTGATACTTGCCACACACACACACACACACACATAGAAGCCTTTCGCAGTGCGCATATCTGGAATATTTATGTGCTGAAGTGGCCTCTTCTCTAACCAGCTTGCCAGCGTAAAGTGGCAACTAAAATTCAACGCAATTCGAATAAATATTAATTTATGCACAGGCAATTTACGTTGTTTCAGTGCTGCTTTTTTTTTGTTTCTGTTTTTTTTTTTTTTTGCACTCGTAACAACACAAAAAGGAGCGCAGACTAAAAGTAGGCAATGGAATTTCGAATTGAAAATGCGCCAGCCTCTTGCATATAGAATAGAAATTACGTATACGCAGCATGTGCAACGCCTAATTTGTGCCTTTGGGTCTGTGCTTGCAACTCATTGCAGACAAGCAACAAGAGTTCGATTTACCCTCGCTGCGTGTCGAAGAGAACACGGAACACTCAACCGCACCAGCCGCCAACCAGCAGCAATATTCGCGCAGCCGATCGCCGCGCGGTCCGCCGATGTCACAGATCAGCGGCGTGAAGCGGCCGCTGTCGCACACCAACAGCTTCACCGGCGAGCGTTTGCCCACCTTTGGCGTGGAGACGCCGCACGAGAACGAGCTGGGCACACTGCTCGGCGAGCTGGACACGTGGGGCATCGAGATATTCAAAATTGGCGAGCTCAGCTGCAATCGTCCGCTCACCTGTGTGGCATACACCATATTTCAGGTAAGTGCATCGCTATCTTCTAAACAACAACAAATTTAAATGGTTGTGAAAAATACAAAGAGAAATACTATAGGCAAAAATATTTGTATTTGTATCTAGGTGATTTCCAAAAATATGTATTGAAATACAAACAAGATAAGTAGAAAAACAACATTTCGAACGGATTAAATGATAATGTCAGCTACTTTAGAAAAATTCAATTTCAACTCAAATGACTCGAAATTATTTATTGGCTTTATAAAAATATACTTTTCTCATTGCATTAATTGAAACATTAATGCAATGAGAAAAGTATATTTTTATAAACTTGTTAACTTACACATTTAATAGCAATGCAACTAAAATAGAGAATTTACTTTTTGTACACCTTAGTGCCAACAGAAATATATATATATAGTATGGATGATGGACACATCAATCAATACCATAAAGAACAGCCGAGATTGTATAGTTTTGTCCGTCCGTCTGTGGGAACAGCTAGATCTCAGAAATTATATGAGCTACCAAATATTTTTTGAATGTATTTTTGCTAAAAGAAAATATAAATTCCCTGATATCCTAATTCATTATGTATTCATCGGTATATTTTAATGTCGTTTGAATCGAATTTTACATTTTAATACCAATTATATTATATTTGTAGTATATTTTTCGGTATATGGTAGCAATGAAGCCATTTTAATACTGTTAGTGCTTGTATTTGTCAAAGTGCAGATCACGAAGCTGAGCTAATTTAACTGTAGCTTTATCAGTTTTAACTCGTGGGTAGTAAAAATGTTTCACTTTACAATGACTATAAAATAGAATGTACGAAATGTTGTACAATATATTGCAATTGATTTATTTACTAACGTTTTCATCCCTTCCCAATTAATTTGTGCATTACAGAGTAGAGAATTACTGACCAGTCTTATGATACCACCGAAAACTTTTCTTAACTTTATGACTACTCTGGAGGACCACTACGTCAAAGACAATCCGTTTCACAATTCGCTGCATGCCGCTGACGTGACACAGAGCACAAATGTGCTACTTAATACACCGGCATTGGAGGGCGTGTTCACGCCCCTCGAGGTGGGCGGGGCGCTGTTCGCCGCTTGCATCCACGATGTTGATCATCCCGGCTTAACCAATCAGTTTTTGGTTAATTCAAGTGAGTAGTCTAAATCGATCGAATATACAGATTAATTAAATATAAAACTTTTACAGGTTCCGAACTAGCATTAATGTACAATGACGAATCTGTTTTGGAAAATCATCATTTAGCTGTTGCCTTCAAATTATTGCAAAATCAAGGATGTGATATATTCTGTAATATGCAAAAGTAAGTCGAACCATTCGCGACTTCGCCACGAAATGACAACGAAACCGTACTTTTTTGCAGGAAACAACGCCAAACTTTGAGGAAAATGGTTATTGATATTGTGCTCTCCACTGACATGTCCAAGCACATGAGCCTCCTGGCCGACCTGAAGACCATGGTGGAGACCAAGAAGGTCGCTGGCTCTGGGGTGCTGCTGCTAGACAATTATCAAGATCGCATGCAGGTGCGTTGAAAATCGACCGACATTGGGTTTAGACTGTTCGATTTACACACTATCTACTGTCTCGATCGCAGGTGCTTGAGAATCTGGTGCACTGCGCGGATCTGAGCAATCCCACCAAGCCATTGCCGCTGTACAAGCGCTGGGTGGCACTGCTGATGGAGGAGTTCTTTCTACAGGGCGACAAGGAGCGCGAGTCGGGCATGGACATCAGTGCGATGTGCGATCGCCACAATGCCACCATCGAGAAGTCGCAAGTGGGCTTCATCGACTACATTGTGCATCCGCTGTGGGAGACTTGGGCCGATCTGGTGCATCCCGATGCACAGGATATACTCGATACGCTTGAAGAGAACAGAGACTACTATCAGAGCATGATACCGCCGTCGCCACCGCCATCGGCAGCCGATGAAATACCGCAGGACGAGAAGATACGATTCCAGGTATCGACGAAATCGGTCGCCAAACCAATTTAAACTTTTTATGCCCCAATTTCTTCTGTTTCAAACTGCTTTATCAAACATCACCGAAATCTATACTGCCTAGTTTTTATTTTGTATTTCTAATTTATTTTTGAAAGTGATCTAAAGAGTTTGGCATTTTTGTCGCGTATTTTATAAAAACGTGATTTATTTAAAATCAAGTGAGAAAATACCGATAAATTACAGCAATCAGATTTTAAAGTCTGAATATTCCGATAAGTAAAAGCTTATTTCAAATATACATATATGTATATATTTATGTATCCTTTTTATACCGGCTAACCATAGGGTTGAAGGGGAGTATAACTTAGTTCCAACAGAAATTCATGAAACAGACAGAAGAATGCATGATTCGATTAAGTAACGATAGTCTTGGTCCGTCTGTCTGTCTGTCTGTATGAACACATAGATCTTAGAGACTAAATGAGCTATAGCAACAGAAGTTTTTGAAACACCTTTTATTCTAGCACCCAGATCATGTTTTTTTTTAGATGTTGACCCGCTCCCTCAAAGCGAAAAAAAAACGATTAACGAGCGTACTTTTAAAGCTAGAAACATGAGTTTTGGTGCACACAAAAATATCTACAGTCGAAATGATTTCTAAAATTTGATTCTAATCGGACAAAAACATAGAAGTCATTCGAATATTACTTTCAACGTAATAGTTAATCCAACTCCATGCTTCCAAAACGATCGTCGAGCACTCTCGACTGTGGCTCTCTTCTTTTTTGGTATTTTTGGGAATAAGTTAGTTCCCCACTTGCACAACGTATTTACTACAATAACTCACACACACTCGGTGCTTGCAGGTAACGCTGGAGGAGTCCGATCAGGAGAATCTGGCCGAGCTGGAGGAGGAGTACGACGAGAGCGAGAGCCGGGCAGATGGCGGCTCCAGCAGCACCACGGGCACCACAGCAACTGGCGTTGCCGGCGGTGGCAAGCCGTCAGGGAGTCAAAATCAAGCGACACACGGTGGAATGTGACGGAGAGTCGTGGGAATTTATCGGAAATTATCGGAAAAAGCGCACAGCTTCTTCTTGATTCGTTAGTGACTACAATTTTAATCAACCACAAAAACAAAACAACAACAACAACAACTACAACAAGAATGCAAAAAACAACCACAACAAAACCGTTTAAACGTAAAAAGAGAGACAAACACAAATATATTTAAAATGAAAAAGAAAAACCCAAAAAAAATATATAAAATCGTAAAAGGAAAACCCAAAAAAAAAAAAACAAAAAAAAAATTATATATATATATAAAAAATAAAGAATTAAACAAATGTTTAAAGCGTAAAAATACCAAAACAGCAATAGCAAACGTACCGTTTAACTTATAGTGAAAGAAACGAAGAAAAAGTTGAGAAGAGAAAACAACAAAAAACTAAAAACATAAGAAATTAGAAATTTACTTGATGAAAAATGAGATTGATGTGGATTACACAGAAAACTAAAACAAAAGAAACGGCTAAGCACGGCGTTACAAATATTAACATTAACATTAAAGAAGAAAACAAACAAAGAGCAAACATTATTAATCTTAAAGCCCGAATCCAAGACAAGACAAAAAGCACTGCAAAAAGCAAAGCAAAATCTAAATAAACTAAACAAAAAGCAAACGGAAAACCCAAATAAGAACAAGCATAGACGATTTTTGTTGCATGTTACATTTTATACAATCTAATTTGGTTTTAATCATTAGTTTGTTGTATTTTTTATTTTTTTTTACTAATTGTTAAGCAACAAAACGTAATTTAATTTTTAATAGAAACAACAAAAACAACAATAATCGCAATTGTGTTAAGTTTATGGCAACAACTTGTTGTTTTCTGTTTTTTTATTGTATTGACAAAACCCCAAAGCCAGGAAGGCAACTACATCAACATCAACAACAACAACTTCAACTATCAACAGCATAAAAATTATTATTATTGTGTTTTAAGCTAATTTTTAAATGCGCAACGCTTCAAGTTTTAAACAAAAGAGAGAAAACCAAAAAAAAAAAACAAAAAAAAAAAAAAATCACATAAACAAAATGTTTTGCATGCTTACATTTACATTTAAATTATTCATTACGTATTAGTTTAAAAGCAAAAGCTCTTATTATTGTTGACGATTGCGTTATTTGTTGTTTAAATTTGAAATTTTATTTATTGAAAAAACGACAAAGCAAAACAAAAACAAGCACTAACTGCAATTAGATCTATATACATGTAAGCCACACCCTTCAGAACCCCAAAAAACCACCCGCAGACAAATCCAGTGAATTCAACTTAATTGAAAAAAACAAAAAAAAAACACAATTTGAAGATAAACTCTAAAGAAAACATAAAAAATCGAGCATATGTACAGTCTGCAACTAGATCAATAGTTGTAACTTTACTAACTATATACATAAAAACATACATATGTAACCAAACACATACATACATACATACATATATATATATATAAATATAATATGTTGTTTTTTTTTTTAATTATTTGTAAATAATTTAAATGTTGGACTCGAATTTAAAACAAGCAAAGCAGCGATTGCTTGCAACTAAAACCTAAAAATTACAACTTAAACAAAAAACAAACAAAAAAAAAACAGGAAAATCAAAGCCAAAAAGAAAAAAATTACACAAAAAACACACACTTTTGATTTGCTTGAAACTAAAGAAAAGAACCTATTGCATAATTAGTCGAAAACAAATTGAAACAAATTAAGAAAGAAAAAAATGAACGTAACGTCGTCATATTATTCATTTTTGTTGCTTCCAAGTAAAACGCTGTCTTCGCAAAATATAATTTTTAGTAGTAGAGAACTAACTGAGAAAAGTATGCCAAAACGTTGTTTTACATTTGGATTGATTCTGATTGATTGACTGTTTGATTGATTTGCTTATTCAGACATTTCAAGCACAACTATAGCACTAGCAAATTCAACTTCAACTGATTTCAAAAGCGAAAACCAAAAACTAAACTAATCTAAACAACAAGAAAGTTAAAAAGTCATTGGCTCTATACCATTAAACACACACACTTAGGCATACACCTAGATACATACTTACAAATATGTGTATATAGATACTATATATACCATACATATTTAAATATTAACGAGTCACATATTCTCACGCTGGTGCGTGATCGATGCAAGTGGCAGGCCAAATAAAAAGCGCATAATTTATTATGTTTATTGTTATTAATTTATTAATCCTTTTTTTTTCTAACTATATACACACACACACACACACATTGTATGCTATATATATACATATAAATATATTTTATTTTGTGTTTAAGCGGGCAGGATCCGTGAAATTGTGTTTTATATCCTGTGCCCTTGTCAACTGTACAAAGAAAGGTCCTCCCCAAATACTTGATCACTTTTGAAGTCCGTCAGTCTGTCTACCTCTATAAAATCACATAACTGATCAACAATAATTAAGTATCCATACCAAAGGGAACCCGGAACTTATCCAAGTAGATCTGACTGGGCACAGGATATCTGATAGTCGAGATAAATTGACTAGAGTACACTTGTTTTTTTTTTTAATATTCGATATAATTATATACATACTTATAAATATATATATATATATAAAATGGAAATGAAAATGAAATGCAAAAGAAAATGAACCTTGATGGTCTAAAAATATCATTAAAATTATTATGCACTTATAACAAATAATAATATACAAAAGAAAACAAAAATTCGATATATATTGTATATGAAAAACAAAGCAAAAGGCGAAAAAACAAAAGCGAGTTGAGCAAGTTGTTGTAACTGAAGAAAGAAGGAAATAATAAATGCATAAAATGGAAGTAATTTAAATAATAAATTATAGCAATTTAAGCAGCATTGTAAATGTGCGCTTCAGATTTACTTTTGAAATTAATTAATTGAAAGAAAAGCAAAAGCAAACAAAACACGATAAGTAAATATATATGCGTATATATGTATATATATATTTAGATATATATGTATATATATACATATATGTACATATGTATGCGAGTACATACAATAGTTGAAAGCAGGGCGCAGTCCATGGCAAACTGAAAGCTACTTTAACAATTGAGTGAAATGAAATTACAAATAAATGAAACAAAACAAAAAAAAAAAAAAACAAAAAACAAATGACTTTTTTCTCTACGAATTCTCGAAGTAAAACGCAGCCTAGTTATATACAATAAAAACCAAAGAAAGCAAAGCAAGAACAAGAAACCCACACCCAAAATGATGTACGTATGTATACATACCTACATACAATGTAAGCTTAAGTAATGTATTGTAATTGATTACTAAAACACCGCGTCGAAGCACTAAGATTGACGTGAAAGAACAACTAAACAAGAGCATTTCATATACAGAACAGAAGCACACACAGTTACACAGACCACAGACAGACGAACCGATCAGATGGACAGAGAGCTAACTATTCTCAACATATGATGGATACAGATAAAAGCAGATACTTGCCTAGACATATACATATGTGTGCATAGCGACAGTATTGACATTTACATATATATTGACTACAATACATGCATACAAGAGATATATAATATTACTATTTATGAATAAAACTATGTATGTGTTACAGTTACTTACTTATATGTATGTATCTAACCATATGTTGTACGTGTATTGTGCGTGTCTCACTGTAATTGATGAATTTAAATATGATTACTTAAACCCTCGAAAACAACCAAATGAGATAAACCAAGAAAAGCAAAACGAAAAAAGAAAATGAAAAAAACATATAACCAATTCTCGCATTGGTAAACCAGAAGCAATTTACATATATAAATTTTAAATTAAATATATCAATTACAAAACTTTATAACGAAATAGCAAAGAGCAACTCTTTGTGAAAATGTTCGAACTACAGCAATTGTATACCAATCGTTCTATCCCTTTCTCTCGCTCTCACTCTCACTCTCACTATCTTCCACACTTTCACACTTTCACTTCCCCCAATCTCAAACACTTAGCCCATCTCGCTCTGTTCATCAATCTATCTCAATTTCGATGGCTGTGGCCGAAAATTGCCCAGTTTTGACTGAGATTGCAGCCTCGTTTTGTAGTTCATACTTCAAAAAAAAAAAAACAAAAAACAAAAAACAAAAACGTAGTTAAGTTATTAGCCAATTTCCCTAACCATCGGCGACATTACGGAGAGGCGTGTCAGTGCAGTATATATCAGTGTATATATCTATATATGTATATGAGATCTTATATATACATACATACATATGCATATAGAGTCTAAATTTTTTTTTGCTAGTAAACTACGTCCCATTAAATGATATATATATGTAGTATACAAAAAAATATATATATAGGGCAACATTGGTTGGCCAAATTTTTGAGAGTATTACGAGTCGAAGACGGAGTCGGAAAATTATCAGACTCGGCAGTTATAGAGATTCTGTTTCATTGTTGTGCTGGTAGTTGTAAATGGTAAATACATACATAACTTAACATATACATATACAAAATAGATAAATGCGAATAGATGTACGCGATTATAATGCGAAAGACACACACACACGCACACACAGCAAGGAATGAAAGGCAAGATGGCAATGAAAACTAAAGTAAAGAGTATGCTGCCACATAAAAAGGTCACAAGGCAAGTTTTGTACTTAAATGAAATGTAAAACACCAAAAAATTGAAAACATAACTCAAAAATGAACTCAAGAAAAAGATAATTTAATACAAAAAATTAAAAAAAAAAAACAAAAATTAAATGAAATGAAAGGATTACAAAAACCCAAATGAAAAAATGTGCGCAGGCGACGGTTGTTAAGGAAAATAACGCTTGAACAAAAAAAAAGTGGATAATAGTTCAGAGACAATTTTGAGCTACAAAAACGAGCAGAGATATGAGATATGTATATTATATTATATATATATTTAATGAAAAAAAAAAAAATTGTAACGCTGGCGTTACATGGATGCAGTTAGACATTTTTTTTTTTGGAAATTTATACAATTATATACAAGAAAAACAGCAGACAGACAGACAGACGGTTAGACGAACTCAACACGCACACACAGACGGTGACTCACACACACACACACACGCACACACATACATAGAGACTTGAAAAGCTAAAGACACAACACGCAACACGAGATGAAAAACGAATGCGAATTAGAAAATCTATGATGCGATTGACATGTGTGGCAAGCGTAGAAGAAAATGAGATAAACGAATTGAACCGTTAAAATGCCAAGTAAAAACCAAAATAAAAGCGAATCGAGTTTAAATGTGAACTAAACCCAAAACATAAATGAGATTAAACCAGAAAAACTTACCACTGAATTTGATCAGGCGTATTAGGGCGTACTCATAAGATGAACAAAATATATTTATAAATCAATGTAATATCCATTGCATTCTAGAAATTTATAGGTTTTTTTTGTCGGTCTCTGTCTCTCGAAAATCTCCCCTTCCCCCTAAATGGTGCATATATACATATACATATATGTGTATATGTACGACTATATATATATATATATATATATACATATAAGTGTGTGTGAAATTAGCATTAACATTTATGAAATGAACTCGTAAAATCCATAATTATCTCATGATGCAAAAACTCTATGAAAGACAGTCGAGCAGAGAAAGGCACGAAAACACACAAAAACGTAAAGTAATGAAAAGTAATTGCAAGAGAAGCGAAGAGAAGAAAAGCTGACAAATATGGTAACTACTCGTAGTTCGCAGAGATACATAAATCCTTAAGGCGTATTGTAAACCAAGCAATTGGCATACCACAGATATGAGAAGAGTATATATGCAGACATAAAAGATAAAAATAAAAAACAAAGAAAAAAAACCAATACGTGAAACAAATGAAATGAAAATTAATAAATCTAAATGAAAAAATCTGTAAATCTGTTTATTTTTCTCACTTATAACAATTACAGCAATACAGAGGCGAAAGAGAATGAATTGATCAAGAAGACATCCCGAAGATATCTGCATATCTAAAGCGTATAATTTCGAGAGCTGACAGTACCTTAAATAAACCTTGTCTTAGTTTAAAAGAGTTTCTATAATCAGAGACTCGCCAGAATTATAATTAGAAACCCAACCAAGTACGACGCCTTTCTATAACCATAATTATATGCTTGTCGATTCTACAGTTTCTAGACAATGTTAGCATTGCATGCTAATGCGTTGTTAGCAACAATTAGTTGTGCTCACTCGAATGCAACTCAAAAAATGCATATTAATTAATATATCATTATCACATCATCGTCATCGTCACCAACAAAATCCGACCAATAAATGCAAATGTTCGAGCAGTTGAATTAATGGTAAATTTTCATAATTACGTTTATTTTTATTATTTTTAAATAGTTGGTTTTGTTTTTATGTTGTATGTTTTTTTTTTTTGTATCATTATTTATGTGTATATAATTTTTCCACTATAATTTTCATTTAATTATGTTGTTTTGTCGTATGTTGCTTAACTAATATTTTTGTAAAATAAATTCATTAACAATCCGTTTCAACAAATTAGAAATTTATTTCTGCAATTTCGTCCTCAATCCAAGGAGCGTTTGCAATCATCAAAAATTATAAGGTAAATAAAAAAAATGAAAAATAAATACAAGCTAGACATTCTAACCTTTTTGGGGATTCAATTCACTTTAACTGTTCGTTTGCTATTGGTTGTTGCAGTGTGTTTCAGTTTTTTAAACTCATTTGACTTTGGTATCTTTTAAATGGTGTATTGATATTGTTCTGCAGTTCGTCTTCTAGCCCACAATACGTTCAAATTTACGGCATATACAAAATTCTAATTATGTTGCAATTATCATGCTGTCAATTATTATTAAATCTATGTACGTTTAACAATTGAAATTTGAATTGAGTTGTTTGTAAGAAAATTGGCGAATTGGAAGCGAAAGCGAATTCAACAGGCCTGTTTCTAGTCGCGATTAATTGCACTGCTACTGTGTACTTCGTTAAAAATGTACTTTTCGTCGTTATTTCTATCAATTTTGTTCGATTAAATTGTTGACAAATTTAATAATTAAATAATTTGGTCAATTTGTGTGTCGCAAAAACGCCGTTCGTTAAATGTACTCTTATTTGGAAACTACAAAATGCTTAAGAACGAAATTTGTATAACTGGAAAACTGTGCTAATCTTAAAAACGTATTATTTCTTTTTGGTGGTTGGCCTATTTAGAGGCGTGTAGTGTGTGTGTGTGTGTGTGTGCGTGTTGTGGGGAGAAGGGGAAGTCTATATAATTATTTATATATATAATATATATGTATGCATATATATATATATATATTATTATTTATATATATATATCAAGGTGCAAAATTGAACACGCAACTTTCGGGTAGAGAGAAAAGTCGCAATTTAGACATCGATGACGCTATCGTTCTTCTTCATCTCCATGAGATGCGTCTGCTTGAGCTTCTCCTGCATTTGGGTGAGCATGTCCTGCATGCGTCGGATCTCCTCGTCCTTCTGCAAGAGCAAGCGATCCGTCTCCGAAATGGCCGCATCGAATCCATTCGTTGAGCTTATAGAATCGCGCTTCAACTTGCCACGTTCACGCAGCGCATGCTGCGATATTTGTGAGATGCATTGCGCCCGAAAGTTCTCATAGTGCACATCCTGCAATCGATCGCCATTAAGTTGGAATCCTCAGACAACACACACACACACAATAGGAAACTCACCTGCGTGGTGTCCTTGAGGTCCTGCATGTGCGTGGATATAAGGAATGTGCGCAGCTTGATAAAATCACTGTGCTCGGCGTCCTCGACATTGACAACGCCCCAAGGATATTGGCGTCCTCGCACCTTCTTGCCGGCCACCTCGAGTATGGTGTTGCTGCCAACGACGGCGAACGGTATCGATGCCTTCAGCTCGCGATCCTGCTGCTTGAAATCGTCGTCCTCATCGGAATCGCATTCGGGAAACTGATACAACTGTATGTGATTGTCCTCGAGATCCTGCAGTATGCGCTCCTTCAGCTTGCGCACCTCCGTCTTGTTCAGACAGTCCGCCTTGCCAATGACCAGCACGATGTTCACCTTGCGATGCAGTCGCCTAATCAGATCCAGATCCATCTGCCGCAAGCTAAGCACAACTTGTTGTATTACTGTTATTATTGAATGTGTTGAAGCAAATCACCTGTGACCCCAGGGCGGCACAAAGTAGAGGCAGCAGTGGACGCGATTGTCCTGAATGTTGCGGCGATTGAGGCCGCTCTCGTCGGTGAAATACTGACGGAACTGCTCGTCGATGTACTGTGTGCAGACCCGCCAGCTATCCTCACAGTTGATGGCATCGCCAAAGCCGGGTGTGTCGACGACGGTCAGACGCAATCGGACGCCACGCTCCTCAATGTCCATGGTCTTCTTTTCGACGCGCGTCGTCTTCTCGATGCGCTCCTCCACATTGGGCATCTGGCGATTCTTGTACAGATCGCCGAGGAACAGGCTGTTGATGAGCGTCGACTTGCCCAGTCCGGATTCGCCCACGACCATCAGTGTGAACTCGAAGCCGCGCTTCACCGACTTGCGATGCACCTGCTCCGGCAGCGTGGCGAAGCCAATGTAGTCGCGATCCTTGTCAAATGACGGTGTCTTTGCTGCAACACATAAATGATGAAATTAGAGCACAAAAAGCGAAAAGCGAGTTGTGAGTGTTGAGTGTTGAGAGTGTTGAGAGTGTTGAGTGGCAGCTCCATTTGCTCATTAGCGCAAAACAAAAACACATTGCTCGGGCCGCTTAGCTCGAGTGGCAGCAAAACAAGGCACTTTAAGCGTGCCCCATTCCTCCTCTTGGCTGCAACCTGCAGCCTGCATCATCTACTTACACATGACGACTGTGTTGTGCCCCTGAGTGTGCGAGCGCGTGTGTGTGTGTGTGTGGGAACTTTTCTGTTTCCGTTCTGTTGCTGCCTGTTGTTGTCGTGTGTATCTACACAACGCCGCCTACTTCAGTATCTAATGGGCCAAGTTGCCCGCTGTCACTTGAACGCTGCCAGTTGGCCTTCTTCTGTCTTCGGCTGCTGATTGTTGTCTTTGCTTAGCTTATATCGATTTGTTTATAACATTTTTGCTGTATAAAATCCCCGAGTTGAGTTTATTGAACACTTTATTGTTGTTGTCGTTATCGACGTCGTCGTCGTCGTCGTTGTTGTTGTTGTTGTTGTTGTTGTCGTTTCTGCTGTGCGTTGTTGTCGAGTGGAACAGCCTCAGCACGCTTCAAGCCACGGCGCTGAACAGAAACAGAGTCGTGCAAAACAAGCCCAAAACACCAACAACAGCAACAAAAAAGAAACTTTGTAATAAGGAAGAAGAAAAGAACAACCCATGAAATATTAATGGGCCACTTTTGGCCACTCTCTCTCTGATTCTCTCGCCATCCCATTCTGGTGCTCGGCATGCCGCTCTTCTGCTCTCTCGCTCGCTCGCTTCGCTGCTCTTCGCAAGGATAACACACCCGGGTGCTTCGCTCTCGGCGCCTGCGCTTTATTGCGGGGGTGTTGCGGGGCGCTCGCTGGCTACCCAAAATCTATGCCACACGGTGGCGACAATATCCCTGGCCGGGGGTTGCAACTTGCCAGTGCCACGGCGTTGCCAGATGGCGGCACGTGACGCTGGCAACCTTGAAAGGATACATTTTGATAACCCGAGCAGCTGAGCCACATTTCAAATGATAAGCAATCAACAGTATTTGATTATAACCATTTTATCCAGATTTACGATTCGTGTAAATATCGCTTGTCCATATTCATTGACATCTAATTTTTAAATCCGATTTTTATCATTGGAATTTATTTTGAATTATTGTATGGCCTGAGCAACTTAGGCCTTTCGGCTAGTTTTATGTTCTTATACTATTTTATCATGTCAAAATCTTTCGTTCGATATATTAAGTGATCATATTACCTTTTTAAATCAAGTAATATTTTTGTTGACTAACCTAAAGTAAATAGTTCAAATAGTAAAACAAAAAGATTGCATTGATTGTGCTCAATACGAAAATTCGTGTTCTTGCTTTGTGAACTGGAATTGTAAAGTGTGACTGTGTGTGACATCGTATAGCAGTAAGTCTTTTGTTTAGAAGCGTACCATCCTTTTTTTTATATGAAATTAATATTACAACCAAACAACACAATTCTATTTAAACTAAACCGTTAAACCGTTAAACTATGATATCAAACATTGATATTCAAGAAGAAACTTGTTATATTGCAACTTATCAATAAACATTTTCCTTCTTTTCAACGTTTCTTCTCAATGTTCAAATTATTCAGGGCAGAAATATATATTTGCATTCTATCGATAAATATATCAATTAGTTCACTATTCTGATCTTAAATACTTAAAAACGCTTCCGCGAACAAAATCAAAATAAAAGTATTTATTAAATCATTTTTAAAAACTTTATTTTTAATAAAATTTTAAAGTTTTTGTAATAAACAAAACTTTAATGCAACTTTCTCATGTTTAAAACTAGGATTACGATAAAGGGTTATAATACATTAAATTAAAATTACTCCAATTTTTTATTTTTTAATAAAAATCAAACTATAAAACAAATGGTTTCAAGGGACTGTGCTTAACATATATCGATATAAGCATGGCTGGAGATATGGCAGCTCTGTCGGTTCACATTACACGCACGCATGCCACATTACGCCACCCTCCCCGTTTAGTTTTGAGTTGCACGTAGCATCGATAGGGGTGAGCACAATGTTGCCGTATTGTGTGCAACTTCAACTGCGTTCTCATCCTCAAGACCGTCGTGCGGTGTCGCCAAGCAGTTAATCGAGTTTAGACACGTTAAGTAGGCAAATCCTTTGGGCTGGCAGGACGAGGCTGCACCACTGTGTGGCACGACACACTGATAAACTCGCACGCTTGCGTCAGTCGGGCTTCTCTTTGCTACTGGCTTTGCAACCCCTAAACAATGCACAGTGCACTTATCGATAACAAGTCGAGACAAAACACACGACAACCGGAAATCAAAGTGCAGCCAACGCAACAACAACAAACGAAAAACTTGGACACTTCTGTCAGCCCCTTCTTGCAGTCTCACGCTGCCTTCGAGCAGCTGGCAATGGCAATTAGCCAAAAGGAAATCATGCACCAAAGTGTTTACCAGAAAGGGCATTATCTTGTTTACAAATTCGCAATGCGATGGGGCAGATTCAGATTCATTCATTCACTCATTAGCTGCTAATGCTAAATCAATTGAATTGAATGCCGCGCTTGGAAATGCGAGTATAATTGAATATTTCAAAACAAAGGCGTTAGAAATATCGATTACACTCTATTGAGATGACACTCGCGAATAGAGATGAGCTTTCGTCACGCATTGTCAATATATTAGAGATGTTAGCATCAATAAAGACATTATTATGACTTTCTCTATTCAACAAAAATCTCATCTCAATTAAAAACGAATAATGCAATGCATATTTATATCAAAACTCGAGACTACACAAAAATCTCGATGATTAATAGAGTACACAATGAAATAAACTCATTTTTTTCTTCAAAACTTAAGAATAAGTTTATTGAAATTGTTAACAGACTTATATGTTAGACTGGTATTAATGTCATGTCCAGAATTTCATAAAGTCATCAAGACGTCGTTGAACGTCAAGTGCCACACAAAGTCGCTGTAATTTGCATAATTGTTGCGATATTCGGGTGTAAATAAACAGATAAAGCCTCCCAAGAAATAATAAATAAATAAAAGACGAGCGTTGTTTACTAAAGACTCAGACTCGAACCAAAGACCAGAAAAGAGCAATGAGAAGACTGTAGCTGCCTGCAGCTGCGGCCATGGCCCGAGTATCTGTATCTGTATCTGCATTTTGTTTCGGCATCTGTCAGATAAATGTGCAAAAGCTGATTAATATAAACAAACATGCGAATCCAAGTGTCAACTTCGCAAACTGCAACTGGTCAAAGCTAAGCCGAATGCACATTGACACTCATGCTCAGACTCATACTCGCATTCACATTCACATTCACATTCATTCATCACCATTCAACCGCATTCAAGTGCCATAAAGAATCTCGGGCCTAATTCGAAAATCAACTCACAGTCTCAAGATCTTTATCTTTCGCTTTGTGTAGGCGACTGCTGTGCTTTTTTGTTTCGTGCTTCTTCCTCCCACTCTTCCTCTTCCTCTCTCCCTCCCTCTTTCACGCTCTTTACAACTCTTGCCTTGTCTTTTTGACATGTTTATGCGGTTGTTCCTGGTGGCCCCTTCAAATGCATTCACAGTTCATTGGCTAGACTTTGTCATCGAGAGAAGTTCGAAGACTAACGACAATATGCGAGAATCTTTCCGAGAAGACCCAAGAGGGGCGGGGCAGGGCAGGGGCAAGGGGGCATGTAGGAAACATTCTCATCGCTAATGGCAGCGTTACATTTGCTGTTAGACACACACATTTGCTGGAGTTCACGGGTGTCAACCACTTGAACACTGTGGCCCCCAAATGGGGGCTCACAACATAACTTCACAGCATGCCATCTATGCAAATGGGGAGCGTTTGTGTCTCGTTTGCATCGCTGGCGATGGGCGATGAGCGTGACACGAGTGGAGACCGCTAGAGATGGCACTTCAGGGGCATCTGTGAGAATATCGGCAGGCGAAACGTATTGTTACAATTCGGCAACTATTATGTTTATAAACAATTTCATTTCGAATGCGCCCAAAATCATGTTTGAAATTCAAAAGATGTTACTTACATTTTAACAGAATCTCAAAAAGTTTTTCGAAAATGTATGTATTTTCGTTTAACTAATATAATATTTAATATGTCATTATTAATTATTTGTAATTAAATTAATGTTACGAGCACTGCTACTAAGAAATCCTTTTAATAATAGAGTATGCAATTTGTAATTAATATATTATGAAAGCATATTTAAAGAATATACTATTTTTAAATATTATATTTGGAGACACAATTTCTAATTTAATTTTCAATCGCTGGATGTGTTCCAGGCGCTAAAAGCAAAAGCTTTGAAATTAGGTTAAACATTGTTAATGTTACAATTTTCTAACATGACATTCAAAGTATAGAGAGCAGAACATTTGTTTAGAGTTTCTCAAACTCATATGAATGATTTTTGACTTTTCCAGCAAAGTTACATATTATGTAATGAAAACATATTTAAAAAAAATAAATACATATATTAATTTCACAAGTCTTTGCCAGCAATGTCTTTCAATAGGCATTTCAACTTTCATTTTTCGCTATGCCAAAATGTTTATACATTTGTATATGTATATTAAATTAAACCCTTATTTCAAAGCATAATCATTCCCAAATTTGTCTACAAGATTTTTGGCTTTTCCAGCACATGTTTCGTTGAGCATTTGAACTGTCACTTCTCGCTGGCATTTCTAGCTAAAAAGCTTCTCCTGTCAACAGTCGAACGATACGACGATATCATCATTATGACAGCTCATTTGATGGCGCACTTAACAAACAAACAATCACACCGAAACACACACACACACACACACACACACACTTGAAGAGAATTCCCAATTGAAGACTGCGAATGAATCTCAGCGATTGGACTCTGATTCTGTCGGTCGTCGTCGCTGCTGATCGTCTGTCTGGCCTCGCGTCTCATGTAACCATGTCTCGTGTCTCAATTTCATGCAATTAAGTTCAATTCGAGCTAGTTCTTGCAACTTGCAACTTGCAACAGCGACCAACTGGCAACTGGCGAATGGCAACTGCTGTTCGAGTGCCTCTTTTTGAACGCACGAGTGCAAATGCTTCACCTTCTGCCGCCTCCATCTTCAGCTCCATCTCCAACTTCATCGCCATCTCCATCTGCAACTCAAACTCGATCTCCATCTCCATCTCCATCTCCATCTCCATCTCAAAGGCATCGACATGAATTGCTTTAGCCAGCCATTGAACACAGTGCAACGGCAACGGCAACGGCATCGGGTTCGGTTTCTTGTTGCCTCAAAGGCATCGCGTAAACAAACAAAAGGCAGCAGCAACAGCAGTGGCAGCAACAGCAACCACCGCAGATCGCACCGCCAACCAAGGGCCACTCGATGCGCTTGCAACGTTCCATAAATAGAGTTGCAGCAACGCGCTTGCCACGTTGAAATTCCAATCGCTCGCTTTTCAAACAATTGACGCGCGTTTGAAGTAGCTGCCCCAACGCTACCTTTAACTCCACTCTCTCCCTCCTCCCTCCACCGATTCCTGCCTTATCCCAATCCCATTATAAAGAAAATTTCATGTGAAATTTTTATACCCGCTACCCATAGGGTAGAAGGGTATTATAACTTAGTGCCAACAGAAAATGTATGTAACAGGCAGAAGGAGGCATCTCCGACCCCACAAAGTATATATATTCTTGATCAGTGTCAACAGCCGAGACGATATAGCCATGTCCGTCTGTCCGTCTGTCCGTCTGTCCGTCTGTATGAACACCTGGATCTCAGAGACTATAAAAGCTAGAGCTACCAAATTTGGGGGCAGTACTCCTATAGGTCCTACGCAGGTCAAGTTTATTTCAAAAGTTGGATGCCACGCCCCTTTCCGCCCCCAAAAGTCTGTAAAAGCCGTAATAATAGACCTAGAGCATTGAATTTTGATATGCATAATAATATTTATATTCTCAATGATTCCTGTGAATTTGGTTGAGATCGAATGAAAAACAAGGAAGTTATTAAAGAATCAAGTTTATATGCAAAATTCACTTGCAGCTGCCCGCGCTTTGTTTGTTTAGTTGACAGTGTGACCAAAACGGTGTTGTGATTTTTACCCGCTATTTTCAAATATATACAAAAAACTAATTTTAGTATATTTGGTATATTTTTTGTTAATATATCATTTAAATTTTTTGTTTTCTCTCGAAATGGGTTGCGGGTATCATACGGTCGAGCACTCTCGACTGTAGCTTTCTTACTTGTTTATCTTCGACTTCTTGCATTTTTCCACACATTGCATTCGGATAGAAGACATGCCATTCCATTCAATCCATTGAAATATTTTTAGTCTTCGAGTTCTTTCTTCAACAAACTGTTTATATTGAGTACATAAACGTTTAGCATGAACACACACATAAATTATGCTCAAATCGTACAATCAGACGATAATGTAAACTCACTTTTCTACAGCTGTTGATCTATGCTAATCATTACCTGTCACTAATGAAGCACTAGACCAAATTTATTGGGCATTAGATGCTGCATTTTATTATCGATACAGTCGTGGTTTACCTGAGAGCTCTGAAAGTGCGCTCTTTGCAATCGATGCCCATCAAATTATAGAATAACATTTTGTGCTCGATTTTAACTACAAATTTAAGAAATCAATATAATTTAATAGGTAATTTGCACTGCAATTTTCTAATCAAAATATCATATATTTGACTTTAAGATTAAAAAAGTTAGAGAATATATTCTAATTGATACTTTGCAAAGAAAATGTTCTAAGAAGAAAAATTAAACCTTTGAAGACAAATAATAATCGTCGCCAATTTTAGTTAAATTTATGTTAATATCAGAATAAATCATTATAAAAGTGGTAGAATAAAATTAATTGACAGTTTTTCTAATAAAAAAATTTATATTTGACTTTAAGATTATAAAAGTTTGAGAATACATATTAATTGATAATTTGCACAGCAATTTTCAAATAAGAAAACTTAAACTATTGAAGATAGCTGTTGCAAATTTTATGCTAATATCAAATTATGAAATTACAATGCGACTATCGCAATAATTTCAAAACATTTGTACTTGTAGCGATAGGCTTAATAAAGACAATAAATATCGAATAATTAATTTCATTTTAATCAAGTTGGTTATGTTAGTCATCTTAGGCACAATTATAAATCAAGCACGATTTCATTCAGCATTCTCTTGCAATGATGTCACCAATTTTAGTAGTTCTAGCATTCAGAATGTCACAAATTTAGTTTTTTACACTCCAACTTTAAGTACTTTTTAAATTTCCGTGAATTTTCATTTGCAACTAGTTGACAGCTTTTTGCCCTGCGCTGATTTCCGCTCCGATTGCTGCGACATTTTCCTTTATTCAGCCTCTGCCTCTGTTTCTTCTATTGCCCTGAACGAGCCGCCCACCAACCGGTTCATGCAACACGCCCCGCCCCTTGCATTGCAGGGAGCCCCTTAGACGCCCCTCATTTAGACAATGCAAAAGATACAACAATAACATGTGTAATCATTTGTCAGCTGCCACAGCAGCAACAACAACTCGTTACAAACAACAATGAAGTATTTTTAATGACTTCTCAAACGCTGCATTTAGCAGAGGCGAGGGGCGGGGTAGATTAGCAATAGCAATTAGAAAGATTAACAGAGAATGGAATGGCGAGAAGGAGAGTGCAAAAAGCAAAGCAGACACAAAAAAAAAAGTACTGGCAAATTGCTTTAAATGTTCATTTTAGTCATAAATTAGCCAAAAATAAAAAACACCAACTAACTAAGCGATAGTTGAAGTTGATCGACTAGCAGATATGCTGTAAAAAGCTAACAGCCATAATTTAAATGTATTCTCATATTTATAATTTAGATTTTGACATTATATTAATATATTTTTACCCCTATACAATTTATTGTATCTTACATATAAATTATATAATACATTTATTTTAATATATTTAGAGATTCTATTCATTTTTTGTCCATAAAACATATTATAAGTCTCATTAAAACGTGTATATTTATATAATAAATCTATTATTTTATTTTATTTGTATATATTTCTATTTTATATTTATATTTTCACCCGTATAAAATTTATTATATGTCTCATCAAATAATTTATATTTTAAATGTACATATATATTTATTTATTGCCTCCAATATCAAATTTAACTCAATAACTCGCTTGTATACAAATGAATTCTGAGTAATTCTGGATATTGGGTTATGTTTTAAACATGCCTCTCAAGGCTCTAACATGATAAATGCGATCTATCTTAAACAGAGCGCAAAAAATTAACAGAGATATGGGGAAAAGGCAACTTGCACAACGAGAACACTTAGTTAGTGTCTACGTACTAAATACAAATGCATATTTTAAGCAATGTTTACACACAGTCAGAGGCATGAGTAACTTAGGTAAGACGACTCATGCGATTGTGTTAGATCATACCCACAATACCAATACAATACAATACAGCTATTGACAACTGATTAGAAAGACGTTGGTTTTTCTTCACGCGTTTTGACATTTTTTCTTTTTCACTTCTGAGCTATTTTCTCTACGTTAATCAGTTTGATCACACTAATTACATTTTTCTGAAAAGACATCGCGTGCACATTTTTCCACTTTAATTATGGACATGTTATCAAAATAAAGATTAGTTTTCTCTTTAATTGTTGTGATCAAATTAATTGTATTAAATATAAATGAATATATTATTTGTGTTAATTGTGGTAATTATTTTGTTGATGAACTTAAAGTCAATAGCTCAAAAAAATTAAAATAAATAAACTAGCAAAACTCATACAAAAATATGAATATTTCTATTTTAAAGGGAATTTCCGTACGTCAATAATTTCAATGAAATTAATTATACTCTTTTAAAAAGTCGTGTTCACCTAGATTGATAGTTATAATTATTTTGAATAACTTAAGTTGTGACTGTATTAAAAATGAAGATTTCTTTACTTTATTTTTATATTTATTTGAATATTAAAACTATAAATATTGAATTCTATTAAGGTAACCAAATGCCTACAAATATGAATCGTTCTAATTGGTTGTCTATAGCTGTATTATATAGATAAAACGTTGTAAACGTTGCTTATCTTATCATTTATACTATTTGTAATTGATGTCGCTTGCTTCGACATTGCCCCCAAAGCATATCAAATGCCCTCGTCGACCTGGCAGCCCCTTTAAAGCCAGGCCAAGAGAAGGGAAAAGATGTGAAGCGAATGCTAACAACATGTGTCAACTACTGTTAGCTGCGGTCACTTCTTTGTCTTCTTGGCCCTCTCTTCGGTGTGCACACAAAATGCAGGCGAGCTGTTGAGGGGCATGTGGAGAGCGGAGTGTGGCATGCGGCATGCGGCCTGCTCCACCCACCAAAAATGGACAGGCAAACATAAACCGCAACGCATTCGAACCCGGAGCGAAAGCGGCTGAGACCGCAAAATGTTGCGATGTTGTTGTTGCTGTTTGCTGTTTGCTGTTTGTTGTCGAGCCAAAATGAGAACAGCTCAAAGAAATGAAAGGAAGGGAAAATAAACGAAGAAAGGCAACAACAGCAGCAGAAAGAAGGCAACAATAGTCCAACTACAAAAACTCTATTAAGAACTATGCAGCTTTCAATTGCTTTTTTGGACTACACTGCGCTCTAAAAGTAATCATATGCCTGCCACCAACCGAGCATTTTTACATAACAAGCCGTCGACAACAAGCTGTCCAAGCTCGTCTCGCTTACAGCCAAAATGAACAAGCTCCTTACATAGAGCTGACCTCGTTACAATTACTTTAGCGACTCACAAATCGCAGTTACAACAGCAGCTTTTAAACTGTTAGACCCCAAATCATTACCATTGCTATATAGAACTAGCAAAAATATGTGGTATAGAAATTGTTGTAAATTTAAAATAGCTTTTCACACGTTTTTAAAGGCAGACCCAGACCAGAATATTATAAGTTATATTACACAAATACAATTTAATACATTTTAGATCATAATAATATGAAAATCACATATCATCATTTTAGTTTATTTTTTTCGCTCATAAATAATTTAAATATAAACGATAAATATTCATAGTTTTGTATTTTTGCTGCTCATATGTAAATAAATAATTGAATTGCGATTAAGTTTAAGCCGATATTTTTGTATATATATACATAACCTTGTAAGAGGATGAGGAACCCCCCATACCTAAGTATTTATTTTCAAATGATTACTTGTTCAAAAGTACACAATGTATAACTTTATAAATATATCGTATTAACCGCACATATTTTTTCTTAACAATATAAGGATTGCAAACTGAAATCAGTGACTTAAACGTCGAAATTGATCTAATATAATATCGCAATGAAAATATACTTAAAATTTTCAAATAGCAATGCTTAATCGAAACTGGTGTTTGTTTTGGAAATATAATTAATCTTTATAAAAGAAAATGTCTACTCCTAAAACAACTTTAGCAGAAGACAATTAAAAGCTCTATAGTTGTTGTTAAAACGATCTATAAAACCAACTCCATTAAATATGTCCATTTAGATGTGTTTCATATTAATGAATCAGTATTGAATATGCTTATGTTTTTGAAGTCGTATAATCAATCCCACAACAGAATTTTACGTCTATTAGAACAGCTGTAAAAAGCACATTAAAATCGCTATAGTTGTCTTTAAAGCTGTCCATTCGAATCACAACATTAAAAAGACTACCATAAAGTTATGATTCATAGCAATTAAGATTCATTCAAGTGTTTAATTCATTTGATTCATGTAGATACACTCGCAACACTCATAGATAGATGCGGTTTGTTTACTTATTTATTTATGTAAACGAAAGGAGTTGACTATGAAAAGTCGACATACAAATTTATTTGATTTTATTTAAAATTGAATTAAAAAACAATGACACCTTAAAGTTCGATATATTAAATTATGAACCAAAGACTGTAATCAAGAGGAAATCCCAAACAGACCCAATGACAAATATTTTATCTTCAAATTCTCATTGACCTGTTTCGATAACAATCAAAATCGATATCGGTTTGCTTTCATTAATGATGCCCTCATAAATTATCGAGTATATGTAGTCATTACTCGCCGATGCGATTTACAAAGTGAATAAATAGAAATTGCTTTTTACTTACGTTTGGGATAAAGCGGAGGCCGTGTTTTTGTTGTTGCATCAACGTTGTTGTTGTTGTTGAGACTGCTGATCGCATTGGCCACAACGCTGCCCTCAGCTACTGCGGCTTGCGACAGCGACGGCGGCTGCGTCTGCGGCAGCGGGGGCGGCGACGGCTGTTGTTGTTTCATTGGGCCGCTGCCGCCCAAGACGCCGACGCCGCCGCCGCTGAACAAACGACGCTGCGGTAGAAACGCCGTTTTGTCTGCCTTTGATTCAAGTGATTGTAGTTTATTATTAATTGTATTTATTTTTTATTGTGCGAAATTGATGCTATTGCTGTTTTTGTTGTCGTTGTTGTTAATGGTGCGGCAATAGTTGTTGATTCTAGGCGCTTATCACCAGCCAAGCGAGATAAACACAAAAAGGTATTTTTATGATGTTATAACTGTATAGATGTGTTGTTGTTGTTGTGTGCGAAAACGCAAGTGAAAGAGGGCAAAGTAAAATAGATTGCAAAAAAAAATACTGCATCTGTATTTTGCATTCACACAAACACACACACACACACACACACAGGCACATGCACGCGTCCTGCTGACACCGTTTCTTTCTTACCTTACCATACGCATGTGATTCAATGGGACCAAAACTGCATGCAGAGCACAGGAAGAGCAAAAGAAACGGCAACAGCAGCAGCACTAATCTAACGGCACTTCGGCGGGCAACTGTTTTGTCGCTGCTTCTGCGATGTCGGCTTCATCTTGACCTACACAAATAGCATAACAAATGAGATCGGCCTGCGCGACCATCACACACACACACACACACCATTGAACTTCTAAAACAATTTAGTTGACTCAATTTGACACACTAAAACAAAAAACAACCATAAAAAAACAAGTGTTTAACTATGCACATCCGTTGCACTTTATTTTCGAACAAATACCTTTTGAGTTGAGCAAGAAAACAGAACGCACAACCGAACCGCGGAAAGTGTAACCGACAATAAAGCGCTTCTTTAAAGCTGTTTTATTTAGCACCAGCAGCGCGGTGTGACCACAGCCAACATTTCCCAAATTAGCGTTTTAACGCCACAGAAATATACGAAAATACCAAATACCTGGTTACACTTCCATTTTAGAAAATTTTTTGTCTTCTAACAAATATCTGTTCAAATTTGGAATTCAAGTCACAGTGCTGCCTTATATTGTAGGCACGCAAATAAGTTTAGTAAAATTGATTCTACATTTTCAGCACATTATTATCCATTGTTGTGAAAGTTCCATAGAACACACATAGAAGCATTTCTACTTTGTTCGAACAAAACAAAAAATTTCGTCAATTTGTATTTGAAATTATAATTCTCTAAAACAACATCGATCTATGCTAATATCAAAAACATCGCTGTTATTCCAGCTGTATTCATATTGGGCAAAGTAATGTTATGCTCGAATGGCACCATATAAAATATTTTAGTTTTCATGGGCAGCACTGTTAACAGCCCGGTAAAGCATATACATCGCCAAAAAGTTAACTCATATTTTTTAATTTATTACTTTCGGTTACCACCCGACGCAGTTGCTAAAAAATAAAATTAAAATAAATAAAACGTTTTGAATTTATCTTAATAGTATAGCATAAAAGAATTTAAAAATTTTTTATCGGTTTTTGTCATGAGAAATCGATGGTTGAAAAGTGCATTCCAATCGATACATCGATACGATCGCGCTATCGATGATTCTGAAGCAGAAGTGAACACTGCATCATTGTGAAATCGTTTCTCGTGAGAAGTAGTTCCGTGTCTCTGTGAAAATTTTACAAAAGTGAATTAAATTTTGACTTTTCGTCACGGTGAGTGTTTTTTTTTTATGCTAACATTAATGATTAAATAAATTAATTTTGGACGCTGTGCAATAAGTGGTGAAAGTGGCGCCAACTGTTTTTGTTTTGTGACTGTGCCAAGGGGCTCCGCCGGCCGTCCAGCGGAGCGCCACTTTTCGTGCATAGCTTTTTTTTAATGGATACACACACAACAACAGCAACAACACGACGGTGGTGACGACAACAACAACAACACGATGGTGACTTCGTTTGCACGTCGGATGCACGGTCACACTTTAGTGTGTGGTTGTTGTTGTTGTGTTTTCAAAATGGCGGCACTGCAGAGACAAGTCGAAGTCAATATTTATAACAATTGTAAATTTTGTTGGCCACAAAATGCAACTGAAAACATAAATGCTGAAAAAGCGCGCGAATTAAAAGTGCTTTTGCTTTTCAACAATTATAATAATTATATGACAGTTGATCATATTCGGGATTCTAGGCAGCAGCATTTATTGTTATTTTCGTTTTGTGCCATTGTGTGCGTGGGTTGAGCGCCAGTATACACACACACACGCACAGTCACGTACACACACATTGGCAATGACACATGCGCAGCAATTTTGTATGATAGTGTACGTGTGTGTGTGCTTCTAGTTTCTTCTCTATTTGGTCGCTGCAGTTTTCGGTTGCTCTTTCCCCATAATTTGGTACATGGCACACACATACACACGCAAACGACAGCATGTTGTTGTTGGTGGTGCAGCTGTTTAATACAAAACACGCACGCACACACACACACATGCACGCACAGCTGCGCGCGTTAAATGCGAACGACGCAATTTTTTGTGTGGACACCTTTCGCTCGTTGTTCGCTCGCTCTCATTACTACGCACCTCTCTGTCACTCTAATTATCTATTGGCATTGCCGCAATATTTGTGCTTTGTGTGCGCTCTATTGCCAGCCTGCTTGCACAAGCGGCATTTCAATGGAGCGCCAAGACATTTTTTCGTTTGTTTTTCTTCACAAACCGTCGTCAACACAAATATTGATATGAGAAAGACAATGTGCAAATGCAGAAAAGGCAACAATTGACTCTTAATATCTGTACACGTATTTTTGGTGGTGATCAGTAAATCTCTCATTTATTACTCAACAACAATTGTTGTCATCTTTTTGGCTTAACCAGTTTTCTATTTTTATTGTAGTTTTTGGTCTATCATGTGACCGCTTGAGTTAATGCGTATTTGCATGTTGTTATCGACGCTTAATTTTACCTTGCAATGCAAATAAATTGTTTGAATGTTATCGACACATTATCGATAAATTCAAGGCTGCTGCAAGCTTTTGTTTCACTGCAAAAGCTTTACTTTCACATGCATGTGTGTGTGTGTCTGTGTTTAGCGACTTTGCTTTTGTTTGTGTTTACTCGAGTGGCGCTCGCCGCTTTAACCGTTTTCTTGTTCTTTTCCTTCCACAGCGTCTGCTTAATTTCCAATGTGTGTGTGTGTGTGTGTGTAGATGAGTTGATCTAAAACTAAAAAACTACAACTCATTACTTCAACGTGGTTGATTCAGCGGGGTTACAAAACTAAAAGCAGTAAAAACAGTATGTCCGAGATTGCTAGAATATGAGATACCCTCTGTCCATTAGTTTGAATTTATAAAAGGTATGCCATGACAAAAATCTTTAGGAGCATAGATTATACATAGTTTACTAAATAACACATAATTTCAATAAGAACTTTTCAAGTTACAATAATTATTTCATGAGCTTTTAAAATTCACTTGTTTTATAAATTAATTATTTTTGGAGCACATGAAATACCAATAAGATAAATTTACCTTAGCAAATTTTGGCAAGTTCTAGATTTCGTGATATGTGGGCGAAAGGAACTTAACTGGATCTGCGTAATGATATCACTCGTATCCACTCAATTCGGCTGTTGGTGAAGAATATAAATAATCTTATCCTCCTGACTGTCGCATATATTTGCACAGAACTATAATACCCTGTTTTGCCCACTTTCGTTGGGCATAGGGTATACATATTCACGATACTCAAGTGGCGCAACACAAAAACGAAAGAAAGGCAACAGCAGTTAAAAAAAATGAAAAAAAAACTGCGATTCACGGCACACAGAAATTAAAAAACAAAAAAGTTTATGCACTCACACAATGGTTGAAGTGGGCACTCGAAGCTGTGGGCTGCTAGCTGCTTGCAACGGCGGCAGCGGCGGCGACGCGTCGCAAGTGAAGTGGAAGCTGTTGAAGTGTTCCCAGAAATAGAGCTAAGGAAAAACGCACGAACAACAAAAGGAAAATTTCTGCAGCTGCTTTAAAGTCGAGGCGAAGTCGAAGCTGAGACTTCAAGATTTCAACCCTCGCTCGCGCTCTGTTTGTTGCACGATTCTGCTTTCTTTAGAGCCACAGTTGCCACACTCACATCAGTTGCACGCCAGCGCTGCGGCGCTGTGCGTCGCTTTCAACAAACTTGCTCCTCTTTATTCGGCTTAATCATCAACAAATTGAAATCAAATCCATCTCTTGCAGCTCTGAAAAATGGCTCGTACCAAGCAGACCGCTCGTAAATCCACTGGAGGAAAGGCTCCACGTAAGCAGCTGGCCACCAAGGCTGCCCGTAAATCGGCACCCTCAACCGGTGGCGTTAAGAAGCCCCATCGCTATCGTCCTGGCACCGTCGCTCTGCGTGAGATCCGTCGCTACCAGAAGTCGACCGAGTTGCTCATCCGCAAGCTGCCCTTCCAGCGTTTGGTGCGTGAAATCGCTCAGGATTTCAAGACCGATTTGCGTTTCCAGTCGGCCGCCATTGGCGCCCTTCAGGTGAGTTGACGTTCCGCAACACTATTTTATTTTATTCACAAATCGGGAACCAACTTAGTTAAATCTGCATATATTTAATTGTGTGGCGCAAGTTTGAACGCCCTGATCGTACGGTAGGAGCTAGGAGGATGCAATTTTTATTTAATATATATGTAATTTGATCGCGCAATATGGGTTTTTGTTTTTAATTCACACTGTATCCTATCCATTTTGAAATTAGTATGAACTTTGTTTTTGGAATAGAGAAGTGCAAATACTTAAATATTGCTTTTGAAGTCTACCAAGAAATATATGCTAGAAAGCATAATAAAAATAATACACGCAGTTTAAAAACACCTTTTTTCAAATAAAAATGGTCATATCAATAAGTTCTTATAGTTATGAGTTTTCAATGGTTCTAGATCATAAGCTCTTTATCTTGTGTTAACAATGGTATTTTTGTGTGTTACAGGAAGCATCTGAGGCCTATTTGGTCGGCTTGTTTGAGGACACCAACTTGTGCGCCATTCACGCCAAGCGTGTGACCATTATGCCCAAGGATATTCAGTTGGCGCGTCGCATTCGTGGCGAGCGTGCTTAAGGAGATATCGTTAAAAATCAAATAACAACAACAATTACAAACACAACAACACACACAAAAGAAATCACATTCATATATTATGGAAGTTGGTTGGCTGTATCAAATGGTCAACAACTTCAACTCCAACAACATCAGCATAACAATGAAGAAGAAATGCAACAACAATTTAACAATATTTGTCAATTTAAGCTTGATTTCATTATAAAATACGCGAACGCTGTATATTTTATATGTATGTGACTAAATATACCCATAAATCTGTTTACACCCACATAATGTAGTCATATGTATTCATGTAATTGTATAACTGAACACGAGTACAACAAAAAACTGGATACTCATGCTTTGTTATATAAATACATCTGCATATGTATGCTGGTTATATGTGTGTAGCTATATTTGTGTATATATCTAGACATATATATATATGTATGTATGCGCGAAAGCAAAACCATAATCTATATATGAATATTATAATTAATAACTGTAATTTTTATCATTATTATTATTATTGCTATTATAAATATGTATATTAGTTCATAAGTTTGTGTGTCGCCCGCTGCTTGCATTGCACTTTGATGGCTCGTCTTCAACAACGTCGCAACCGTGCGTGTCACGTGCCACGTGCAACACGTTGTTGCAATTAGATAGAAGCGCTGTGCTCTAATTTGTGTGCGACACAGTGGTACAAAGACCGAAAGAAGCCACTGTGCGGCATCACGTGCCGCCAACTGACATTTTGGGCGAGTGCGTGCAGCGCTGTCAACTTGCCACAAGAGGCAACGCCTACAGCGGGCGGCCAGGCCAGTGGGAACAACATCTCCCCCAAGTTGGCCAACAAACAAAGCAAAAACAACACATCAGAAAAGAGTACACACAGTAAAAGAAATGAAAAGCTGCATCTATATATATCTATATATATATTATTATTATTATGATTATGATTACTATTACTATTTTTAAATATCTTTTTTTTCCACTTAATCTAACATAATTTTTGAGTAAATACACACACAACTTAACATATAATACTATATATATATATAAATATAACGACGAAAGATATGGAAAAACAAAACCTTTGGATTGACCCCTATCAGGGGCGAGGTAGTTGATTAAATAAGTTTTAGATTTAAATGCATTTTATACGTTTAGACAAGAAGATAACCACAACACAAAAATCAATCAATATTTACTATATTATGACAACAAAACAAAAACAAAATCAATAGAATGCAAACCATTTGAGAACAGAATTAAAAGCATCTAAATGAATAACTTGTAAAATCATTCTCATTAAAATAGATTCGAAATGAGATCTTCTGTATCTATCCAATATATAAATGTAATACAAGTAATTCATACGATCTATTAACTGACAAATAACCCCTCCAATATTGCAACATGTGCACCAATGTAAACCAAAAGTACAGAGATTGCGAATCCCAAGAGGTTGCATCGTTTTGTTGCATTCAACACAAACAACAACAAAAAAGAACAAAAACACAAAAAAAAACGAAATAATTAATTTGCTGTTTTAAATAACAAGAAATCCATCTTCAATAGAACATGCAGACAAAAATCCCTCAAAAATAAAAAAATAAACGGTTTTTTCTAGAGAAAAAACCAAAAAAAAAAAAACGAAATTTGACTTTTTATTAGAATCTCTTACACGGTTGGGTGGGTACAGTCATCGCAAAACGTCAATCGTTGCTGCGACGTATAAAGCGCCTATACGTGTGTATGTGCGTGTGTGTGTGTGAGTGCTATTGGAGATTGTTCGGTGTGCGTTTTGGGCAAAGCTTTTTGTGGGACGCCAGTTGCAGTTATTAAAGGTCAGCTAGCGCCATCTATGGGACCACACCATGCAACAGCAAGAATAACTCCGCTTTTCAAAGGCCGTTGAATTGTTATTTGTTCATCGATTTGTGAAGTACAGTCGCACCGTTCATAATTGTATGTAAACAAATTACTATTTCTTATCTTGTATAAGCTTTTATCGCTAATGGAACTCGTTGAGCTGGGTTTGTGCCAGATGTGGTCACGGATTTCACACATGCCTATCACATCATCGGTTGCAGCCCAGTATGTAAACATAGTATACGTAGTAAGTGGATAGATAAGCAGGTAATTAAGCTAAAATATAGTACTAACCGGGGTCTAATTGGATAAGATTTGTTTTTATCAGAAACTTGTGATATTCTGATATTAAAACAGTAATGTTACAAATTCAAATACATATGTATGTATGTATATATTTCCACATATTTATGTAATCAGAAAATATTGATGTGGTGAAAATATATAATATATACAAAAATGATGCCAATCCATATTAATAGCCGTAGATCATATTGTGTAATATGAAATTAAAAATAATGGGTTTGGTAATTTTACCAACATGCATTTATACATATTTATGAAATAAACAAATATTGATGTAGCAAATACCAGAATAAATATATGTCTAATATATGCAAATATTATTCAAATCTATTTGATTAATTTTAGACATTGTTATTTTTGATCAAAAATATAAAAAACTTCATGTAATAATGAAAAATTCGAGAAACTTCGTGTACTAATATTTTTGCGCAAGTGTACTAAAATAATACGAAGCTGAATTATAAGGAGGTGACCTCTCTTTGGACTTTAACAATAAAGTTCTTAACAAAATACACAACCATAGCTAAGATGAAAGTCGAAAAATGTTTTAATACATAATTAAATTCTGAAATTATATAAGTTATCCAAGATGTACCATTTTGAAAAGAAAACAAATGTAAATGTACCGTTTGTGGCAGCAAACAGCTGATCGAGCAGCTGCGTTGCCAGCTGGCGCTGGAAGTGGCAGCGCAGCGTTGCCAGACCGATCGCTGCCCCTCCACCCAAAAGCAGTTTGTGACTTTCATTCGCAGCAAAGCGCTCACCATGGACGACAACAGCAACAAGTTTGGGAAACTGCATCAGCAATTTCTCTGCTGCTATCCGATCAACAAAATGGCCTGGTCGGTAAGTGTAAACAACAATAACAATTTTGCGATAAACAGATTAATTAACATAGTATATATGATTTTGGGGCAGACGCTGCAATTGCCGTTGGAGCTGGAGGAGCAACGTGCTCTGATTGCGGCCACTTGCAGGCATCCGTTGAATCAACGGTATCCGGTGCGACGCAGCTACCAGGAGGCGTTCGTAAAGCGTCTGCTGCAGGTGCTCAAGGATCACGAGGAGCTGCACGACGACATCTTCGACAGCATGTGCGGCCAGCTGGCCAAGACGAGTCTCCAAGATGAAGCCGCCCCTCCCTCCACCTCCAGCTACGCCTACAAGCATTATGTGGTGCAGCCCGAGGAGCACATCACGCTGCGCGAGTCCAACAGCTTTGTCAGCGAGGGCACCACAGGTCTCTGCACCTGGGAGGCAGCCTTAGCCCTGGCCGACTATCTGCTGCAGCATTCCGAGCTTGTGCGTGGCAAGCATGTGGTCGAGTTGGGCGCCGGCGCCGGTCTGTTGGGCATCCTGTTGAAGCAGCGATCGCTGCAGTTGGAGGTGGGTCAAGTGCTGCTCACGGATGGCAGCGCTGCCTGCGTCCAACTGATGCACAACAACATTGCACTGAACTTCAAGGATCCAGCTGATGTGGAAGCATCGCCACAATGCGCTGCCATGCAATGGAATCAGGTGGCGCAGTTCGAGTGGTCCAAGTATGCGATACCCGATCTGCTGCTCGCTGCGGATGTCGTCTACGATGAGACGCAGTTCGAGTGGCTGCTCCAGGCACTCGACTACATCTTCGAGCTGGCCAAGAATGGCTGTCAACTGCTGCTGGCCAGCACGGTGCGCAACGTGGACACGCTGCACCAGTTCATGCTCAAGCTGGGTGAGTCCCCCAAAGTCAATTGCATTTAAAACCTGATTATTTCTAATGTGATGATTCATTGTAGAGGAGCATCACTATCAAGTGACGCCGTGCGCCAATGTCTCCGCGTGTGCCAGCCACTTTTGTCGGGATCACACGGCGGCCGTGCAGATCGTCTGTATTCGTCGCTAGCAATTAGTCTAAGGGCCGCTCTACGTCGATTCCACTTAGCGGCCACCCTGCATTTAGTTACGAAATGCATCGTGTGCATTAAACTTTACAAACTAGTTTTAATTCACCGCTACAGCTCGCTTATCGGTCACTTTGCACCTAGGGGCCACACTGTATTTAGTGGCAACTTCTGAACGAAACATAAAAATAAGCATAGAAAACAGACAACTCTCTTTTGCTTCACTTAAAGGCCTAGCAGTTGTGGCCCTTGAAAGAGTTACATTTGAAGAGGAACAAATAACTTAACTAGAAAACGATCACACTGTATTTAGCAGTAAAGCATAGAACTCAGTTGAGGCCCTTAAACGGTGTATACTTGAAGAGAAAAAAGAACGTAACTAGAAATTGGCCACACTGTATTTAGCAGTGAAATCCCTGAGAGAGAAGTCTCTGACGAAGGCCCTTAAATGAGGTATACTTATAACTTAACTACAAAAACAACAAATAACAACTCGGAATAAAGCCGATCACTGGCTGATGGTCGGAATGGTGCCGTCGTTGAGCCAGCGCACATTGAGCTGCTCAATCTGGTGCTTCATGAAGATAATGCCGTACACCTCGTACTGGATGTCCAGCAACTTGACGCGATGCGTGCGCGGCACCTTCATGCCCACCACCAGTGCCACGAGGGCCGTGATGATCATGAACACAAATCCCTGGGCCATCAGCGTATTCGCATCCTGGGCATAGAAATACGAGTTGCGCGTATTGGCCACAAAATAATAATACACCACACTGGTGCTGACCAACTTGAGGGTGTAGGAGGCAAAGATGATGCACTCGGTGAAGCGGAGATGCGTCACCTCGAGCAGCACGATCTGCTGGCTGGAATAGGCGAGGCCGAAGAGCAGGAGCAGGAACCAGAAGGTGACTTTGGACCCCGTCGTGCCATAGATGATCATGCCCAGCACCGTGATCAGCAGCATCAACAGTTGGGTGCTCACAAACTGCACCTTGGCCGAAATGAAGCGCAGACAAATCAGGGCCAGAACACTCCCCGCAAAGATCACCCAGAACATGGCGTCCACATGGGCCAAGTCGCTCAGCCGGATGGCGTCGTTCAACGCAAACCAGAAGACCAAATAGATGAAGAGCGCATACTGAATGGCCTCGGTGAAGAGGAGCAACAGCGTCACATGCCACTGCTGGTTCTTGGTCACATAGAAGAACTGCAGCCGCTTGATGACCTCGGCACGTGGCTCAAAGATGCTGCCATTGGCATTCGCGATCCGCAAATCGTTGTCCAGACTATTGTTCACATCCACCGTGCCCAGCACATGCAACACCTTGTGGCCAATGACGACGGCCAGCATAACGGCCGAAATGGACAGATATGTGGCCGCGAAGTTCACATAGATGCCATCGATGAGTTGCTCGGGCGTCACCGTCGGTTGTCCAGCGTATTGCTTCAGATTGTCCACATAGGAGGCGCCAATCAAACTCACAGCCGATGCAATGCCCATCAGATAGCAGCTGCAGCAGCCGGAGAGCAGCAGAGCTCGACTGTGCGCCGAGCTGATCGTCAGCAGGAATCCATAGCCGGCCACGAAGGTCAGACTGTGCGCCACATACGACATATAGGCGCCCACATGATCTGTTCAGATAGAGAGCGTGCGAGAGAAAGACGGAAAGAAGCGATATAGATAGGGCAATTGTTATAGCTCAGATTAAGTGCATGTCATTCATTCATAACATTCTTATCGGCTGCAGTTGAAAGCTTCGGGCTCGATTAAGCTTTAAGCTTTATTCCGATTTCTTGTATTTATATATAATTGAAGATTAGTAATATTCTAGCTTGAACTTGCTGCATTTTGTTGTCTGATTTCAAGCCGGATTAATCGAATGTGAAATGTCGGAAGCGCAGTGTGAAAAGAAAAGCTTTTAAATACTATATATATATATATACATATATATACTATATATATATATCTATATATATATATATAGAAATATATTATATACCTATTACATTAAGCAGAGGTTTTCAATGAAATACAAAATATTTCAAAACTGCGATGAGTAAGAAAAATGCGCACTCATTAGTTTATTGCCTAATAATTACTTGGCAGCTGCAATTTTCTATAGTTCGATTGTAAATGAAAAGTTTATAAATATATGTATCCTTGTCTGAGAAGAGTGAGGGTTCTGAATGAAAAACAATACAATAGAAAAGTGGAAAGCCTTCTAAAATAAGTGCAATTTAAATAGTACTAAAAGAGTGAAGGGAAAAGCAGCTTTAAAAGGCAAACTATTATTTATAATAAATATGTATGTATATATATATATGATATAATTCATTCAGTAGTATTTAAAGTGAAGCATCTTATTAAAGAGAAGATTTGCTACAGTCGAAAGTTGGCACTGATCAACAATATATATATATATATACTTTATGGGGTCAATACTGGCTTTATGCCCTTGCAATTATTGTGAGAATCATACATTCTTTGAAATAATGAAGATAGAAGAATCTCTAAAGCAATCTCGACTGTCTAAATGTCATTACTCGCTTCTTACCAAATCCATCGGCAAAGTAGAAGCAGCTGGCAATCAGATTGAAGACACCGGTGCCGATGAGCAACAGTGGCTGCCAGTAGACAATGCATTTCTTCAGATATTTGAGCAGAAGAAAGCAGAGAGCGGCGACCAGGGCCAAGCTGCCGCCCAAGATCAATGGTCCATAGTCAATGAGATTGGCCTCCAGCTGTCGCTCGGCAATGAAGGCACAAATCGTATAGCCAAAGATGAAGCCAGCGGGCAGAAAGCACAAGCAAACTGCAAAACACATCAGAGATCAGAGATAATTAATATTGCTGCTATTTTGTTATATCATTGACATTAAACTTACCCACATAGCTGGGGGCGTATTTAAAGAACTGGATCACACACTTGCCCCATAGATTCGACATGTTTTATTTACTCGATTTTACCTAAATTCGCTTGCGATTCGTTGTGCGTCTAATGCATTGTCGGCACTTAATTAATAGTTAATAATACTTAGTGTTTGAGGTTTTGAGACCAACTCGCGGGGTTGACTGATGAGGCAGCAATGCGAGCAAAGATTGCGTATACTTAATGTCCAAGTTGGCAGCCGGATTGCTCAGATAAGATAACAACCAGCCAGCCAGCCAGCCAGCCAACCAACAGGCACCTGCATGATGACTAATCCATGCTATTATACTACGAGTATATAGTACAGATATATGTACATATACGGATGCCCGCGACTCAACAAAATAGCTGATAAGCATGATAAGGCGCCGCCAGAAAAGGGAATTCAAATTCATGACCGTTTTAGCTTTGGCCCCTTTGAGACACTTCTCCAAGCAATTTGGCTCTCTCCCTCACTCCCACTCTCTCTCTCTCTATGGCGTGCTGATAATAAAGCTAATCTCATTGTTATGCCTGTTGTTGATGTTGATAATGTGCGTCTTAAGCTAAGGCAGCTAACGGCTAAAAGCTCCCTGGGGAGCGTCTAAAGTGAACGCTGCTTAAGTGCCACAAACATTCGCCTGTCACTTTGCATCGAGTGTACAAGACGGTACAAGAGGGGCGGACGGAGGGAGGGGCGCCAAGTGCTCGCACTTTGTTTACCTTTGAGTTGACTTGCTGCTGGGGTTGTGGCGCAGCCATGGGGCATGCCACACAAGATTGCCAACGGTTTGCAGCGCTCTCGCGAGTCTCTGAATTAAATCGATTGAGCAGTTTGTCTGGACAAATTCATTAATTCATTTGCTAGAAAATAATTATTTCAAAAATACGTCAAATATTTTGGATAGTATATAGTAGTAAACAATATTTAATACAAAAATGATTTTAAAAAGTTCATTGACAGTAGAAAATGATTTAACATACTTTTTAGTTTAGTTTTTGCTTTGGCAATTATTTTTTTTTTTCTATATACAATTGTGTGAGCATAATAATTATCGTTGTTATTTTCCATAGGAAAACAATTTTTGTAATAAGGGTAATTTTGGCTAGACGTATTTTATCATTTATTAATAATAAAAAAATTATCTTCTAATTTTGCACGAACTAAAAATATATTCATTATCCATTTAGCATTAGCAAAATGTTAAGCAATAATGAGTATTTTTGTATTGATTTTAAAGAACAAAAAGCTTTTTTTTAAATACAAAAAATTGTTTAGGAACTTTTGAATTTCTTTATTAAAATTTCCTAATATATACACTGCCAAATTTTATTTTGGTTAAGCAAGCAAAGTGTTAACAAATAAATATTCACTGTTCATCTTTAAGAAAGAGCTATAGAAATACACAATTCAACTTGTGTCATAATTAATATTGAAAGAACATAAATAAATAATATGAACAATTCCTTTGCAATAAAAATAAACATTAAATTGACGTACACAATAAATGTATGGAACTTGCCAAATTTATTTATTTATGGTTTAGTCTTTGCTAAACAAGAAAGTGATAAGAAATAATGAGTAGCTAAAATGCCTTTGAGTTACAAGTTGAAATAATAAAAACAATTAAGTTAAATTTGCATTGCAAATTTGTATTTATTTGTAGTAACAAAAACTGCCGAATATTGAAGTTGACCTTGTGACGTCATACGCAGTGTGGCAACGGAAAAAAGTGTTGCCTACCTTTTGGGGCAGCGCAAGCGAATTGCGTAAGCCGCACTGTGAGTCTCGGGAGAGCGTCGAGCACAGGGTGTGAAAGGCAGTGCGACAGAGCGAGACGGCTGGCGACGGCGGACGAGAGAGCTTGCGCCTGTGACCCCAGAGCGACCCAGTAACAAAGAGCGAGAGCGAGAGCGAGAGAGAGAGAGATAGGGAGAGAGCAAGGACTGCAAAGTGTTTGCCTTTGGACTGCGATTACTTCCGGAATTTATTTGGCAAGCACAACAACAATCGAGCAGTGACTGAGCAACAGAAATTGCAAGCTAGAGCTGGCGAGGCGGCTGCTTAATTGGACAGACAGACAGGCGGACGGACAGTCGGACAGTCGAAGGATAAGATCAAGCGATGCTGTAGAAGGACGAAGCACGCTCACAAATCGCCGGCTGGCTTGGAGCAAAGCGACTCCACAACTGGCGGCGGACCAAGCAGTGTGTGCGTGTGTGTGTGTGTGTGTGTGAGTTTCTGCGACGATGTATATGAGCATCTGGTGCCACAATCTGAATCTGAGTAGCCGCAGCCTGGCCATAGCTCTGGTGGTCTGTGTGACACTCCTCTATTTCTCCTACAGCTTCAATGCCTGCCTCTTCGCCAGCCTCTCGCGCACGCTGCAGCAGGTAAAAAAAGCCAGTCGAATGTTTGCCACATTTCACGCTGCCACAAAATACATTTCGTTCACAGAGCAACTTGCGGAATTTGCTGACGCTGCCGCAGCGCAACGAGACGCACAGCAAACCGGCAGAGAACAGCGCAACGAACAGCAGCAACAACACAACGCCATCCACCGTTGTCGCTCAGTCGCTGCCCAGCATCGATGGCGCACCCAAGTATCAGATGCTGCGCCAGCAGGGGCTGCGTCCGTCGCGCCACCTGCCCGACACGCTCATCATTGGCGTGAAGAAGAGCGGGACGCGAGCGCTGCTCGAGTTCATCCGCCTGCATCCGGATGTGCGGGCCGCCGGCTCCGAGGTGCACTTCTTTGACCGGCACTATCAGCGCGGATTGCGCTGGTATCGCCATCACATGCCCTACACCATCGAGGGCCAGATCACGATGGAGAAGACGCCCAGCTACTTTGTGACCAAGGAGGTGCCGCAGCGTGTCTACCACATGAACACGGCCACCAAGTGGGTTTGAGTGTGCCACTTGTCATGCTTGCCACTTGTCACATAAATACTTAAAACGCTCACTCTCCCTCAGGTTGCTGATTGTGGTGCGGGATCCGGTGACGCGAGCCATCTCCGACTATACGCAGGCGGCCAGCAAGAAGTCGGACATGAAGCGCTTCGAGCAGCTGGCCTTCGTCAATGGCAGCTATGCGGTGGTGGACACCAACTGGGGACCCGTCAAGATCGGTGTCTATGCCCGGTATCTGGAGCGTTGGCTGCTCTTCTTTCCGCTGTCGCAGCTGCTCTTCATCAGCGGCGAACGTCTGATTATGGATCCCGCCTATGAGATTGGACGCGTCCAGGATTTTCTCGGCCTGAAGCGTGTGGTGACCGAGAAGCATTTCTATTTCAATGCCACGAAGGGATTTCCGTGCCTGTTCAAATCGGAGGCTCGCTCCACGCCGCATTGTTTGGGCAAGACGAAGGGACGCAATCATCCGCATATCGATGCCAATGCCATTGAGCGTCTACGAGAATTCTACAGACCGTTTAATAATAAGTTTTATCAACTCACTGGCATCAATTTTGCCTGGCCCTAAACGCGCGACGAGACGAGACGGAGCGACAGAGAGACAGAGAGAGAGAGACAGAGATGATGTTGTTGTTTGCGTATCTACAACGGACTGATATTGTTGTTTGCATTTTTTATACATATTATATTGTGTACTCGTAAATTAGTTGATACATATATACGTACCATATACATATATATATATATATATATATATATATATATAGTATACTGATATGCGTTGCGCAATATTGCAACGTTTATTGCTCAATTAATTGTAGCTTTACTCCAACTCTCACACAAAACACACACTCACAAAAACGGTTCCTTCTCTTGACTCTCACACAGACACAACTAAGACTACTACAACAACTACTATTACCTAACTTATACTATATATACATAGAACCATCAAACTACATAGTATAATATATATACATATATATAATGGCATAGAACGATTAGAGCTTACTACGAATTCCTAGAGTGCATCCTCGATCCTAAACTCAACTCAACTCAACTACAACTAATTCAACGACAACAACGAGACAACAACACAAATTACTAATAGTAAATATCAAAAAGAAATCTTTACGCACAACCCAACTACATTTTGAATAGCATACTATATACATACATACATACATACATATATTCGAATTGCATGAGCATAGCTAAAAACCCAAATCCAGCTCAATTATTACATTTAAATAAATTGATATTGCATAAATGAACATGTCACAAAATTAACTATTAATTTATGTATTATATTTCTCTATAATTCTGCTATTATATTATGTGATTTAAAAATTGTAGCTAAAATCCCGCCACGCCGCCCAGCTTGCGATAATCCGAATTCACCGCAATCTCATCGTTCTGCGCCCGCGAAATTCCACAAATGACCGATCCACGATTGCGATAACGTTCACACCGATGTCCTCGCGCCTGCAGACTGCTCACGTCCGCTTGCAGCAATCCGTACTCATATTGCAGCACGTTGGGCTGCATCTGATGGTGGAAACGAGTCGCATCGATGGCGCTCTTAATGTCCGCCCGTTGCCACAACATGCGCACCAGCAATGGGACCAGGGCCGTAATGATTTTCGTGCCTCCAGCGGCACCAACAACTAGACGCACCTTGCCGCTGCCACGCTCGGTCACGATGATGGGGCACATCGAGGACATGGGCCGGGGGGCAACTCCAATCGCGTTCTTGCCATCGACGAACGGCAAGTCAAAGTAGTTCCTCAGGTGGCGCAACGAATAGTCGGACATCGCGTTGTTGAACAGCACTCCAGTGCGCTTTCCCATCCGTCCGCTGCCGAAACTGAAAGTGTGTGCAACATGAGTGCCACATTGGGGCCAGGTTAAAGCTTTGGGCACTCACTAAAAGTTGATGGAGCTGGTCACGGACACCGCATCCCCATTGTGCAGCACCGAGATGTGCGCTGTGCCGTGCTCCTGGCGTGCTTCGACTGCTCCACTTGCCCCATAGTGCGACGAGCTGTTGAAGGTTTGTGCATCGTCAATCAGCTGCGCGATGCGGGCTGCCACGTCCGGGCTGGTGAGATTGGCCAGCAGCTGTGGGTGCAACAAGAAATATCAACTTTAACATATATCTTTGCTTGGGAACAATTGTTTAATAACCATATTTTTTTTCTGCTAGAATTTGACCAACATTATAGGGCTTAAAAACATAACGGATATGCTAGAAGTGCCCAAAAAGGAGTGAATTGTTGTTTTCCTAGCATAATATAAATAATTATTAATTATGGGCACGGGTTGCAAAATTTATAATTTGAGTTATGAGAAATGAAATGAGAATATCTCGTAATGCTAAAATTGCATTAGCCTAACAGATTAAGGATCGAAATATGATTTTATATTGTAGTGCTATAATTCTAAAGTTAATTTACTGGCAGGTAAGACTGCTAATTTTAAATTTAATAAAAAAACCCAAACATTATTTATGAGCACATGAAAAGAGATGAGATAGACAGATACTTTCTGCAGAAGTGTGAGAGAGAGAGAGTAGTATGTAACCAACCTGCTCATCAGCTGCGTCATCCAGTTGCCAGCGCTGCACAAAACCAAACTTCATGGCCTCTACAATGCGATGGATTTCCAGGGCGCCCAATTTGCCCGACGCCTCGAAGTCCCTGCGATACTCGCGCAATATGTTCATGATGAAGCCGACAATGTGTCCGCTGCCAGGCGGCGGCACCAAGTGCACATCTAGCTCATCCAAGGGCACAACCAGCGACTCCGTTAGCTGCGCTTGTGCCTGCATCAAATCCTCTCTTGCAATGCTGCTATCGATGTCGCGTAAATCGGCATAAAGCTTTGCCAGCATCGAGCCATTGTAGAAGCTGCGCGGACCCTCGGCGGCGATTGTCTCGTATGTGGCACATAGTTGCTGCGGCGGCTGAATGTGGCTGCCGAGTCGCCAGAATTGTCCCGTTTCGGGATCGACAAACATGCGGCGCAACAGCGCATCGCCTTTGACCATTTGCTCGTTGATCAGCAGAGCATCGTACTGATGCTTGTACAAAGCGTAGCCGCTGTGGCACAAGGCCAGCGTTGGTGCCACCAATTGCCGCCACGCCAGTCGCCCGTAACGTTCGTGTGCCACAGCATAGCCCAAGAGCTCGGTGGGCACAGCGATTGACCAGCTGGATTGCTGCAGCTGCTGTTCGCTCCGGAATTTCGAATAGTCGCGGGCACTCAGCGATTGTGGCGCCATCTCGCGACTCACGATGCTAACTGCTCGGCGCTCGTTGTGCAAATAAATGTTCATCAACATGCCGCCTCCCAGTCCCATGCTCTGCATGCCCAGCAGCCCGTTGCAGAGCAGTGCGGCAAGTGCAGCATCCACTGCGCTGCCCCCTCGCTGCAGCACATCACTGCAACATTATTGTTTATCAATTTACTAGTAATTAAACCCAGATTTTAATGTTACCTGGCTATCGAACTGCACTCGCTGCTGTCGGTGCAAATGGCGGACCGCTTGAAGCGATGCAACTGGGAACTGGAGGCGGGCAGCGGCGTCTCTGGATTTGGCGGTGTTCGTGCCACATGTCGTTTGCCTACACAAATGCAATTTCATTTGAATAACTATAAAATAAATACAAAAGTAAATAAATTAAACAATAAATAAGTAAATTCAATATCATTTGAATAACTATAAAATAAATCAAAGTAAATAAATTAAATAAATAAGTAAACGACTTACTGCGATTTTCCAGCTGTCCGTAGTAATAAATGGCAATCAGCAACGTTGCGATGCCAAATAAAGATACGAAACGATTACAAATCCATTGCAGGAGCATCATTTTTATGCCGGGCGGGGGGGAAATCGGAATTATCCTAGTTTTAAACAATTTCCTTGTGTTCGCTTCATTTTGTGCTTATATTTGTGTTTGTTGCCAATTGCAACACAATGTAAACAAGGATATCGCAGCTCACCTCGATAGTTCGATAGGCGATGTGGTAAGTTATGCGATACTTTATATGTGCTACTTCAAGTCAACGAAAGTAACGTTATCGATAACACGATTGGCGCGATTTTTAAAATTGAACGGTGAAACTTGAATTTGAACATCAATTAAACTTTGAAAAATTTGTGAATAATAGTTAAATAAATATGAACTAAAACTTCAAAACCTTGATTTGTTCATTTCTCTGATATTAAATTTTGCTAAAAATAATAACAAATTGTATATTCTTCATCATATACTACATATAGTAATGTCGCCTTTGCTCTTAAATCTGCGATAGCTATAATAAATACATATAATGAATTACAATTAAAAAGTTGAAATGCAATTGACGAATTTGCAATTAATAATTTAAAGAATACACACATCATTTGACACCAAAATAATTAAAAAATAATGATGTATACATTTTTGTTCTTAAATATTTCTTATTGAATAATTTTTTGAATGTAAATGTAAACCAGACATTTATAAAATGGATTTTGACAAGAATGTCACCAATATTTGTTGTGGTTTTATTTTATAGAATATTTTTTGTTAAGTGTTAAAAATAAAATAAACTGAATATATTAAAAATAATTTAAGTACATTATACTTTGCATCTTATTGCTTTAAGTGTACAAAAACTACATAAACAGAATGATGGAAAAAATGTTATGTAGAACAGTGATGAAAATTCAAGTTTAAAAAAGATACTTAATATTTTGAAGTCAAACAAATAACATTAATAACATCAAACAAATATAAATTAAAATAATTTTGTAGCACATGTTTTTTCAGTTTGAATGCGTACGAATGTCGAATTTGACACTAGAATATTGCCCAAATGTTAAATTGACAAATAAATATAAGTTTTAATATAATTTGGATCAATGTACGAACAACTATTTAAGGAATAATTATTAAATAAGGTTTTATAGGAATACATGTGTACATGATAAATACAAAAATAAACGCAAATGATTGCAAATGCCTATCTGTGTTATAAAACACAGACATTTACAATAAATCGTAAATTGTCGAATGCAATATTCAATAGCTAAGTTTGTAACCTTAAGCAGGGGGCTTAGCCAGAACCTGACCCATGATCAAATTCCCGGTTCTATGCAAAAAGTCGTGACGTTGCATCGTTGTCGCTGCAGTTTAATAAATGAATGCAGCGAAGGCACCTTTATAATTGGTTTTTGGCGTGATCTTTGGTCAGCGACAGCGTTTAAGATTCCCATGGCAAGCGATGTAATTGATTTGTGCATCCGCTTGCCATACTATGTATTATTGCACTCCAAGCCAAGCATTCGTACTCGTACTCGTACTCGTACTCGAACTCGCACTTGGACTCCACATGGATGAGTGGAACAATCAGTGAGTACATGAATGAAATTTAAAAGCCATAAATCTTACGTTTTTATATCGCACTACGCAGCATGGCAATCAAATGAACAAATCAACTGATCCAACAACAGGAAGACACATTCCGGTTCGGTTCAGTTCGTTGGTCGTTTGGCCCATCAACATCATGGATGTGCATGTGGACGTGGATGGATCTCAATGGGGACGGCAATGGCAATGGCAATGAATGAATGCGAATGCTGCTTGCATCTTGACGATGGTTTGGTTGACAGTATCACATCTTGTCTGCTAACATGGCAAGCTAATTCCAGCACGCGTCTCTCTAACTATGTATGACGAAATGTACGCAACAAATGCCTACATCATCATGGCACCTGTCAGACGTCAGCGGCGGCTTAACAGCTTAAATGACTCAACTCGGCAGCAAAACGAGACAGAGACAGATAGAGAGGGAGAGAGAGAGGGGAGGAGGGAGACACGCTGCTCCAGATTGTCAACAGCGTCAACACCTTGGTAGCGACAAACAACTTAGCCAACATAATTTGCCTCAAGTATTTGTGTGTGATGAATTTATTTTTAATAACACTAGACTGCAAAGCTACATCTTTGCACAGCTGGGTAAATAAATTCACTATGTCTTTATTATTACGTATTAAATATATTATTAATTGCTAAAAAAAAAAACTATCAAAACAAATCATTTTATAACATTTTATTAAAAATATTAAAATTCATTTTTTAGAATTGGTAATTAGTAATTAAACCAACCACAAATTTTTTAATCTGTGAAGATGTGAATAACAGTTGTACGATTTAATTATTATGGAAAATTACAAAAATAATAATATAAAATGATTGTATTAAAGGAATTAAATTGGGCTCAAGGGTCTTGTAGTTATAGCTTTAAAAATGAAATGTTTCGCTAAATCGGCTAAATAAAATTACTTTATTAAAATGTTGTCAGCCTGAGCAACTAAGACTTTTAGGCTAAAAAATATTTACAAATTTTATGAATTTATTTAGGAAATTCAAATAAAAAATAAAATTATTTTTATAAGATAAAAAAAACATATATACCAAGACTTTTCCAAAAACATATTGCAAAATTATTGTTATTGTTATTGTAATATAAATATATAAAATGTTATACATTTATTTAGAATATTTAAATAAAAAGTAAAATTATACATTTATGATATTCAATTAAAAATATACACCAAAAATTGTTATTCAATTTCAATAATTTTTGTAACTGATCTCATATGGTAAACAATGAATTTAAACATAATTCCGCTAAATTGTATTATTAATGTTTGGCACATAAACTTTGCGGGAACTTGCTTTGAATCCCTTGCCATGTGGGACAGTGTTGTGCTGAGCGTTGACAAGATTGTTGCTGATGTCCAGACGGCAGGTGCAAACAGGCGCATTGCTGGAATTACATTTTAATTGTCTTTGGTGCTTTTGATGTTTCGCTGCTGAGTCTGCGATGACGATGAGTTGAGTCCGTGATGGCATAAAAAGCCGATGCAGTTAATCTAGGCGGGCTTAGCGGGCGCTTTTCCTGTTCTCGGACACATCCACATCGGATGCTGCGATCTAAACAAACACTCACTCCATCCACTTCACGCTGTTTGTCTGCTGGCTTCCAAAAAAAATAGAGCGTCCCAGTTGGGAGTGGGAAAGTGGGATCGAAGTGATGCCAAGTGACAACATTCTTATTTCGCATACACGAGGTGCTGATCCTAAAGGCGGCTGCAGTTGCTGCTGTCAGCGTGTTTGAGTTTTATTTTTAAGACAGGCAGACAGAGCGAGAGAGAGACACACAGAGAGAGGGAGAGAGAGGGAGATGGAGCCACACCATTCCAGAACAATTGCTGCGTCGCATTTCGTCGGAGATATATCGTATTTATAGACCTGGCCCTGAGACCGTTTTCACAGTTGGCTTCATTCACAGCGCCCGCTCCCTGATCTTCAGCATGTGTTGACGCCCCTCTCGTTGCTCTCCACTTGTACAACATATTCTCATTTAATTGCGTTTAATTTGAAAATTACAAGCATTCAATTTGATCTGTTGATTTCCAATGCTCAACAGTTTTCAAAAGAAAATAACAAGCAAACTCGTAAATAATAAATACAATACAGCCACTGCGAGTACGATGCTCAAGTTCTCTATTGCCAGCTAAACATCACTGAAGAATGACTCATTGACTGAATGAATGCTCGACTGCCTGACTAATTAATTTGACAGCTCACAGCTCGCAGTGCAAAGTTGTAAATGAACTTTTCCACGGCTTTTACTTTCACTGCATACAAAATTGCCAAAATTCCATTTCGCCTATTTCCCATTAGGGAAAATGGCTTCACGTAAAATCTGTAAGAGTTTAATTAAGAGTCTTGCTTTACGTAGACTTTTTAATTTGGATTTTCCCCACATTTTGCGTAAGAATATTGACTAGGCTTTATCACTAATTTTCTTCTACATTTTCGCTTCTAATTTGGAATCAAATAATTACATATCTAATTGCAAAAAGTTATTTAACAAAAGTTCCGAAACTAGAGTTTTCTCTATGATCTGAGAAAAATATTCGCAAAGTGGTTTTTATATTAATTAAGTTTGGCTTCTATAATATTTTATTCTATGACAGAAAAGACAAACAATTTTGCTTCATTTTCTCCACTTATTTAGAATCAATTAATTATCTAACTAATATCCAAAAGTTAGTTTAAAATTTCCGAAATTTAAAATATTCGTCAGTTTGTTTTGAAATGAAAATTATAATAATAATGTTTCTGCTTCTACAATATTTTCCATCACTTTTTTTGAAAAAATTAAATTAGTCTTCTGAGGTTCTGTAAAATTCAATTTTTATAGCTGGAAAAATTCAAGTGATTAGTTCATATAAAATATCTTAAATGATTCTTTATTCTAAAAAATATAAGTTAGCCAACAATAGTAATTATTAATTAATTAATGTTACTGACTATATTTACAGCCCAAAAAAGTGTAATCTAGTTGGCCTTGAAATTATTGGCAATATCCGGTTAAGGTGGAAGGCGGAGTTCGTCTATCTCCAGTCAGTCATATTTTAAAGCTCGCACGGAAAACAACTCCGGGAAACATAAAATACAAACTTCAAATTGTAAAATAATAATTTTGTTTTCATCGTGAATTATATTGATTTCATCGAATTTTCTTTGGCCAACAAATGTTTCGACTCGGGTCCTTTGTGCGCTGCATCGATGCGTTCTCGTGGCGCAGTTTGACAACCAGGCGTCCTTATGGCCATGCTCTGGCCGCCGAGTTGCCCAACCGCCTGATGCCGCTGGAGCAGAAGCAGCCATCCATGCTGCATGTGGCCAATCGTGACTACAGCGAATCGTTGGAGCTGAAGATGGCAAGTGCAAAAGAAGACCTAATTGATGAGGTCACCGACAAGGGCAAGGATAAGGCGAAGAAGGTCAAGAAGGCGGCCAAGGAGGTAGCTGGCAAATCAGCTGGCGGCGATGGGGCCAAGGAGCCGCCGAAGGCACCTTCGCCCAAGCCAAAGGCCAAGGAGGCGCGCATCAAGACGTTCGAGGTATATCGCTGGAAGCCAGGCGATGAGCCCTCGATGCAAACGTATCGCATCGATCTCAATGATTGCGGTGCGATGGTGCTGGATGCGCTCATCAAGATCAAGAACGAGATGGACGCCACGCTGACCTTTCGTCGCTCGTGCCGCGAAGGCATCTGCGGCTCGTGTGCCATGAACATCGATGGCATCAACACGCTGTCCTGCATCTCGGCCATCGATACGAACGTGGCCCGACCATGCCGCATTTATCCCTTGCCCCATCTGTATGTGAAGCGCGATCTGGTGCCGGATTTGTCGCAGTTCTACGATCAGTATCGCTCCATCCAGCCCTGGCTGCAGCGCAAGAATATGGATCGCGAGATCGGCAAGGCGCAGTATCTGCAGGCGCTCGAGGATCGCGATAAGCTGGACGGTCTCTACGAGTGCATTTTGTGCGCCTGCTGCCAGACCGCGTGTCCATCCTACTGGTGGAACAGCGAGAGGTATCTGGGTCCGGCGATCCTCATGCAGGCCTTCCGCTGGATCATCGATTCGCGCGACGAGGCGTCCGAGCATCGCATGTGCCAGCTGATGGATCCCTACAAGCTCTATCGCTGCCACACCATCCTCAATTGCACCAACACGTGTCCGAAGAATCTCAATCCGGCCAAGGCCATCGTTCAGCTCAAGCAGCTGCTGGCTGGCATGAAGTCGAAGCCTCCGCCGAAGATGCAGACTGATCAAATGTTCCCGACGTCAAATTAACTCAACTCAACCTTCGATTTCTGCGCATTTCTCTCCACGAACTAGTCGCAAACTGTTCTACACGTGTTTTGCAAACTCTTCTAAGATCTTCACTGCACATCATTACCTTACCACACATTTGTCTGTATTTTACAGAACAATCGAACCTGCACTACTCTACACTCGACAGCAAGGCTCTACACAACACTACTCTACACTACACTTCAATTCACTATCCAATGCTACACTACACTACTATCGAATAATCCAGACTATTCTATTCCATACTAAACTGCAATAATCTACACTATTCTATACTTCTCTACACCTTTAGTTTTAACAACTCATTGAAACATACTTTTATCTGAACATCAAAATTGAGAATATAGATCTAAGGCACATTTTACAACTCTTCACTGAACTGAAAACTCTTAAACTTGTTAAGATATAATTGTTCGCTGATGTTGCCAATGACTTTTAGCAAAGTTCAATTTTCGAATATTAAAATTGTGCGATTGTGCTCGTGATACAGAAAACAAAACGACTTTCGAATTCATTTTGTTCTGAATATTTCAATATTGGAATCAAATATGAAATTTTATTTATCATTTAAAGTTCTGCCTAAATCGTCAGCAAACTTTGGGAATAAACTTGCCAATAACTTTTATTCATTTAGTTTTGAATATACTATATAAAATATTGGAATCAAATACAAAATAAAGTGTCTTAAATTTAAAATAAATACTTTTACTATTTCGTAGTCTTCTTGAAATTAATAAATTTTATTAGTCCTTTATTAATTACTTTACTCCATTGGATTATACCTCTTCGATGCAATATAATGTGTGTATTGCATAAACTTTAAATAAATACTTGAATACAGCTTCGGAAGTTGCAAGTCTTTGAGATGATCTATTTTATTTAGCTGGATTTGTAAATGAATCACTTTAACAAAAATGCGCTAGCCTAAGACTGTCATTCCGTATAATGCCTCGCCCTCTCTATTCTATTTTGGAATCGGTTTAGAGATTGCGGAAACCCTTGAATATTCAAGGATTACACGAGATTGAAATGAGAAGTGAATCATTTGACTGAAATGTCTCAATTCTGTGCTACACAGTTTTCGCTCTTTTCTCTCTCACCATTCTATTTTCGCATTGTGCAGTAATTAATTGATCCACACACATAACAAATAATTCAACAGATGTACGGATATTAATAAATGCTCTCAATACGCGCACTAAGTGCAAAAGCTTTCAAATTGTGTGAATCACATGTGGGATGATCTTGAAATTCGATGGCGGAACTTTTGCTTAACCCACGGACTAGAACAATTGCAGCTTAAAGCTTTGCTCTCTCTTCGGTGGTCGCTCTCTCTCTCTCTCTCTCTCTCTCTCTATTCGCTGGTCGTGAGCAAATAAATAAACGCGCACAAAAATATTTACATATGCGTAAATGCACGAGGCTCCCTCCATGTGTGTGTGTGTGTGTGTGTGTGTGTGTGTGTGTAGGTGAGTGGGTGTGTTAGTGTAGGGTGTCGCAAAGCGTCACCACGTGCGACGATGGCAGCGAAAGGCAAACGGCAAACGGCAAACGGCGAAATCAAAGCTGAGAGGCAAAAAGCTTTTCGGCGTACGTCACCGACGCACCGGAGGTGGCCCGAACCGATTGAAGAGCTTTCGGACGCCTACGAAAAGCAACCCCCAAAGCGAAAGCCGCTTTGCAAATCAGTCGCAAAAAGTACGTCGCCAGAACGCAAAAACCGAAACCTGGCCCGCTGCAAAATCCCCTCAAGATTTTCTAACCAAGCAACAACAAACGACAAATAAATAAATAAAAAATCACAACACCAAAACAAATTGAAATCAAATTCAAAATCGAAATCCATCACAAAATAAAAGTAGTTTAGACGTGTGGTTTTTTGCAAAAGGTGCGTGTGGGAGAGAAGGCCTGGCTATCAATATAACAACTTGATTTTTTTTTGGGTTTTTTTGTTACAAAGTGTGTGCAAAAAAAAATGAAAGAAAAAAACTAAAAAAAAGCTTGAGTAGTTTTGTTGTCATACCAAAAGGCGAGGCAAGTGCAACGCTGTTGCATTTGTTGCTGTTGCCGTTGCAGCCACTGTTGCGCTGTTGTTGTTATTGCTGTTGCTGTTTGCTGTTGTTCTTGTCGCTGTAATTCATCTATTATTTATATATATATTTACTCAACACAAAACAAACACGAAGGTAGCCACAGCAACGCGTTACGGGAGCAACGAACGCCAGGAGCAGCAGGAGCAGCAGGAGCAGCAGGAACAGCTGAGCAAGTTTTAGGCAGCGGAAGCAAAAAGGAAAAGCAAGCACACAAATTTACAAAGATGTCATGGAGATATGCGGTAAGTGTCAACAACTCACCTGCGCTGGTCACACTGTTCATCTCGGTCTCTTTGTTGTTGTTGTTGATAAGATGCAGCTGCAGCTGTGGCTGTGAAGTGACCTTGAATGCAAGTGCGCGCTTGAGACGCTGACCCAATTTGCGGCTCCGTTTTTTTTGGCTGCAATGCCACTTCACCTGTGTATTTGTGTCTGTGTGTCATATTCCAGCTGCAGCCGAGAAGCCTTGGCACACACCCAAGCACAAACTACTCAACCTGCAGCCCAGCACATCTCCATCCCCCTCCACCCATCCATCCCTTCATCCATCCAACCATCCATCCATCCATCCATCCACACAAGGCCTTTGCTCGTAAATGCAAATGCTCTGTATGGCCAAAGCAAAGTTCAAGTGCCTTTTGCACAATGTTGGCTGCCACACACACACACACACACACACACACAGTTATATAGTAGGTCGTATCCAAGAACGACGAATAGTTCTGAGTTAATGCAAAACAATTTTATTGCATTGCCGCCCAAAAATGTGAAGCTTCCAAAAAGCTTCAAGTTTTGTTCGTTGCTATTAATAACTCGCCATATTCGGCATATTATGCGATAGCTGTGCATTTAACGGCATCTTATCCATTGTGGCGCCCAACGTGCGGTTATCGCTACCATAACCCAAGACAACATCATTATGTGCAGGCTCTCAAAACCTCATATCACTATGCGGTAATCGAAACATCTGCTTAGCATTATTATTCGATTATCTAAATATAGTTGGCTAATGTAATAATACTCAAATTTTGCTGCTCTACTTTTGCGCATTTGCAATGTGCTTGGCGCCCAACGTGCGAGGGAGGGGGGGGGGGTCGTCGACTGCATTACAAGTATTGCAGCTGTCGCCTGCTGACCCTCTAAACTGGATAAACGTAATAGGCTTTTTGGGCGGTCTAAACTTAAGCAGATTACTCATACGCCGCGTGGGTCAATTAACTTAATTATAAACGACAATTTTTGCCGGATATTTCGCTCTATTGAACTTGAGTTTTGATTTGAATGCAAAATTAATTAAATTGTCCAGTCAGAGTCACAGCATTTCCTTGCCTTTCCATTTTTGGTACAAATTTCGGGGTGTTGTTGCCACATTTGGTGGCAAGGCTGGAGATGTTGGTGGACGTGCAGTGGGCGGGAGTGGCGCTGAACCACTGAAGCGAACCAAGCGCCCCAGGGGCGTGCATTTAATTGGCCAGCCAGCCAGCCAGCCAGCTAGCTTCCGTGTAATGTGCATTACAAAATTGTAAAACAAAAAAAAAAGAAGGCAGCAAAATAATGAAACACAAAGCCCAATAGCTTAGCTAAAATGTCAATGTCAGTGCTGGCTGTCATTCATGGTAGTTGTTGCTGTTGCTGTTGTTTTTGTTGTTGGCGCTAATTGAACGATCGATAGAGCGTTGTACATCTCCGATATATGGTGTGGCCCCAGCCTGGGTCTGCTCTATATACGGCCTATATATGGCCTATATATTGCCTATATATAGAACGACGCGCACACTTAACAATTATGCGAACATTGTGTGTGGGCGTAGAGGCGTGTGGGCGTGTGTGTCCATAGACAACAAACACTCGTCGTCGTCGTCGATTGGCAGCTGTTGCGCCTCATTGAACAAAAGCGAAAGGCAAGAAATAGAAAAAAAAATACCTGAGCGGCCACTTAAAAGCGATTTTGCTGTCGCTATTGTTGTTGCAGTTCCATTGTTTAACAACTACAACAAAATAAACAATTATCACCAAAAATGTAATGCATTACTTCTGAAGTGCAAGCCTGTCGAGCATGCTCAATAATTTATTCAAATTAATAGTCAAAAAAATAGGAAGGGGAAATACAACAGTCGATCAGCGTCAATCCAAATCAACCATCTTTAGGAGCATATGAAGTACTATATGAAAAGCTTATTTTCGCTTCATATCAATTTCTGATAAAGAAAACAATTTAAAGTATATATATTTTTTTTATAAACAATATTAGTTTCCTAGCAGCTTACAGCATAAGAATTGGTTTGACTAGATATAAATTTCTTATATTTTTACATTTAGGTAAATCAAAATCATCTACAGGGTGCACTGTTGTCGATCAGCCGCTTGACTCATCATTTTCGACTGTCAAAATGTCGATTAAAACTGATTGTAACTGTTCAGCAGCTATTTATATCTGTAATCCATCAGAATTCCCTCAAACTTCGGTACATTTAATAGGACTGCTAAAAACTGCAGGGTATGGCATAAGTCGTGTCTGCTGCTCGTCTGTCTATGCCATATTTATAGCGTTAGTCACGACTTTGGAACTTATCATTAACGATCGCATCACGTGCTCATCGCTAGATTTGAAGCATTATCGAAGCGCGCCCCATTTTGGGCGCCCTATTGCCAACCTTGACTGATCATTTGCATTAGCTGCATTAACAAATGCGACTTGTTTGCGATGAGAAGTCACCTCAGTTCTCGTTCTCGTTCTCGTCTCTCTGCTGCCTGCCAAGGGGCACACCTTAAATGGCAAATTAAAAACTACTGCGCATTTAATTTGCGCAATTTCATTAAGTATCATTTTGTTTATTGCTGTTTGGCTTTTCCTTATGAGAAATGCGACAAGAACACACAAACACCAAATATATATTTGAGACTGCAAACTTGCTGTTGGATCTGTTTCTGCACGTGATGCCGCAGCGCATTAACAATCTCTGTCACAGTCGAAAATTCTTTAATAATTTTGTTTATTTTTCAACGATTCGGTTGCTTTTTATTTTGTTTCGTTTGAGTTTTTTGGCAGACTGTTTAATCAATACATTTGTCTGCACGGTTTGCATGTCAATGCATTTCGGTTGTCTTTTTTGTTGCCTGCCACAGGGTAAACATAACATAAGTGGGGTAAAGCAGTTCACAAAATTTCCTATAAGTCTGAATTTTATCATACGAAATTTCAGCAAGGCTGCAGGGTATCTTCCAGTCAAACACTCCTCATGTTGCATCAAATCAATGCAAATTTTTAACACAAATTTGTTTATAATATTATAATTTATCCATAGGGTATTTTGCAGTCCGTCTAGAAGATTGCTAAAGTTGATAATCAAACCCGCAGGAAAACCTCTTCTCCGTTTATAGGCTGGATTTTATCGATAGCAAAACGCTTTTCTTTATCGCCTCTTGCCCATTATTGTGCAATTGAATCGCACCCACACAAACAAAAGTGAAATACTCACACACAAATATTTCAATTGTTCAGACGTACGTACATATATTGTTGTGTCTATAATTTTCAGCATGCCAAGCAAAATTTTCACACTTGTTAAGCATTTTTGATAATCGCTTTTCAGAATTTTCCTATTTGCGTTGTCGTCGTTGTTGTTGCTATTCCGAATGTACAAGGCCAATAAACAATAAATACGTTCAGATATTCATATTCACATTCACATTCACAGCGAGAGTGTGAGTATGTATAGTATTAAGTGAGTGCTTCTGAGTGCCAACGAACTGATTTCATAATTTATTGGCTCAAAATGTTTGCATCACTTTGTATTTGGAACAACTACTCGAAGTTTGGCAGCTCACTTGACTTAATGAGTTCAAATCATTGGCCATAATGCAAAAGTTTCGCAGCTCTTCGAGTTCCAGCAATTAAAACTGGAAAACGAAATAATAATAAATATACAATTAATATTCATATATTGTAAATATATGCATATTAAATTTGAGTTGAAATAATTCATAAAATAACTTAGCAGCTTGGCCTAAAAAACAATGAATTTAAAGTCCATTATTAATTTTTGCTAAATGCCAAAAGAATTCTCATTAAATTGTTCCGCTTTAATCTGATGAACTACATAGTTGAATACGAATTTAATTTATTTGATTTATCTGATCAACATGCGCTTAATGCAACGCAATTATGATTTAGTGAAAATCGTATGAAATTCTTGGAGCTTGCTTATTTTTTGTAATTTTCGTTGTTGTTGTTCTTTATAATAATTACTTTTTTGTAATTGGCAAACTTGAGCTAGATTCAAATTAATGAGCAAATTAGAGGAACACAAAAGGTGCCAGACTACAATGATTAAGTTCAGTATTTATCATATAAACTTGATGGCCAGAGGTCGTTAGTTAGTGTCTGTTGGGGCAAGTTCTAAGTGTGTGTGTGTGTGTGTGTGTGTGTGTGTGTGTGTGGCACAAACGTGACACGTCTGCAGCACATTGTCAGCTCGTTGCGATGACCTCCAAAGGGCTCAGCAACAGTCTGAAACACAAGCTGCATTTATCTAGCTGGCTGGTTCGTTGAGTGGTCAATGCTTGACCTGGCCTAAGCTCAATACAGCTTAGCTCAGCTGGGTTGACATAGTTTCAGTTTCAGTTTCAGTTTCGAATTGGGTTTCGTTTTCGTTTTTGTTGTCGCTATTCAACCTGCAACATGCCACAGCTTGCCGCATGTTGCCCTGCAGGAAGTGTTGCGCTGGGCAATGCAATTGAATTGAATTCAATTCAATTGAATTGTGTGGCGAGATATGAATGCAAATGCAAATGGTGTCAGTTGGACTCTCGTGAGTGGAGAGAGCAACTCTCTGACTAATGGATGAAACAATGCGATCGCGGTCTGTTCTTGCCACTGTGGGTGTCTGCTAAAAGAGAACGAGTAAGAGCGACACCTTGCATCGAGACACTGGCCGAGGCCAATGAATGTGTTCTGTGCGATACACAGAAATAGACAGAGGGAGTGGAGACTGAGAGAGGGGGGGTGTCTGAATGGGCGATGATTAAGTAGAAAGTCGAACAACTCTTTCAGCGCTAATTGGTTTGGCATGCGGGCGAATCGGAGGCAAGTTGATGCACTGACTCATCGCTGAGCTTTTGTTTTGTACAGTTTTCCAATTTATTTGCCACGAATGATTCGAATGATTCCAACGTCAAAAGGAATGTGCCGAAAATGCGGGGAGTGATTTTCATTTTGCAGCGTGCTTTTCACAGCATTCAATGCATGTACCACTGTGTATTTTTAGATGCACACACTAAACAACTAAATAAACACATGTATATAGATATACATATATCTGTATTGGTGCGATGTACATCTTTGTAGCGCAACAAGGTCAAGGCGTCGACAGTGGCCAAAAACCACTAACGTCAACAACATCAGCCATGAGGCAACACAACATCAAATGGCCAACGCCAACGCCAACGCCTCTTCGCTTGCACCTGAAGGCAACTTGCCTCCCCTCCCCTCCCCTCCCCTCCCCCCTCGCACCGCAGTATTTTAGTCGCCAACCCACCTGCGAAATGGCCTCAAAGAGATTTCAAATATTATATTACGTATACGCAGAAATAGAAATAAATATAAAGCAATCGCCCGAGTTGTCGCTAAATATATATTTATGTCTATATATATACTATATATATGCATATCGCAGGCAATTACTACAACTTCTACTTAGGCTTGTCTGGCCCGCTGTTGCCTAGGGAAACTGCTCAGACAATGCTCTTGATTTTTCAATTCCGACGACACCAAGTTCTATTTATAGTCAAGTGATTTCAACTTGATACGATTACACAGGATTTTAGCCCGGAGTGCCATCAATTAGTTCTTCGAATGACGCTTAATTAGTTGCATTCTTGCTCAAGTCGAGTAGTTCTCTTTTAACTGGATCTCGAGAGCTGCTAAATAGCTGGCTTCGCAAGCTGTCTGCTAGTTGTCATTCAAATAATATGTGGCACTGATAAAATATATTATATTTGCTCCAATTCTTCAATTATTTTATTGTTGTTATTGATGTCATAAAAAAACTCTGAATATGTTGAAGTGTTTCTTATTTCCATAATTTAAACATATTCAATTAATTTCAAAATATATATTTGACCATTTTATTATATTAATTTTATTTGTACCATCGTAAAAATAATTCTAGATATGGGAAACTGATTGTTATGTTCGTCTTAAAAAGTGATTCTTATTTCCATCATTCAAACATAATCAAATTTCACAAATATCCCATTATTGTAAGATAGTGTTTTTCACTATTTGACTATTTATTCTTTTTTTATTATAAGTTTTATATTCACAATATAACATAATCAACTAATTTGGAATTGCTTAAAAAGTCTCACAAATATTTGATGATTGTAAGACCCATAAAATGCAGTGTCCTCGATTCATTTATTTGATTATCTTATATCGAAATGATTTCAGTTATTTACTATATTTATTTATCTTGAACTATTTTTACATTTGTTTACTCTCGATGTTCATCACTTTTTGCAGCTATCCACCGACAGATACAGCAGCAGCATTGGCGATAGATATAGTCCGCACTATTATCAGGTTTGTCAGAGATGCAACTATCGTTATCGTTATCGTTATCGTGCTATCGATGCAATGCATGCGTCCAGTGTTGTGTAATGTGATGTGTCGTGAACAAAACCGAGCTTATTAACCAAGCACATTAACTTATGGCTTCAACTAAATGCTAAAATGTAAACAGTAAACAGTTAATTCATGCCGTCAAGGCAATCTCCAAAGATGTGCCAATAAATCGTCGTCGTGGGGCAAACACGAATTTAATGCGAGACAAGAGATATGCAAATGTATTTACGTATAGATAGAGAGAGAGAGAGAGCGATAAATTGTCGTGTACACACACATACATATGTTTTTGTGTGTCTATATACCCGTCAGATCAGTCACAATAGATCAAAATCAAGCAAGAAAAGTGAAAGAACTTTTGCCTGCGATGATGTTTGCTGTTTCTCGTTGCCTTCTCAGGGTCGAATGCCGCGGCAAAAAGCAAAAGTTTCGCTTCTCTCTCTCTCTCTGTCGCTGTCGCTGTCGCTGTCTCTTTCGGCTTCTCCTTCCTCCTTGCGGCGCCTCGCTGTCGCTGATTTTATTTGAATATGTTATGACAAAGCAGACAACCGATAAGCAAAACTAAACTGAAAAAAGAAAAGCATTATAAATGAAAATCGAAAAAGGAAAAGAGAGAATGAAAAAATAAAATCAGTTTCACTTTCCCATTGACTTTGGCTACTGTCCCTGAAATTGACAAAACCCCGACAAGGACGTGGCTAGAGGGGACTCGCTCTCTCTCGCTCTCGCTCTCTCTCTCTCTCTCTCGCTCTCCCTGTCTCTTTCACCGTGTTTGCGTTTTGTTTGTAGTTTGGGCGACCTTCGCCTTTGCCCATAAATTTAGCTGGCCGAGCTTTTGGCAACAGAAGCCTGAGCCAAAGCAGAAGCCGAAGCTGAAGCTCAATTGTCGCCTAGACAAAACTTGATGCCCATAAATAATTGCCAACTTCCAAAACATACAACAACATTTACATATCCGCAACGCGGAATCATTTGCAAATCGCCTTCAGAGAGCCTCTCTCAAGTGACAAGCGGCACAAATTATGCCATATTCGCTGTCAAGCACAGCATCCAGCATCCTTCCATCCTTACATCCTTCCATCTCTAAGTTGTTTTATCTTCTGCTGAGTTTTTCCTTTTCTCGAATGTTTTTGCCTTTTGTTTTTGTTGTCGTCGTCGTTTTAAGTGTATTATTATTGTGATGAGCTCATAAATGCTTGCATGGTCACCACAAAAATGTTCAGTGTGCGCAATTTTCCTAATTCTTGTTGAGATTTGTGGATTTAAGCGTTCTTACTAACTCTGATTGCTTTGATTTCGCTCTAGAATTAATAATGATTATTAAGAAGTGTGCGCATTCAATATAATTTATATTCAGACATACTTTTAAATATTGAGATGACATAACAATACAAATATAATAGCCACAATTTCTGCATTTTTCTCGCTAAAATTTGAATAAAGGATCATCAGAGAAATAATGATAAAAATAAGAATATATATAATTATACATACGTATACATATTTTAATATGTTTTTCACTATACTCTAAACCTTTGAACTTTTGGCTTCAAATTTATTAATTATTTATAAAGCGAGCATTTTTTAAAAATGATTCCTATTTAGGCATTTAGTTCAGTTTTTAAATTAAACTCGCTGAATTTGGAACCCATTGAAGTATATAAATTAATATTATAATAAAGGATCATTACAAACAGATACAAACATATTTAAAAAAACAAACATATTAAAAAATATATGTACATATATTTAAAATACTTTTATAATAACCTTCTCAACTATTGCCTCTCAACTACGCCTTTTATGGAATAATTTCATGTATTTTAACTTTTCGCTTAGCTTTAAATGCGTTTGATTCCAGCAACTTGTTTGATAATTAATTATTATTAATTATTGTATGCCATTTTGTCTTGCAATTGCCCAGTCCCCTGGAAAACTTAGACATTTTTTTTTGGCATATTTTTATGAAATACAAATTTTGAAAAATATTTCCCATGTTTTCACGCAGAATTTTGAACCTATTGTAGAATTCAAATTAATATTATAATAAAGAATAAATATGTATGTATATTTAAAAATATTTCTTATAATAACCCTCTGATATTTTGGCCTCATACAATTATTCCAATTATTTAATAAAGCGATAAATTTAATTTTGATATGAAAATAAATATATATAAAAATATTTCTCACGTTAACTCGCTGAATTTGGATACAGACAAATACAATCAAATATATATTCGAACATATTTTGTATTATAACCACTCAACTTTTGCCTTTACGCAATTATTACAATTAATAAAGCGAGCATTTTGTGCAATAATCTGTTCGCTTTGCCGAGAATGCGCTTTAATTGAGCAACTTATTTGTCAATTAACTATTATTGATTATTGTTAATACTTTGGTCTTGCAGTCGCCCAGCCGCCTGGAAACCTCAGCATATTATTTAGGCTTTAAACAAATTTTGAAATAAAATAAAAGTATATTTCAATATTTCTCACATTTACTCTAAACATTTTTAGCCCATATAAAATAAAAAAAAGTGCTCATTGCAGACAGATATACACTCATATTTTAAAATATGTATGTATATATGAGAATATTTTAAAATAATTCTTACTATAACCTTCTGACATTTTGAGGCGAGCGTTTTGTAAACTATTTGAATTTTTCGCTTTGCTGAGAATGCGTTTGAATTGAGCAATTGATTCGTAAATGAATTATTATTAATGATTGCTAATAATTTGGTCTTGCAGTCGCCCAGCCGCCTGGAAACCTCAGAACAGACCACAGGACGCCAGTTGCAGCGAGTTCTGCACTACTCGATGGCTCCGTGCCGCAATCTGCCGGGTCTGCGACGTGCCGAGTGCGCCATCCACGATGTTGACTGTGATGAAGTCTATCCGGGCATTTACATAGGCGATGCGTGAGTTAGACATCCGATAACTGATTCCAATAACTGATTGTAATATATACTCTCTATATATCTCTCTGTCTGCAGTGCGGCGGCTAAAAACAAAACGTACTTGAGGCTGATGGGCATCACGCATGTGCTGAATGCGGCGGAGGGTTGTCGTTACGGCCAGGTGGACACTGGACACAGTTACTATCGGGATATGCCCAGCGTGAGGTGCGTCCTTAAATAGCATAGAAACAAAAAAAAGCATTAAGTTACGATCATGATCAATGCGGGGCCGGTATTATCACATCATTGGCGCACATTAATTATTGATTCTACTTTGCAGTTTTTTTTTTTTTGAGTTTATTTTTCTTGGCACTTTCGATTCGATTTCTATTGCACCAAATTTTGATCAAATTATTTTCACTTTTCTTTTTCGTTTTCTTCACACGTTCGATGTATATATATGTACATATATAACACCAATACATGTCACCTCTGTCACACTTACTGTCTCTCACTGTGGGCCATTTATCATTGTGGTTGTGGTTGTGGTTGTTGTTTGTGTGTATTTTGTGTGTGCAGACGCCAACATAAGGATTGCTTTTTTAGATATATGGGATTCCCCATGATCGATGCGCCCACGACAGACATTTCCCGTTACTTCTACGTGGCGTCCAAATTCATTGACAGCGCCATCAGCAGCGGCGGTGAGTAGATGAACTACATACATTCGCTGGTGTCTTTTGCATTAATCCTTGTCTGTCCGTTTAGGTAAAGTGCTGGTTCACTGCCTGGTGGGCATGTCGCGATCGGCCACCTGCGTGCTGGCGTATCTGATGATCTGCCGTAAAATGTCCGCCGTAGACGCGATACGCACGGTGCGGATGCGCCGTGAAATCCGACCAAACGATGGCTTCCTTCAGCAGCTCGCCGATCTCGACATGGAGCTGAAGCGCAAGAATCTTTATCCCTATTGAGCCTTTTCCACCACACACACACACACACACACACACACACACTCAAATCTAACACACTTTCCCCCACACAACCAAAGATAAACACACACACACACATAGAGTACTGAATAAGAGCGAGAGAGAAAAAGCAAAAGTGCTGCGTTTATGCGTATTGTTAACTTTCAGTTCACGATTTGTCTTCATATTAAGTATACGCATAAACGCACACACACACACACCTACATACTTTATATACCCCATATTACACACTCACACACACAGACCACAAATAAAGCGTTGTTCTAAACTATTTATAAAGATAAAGCTAACGACTTATTGGTAACTTGGTCTTCTGATACAAAATCGAATAAAAGAAACAACAATAAACAGAAAACACAAGTAATGTAATAAATACAACATTTAAAACTGTTCAACTGTATAATCCATGGCAACTAGATATATATGTATGTATAGTTATATATAATCGGCCATACTTCCATTTAGTGGGAATCAAGTTACACTAGACAAACTCCACAGCGATACATAGCGACCTAGGCGTTACAACAACAACAACAACAATAACTACAAATTACTAATGAACAAAACGTAATCGAGCTGACATTTTACCATATACTATATATGATATATATGCATGTGTGAATACCGAAACCTATACATACATACATCTTTATATACATGTGTATTCCTATGAAATGACTTTATTTTGTATGCGAAAAACCAAAAACACCTTCGATTTATGGTTCATCTCTTCTACCTGCATATAGCCCAAGCGTACATCTATATAGTTAAGAGCATACTATATACTTAGGCGTTTAAGACGAGCTGAAGAACAAAAACAAAAACAAAAAAAAATCTAAAACTAAACTACAACAACACACAATGAAACAATGTATAGAACACAAGAGAGATATATATTGACCTTATATCTACATACATAGATGTATAAACTGATATAGAAAAGAAAATAAATATATATAGTATATATACGATGAAAACTGTGTATTGTATGATTAGTATATACAAGCTGCGTTATATACACCCCCTATATATATTCTATGTACTTATATTATATATATACATGCATATATACAACTAAATGTATATTCAACTATTGTACAATGAAACAGCGAAGCTAACTTCACACAACAAACAAAGAGAGCAACAACAAACAACAAACAACCAACAGCAAAACAAACATCAATAATAATAATGCAATCGGCAAATGAACAAACACAAACAATTAAAACACAAAATAAAACCAAACATCAAATTCATATTTTCTAGAACATGTATGAGCAAGAAACCAAGAAACAAAATCAAAAAAACCAAAATGAGAAGAAAAAAACTAAAAATAAAAACTAAAAATTGTCTCTAAACAGTGATTAATAAAAACCAAAAACAAACTATAAAACATTTCAAATGTATTGTGTTTATTTATTAGCTAGTATTATAACTATAGTACGGAACCCGCAGTTCAACACAAAGAGATTAATCATCTGCAGATTAATGAAATATTTTAGTCAAGACTGCTTGATAAATAAAAGGAATAATGAAATACAATTGTTCATCTTAATATGAATACATCAAATGTCCGGAAGTATTTAACATATTTTGTATTCTTCTTTCGTTTTTTTGTTGTTTTATAAAGTAGACTAAATTACTTTGTGGAAATGTCGGCCTATGAAGACCTTCTTTATTTTCATAAATTATTATAATTATAAGTTGCTTTTAGCTTTTTTGATATCCTACATGATAATTAAAATGGGTTTCCCCAGGTTATAAAATCGTTAGTGCACTTGGTTTATAATTTACTTGTATTGCTTGCCTTTGGTACTTGAAACATGCAGCGGCCTCGACCTTGAGAACAAAAACACAAATTAGCAATTTAGTTGAAGAAGTTCGCTGTTTAGCAGATGTAAAAAAAAAAACAGAAAATAAAACTGCGAAATGAGATCGAACGAGATATGGAAAGGGTTGTCAAGGTGTCTCTCGCATGCGGCGAGGATAATTACAACAAATTTTGATTGCTTCTGCATGGCTTAAGGAGAACAGCACATTAGGGAACATTATTTTTAATAACCCATCAAGCAAAAAACAGAGGCACATAACGAGTACTCCACACTCGTATTCCACAGTTTCCGCCACCAGCTGAGGGAAGCGCTTCAAATTTGTAGTCTATACTTACAAATTGCCACTGTAAATTCAATTGCTGTCGAGGTTGCACGTGTGTCTGTGGCAGGGGCAGGGGCAGGGGCAGGGTGTTGATGGTGCCAGGAGTCGCAGTTTGTTTGTGTGTCGGGGTCGGCATCGGAGTCGTGGTCGGGGTCAGTTGGGGCCATTATCTAGACATTAGTTGCGCCTGCTAACTGCCTGGCAACACCTGCAGCGGCGTCGACTGGTTATCAGTGAAGAAGAGAAAGACAGAGAGATTGAGCGAGAGAGAGAGAGAGAGAGCAAGCGTCGCCGTGTGTGTTTGTTGTGCCTAAAAGCCGAGCTTGTAATTAAAAGAAATTGCTACCTGGAGCATGCCGAGAGCTGGTTAAAGTCAGAGTGTGGAATGAGCGGACGGAACGCTCCGCCGCATAGTTGACCCTAATTTAAAACTATCAATAACTGCGCCACAAGAACACACTCAAGATTCAAGATTTCGATCTCGCGCGCGCAGTCTAAACAATAAAATTAATGTCTCCGGCGGCTTTTGGCCCGAACACACACAGCAGGCACTTAAGCGGGCTCCCTGCTCCTAACACGGTATAACCCAACAACCGAGCAACCGAACAACCGAACAAACTGAACACTGGACACTGAACACTGAACAGGTAGCAATCGTAAGCTGTCGTTAAACAACAAAACAATAACAACAACTAAAGTCCACGAGAAGAAGCCGCATTTTGTATACGCTGCACAAAGGAGAAAAGGGATCAGTTATCATGATGATTGTTTCAAAATATGAATTAGTTTTTAACACATACTATTATTGTAGAGTAAATATTTTGTATACACTATACAAAGGCAAAAATGAATCAGTTAACACGATTCTTTTACAATACTAGTAATTACTCATATGTATATATTTGATATTCGCTACACAAAGGAGAAAAGGGATCAGTTATCATGATGATTGCTTAAAAAAATATGAATTAACATTTAACAAATACTATTATTGTATAAATTATTATTTTTGAGCATATATTTTGAATACGTTACACAAAGAAGGAAAGGAAGGAAAAAACTATGAATTAGCTTTTATGTGTTATACTATTGTAGAGTAAATAATTTATATTACTATATATATTATAACACAACGATTACCTTTAAAAAATATTAGTTATTACTAGTATTGTAGAGTATAAAGTTGTAAGATTTAAGTCAGTTTAATGGAGAGAGAGTAATGCAACATTTTCTTAATCAATTGCTTTCTAAAATAAGTATTTGAACTTTTCTATATTGATAATAATAATAATGCAACTTACTAGTTAATTTAAGAACAAGAGTTAGTTTAAATATTCATAAATTTTAATTATATTAAATTAAATTAAAATTATAAATTATTAAATAATTATATTAAAACTAAATTCTATTGTAATATTTTAGAAAATTTTATTTGAATATTATTATTATTTGCTGTAGATATTTGTTATGTATTGTGGACACTCATTTCGCTAGTAATGTATATAATATAATAATATAAAAATATTCATAAATTTTATTTAATTTTCAAAACTAAATTGTAAGCAAATATATAAATTATTTATTTTAAAACTCTATTGGAATATTTTAGCTTGAAAATTGTATTGGTGCAAAACATACAAAATATTATTGTTCTACCGAATATTTTTATTTGGTATTATTTTTCTTTTAAATAAAAAATAAGTAAAATATTAATTTAGAGATTATAAATAATAGGTAAGTGACTTGCTTTTCTAGTTATAAATATTTCACCAATGGAAACTGTTTTAGAAGCAACTTGCACAGTCTAATTTTAAATTTTTTGTAATTGAAATTATATTTCAGCTAAGATAAATTTTTTGTTATGCTTGTAATTATTTGAATTCAAGTAACATTTTAATTTAAGCATTTGATGTGATAAATCGAAAAGGCAAGTAACTTGGCGTGTGCATAGAGTATTTGTACTTCTTGTTATTGGGTCTGGTCAAATGGCAAAGGCGTCCAGCAGCGTAAACTAGTTTCGGTTTCAGTTTGTTTTTGTATTTCTGTATTTTTGTTGGGGTTGGAGTCGCCGGTTTCCCAGGTTTCCCAGAGCAGAGCAGAGTTCAGCCGAATTGCTTTGCGTTGCGTTGAATTCGTCGTTTTAAGCTGCTAAAAATCATTTTTCAAAAACACACATTTAAGCCCCGTTGCGAGTGATCCCCCAACTGTGACACATGTTCCGGCTGCCAAATACTATTTAGACGAGTAGCTCGAGTAGCTCGAAGGGTGCTGAACACACACACAGTGCGAGGACGCACACATAAAACAATTATTATTATTAATAAGTTAGTTTTAGTTCACGTGCGCCAGACGCCTGTCAAGCTGTTGGGGGGACGAGGGGGATGGTGGAAGAAGCAGAAGCAGAAGAAGAAGAAGGAGTGTTGATGCGCGCCAAGATTAAGCATGAAAAATGTTACGAATTTCCCTGTAATTAATCTTCATCTGCGCTAAATGGACGCGGGCAGACACGAAACAGCAACAGAGAACGCATGCAAAAGAGTTAAATAATAAGTACACACACACACACACACACACACACCATCACACCCAGTCTGTGTGTGTGTCTGTGTGGGGGTGTGGGGGTGAAACTACCCTTGGCTTGTGGCCGCCAATTCGAATTGTCCTTTGGCTCAGCTCAAATAGTTGACGGGGTCCAAGAACAGCTGCGACCGGGCTGCGACCCCATCAAAGCCCTCTCGGGGGTGCACTCTTAGCCAGGTTAATGGCAATGCAAATACACGCCGCACGACACATATGATATAACATTCGTATTCGTAACAAGGATAACGCGCATTGCTGTGCAAACAGTCGCTGTCGCAGTTGTTCTGAGGACACCGCTTCAGCACATACTCTCTGCATTGTATAGTAGTATATGGGCGCAGCCAAATGCCAGCTGCCAAGTGGCAAGTGGCAAGTGGCAAGTGCCACGCCAATTGTTGCACGAATTCGCCTCTAATTGCAGCGGGGATAACGAGTCGAGTTGCATAAATATTGAATCGAGATCGGAGAGCAGACGAACTAAATACCAGAATAGATGGGAAAATAAATAAATCGAAGAATTATTATTATTTTAAATATGAAGTTGGAAAGTTGAAGAATGTTACTCAAAAGCAAGTAGCTGACATTTAAATGTTGGTTAGAAAAAGTAGAAATAGTGTTGAAATGAGTAAGAAAATATTTCTGAAATTATTTTATAATTTATTTAATAAATCATCTAATGAGATATATCTCTTATTCAATTTGTTAAACAGATAGATGCAATTTTTGAAATAATAAAATCTCAACATGTACTTTCAATATTAAATAAATTTCTTTAAGAATATATGATAAATAGTATTTATAAATTTGTTAATTTATAATTTTAATTAATTAAAAGTGTCGATAATAATTGAATTTAATTCATTTTTCGTATTTATTAACTAATACCAAATAAACTCATATTTTGTAAATAAATTATTACAACTTATATTTTGTTAATAAATAATATTAAAATAAACTATTACATTTATTCAATTTATTTCCTATGATTATTTTATAGAATGGAATAATATAATTTATAACATTTATTCTATTCATTAAATAGATACCTAATAATTTTGTTTGAATATACATACTATTTATAAATATTTTTTAAATTACCCTATAGAGAACTCAGATGTTTAAAGCCGTTTTATATTTAAAGCTGCTTTATATTTTCTTTTTGTATTTATTGAGTAGAGAATTACCATTTACTTTTAAGGATACATGATAGGGATAAATTGTAATAAAAATATAATTAAAATTATTTACAGAAATAAGAGCATTGAAAATGTATTCTGAGATCGCAGCAATTTCTGGAGTATAGTGATTGAGAAGTGAATTTTATTGAAAAGTATTCAAGCACAAATCAAATTAAATATGCATATATATTAAGTAAAATGTATGAAAACTTTTACGAATGACTCATAGAATAAAAATTAAAATAAAAAGAGAGGATCAACATTGCATAAAGAAGTGCTGCAAATAAAATGAATAGAAATATTTAAAGCGTCGGATGGTAGCTAAAAAGGGTGCAATTAATGATCGCTTTACACAAGTTATTTGCTGGCAAATTAATCAAGGAATTGTCATGTCCTGATGACGTTGGGCCAAAGTTCTCCCACTTTCGAGATGGGTTTCAAGCGAAATGGCAATAAGTGAGCTCTCTGCGACGTGTCAAGCATCGGAATGTGCATAAATCAAAGTGAGTGCAACCAATAATCCAAAAGATACACATCGTATATAGTATTTATGGGAATAACGAGAGAGTTAAATGTGGTCTGCAGTTGAAGCCATAGCTCTTACTATATTTGCAGTGCATCTATTAATACACGAGTGCGATTGCGATTGCCAGAGAGTATTTATGTTGAAAATGAACTGCAATTTGCATTAAATCTATTTACAGTTCTTTCAGCTGCCAAACTGTGCTGAGTCAGTACTGAAAGAGAGGGACAGGGAGGGGGGAAGAGATAAAGATACGAGTTCATAAATTATGCCGTTTATTGGGCGACTGAAACTTAAACAGAGTGCCAGAGAGAGAGGGGAGAGCTGAGGCCAATAAACAAATTAATATGCCAATTTTTGCGACAATTTATGACAGCTGTAAAGCGTTTATTTATGCGATGGATACAAAATAGTAATATTATTCATATTATTGAGAGGCGGCTTTAAGCACAGCGATGACAAGCGTTTTGGCCAAGTTTTCGGTAGGCTTTTTGCACGTGTCGCTGACCTGGCTTAGTGTGCAAATATTAAATGTGATTTTTCGAAGTGCAACGCACAGCAGCAGCACAACACAACACAAAGGGGGGAGGGAGGTTGTGTGGTCGCCGTTGGCAGTTCGACGAAGTGAAAAACAATAAATAATGCAGCCAATTAAAACTTTGGCTGTTTGCTTCGCACGCACAGCAGCAACAACACCCACAATTCATGGGAGAGAGAGAGAGAGAGAGAGAGAGTATGCGGAGCGACTAATTGACAAACAACAGCAAATTGAATGCAATAAAGCACACTCACAATGGAGCGGAGAGTCGAGTCTGGTGTGCTGCATGTTATATAGTATGCTGGGCATGTGCATTAACAATGTGATTGACTGACAACAATCAATTAAAATCGAAAAATCAATGCAGTTTGGCATCTGAATGCGCCGAAGCAACAGAAAACTGAGCTGCATCATCATCGTCATCATCATCATCGTCATCATTGTGAACTGAATGCAACAGAGTTTGCCTCACTGTGGCATCGGGATTGGGTTTTGGTTTTGGTTTTGGGTTTGGGTTTGGGTTGTGTGCGATTGCTATTGGCATCGTCATGGCCTCTGCTCTGTTCTGGCAGTTCAAATTATTATAAACTTCTTCACTTTAATGGAATTGTTATCAAAACACATTATAAAAAGCAACGAGCGCCAATAAATGCACTTTGTCAATGCCAATTCACACAATAAATCTACAGCAAGATAGCAGCTCGATTGAATGAGGACAGAGAAGGCGACGGCGACGGCGACGGCAAAGCTGCAGATGAGACTGGGTCGGGTTTGGGTCTGGAGATGGAGACGAAGCTGAAGCTGAAGCTGAAGCCGTTTGTCGCTGACGTTTTGCTGCAGCTTGTGTCTTGCTTTCGCTTTGGCTTTGGGCATCCAACAGGCAACAGCTCTCAACTTGCAGCTTCCAGCTCCCAGCTCTAGAGTTGCTCTTGCACAGGCAACAGATCCAGGAAGCCAGTCAGCCATCCAGCTATGCAGCCAGCCAGACAGACAGTGGGACAGATGGACGGACGGACAGCCAGACAGCCGCTGTGAGTTTGACAGCCCAACAGCAACAGAAACAGCAACTGGCAGCCAAATAAGTTGTGCTCTAAACCGAATTCCCAATGCACTTCAATATAACCTACGAGATTTTAATTGACTTACAATCAAAATTTTATCATTTTATTAATATATATAAATATTAAACATTTATTGATGTGCTTAGTTTGATATGCATTTCATAGTTCAAATTAATTTGTTATGATAACATTTTAGTAATTTTATTTTTTGTCAAATATGTATATCAAAACGACATTAAAAAAAAAAAAATATGTATTTTAATATTATAAACAGAATTACTGTAAATTAACATATAAATTTAAGTTATACAAATTTATTAAAAATATGGCTTGAGTTTAAAAGTAATTATAATTGAGTCAAATACACGCCCTACAAAGTTTGTTAATTGAGCTGTATTACAATGCAGAAATAAATAAATAATATTTATTTAACAAGTATTTGTAGTTATCATATTTTTACTGCATATTGTTTTTTTTTGTCAATAAGATAATATTTTGTCTAAAAAACACTTACAAATTTATTTATATAAATTAGACCAATATAATTTGAAATAATCAACACATTTATTATAATGTCAAATATAAAATATATTTGTTATTTGTTTTATAAATATTGCAGTTAAAAATACTGAATGAATATTTAAAAGCTGATGTTGCCGTTTTAATAAAAGTCAATAAAATAATATTTCATCTAACTAAAAGTCTTAAAGACTTATATACACAAGTATCGATCTATAATCTATAATCCAATCAGCTTGAAAGCTGATGTTGGTGCTTCAATAAAAGTAAATAAAATACTATAATATTTCACATAACAAAATGTCAAATGGATTTAATTATTTTTCTATCAAATGGAATATTTAATTAATGCTATTTAGTTTTAATATTGGTCTTACAAATATTGCACATTTTGCACAATGAGTTAAAAGCCAAAAGTAGTTGATGTTGGCTTAACAATCAATGTTAATCAATTAAAATTGAATCTTACAAAAAATCAGATTAATTTATTTATGTATTTAATGATATACATATATTTTCTAGATTTGGCATAATCAAAAGTATATAATGAACATTTAAAAGATCAAAGAAGTTGATCAATCAATATGCATCACATAATATTTCAACTAACTAAAAATCTGATACATTTCTTTATATATTGCCCAATGGAATATTTCAGATTTTTTCAGATTAGCAATACTTTTATTGCATATTTGGCATACAGAATAAACATAAATAAAATAGTAATTAATCTAAAAATGAGTCCGATGGATTTATTCTGTAGATATGACATCTGATATCAATTTCGTGAATCGAGAAAGTCAGCAGGGCAGGGAGTATTCAAATTCGTCGACCAGTTGGAGGAAAGCCTAACAAATCGCTGCACATATTCAGAGTATCCGGCTTTGGATGTGCTCCGCTGGGCTATTGAAACAAAGCTGATATCAAGCAGACTTTTGCTCGATGGAAGGCCGAACAAAAATGCACAACGAGTTTTGGGTTTCGTTTTTCATTTTTCGTTTTTCGTTTTTCGAAGTTCAATCGTTGTGGCGTTGTCTGCATTGTTGTTATTGCTATAGTATTGCTGCTGTTGTTGTAGCGACTATTGTTGTTGCTCTGGCTCTTTTGCTTTGGGTAAGCTTCGATTTCCGGCGCACAGTTCACGCAAAAGCATCTTCGAGATACATTTGTAACAGTGACTTTGCAGCGCCATTAGCAAACATTTCGTAGAGCTTTCGCAGCGACGAAGCTCTCAACGATCAATGTCAACAACAAGCGCATCTAAAAAGCAATTTCAATTGATTGCAAAATATCGAATATTAAATACGAGAAATCGATAAACCCTTTGATGGGATTTTCACTCATTACACGTCGTCATCGGAGGAGGAGGAGGAGGATTAATATTGGCATATGTAATGCCATTTATGGCATTTCCAGGCATTGACCTCACCTTGCCTCGGCCGGCCACGTGCCTGCTGGCCACGACAATCTCGCCGGCTTCTGATACCTGCTGCTGCTGCTGCTGCTGCAGCATCTTGACCAAATTGCAGCCACGCCCCACAGCAAATTGCCACAGGAGAGCGCGGCACGCACAGCAGTTGCATGAAAGCGGTTGTTGGCAGGCTGTGGAGAAGCTGCTCCAAGATCAGCCTGCTGACACCTTCAATTTACTGCGTTTGTGTGTGTGTGTGTGTGTGTGTGTGTGTGTGTGTGTGTGGCAGTTGCAAGTCTCAAGTTGCAACCATTAGAGCTCATTATGCTTGCTTCGTCCGACACTTTGTTGATTTTTCGAGCTGACATTTCGTGGTTTTATTTTGCTGTCTAACTAACTATTTATTCTCGCCGTCTTTTATTATTGTTTTTCTTTCGTTTGGAGTCGCCACGCTTCGTCGCTTCGTCGCTTCGTCGCGTCGTCGCTTGTGCGCCAGCGTGCGAAATAGAAGAATTGTCTAAATTAAAGTTGGAAATTAAAAACTTCACACGCACCTCTCGCCCAAAGCAAGAGCTGAACGAATCAAATGGTTAGATAAGAGCAACAACTGTGACAGCGTGAGGGAGCGAAAGAGGTTGCAAGTTGGTGTGAATTGAGTAGGAAACCCGCCACGGCGGAAGGGGAAAGGGGAAAAGGGGAAGAGACCCACTCAAAGTCAATTCAAGTCGACGCATTTTGATTGACGACAGCGCCAAAGTTGTGATAAGAAGACGCTCGTAAAAACAGTCCCACAAATTAAATCGAAATCCAAATTCAACGACTGCCCACAGTTGTAATGACCTCGTAACTACATAACATAGTTAATTCTTTTCTTCTCGTCTTCTCTTTTTAATACCCTGTATTCCATTGTCAGGTCAGCCACTCGGATTGTTTTATATTTTATATCGCCTTGTTAATTAACTCAAGTGTTGGCTCTCAACTGACACGATTTTCGGCATTCAGGTGTTAATAATATTATGACAAAGTCGGCGGAATCTGTCTCCAATAAAAGTAGATTATAATATTGATAGATTCCTACAAAATATTAATTTAATGCTAATCAATGTTTGAATAGTAAAGAGTTGTGTTAACTAACAATAATAGTTATACTTATATAACTGCTAATCAAGTTCCTAAAGTTGGGAGTAAGTCACAAATATAATGCTAATATTTCCTATTATAACATTTAAATTCTGAAGACGTTAGAAGGTTTTAGTGTGAAGTTATCGACTGCAAAATACCCTGTATCCTCGCCCTTTAAAGTATTTGCAGTATAATTGATATAATTTTATGTAATATTCGTTAGGTGCAATCTTAGTGTTTCACAAATAACTAAAAATAAACATTTAAGCTGTTTACTAATTTTTTTTTTAATTGTACTAAATTTCTAAAAATGTTGTTAAGTCACTTTTTTAAACTTTCAGACTAAAACTGAAATTGAAACGGACACTTATTTCCACAACTGTAAAATTGTGAACAATGTTGACAATGATAATGTGAAATTTAATACAATTGCTGCATGCTATGACTTTAAGTTTATTTAGTTTAATTCAGTTAGTAACACGTGAAATTCTTAGTGCCATAATTAATAGGCTTGTAAACCTAGGGGGAAAACAAATACTTAAATTAAATACTATAAACAAATACAAAATATAATAAATAAGAAAAATTTCACTTGTAAGATAATAAATCAATACTACATAAAATAATAATAAATAACAAAGAGCTAAAAAAACACTAGAAGGTAAATAAATAAACAAATAAATCAAAAATAATAATAATGAATTAATAAAATAGTAATCAGGAAGAAAATAAATCTAAACATTAAATAAATTATATACATTAATACAAAAAGAAATACAAAGTAAATATATGAAAAATAATGTATTTTTTTTATTTTCAATAAGAAAATATATAATAAATTATATACATTAATACAAAAAGAAATACAAAGTAAATATATGAAAAATAATGTATTTTTTTATTTTCATTATATGTTGAACCCAAATTAAAATGGTATTTTTTTTTTATTGACAATGCTACTTACTATAATTTTGATCAATACAATTCTATTGCTGATGCTGCAGCTAATAAATAAATAAACAAAAAGAATAAACAATTTAAATAAATCAACAATAATAATAATGAATAAATAAAATAGTAATCAGGAAGAAAATAAATCATTACATAAAATAAATTATATACACACATAAAAACAAAAAGAAATACAAAGTAAATATATGAAAAATAATGTCAGTTTTTGTGTTTTTATTATATGTTGAAAATGGTCTTATTTATACCCGCTACCCATAGGGTAGAAGGGTATTATGACTTAGTGCCAACAGAAAATGTATGTAACAGGCAGAAGGAGGCATCTCCGACCCCATAAAGTATATATATTCTTGATCAGTGTCAAAAGCCGAGAAGATATAGCCATGTCCGTCTGTCCGTCTGTCCGTCTGTCCGTCTGTCCGTCTGTATGAACACCTAGATCTCAGAGACTATAAGAGCTAGAGCTACCAAATTTGGGGACAGTACTTCTATAGGTCCTACGCAGATCAAGTTTATTTCAAAAGTTGGATGCCACGCCCCTTTCCGCCCTCAAAAGTCTGTAAAAGCCGTAAAAATAGACCTAGAGCATTGAATTTTGGTATGCATATTAATAATTATATTCTCAATGATTCCTGTGAATTTGGTTGAGATCGAAAGACAAGGAAGTTATAAAAGAATCAATTTTATATGCCAAATCCACTTGCAGCTGCCCGCGCTTTGTTTGTTTAGTTGACAGTGTGATCATAACGGTGTTGTGATTTTTACCCGCTATTTTCAAATATATACAAAAAAACAAATTTTAGTATATTTGGTATATTTTTTGTTAATATATCATTTAAATTTTTTGTTTTCTCTCGAAATGGGTTGCGGGTATCATACGGTCGAGCACACTCGACTGTAGCTTTCTTACTGGTTTTAAATATATTCTTTATTTTTTAATGACAATCGACAGTTATTTTTAAACGTATTTATTAGGGCTATCGACCGGCCAATTGCTATCTAAATTATCGTTGTAGTTTCCGAGATAAACACATTTTAATTTTTGAACTGAAATTTATATCTCATCCCCAAAACTATGCAAAAATTTTTAATTTTTGGACTTGCAAATTTTCAATTGCGGAGTCGAAAAAAAAATGTAAGGAATCGAAACAAATTTAGAAAATCATGAATATCTCGGGAACCATAAATACGATCGGAATGTCCTTTGGCCAGCTAATAGTCCTTGTTAAGACGAGTTGATTGCCACTGGACTCATAAGGATCAGCAAGGATATGGCCAAGATAGAGCATTTTTTCTCTCAGCAAAAAAGTCCTTCTAACTCTGTTGTTTAAAGTATATTTGAACTTTTGATTTCATAGTCGTCCATCTTGAATCCGTCCCCATATGCATGCCAAAGGACACCCTAATAGTCCTTCAAATGACGAAGTTATGGAGGATTTTCGAAATTTTTGCAAATTTTCCATGCCTACCCCTTGTAGATTTTTTCGAAAAATTCTTGTTTATTTTTTTTAGTATATTCTTTATTTTTTAATGACAATCGACAGTTATTTTTAAACGTATTTATTAGGGCTATCGACCGGCCAATTGCTATCTAAATTATCGTTGTAGTTTCCGAGATAAACACATTTTAATTTTTGAACTGAAATTTATATCTCATCCCCAAAACTATGCAAAAATTTTTAATTTTTGGACTTGCAAATTTTCAATTGCGGAGCCGAAAAAAAATGCAAGGAATCGAAACAGATTTAGAAAATCATAAATATCTCGGGAACCATAAATACGATCGGAATGTCCTTTGGCCAGCTAATAGTCCTTGTTAAGACGAGTTGATTGCCACTGGACTCATAAGGATCAGCAAGGATATGGCCAAGATAGAGCATTTTTTCTCTCAGCAAAAAAGTCCTTCTAACTCTGTTGTTTAAAGTATATTTGAACTTTTGATTTCATAGTCGTCCATCTTGAATCCGTCCCCATATGCATGCCAAAGGACATCCTAATAGTCCTTCAAATGACGAAGTTATGGAGGATTTTCGAAATTTTTGCAAATTTTCCATGCCTACCCCTTGTAGATTTTTTCGAAAAATTCTTGTTTATTTTTTTTAGTATATTCTTTATTTTTTAATGACAATCGACAGTTATTTTTAAACGTATTTATTAGGGCTATCGACCGGCCAATTGCTATCTAAATTATCGTTGTAGTTTCCGAGATAAACACATTTTAATTTTGAACTGAAATTTATATCTCATCCCCAAAACTATGCAAAAATTTTTAATTTTTGGACTTGCAAATTTTCAATTGCGGAGTCGAAAAAAAATGCAAGGAATCGAAACAAATTTAGAACATCATGAATATCTCGGGAACCATTTGGACGATCGGAATGTCCTTTGGCCGGCTAATAGTCCTTGTTAAGACGAGTTGATTGCCACTGGACTCATAAGGATCAGCAAGGATATGGCCAAGATAGAGCATTTTTCCCCCAACAGCAAAAAAGTCCTTCTAACTCTGTTGTTTAAAATATATTTGAACTTTTGATTTCATAGTCGTCCATCTTGAATCCGTCCCCATATGCATGCCAAAGGACACCCTAATAGTCCTTCAAATGACGAAGTTATGGAGGATTTTCGAAATTTTTGCAAATTTTCCATGCCTACCCCTTGTAGATTTTTTCGAAAAATTCTTGTTTATTTTTTTTAGTATATTCTTTATTTTTTAATGACAATCGACAGTTATTTTTAAACGTATTTATTAGGGCTATCGACCGGCCAATTGCTATCTAAATTATCGTTGTAGTTTCCGAGATAAACACATTTTAATTTTTGAACTGAAATTTATATCTCATCCCCAAAACTATGCAAAAATTTTTAATTTTTGGACTTGCAAATTTTCAATTGCGGAGTCGAAAAAAAATGCAAGGAATCGAAACAAATTTAGAAAATCATGAATATCTCGGGAACCATAAATACGATCGGAATGTCCTTTGGCCAGCTAATAGTCCTTGTTAAGACGAGTTGATTGCCACTGGACTCATAAGGATCAGCAAGGATATGGCCAAGATAGAGCATTTTTTCTCTCAGCAAAAAAGTCCTTCTAACTCTGTTGTTTAAAGTATATTTGAACTTTTGATTTCATAGTCGTCCATCTTGAATCCGTCCCCATATGCATGCCAAAGGACATCCTGATAGTCCTTCAAATGACGAAGTTATGAAGGATTTTCGAAATTTTTGAAAATTTTCCATGCCTACCCCTTGTAGATTTTTTCGAAAAATTCTTGCTTGTTTTTATACCCGCTACCCATAGGGTAGAAGGGTATTATAACTTAGTGCCAACAGAAAATGTATGTAACAGGCAGAAGGAGGCATCTCCGACCCCATAAAGTATATATATTCTTGATCAGTGTCAACAGCCGAGACGATATAGCCATCTCCGTCTGTCCGTCTGTCCGTCTGTCTGTCTGTATGAACACCTGGATCTCAGAGACTATAAGACATAGAGACACCAAATTTGGCAAAAAGGTTCCTTTATACCCTACGCAGATCAAGTTTATTTCAAAAGTTGGATGCCACGCCCCTTTCGCCCACAATAAGCATTAATCTAGAAAAAGTCAAGTTTTTTTTTATGTAAATCGCGAATAACTCCAAAAGTTCTTTGTGTAATGATGTGTAATTTGGTAACCCATCTGCGCTTGACACTCTTAATATACCCTGTAATTTTGGTATTTATCAAAATTTTTGAATGACCTAGAGATATCAAATTTGGTGACAGTATTCGTGTAGGTCTTACGCAGATCAAGTTTGTTTTAGATTTTTGCCACGCCCCTTTCCGCCCCCAAAATCTGTAAAAGCCGTAATAATGAACCTAGAGCATTGAATTTTGGTGTGCTTAATAACAATGAATGAGTGACTCCTGTGAATTTGGTTGAGATCGAATAAATAACGAGGAAGTTATTAAAGAATCAATTTTATATGCAAAATTCACTTGAAGCTGCTCGCGCTTTGTTTGTTTAGTTGACAGTGTGACCATAACGGTGTTGTGGATTTTTATCCGCTATTTTCAAATATATCCAAAAGAAAAGAAGTTTCAGTATATTTGGTATATTTATTGTAAAAATATCATTTAAGTTTTTTGTTTTCTCTCGAAATGGGTTGCGGGTATCATACGGTCGAGCACTCTCGACTGTAGCTTTCTTACTTGTTTACTACTTAATTTTGATCAATACAATGCCTGTGTTCTGCACTCGGCTTTGTTTTCTTCTGCAGTCTACGGAATGCAGCCCGTCGACCGAAGACCGTCTCCAGAGGCCCCTTGGGCCACGGGCCGAGTCTCATCTTACACTCTAGCAATTAAGCAAATCGAGGCAAATGCGTGTTCCGCATACGCATCTAGTGCATCCGCATCGACATCCGCAGCTGGAAGCACACTCCATCGAAGGTGCGAGTTGCCAGGGGAGGAGTGAGGAGAGAGGAGACTGAGGGTGTCATGCGTCAGCGAATTAAATAGGGAAAAAGGCGAGGAAACGAGGCACAATGAGAGTGCGTGGCTGATGAATTACTTGAAGCGAGAACTTGGTCAAGTACCAAATAGCAAAACACCACACAACATTCAACCGAGTGCAGCCCCTGCCCCCCCCCTTCTCCTCCCCCTTCCGTCATTCGCCCCGTTGGCCGCTTAAAGTGACGAATTGCTGCGCTGCCCCTGAAATGTGAAGTGCAGCCAAAAAGGGAAGACAAAAGAGAGCAAAGAGTGCAGCCAAGGGACGCTAATGGTGATCAATCTTGAGAGCTTGCATTACGCGCCCTCTCGCTGTCTCTCTCTTGCCCTCTCCCTCTCTCACTCTCACTCTCACTCTCGCTGAAACATATTTCACATGGCTGGCAGCGCTTAATAATTTGACAGTTCGTTTGACAGATGAGCCAGCGCGAGCGAGAGCGAGACAACTGCCCAATACCCCTCTCCCTCTCCCACTCCCTCTCCCTGCACACGCTGCCACACGCTCAGCCATTTCAATAATAAATTAGCCCAAAAACTGTAAATGCAATTTGGCTGGGAACGAAAAAAACGCGAAGTTGAAGTTGAAGTCGGAATGGCATGTTGCCTTAATAGCCATTAGCTGGACACACACACTCGCACACACACGCATGAAAAATTGTCGACAAACGCATACGAAACAACAACAACAACAACAACAACAACAACAGCAGAAACAAAGTGCATAAAAACACGGCCAATGGCTCGTTAAATGTTTTTGCATGCGGAGTCGCAAGTTGAAACGCGAGAACCCAAAGAGCGGGGCCAGCTGCAATCTATCAAGAGGCAAAACGCCTGCAGACAAACCACAAGGAAGCTGCCACATGCAACACAAACAACAGCAACAACTGCCACACATGCAGCAATGTCGGTGCGGGGGCGGGGGCGGGGGAAACGCGTCAAAAACCCCCAAAAAAACACGTGAAACAATTCACGAAATACAAAACTGGAAAATATAAAGCACAAAATGCACAGCAAATTAAAAATGAATAAAAAATGCAGCGCACGTCAAAAGTGATTGACTAGCATATACCCTGCTTAAAACTGAAAAGAGCTTGTGAAATACAAAGTCTTTGCACACAAAGCGACATTAAAGTAATTTAACTAACATGAAGTGCAATACAGTTTTCATAATATAAATTCATTTCGAATTTCAAATTTCAATGTACATTAAGTAACAAATTTTTATATTTCAAAATAAAAAGAAATAAAATACTATATAAATAACTTACAGTTGACATAATTTGAATTGAGTTAAATAAATTTACCAAATTTTAAATTTTGTAGTTACATTTTTAAAGTTACTTCACACGCTGTATAATATTTGTGATCAAATTAGTAAATGAAATATACGAATAATATAATATTAATATAATTTGAGTCGGATATAATAAATTCACAACAATTAAATATACGAATATATAAAAATAATATTTAAATATGTATTTATATTTTTAATGTTAAATTCTTTAAAAACTAAATTGAAAGAAATTGAAAAATTGTAGTTTATACAATGCAATGTTATGTGTTGTTAAGCTAATTAATGTGCGATATGCTAATAATATTGTGACTATATATAAAAGTCAACAATAAAACTCTTATAAATTGAATTGAATTTAATTTAAAAGACCAACTAAGTGCATCATGCCCTGAACTGGTTTTAATATGCAGGGTATTCAAATTGTGGCGGACAAATGGATTTATGTAAATATTAATAAAAAACCGGCCATTACAATTTGTTTTAAACGTGCCACGACGCGTGTCTGTCCCACTGTGCATGTGTGTGTGACAAATTTAAATAAATGCCAAAAATAAAGGGATTAATGCGCCAAGAATATGGTCAGCTTATTGAGCTAAATAATAAATACGATCGTGTGTGTTTGTGTGCGCGTAAAAAATGCGCAATAAACAAACGAATAAAAGATTAAATTAACAAAATATTCGAAAATATTATGAATATTATTCATTTCGGCTTTTTGTTACTCACTCTAAGCCACTCGCAACGGATTAAAGCCCAATTTGAACGCGTCAAATCGTGGATAAAAAAGCGTAACTCTTTTATTTTCAGTTTTGTGTTTTCGTTTTGTGACATTTTGAAGAGCAACAGCACCTGCTCGGTCCCAGTCAAATACAAATTCATAATAATACTCGTAATAATAATAAATCCCAAATATTCCGAAAACAAACAGCACGAAAAATTTAAGGAGCGGTTCATTCATGTGATTGTCATGTCCGAAATGTTGCTCTTTTTTTCTTTTTTCCTTTTTTTTTGTATTTTTGCGTTTATCGCATGCCGATATTTATGGACTAAACATGGCAGGGGGCATTGTTCATTTTTTTTTTTCACTTTATTGAGTCGGTCAGATCAGCTTGTGATGATTTCCAATACGCCACTTTATGGAGTAGTGTTTTTTGTTAACAATGGGCGGCAGATCTTACACATAGTATTTTGAATCATGACTTTTTTATAAATTCAAATTGATGAATATTGGCAACATTAAGTTTTCTAATTTTATATATATTCCACTTTAATAATGAAAATTACTTCTTGAAAATTAAAACTATTTACACGCTTCGATTTATTATTATTATATTGTTACTCAAATAAAACATCAACTTGCGTATATTTTAAGTTCTTACTTTAGATTGGAATACAATTGAAAATGAACAAAAATATTTTGAAGATTTTAAAAATATATATTTTTACAGTAAACATTTTGTTCTTTACGTATATTTATGAAATTAACTTAAAATAAAAAAAAAAAACAATTCGAAGATTAAACTTGAGGTGTTCTTAATTTTAGTCCGATTGAAATACAATTTACGTTTTCTATCAAATCAAAACATTTTTATTTAAATACAAAATGAAGTTTGTATATTTTTGGAGTTGACAATTTTAGTTGGAAAGGAATTCAATTCGAAATTCCAAAAAATTTAAATTTATTTAAAAAACCACAATCCATTTAAAGTTTATATTTGTATATTTATTGAGTTCTTAATTTTTGTCGAATTGTCATACAATTTATGCATTCAATAAAATAAGTTTCAAACAGTTTGATTTTACGTTTATTTATGCAATTTATTTAAAGATAGCCGTATCAAGTGATATTAAGTGATTGCTATTTATTTCTTGTTATGTTAGTTTGCTGCTGAGCAAAATGTTTCCTCAAGCTGCCTCCCGTGGGCTGAGGCAATTAGAGTAAAATGCTGTAATTGATGATGGCCGGCGAAGAGATGAAAAACCAGTTTTGAAAACTATCGAATTCCATGGCACTCTATCGATCAAATTGAAGCAGTTGTTGCAAGCAGAGAGAGAGTGCGGAGTGCGGCATGTGTGTACAATTACAACAATTATGAGAATTATTGTTGCATTCGCATCTGAAAGGTGTGAAATGCCTGCAAAGGCAGCCCCGGAAGGGGGGCGATGGGGCGATGGGAGACTGCATTGAAATCAATTACGATGAAATCTTTGCTGTTATCTTTTTGGGTCGCCCAATGCACGTGACAAATGAAGCAGCTGCCGCGTGGCGGGGCACGATGGTGGGGCAGGGGCAGGGGTGACGGGTTGACTGCACTTTGCCTAAGTGCGTCCGCGGCAAGCAATAAAAGTAATAAAAAACGACGAAGGAAACAGAGAGCGAGAGAGAGAGGAAAGTGGCAGGAACAGAGCAACAGTCTGAGCCATCCCATAAATTGGACACATTGTTGATAAAGCGCAACTTTATATGTTTTATATGAAGCTGTTCATGTGTGTGTCCACACACGAAGTGTCTACTTCGCTCTGTCGCCTGTCGCCTGTCGTCGTCTCTCTCTCTCGCTTTGAGTGTTGTGCGAACCGTCAGCTTCAGCGTCATCATCACAGCCCACATCAATGGCTTTCATCATCAACATTGTTATCAGCGTTGACAACAACAGCAACAACAGCACTTGACTGCGACGGCGACGGCTATGAAATTACGCTGGAAAATAGCGAAATAAAAACCAAGAAGAATAAATGCTGATAATGTTGAATGTGGCGCATAAATGCTGTTCACTCTCGTCTGTCTGTCGCATCACAGACTTGCCACAACGAGAGAGCGAGAGAGCGAGAGAGCTGGAGACAAAGAGCGAGATAGATAACGCGACTCCTGGGTAATTGAGCGTTGACGCAACGCCCTCAGTTAGTCACTCATTCTAATCTGTTGGCATAACTAAGTACACACACTTTACTTCACTCTTCCCCTCTCCCCGCCTGTTGGCATCAGAGCCTTAATATCGCCACTGATAACCAGCCACATATTGGCTATATTGTGCTGGCCATCAATTTTATGAGTTCTTTTTGGGGCCATTTCGCTAGCTGGACTTCTAAAGGCCGCACATAACATTTCATATCGAATTTGGCTGTCAAATTATGTATGTATATATTTTGACAAAGGCTTCTCCAAAAATGTGTACTCGTTATTTAAATATTTTTGTTAAAGACGTTTGCAAAAATAATTTTATTTTTACATCATAATTTTTCCACATTGAATTGGTTTAATTCTTGTTTATGACATTGTCGTATTTTAATTGAATTTGATCATTTTTGTATTCCAAAAAATGTGTACATCAAAATTTTGATAAAATAGTCATTATCCAATTATGTGTACTATAAAATTTAAGAAATGATGTAAAATGATGTATATATATTTACAAAGGCTTCTCCAAAAATATGTGTAAAGTTGCTCATACTCGTTATTTAAATATTTTTTGTTAAAGACGTTCGAAATGTTTGCATAGTCATTATTTCAATAGTATTATTGTTATAGTCATAAGCAATGCCATAATTTGTCCACTCATTACTGCACTTTATCAAAATACTTAAGTGCATTTATTGCATATTATGTGAAAGCAAATTTTTAAAATTATTTAATCAAAAATTGGGTTTACTAAAAACAAATTACTTGCAAATTGCAGCATAAATTTGTAATTAAATGAAATTCTCTTAAGGAATGGCATATAAATTGATTTTTAATGAAAAGAAATGAGCTTAGAACATCTGTAAAATGTTGCAAAATAAAATATAAATTGTCAATTAAATTAAATCGAAATGTAACTGATTTCTCTTAAACAATACATTTTCAATTGATTATGAAATGGAAATAAATGTGCTGAGCTTGACACATCGTTTAGTGTCATTTTCCATTGATTATGAGTGAAAAAATTTAAATTTTTCAAGTCAGTCTTAAAAGCATAACAGCTGCTTTTAACTTGGAATAACATTAGGCTTAACAGAGCTCGATTGACAGCGAGTGATTGAAAGCTAAACATATCGTTTAGTTTTATTTTCAATGAAGTATCAATGAAATTAAATGTGTTGCGAATTTATGTGAAATTTAGCAATTAAAAATTAACATTACAGCTGCTGTTAACTTGGAATAACATTAGGCTTAACAGAGCACGATTAACAGCGAGTGATTGAAAGCTAAACATATCGTTTAGTTTTATTTTCAATTAAGTGTCAATGAAATTAAATGTGTTTGCGAATTTATGTGAAATTTAGCAATTAAAAATTAATATTTTCGAAGTTAGCCTTAAAAGCATAACAGCTGCTGTTAACTTGGAATAACATTAGGCTTAACAGAGCACGATTGACAGCGAGTGATTGAAAGCTGAGCTTGACATATCGTTTAGTTTGTCGCACACATACGAGCAGTTACTTAAACTGGGATTAGGCAGCTTTGTGCTTGTGGGCGGCTGTTATTATTAGTATTATTGTTGTTGTGGGTGGGCGTGTACCTTAAGGGGCGGCCACACACACACACACACACACACACATATGTTTATTGGCAGCCCAGCCCGAAAAGTTGGCAATGCGCAAAGATGTGCGACGGTGTAAAAAGGTGTAAAAAGCTATTCGTGTCGCGTCATCCGAGAGATGGTTTTAATGCCAGGCCGAGCCCCAGAGATGCCAGGCCACCCTAATAACCGCCTCCAGACTCTCGATTGTGACTTTGCGACTGTCGACTGTCGACTGTCGACTGTCGACTGTCGAATCTAGAGTCGCGAGTCGAGTCTTGAGTGACTCCGGTGGCAGTTTTGTCGTGGCTGCCGCTGTCAATTAAGTCAAATATGATCGAGTGTGCGGCGTCATAAATCTCATACGACTGTCAAATTTAGACAACTGCCACTGCAACAACTGCGACAGCGACTCCATCCAACTATGGGCACACGAAGTTGGCAACAGCAACAACGAGTTGCCGCACCGCGTTGCAATTAAGCGACGCTGTGGCAATTGGCATAATCAAGCAACCAAGTGGCAGTTAAGGAGACCCAAAGGCTGCCCCTAATGGGAATGCCGATGCGAGTATCTAATTAAACAGATTGTCCAGTTATACCATCGCTCTTCTCTCTTCTCTTCTCTTTCCTTCTTCTGCTCCTTGGTCCTTCGGGCAGAAACAAAAGCTTCTCTATGCAAATCTATTTATTTTTTAATTGTCTTCACAATTTTAGCAACAAATTCATTTCATTCACTTACTGCTTCTCTATGCATAGCATTCATTTATTTATACGTTTTTCAATTTTATTTAAATTCGTTTTCTGCAAAAGCAAAATGTTTATTTTTGAGAAATTCGAAATTTATTTGACAACGTTAAACGCGTGGAAATTATTCATTTATTTATCTTAAAAATTTCACTTATTTATAAATAGATTGTAAATAATATTTTAAAATAAAAACAAAACAATAATTTACATTTTGCTATTGCCAAATTATCTTTCGATATTTCCTTGAATTTGATCTATCTCAAAATAACCATAATAAGTTGGATATCTCAAGTTGTCTTTATTTTTTTTACCTATTTATCGTTAAGATAGATTGTAAATTAAATCTTAAAAAAATACAAATTTAATGCACTTTTATTTGTTGCTTGACAGGCTTTCAATATTTCTTCTAATTTTATCTATCTCAAAGTAAACATAATGAGTTAGTTATCTTAAGTTGTCTTACATTTTATTACTTTTTATCGTTATTTATCGTTAATATAGATTGTAAATTAAATCTCAAATTAAAAAAAAACTATATACATATAGTTCTGATCGATCTAGAATCGATGGTGTTATATATGTAAGTGGCGATCTCGACTATCGTTTTATCGTCGCTCATTCATTGTTTATTGTTAATTGCCCAGCCAGATAGCACCAAAAAATGCAGCGACAACACGCTCCATTGGCTGCCTTATAGAGCAGCAGAGTTTCCCTCGCCACACTTTAAGCAGTTGTCATTTAACAAGTGCTCCAAATGACTGTGACTAAATTTAGTAAATGCCACTAATCGAAAAAGCAGCAGCACAAATACAAGAAAACAAAAGGCGGACACATAATTGAAACAGCAAACTAATGACAAAAGCGGCAACCAACAACTTCTTATTTATTGTTATTGTTGTTGTTGCTGTTGTTGTTGTTGTTGCTGGTGTGAACGTGTAAACAGCACACGGTGCACAACAACAACCGTTTGGAGTCAGCCTCAGAGTTTGAGAACGAAATTTGAATTTATAAATAGTTTTCTACATGTCTGCTTAAAGTACGTGAACATGAACTACGAATACTCGAACACTCGCACACTCGCACACTCGCACACTCGCACACTCACACACTCACTCACGTATTCATGCATGCACTTGGTTGGGCGTTGGCCCCGCGGTCAGACATTCACAGATCGTTTAGTCTGTCAGTGCAACGGAAATGGCAGCCACAAGTGCGACACCTGAAGCGATGCCCCATGTCGCATGTGGCATCAACAGGTATCCGAAACGCTGCTGCCGAGATCATCGCCACACGTTGCATTCGTTTTAGTATCTAAATATGTTGACAAAATCAAAAAACACTTTAAATGAAAGCCACTCAATAGTGGTACAAATATTATATAACTTTTATCGGTCTATAAACTTTAATAAGAGCTCAATTTAAATTTATTCCAGCTTAGTATCTGACAGATGCAATCGAAAATTTTTGTTGTTTATTTTTATGGTATATTATTGGCAGATGGCACAATACAAATACAAATATTAAAAAATATAATATTCAATTAATTTTTATTTTTATATTTCTGTGAATGTTTATAAGTGCTTTTGTATTCAAAATATGTATTAAAAAATTCTTATGTAATTTTGAATTTTTGAAAATAAAGTAATAATTAATACATGTATATAGAAACCTCAAGAAAATTGAGCTTCCCAATTTTAATTGAATATACATATATTTAAAAAAAAAAAAAAAGTTTTGTATTACATAGGTATTTAAGCATTATTTAAGAACAAAAACGTTAAAAATCAGCTCACTTTTAATTTTTGGTAAGCTTTGATCAAAATGGATAAATGTAATTGTGCATAGTGAAGAATTTTGTTAATTAATATTATGTTTTTTCATAGAGTAGTTCGTACACTTCAGGATTTTTCAACAAAATTTAAAAGTCACACGCTGTGAATAGTCAAAGGATTCTGGAGACAAGTGAAATGTGTGAAAAGGCAATGCAATATAAATTGTCGAAGCAATGCCTTGATGTAGTCAGAAATGACGTGTACATATGGAAGTATATCCTCATTTTAGAAATATTAAGTATACGAATATGAATTTAATTTATATTAAATATTATGTGTATTAGTAGCATAAAAAATGCAGCATTGTCTGAAATTAACAATCAAATTAACTTTCATAAAATTAATAATTCATTAAAATACATAATTTACAATTAATAAAATATATTTTGAAATGAAAAAAAAAAAATATAATAAATAAAAAACATCAAATGAAGTTCAAACAATATAATTAATAAGTAATACAAGTACAATGAAAAAAATAACAAAAGGAAAAATAATAGTATATAATATGATGAATTCAAATAATAAAATTAATAGTTAAAATAAGAATAATAATAATATTATTATGTTAAATAATAAATAACAAGTTTCAAATGAAATTAAAATAAAATAGGATAAGCATAACAAAAAGATGATGGGTGACTCAGTAAATTAAATATTTTTAAAAAACAACACGTAGATTTTTAATTTTGAATTACAGGGTATTTGCGAGGCGAGTTTAGCTAGCTGGTTTTCATATTCAAATTCTGAACTCAAAAGCAATGTCGAAAGCGAGCATTGATGGAAATGCTTTTGTCGCTCTGGCGTATTTGGAGTATGTCTTGTTGTTGTTGTTGTTATTTCCATTGCAGTGCAATCGTTGTTGTTGTTGTTGTTGTTGTTGGACAGCTGCTGCTGTGAACAGCATGATGCCATCAGCGGACCCGACCATGGTCAAAAGCGAGTTGGCTGAGACCAAAGCTGCGACTCGAACTCGAATTCAAACTCGAACTGAAGCTGGAGCTGGAGCGTTGGAGCGTTTGTTATCTCTGGCCTTCGGTCTTTGAATAGTACGAGTCTACAACTGTGACCTGGCCAACACACAACACTTCAGCACCTCTCCGAGCGTTACAACTACAACCTCAGCCTCAACCTCAACATCAACATCAACCTGACAGGCTTTGGTCTGGCCTTGTCTTGCTGGCATATTTGCATAACTATAACTGCCCTTAAAGGGTAAACGATTTCCATTATTATTATGCATTACACATTTTCGCTCTTTAATTGCAGTTCTTTTGTTGCCACTGATTTGGATGTGTTGTGTTGCTGTGCATTCATCAAACTACTCACATTAAATGCACTTATTCACACCCACCGACATTCACAATTCACAATTCCAACTCCAATTCCAATTCCAATTCCGATTCGAATAGTTTTAAAAAGTGCAGCCCAGACGCCCCGGAGCTACAAAATGACAACCGCCTATGTATGACTATTTGCTCCCCAAAAAAAACAATAAAAACACACACAAAATAAAATCGGAATCTGAGTCTGAGTCTGAATTGAAATCGAATTGGAAATCACAACAACAACTGGCGCAGAAATAGCTGCAAAAGAAGCAGGCGAAACAACAACAATCAAAAACACTCAAAGGCAGTCAAAGCAGTTGGCAAATGATTCATAGGGCTACCGATAAGCGATTCAGCATTCAGTATCATGCACTTCATATTCGCACTGTGGATCACAGTCTCTGTTTGAGGCGCTCCAAATAATAAACTTCGAATACTTTTCAGTATTCATTTACATTTGTATTTACAAAATATATTTTTTATTTTTAGTATACTTCATGGTCATGGCTAAACTCTTTAGAAGTATATTCAAATTACATTACTGATCTTTTTCATTACTACATACACTTAAATTGCAATGAAAATAAATCATTTTAATTTCATAAGCAATAAATTAATTTTATAAATAGAAACTGAGTCTATTTTGTGTCATACAATATTATAAAATGCAAAATAAAATTAAACTCGCAAATGTTCTTTTAAATTATGTCATGAATGTGAGCTAAAGATTTTTTTTAACGAATATAACCTGTGCAAAGTAATGTAATCGAAAATAATAACAAGCAGCTTAACAACTAGTTCCAAAAATCATTTTTGAAAACTTTTTATTTTAATAGAATATAATTATTTTTTTTTGCTTTACAGAATTGAAATATTAAATTTATGTGGCTTGTATTAATGATAAAGTTTAAATAAAAATTATTTTGATTCCTGCTGCGTGCTGAAAATTTGTAGCGATAATTATGAAACCTAGAATTTTTTATTTTTAACTTATTCACCATTGCCATTGACAACTATTTGTTATTGTAGAACAAAAAACCTTGAAAAAACATGTAATTTCTACAATATTTTATTTTAAAAATTTCAATTATTAATTAAATTAAATTATATGTATATGTTTTATAAATAACACTCCACATCTGTAAAATTATCAAACATCTCTTCATATCACATCTCTTCGTCAATACCAAATTTTACCTACATTTTGAATTCAAAATTGTAATCAAATTAATTTAATTTACAAAATGTAAGTTCATGGACATGTTTGAATATGCATCACACTTTACTAATTTGACATTATTATTTATAATACAATACATTTTTTTTTATTTGAATACAAAAATACCATTGCTAAAAAAAGATATTTTTTAATCAAATAAAATAAATTTACAAAATGTATATTTATGGAAATATTTAATAAATAACACATCACAGCTGGAAATCTAACTAATTGTATTATTTAATTTCCAATTTCAAAAATTCCTGCAAACATAATGTTATTATTCAAATAAATTGAATTGAATTTTTAACTAATTCGCATTGCCATTACCAAAATAAATAATATTGCATACAAAATGTATTTTCTACCAAATAGTATTTAAATTTTATTTTATTTTGTAAAAGTATGTATTTTACGCCAAATGTAAATTGCAAATTGCAATTGCAATATGAAATTTAAAAGTGTCATTTAATGATTTAAATGGAAGTGTTTGATGATATTCGATAGCTTGCTGCCACTGTGGCTTGCCACAGCCTGTGGCAGTTGCACAAAGTGCCCTTGAAAATGGCAAAAACACATGCTCCTCTTTTGTGTGTTGTTTTGCTTTTCTTTTGTGCTCGCTGGCGAAGTGGAGTCGAGGCGAGTCGAGTGCGGTGGCGGTGGCCACACATATATATATATATACATATATATAGAGTGGATCGTGGAAACTGAGTGGAGCACAAAAGGCTGCCTGGCCAAGCCGCAAAACGGCAATTACGTCGAGACGTGGCAATGTCTCCACGTCTCCAAAAGTTGACCGCGCTTCCTCTCCCCCTCTCCCTCTCCCCCTCACTCTGCTGCCCCTCAGAAGCTGGTCGGCGTCTGAAAACAAATACAATCATAAATAATATGATTATGATACGTTTGGTGCGCTGTTGTTGTCAGCAGACGATGATGATGATGATGGCGATGATGACGTGAACTGAAAACATTTTGCGCATGCGCATGTGAATACTTTATGAGAGGCTGAAACAGAAACAGAAACGGAGAAAAAAAAAAAGGCTGCGTTGCTGGCATTCTGAAGATCGAAGTTGGAGTCGTTTGACAAAAGGAATGCGGTGCACGCCGCATTTGCCACAGCAACAGCAACAGCAACAGCAATAAGAACTATGCCAGGCACCTTCAATAACTTTATGACCCTCCGCTCCGCTCCGCTCGCTACGCTTGGCCTAAATGCAACTGCAACTGCAACAAGCTTATTTCATTATCGTGCCGTGACAATCAGTCAAAACGGCTGCGTTTTCGACGCGTTTTCTGTTGTCAGTTATTTTCTGTGTGTTTCTGTGTTTTTTGTGGGTTCGGTTCGGTTCGGTTCGCTCGTCGTCACGTTGTTCTTGGGTGTTAGCAATGCTGTACAACATGGCCGGGCCAACTCGGGCCAAGCGCTCGGTCCGGCCATGAGTAATATTTGTTTAACAACAGCAACAGCAACAACAACAGCAACGCCCTTTTTTGTCAGGCCGCCGCCCGCACCGAGTTTTTTTTTTTTTTTTTTTTTGTTCAGCCCATTAGCAAGTTTTTGGAGCGCCGGCCGCGTTTCGATTTGTTTACGGCCCCAAAACTATAATTTTCGATTTTCATGTTGTTGATTCTTTTTTTGTTTTTTTTTTTTTGGTTTTTGGCTTATACGGGCACCGCTGACCAAGCATATTAGCTATTAGCCAATGTGTGTGACAATCCGGCAATAATTTTACATAAATTATTAGTCATTCATTCATTCAGTGGAAATGATTGCCAGCGACGGAGCTGCGCATAAATCATAGATTAATAAGCCCATTAGCCGGGCAATATTTATAATAAAAATACCAATCAAGCAAATGGTATATAATACAAAAATAAAACCACAACAAAGAATACTTAATTTTGGTAATAAGTCAACACAGCATCTTACACAAGTACCATAAAATGCATAATATAATATACGAATAACAAAATTACGAAATGTATTTCTTAAAATATTTACAAAAATATTTATACTTTTAATTAAATTATAGTTAATAAAAAAATATGCTTATTTAAGAGTAGGCTACGGAAAAATAAAATTGATGTTAATACAAAACAAAAATGTTATTTAAAATCATATGTAGCAAAATATATAATGAAATATACAAACATAATGCAGAATGATAAATTTGTAATAAAAATATCAATGACTAAATGGTATGTAATAAAAAATACTTAATTTTACTATAAAATTATCATTTGTATAATGTGATCTATTTTTAAACAGTTTTAGAAAAATATTTATTTACTTACTGATTTGTTTTAATCTATAAAAAATATACAAAAATAATGATTTTTAAATTAATTATAGTAAATACACATTTTTAAACACACAATTTTAGAGATTCTAATACAAAACATTTTTATTTTATTAAAATACGTGTAATACAAAATATACACAAGTAAAATGCACTTTTTTATTTTATCAAAATATTTAATTTTTCTGCGTAAATTTAATAAACACACCTTAAAAGATTTCCGTACAAATCATTTTCAAAGTACACTATTATATTTATTGAACTGAAATTTAATTACATTTGTCCAAATGTATTTCTATGACTCCTAAACAACATTAAAATAGTCGCCTGCAGTTTTCATCATCGCAAACTTTATTCGTAATTTGTTTAAGGTACAAATAAAGTAATTTATGTTGTTTCGCCCACGCGCGTTAAAATTTGCCTAGAGCAAAAAACAGAAATTCATATCAATTGTTCATAGCTGAAATATTACTTTTAAGCTGAGCGTGCGGCTTTAGGGTATTTCCATTTATATCATTTAAATATATTTTGTTTTGTTTAATTCTTTTTTTTTTTGGTTTTTCAATGACTTTTAGACGCCCGCACTTGGGTGGAGAATTGGGCAGTTTACACTCCAGCAAAAAAAATAAATAAAAATATTCAAATAAAAAAAAGCACAGCTGTTACTATTGTTGTTTTTGCATTTGTATTTTTTGTGTGTTTCCGATTCTTATTGTTTCTGCTGGCATTTTTTCAAATTTGCGCATTTGTCTGCGCTTTGCATAATTTTCGCAGCACCCCAAGAAAATGTTTTTTTTATTTGCCGCGTACTTTTTTTTTCTCTGTTTTTTTTTGGGTCAAATTTTTGCTGGTCGAGTGTTTTGTTGTGCGGTTTCTAAGCAGCGGCAAGTCGGCAGCAAGCTGCAACAATGAGAAACCCAATCTAGGCCCCAGCACACTAAACTAACAACAACAACAGCAACAAAAGTATCGAATAAAACTGGAAAATAAAAACAAAAAAGTTCAAAGTTCGCATGTCAAATATAAAAATGCAAGAGAACAAAACAAAGCTGAAGATCTATCGAGTCGAAATAGTAAGAGGAACAGCTCAGGGTCGATCGGCCGAAATGTTAGGAACTCGATGCTGATCTAATCTATCGCTCTGGCCAAGTTTGTTAAGCAAATTGCAATGATCACTCGCGCTTGGGAGCCATGATTCTGCTTGTGCATTTTAATGCTGAAACTTTTGTCGAACTTTGCAAAGCAATTTTATCAATTTGCAAAACATGAAGTTGGTTCTTTTTTCAATCTCAATAGAATTTAATTTATTAAAACTAAGCGCCTTTCAGAGCTGCAAAGACTGTGTAAGAGCTTGATGCTCATTAAAATATTTTATATACATATATGTATTATGTTTCTTAGTTATATAAATGAAAAAGAATCGAGAAAGATTCATGTTAGTTTTTAATTTGTTAAATATTTAATTTTTCAATTTCAATTATTTTAACAATAAGATACTTTATAATTTTCTTGTATAACCTTATCTTAATTTAATGCCTGTAATTTCTTCAATGTCGACTTTTCATAGTTCAACTTTCAAACCACTTTAACTAAAAAAAAAAAAAAATTATAATTTTAAAAGCAACCTCTTAGGGAAGATAAATAATTGTTGTTGCCCAATTTCTTAGCTGACTCTTTTAGGAATATTTAATTTTGAATATTATATTATTATTATTATTCATTATATTATTTCATATCTGTCATTCTTAACCTAACAATATATATTACATTTTTTTGTAGTTATTTCATCATTTAAATTGAATATTAGTAATGTATTCAATTTGGACTGTTCGTAGTTAAATTAATAATATAAAGAACATATATAGTAAACAAATGTATAAGAGTTAAAAGACTGTTTTTTATTTGAAATCATAATTAAGAATTTGAATTTATAATATGATGGTGAATTTGATATGAAAATATCAATATCTCTGTGATAAGAGAAATAATAGTTTTTTAATTTCTCAGCCGACCCTTTTGGGCTTTTTAATTTGTTAATTTTATTTTGATTTTAAATTAATATCAAACCCATTTAATTGAATAATTCTACTTTTTTCAAGTTGAGTTTAACAAATATAAATAAATGACAGTAATTATTAGACTGGTTTAAGTTTAAAATCGTTTCCCAAAATTGAATTGAAAATATGATGGGGAATATGAAAGTATCAATATCTGTGTGAGAAGAGAAATAATAGTTTTGGCCAATTTCTCGGCTGACCCTTTTGGGGCGTTTTGGCGTTGTGCCCATTTCCCAATGCCTGTACCGTTAGTTGGCAGTTGGTAGTTGGTAGTTGGAAGCTGGCAGTTGCCACTTAGCCTGGCCTCGTGCAACAGTAATCCAGTTGCAGTCTTGCAACTGCTGTTGCAGCGCCACGTTCGTCGCTTAAGTCTTTTGTTTGCCACGCAGATTTATGTCATTTAGGCAGCAACAACAACAACAGCAGCAGCAGCGAAGGCAACACGAACAACAGCCACTTAGGTCCCAACATCCAGATTCCACATCCACATCCACATCCACATCCAGTTTCCAGTTACAACTTCCAGTTGTGAGTTTGCAAACTCTTTGATTTTTGTTTGTTTGTTTTTTGGTGTTGTTTTCTCTTATTTTCTTTTGTTTGTTTGTCCGTTTTCGGTTTAGTTCATTGCATTGCACGTTGCATTATAGCTCTGCTCCCGTTGCTGTTGTTGCTGTTGTTGTTGTTGTTGTTGCTTTTGGTATTTTGTACATTCCTGGGCTGCGTGTGAACCGGTTTTTCCAGCAGCAGCGCTGCCATTTTCGCAGAGCAAAAATTGTTGCCCGGTTACTTCACGTTCGAAAAACCCGAATAAAAATTAAAAGAACTCTGCAATTGTTGTTGCTTTATTTTCGCCTTTTGTTTTGGTAGCATATTTTGCAGTCTCTCTCTCTCTCGCTCTCTTTCTATTCGGCCTGCATCCTGTTGAACCGGTTCAGCTGCGACTCGAGCCTTTTCTACATTCTACTTCAGCTCCTAGAGCTGCAGTGAGTGCGAGCGAGACGGCGAAAAATCGCCTAAGTTATTTTCGTAATTGAATGTTCTTAAATAAATAATTAACATGCAATTTGAGAGCATATTTTATTTGCCCGCTTCACTTGTTTGCCTACACACATGTTCGACATCCACACATACGGTCCACAGCGAACTCGAACACGTCGCGCTCGCATTTGTTGCGTTCGCAGCGCCCAACAGCGTGTTAACAGGCTGGCCACGTTGCTTTGCAACACATTCGATGGCAGCAACAGTGCCATAACAGCGCTAGCGGCACCCTAACAGCCACTGTTAACGCAACGCGAGCAGAAGCAAAAGCAAAGCCGAACGAGGCGGTTGTGCAAGCGGACGGTGCGGTTTTGAGAGTAACTGAGCAATACATTCAAGTGTTTCTCATAGCGTTTTTTTTTTAGTACACAACACGAAACTGAATTCGTCTAAATTTCGGTGCAATTGCAAATGCCGGTCGCTGCTCGCCGTGTGCTCAAGTACAAACCGGTTATTCTGCCACTCGACGTCGCGACGCCAAAAGAAAAGAAGTTCATTTATTTACACATTTTCGGACCGTGTGTGTGTGTCTGTGTGTGTGTGCCTGTGTGTGTGTGTTGACTCCCACGCCAAGGATCGGAAAATTTAAATCAAAAATCGAGAGCGAATATCGGAATCGGGCATCGTTCAACGGTACGCAACGGTAAACGGCAAAGAAGATCCACAAAAGTATTTTTTTCTGGTGTGTGTGTGTTTATTACAAATCAAAAATTGCCTGTGCTAAAATCAAATCAAAAAAGTCCACAAGCAAAAAGCAAAAAAAAAGCGAAAAGCAAAAGTAAAAAGTAAATGCAAGTCAAGAAGTCAAATGCAAAACATGTGAATTACAAAAACACAAACACAGACCAACAAAATCGAAATAAAAAAAAACAAAAAAAGGAGTGTGAATTAAAAGCAAAGAAATCCACGGCAACAGCAACAACAGCAGAAGCGAGGGAAAAAAACGCACGCACAAAACGAAAAAGGTAAAAACCAAAATGCAATTTCTAACTGTTAACATTGTTGTTGTTGCTGCTCATTCACTTTGCGTGGGCAACAACAACAACAAGAGAGCTGCAGTTACCTGAGCCTATGGCGCTCTCTCCGATTGCACTCTCTCTCTCTTCTCCGTTCGCTCTCTCTCACGCTCTGAGGCGGTGCGTGTGTGTGTGTGTGTGTGTGGTGATCGGTATTATCATATTGTCATTACAATATATCATTGCTGTTGTGCTGCTGTTTCGTGGTTTTTGCTGCAGCCCCTTGGCAACAACAACAACTACAACTACAACTGCGGCAACCACGACAAACACAACAACAACAGCAAATGCAAATGCAACTACAGTGAAGAATCAAATAAACTATTTTGATAAATTAGATTTATAAACTTTTACTCTAACTAAACTAATTCTTTAATTTTGTTTATTTATTTAAACCCTATGAGCAGTTGACATTGAAGAAACTCGAATATAAAGTTATGCTTAGAAAAGTAAAATTAAGATAAATAAGTTTGAGTTAGTAATTTCAAATTTTAAAAGCAGCTTAAAAGAAGTGCTTAAAAGTGCTCAAGAAATATATTCTTTATTGTTTTTGCACTTTTGCTGTTGCACATAATCGGTATTCACTGTATTTTCTATGCACTGTAATTGAGCGTCAGGCCAATAAAACTTGCTATCTCGTTCGCACACACGCGCATTTTAACTGTGTTTTTGGCAGTTTTGCAGCAGCAGCGTCGCATTGGAAAATTGGTTTTAGTGCATGACATTTTAATGTTTCCCTCTCTCTCTCTCTTTAGTTGCGGGGGAACGTTTGACAATGTTAAGTGCCCATCACATGTGTGTGTGTTGGGGACTCAGGGGATTTGGGGGGAGGTTTACTGTTAATGAGCCGCTGCATTTCAAGTGCCACTAAAACAAAAACAAAAAAAATCCTCAATGCGGTTCGCTTCGGTTTTAGTTCCGATTTGGGTTCGTTGTGGTTTTTTGGGGCTACGAGATTTGCGCAATTTAAATCGAGCGCTAAAGAGACGGAATTTATTTAAAGAGGGATTTTTTTAGGCCTCGCTCCTCATTCATTAGCAATACTTAGTCTTTGATAGCATTTAATTCGAGTCGTACCTAATAACAGTAGAATTAAATGACAGCTTCTCAAAGGTCGAAAGAAGCTGAAAAAATCCCTCTTCATACACAGTTATGTTGGCTTACAGCTTAGAACAGTTCTCATAAGACTTCTTCCATCGACTTATTTGTTTACGCATTTTCCCGTTTGGTTTTTTGTGTTGTGTTCTATTTCCTTATTTGTTAGACGCTTTTTCAACTTTATTTCTTTACTCAACTTTCCCATCGTTTTTTTGTTGTTCTTGTTTCCGTTTGTCTTGCAAAACAGTTTCACAAATATATTCGTGTCTTATATTTTTCGGTATTTTTTTAAAGATTACAAATCATTTAGAAATTTATTGAGATTTCCAATTACTCTTGCCGGAAACTTTGCTGCTCATTAGCTACCAAAAGATGCTCAGCTTATATTTCACTGTAGTCGAGAGGCTTCTTCGAACCTCATCCCTTACAGTTCCAATGTTCTCTCAGTCGTTCCCTTTCCTTCCCTTTCGCTGTGGGCCCAGCTCAATTTCAGCTGCAATTTAACTTCTTTTCAGTTGATATTTCTATGTTATGTTTTTTTTGTTGTTGTTGCGCTTCTCCTCTTTCATTTTTGTGTGTTATTTTTGTCTACTGCTTTTCCTTCCGCTTAGCGACTAACGACTGTTTATCCAACTTTTATTACCAAGCGCCGCCGCCGCGTGCGACAAACTAAAAATTCTCCATTTATGTCATTTGATGAAGAATTAAAAGCGATACCCATTCTCAAGACCCCTTCGACTGGAGTTTTGCGGTGTATGTATGTGACTTCTTAAAATGAAATACATTTCTGCAAAAATTACATCGAAAAATAATACCGCATCTCATTTCAATTCTAAGTTAGAGCTAAATCATAAAGTCATAATTTAAAAATAAAAAACATTCGGTTTATAGCGTTAACCACTTTTTGTGCCGTTTTAAAGGGATTTCGATAAGTAATCGACTTCAATGTAAAGTTATAGAGGAGACCGATGCCAAGAACCGGTTTAGTCGCTCAAATCCTTTAAGAAGCTCAAGACTTCTAGTTTTACTAGTTTTATGGAACACTATGAAACATCGAAAATCATTATACTTATAACGAATAAATAAACAATTACACAAATAATATACAATCGACTTAAAGTTCTAAAGCTTTTGTTTTAACCAGTTTAAAGGTATTTCGATAAGTAATCGAATTAAATTTTAATCGCTGCAATTCTTTATGAAGCTGACAAGATTCGTAGTTTTTCTCTAACTGCTACATTTATTGGTTTTGAAATGATTTCATTATTTTAGTTTGATTTGCAGCTGCCCTGGCAACAAACCCAACAACAGCGTAAAAGGGTGGAAGTCGAGAAGACTACGGTGAATAAGGGAAAGGGTAAAGGGTAAAGGAAAAAGGGTAAATGGACGTCAAGTACTATAGTTGTTGGTGCTGCAGTTTATCCTTTTAATTGAGCGGACTTGGCTTATTACGTTCAGCGACATTCGCTCGACGGATATTACGTTTCAAAATGATTTTTCAATCCGAAGATTGTGAACGTGAATGTGAATGTGAATGGGAAGTGAGTTGCTTTGATTGCTCTGATAACCGTTGGAATTTTCAACTGAAAAAGGCTCGACAAATTGTTTGGTGGCAAAGTTGCGCCATGCTCGGCTGCCCACAAAAGAGTTTTGTCATCTCTCTATTTTCCTTTTCCCATTTCTTATGTGTATTTTCATGTTTTTTTCTATTTTTTTTTTGCCAATTCACTGCCAGACACTTGACCAAAGCATTTTCCCTTGTTTTTGTTGTTGTTGTCGTTGTCGTTGTCGTTGTTCCATTGTGTGTTATCTATGTTGATGGCATAATAAGTTTGTCATCGAGTTGGCGACGCAGCTGCGGTCGCTAAAGTTAAATAAATGTCAATGTCGTATTCAATGACAAGCAAAGCAGGATCTTCTTCTTACCCCGCCTCCCCCCACCCTCTGAGCTCGTTGACAGGAAACTTGAAACGCCCCGTTGAACAAATAGACATTCTGTCGAGTTGTTTATAAGAAAGTCATTTGGGAAAATACTCATATATGGATGGCATCATTTGATGCAATCATCACTGTTGAAATCGAAATCGGAATAATTCGTGGCGAGAACATATTGAAAACTTATGAAAATTTATTAGATTAGCTGAATTTCTCTTGAAAATACTTGCCACAAAGTTGCAAGTTCAACAACGAGTTAATATAGATACAACAACAAAAGTTTACCAATTTATTTTGTTCATAAATTTGCTTGCATAATTTGTTTTTGACTTGTCGGTAATTATTATTGAAATATATTTACAGAGAAGAATCTAGATTAATTAGACTTTCATATAATTTTAAACAAAGTCAAAATTACAAGTGAGAAACATAAAATGCAACATTGTGTAAAAAATAAATTGAATAAAATTGACAAATTATAAAAGCATTTAATTTGCATCAGTCGAAAATTCTAGATTCAATGCAATTGAGTTAAAAGCAAAGCCAAAATCACAAATGAGCAACATTTACTTGCTAATTAATTTTATGATTGATTTCACAATACGAATTTGCGTGATGAATAAATTAAATACATAATTTTAATGTCGTTTGGCAGAACAAAAAAGAAATCGGACCAAAGCATCTTGAGGTGCGTTTGTTACGCTTCAAAACTGTAGCTTTCAAATTGAATTTTGTAGCCCGAAATGTGCGACGAATTCTCATGAATTGTTTTGGGATTTTATCTTATGGCCGCTTCCATTCAAACGCAAATCTATCGATTAGCTAAATGGCCATATCAAAGCAAGTATAACGCTTATTAACATGTTTATGATGATGATGATGATGCTGATGATGATGGTGATGATGATGATGATGCTGTAGATGGCAAAATGAATCAGCGTATGCTTAAAAATGTCACCCATGTGAAATCACAGCGCACAAAAAAGAGAAAAAATACAAAAAAAAATGTGAAACAAAAGAAAAGCAAAGCAAGGCAAAAGCATCGAAAGAACTGAATGTAATAAAAAATAAATTGTATAAAGTGCCATGCCCGACCCTGGTAACATAAGAAATCACAGCGTTTAATCATTTAAAAGCATCTTTGTAAGCCAAGAGCCAGCAACAAGAACAACAACAACCAACAAAAAAAATCAGCTAAAAAAGCAAAAAAATGCGAGTAAATATATGAAAAAAAGCGCAAGAAAAAAAACAAAACGCGGCGAATGAACGTTCAAAGCAAATCGGCCAAGAAGCTGCGTCTTGATCTGGAACAGAAATGTTTTTAAACACGGAAAGGGCAGCCGCATTGTACCAGAGGGTGGTCCCCCCGCCCCTCCCCTCTCAGGGGGGCGGGGGCAACAAAGAAAGCCTGCTCGATTTGTATTTTGGCAGGAAGGTCCCGACCAACGATTGAGGTCAGCAAGGAAATGCGGCGCAGTAGGCGCGTGTCGAGTGTCGTGCGTCGAGCGTCTCCTAAAAGCCTCCCTCTCCCCCTCCGTCGCCCCTCCGTCTGTCTCGCTGTCTCGCTGTCTGAACCCGCCCCACGGCTTGCCAGTGTACCGCATCTCTCTCTCTCTCTACATCTCTTGTCAGTCGACATTTTCGTCGCAGCTGCGGGCAAAGTTACAATAACTTTTGCCACAGTTTAAGCTGCCACCATGTCGGCCTGCGTATCTTGTATCTCCGTGCCCCTCCGCCCCTGCCCCGCCCCCTGCCACGGCGACGCACACAAATTTCTTTTTTGGCAGTGTCAGTGTCATTGCTACTCGAATGCATTTTAATTCGATTGAGTATCTTTTGGGCCGCTTTTTTCTCTCTCTTCTTTATATACTTTTATTATATGTACTATATATGTATATACATATATTTTTTCGCTACGAGTTTGGCAATTTTCGCAAGGCTAGCAAAAGTTTCAACTTTATTTTGTAGTTTTTTTTCTGTTCTTTTATTCATTTTTTTTAAATGGATTAAAACACGAACAAAGAAATTGAACTTGAAGTTTTTTCTTCGCTTTTTTTTCTGCATTTTTCTGCTGCTGCTTCTCTATTTGTTTCACACAAAAGTCATGGGTCAAATGGGCATTTTTACACCCCTCCCCCCCTCAGTCACATTGTGATACTGAAACTATTCGGCCCCCAAAAAAGATCGAAGTAGTATTGGCGAATTCTTGAACGCCAGTTTCAACAAATTTAATTTCGTTCTCCAGTTGATTTCGAACCCAAAAAGTTTGTCGAAACCAAAATCAACCCAATCGTTTTGGCAACATTTCTAAACGATCCAGCAGCAATTATCGAAGAGTTAAATAATTGTATTTGCATAATATACAGAGATATTGATATACAGAGCATTCAATTAAGCAACATGATATTATTGTGAACCGGGCAGCGATAAATTTCTGCATATTGCATAATTGTTTTAATATTTTGAGAAACTAAATAAAAGAAGGAAAAAGCAAAAGAAAAATATAGTTTAAATGTGATTTAATTTGATTGTGAACATTTCATAAATAATTCTGCATTTTCATTTCAAAATTATTCAAAGAAATATTCTAAGAAGCATCTTTAAACTTTAACAAAGCAAAAATAGCTGAATGCGATTTAATTTATTTTTCATCAAATATTTTCATCTTACATGTTTTTAGTTGTTTTTATTATAAATCTTCTTTAAATGTTGAGGCATGTTTGTCAATATTTCTGCATTTCCATTGACATTTTATTTGCACAATTATTTGCTGAAATATGTTGTTTTGGGAAACACTTTTAAAGAAGTTAAGCAAAACTAAATGCGAAGAAATTTAACTCAATATATATGTGTACGAAACTTTTAGCTTAAGAGTGTTGATTATTATAAATCTTTTCTAAATATTGGCGCAATTTTTTGCAAAGAATTCTGTATTTTCATTGCCAAATTATTTCCACAAATATTTGCTGAAATATTTTACTTTGGGTTACAATTTGAAAGGCTTGCGAAAAAAGTATTTAAAAGCGTTCGACTACTTATTTGCTATTGTTATTGTAAATCTTCTTTAAATTTTGAAAATAATTGCATCACATGTTTTACTGTTCCCCATGTCTCAGTTATTTATTTTATGCACAAGCTGCACAAAATTTCAAGTAAAATCTCAAACTAAAACTGCAACTATTTCTATTTCATCTTGCAGGTAAATTGAGCTCTAAGCAGGGGAAAGGAGAAGCAAAAAGAGGGAGAGAAACAGTCATTTGCAGTAGCTGAGGTAAGTGGACAGTGGGCAGGTGGTCTGATATCTTGAGTCTGCTTAGAATTGCCACCTGTTGTCAACCAGCGACGCGGGCGCCATTTGCCATTTGCCACTTACCAGTTTGCTCGTTGCCCAGTCGCTGCCCTGTCAGTTGGTTGCAAGTTGCCAGTTGCCAGTTGCAAGTTGCCAGTTGGCGCTGTGTATCTTCGTTTGGTTTTTTAGTAGCTTTGGCGCCGCTTTGTTTGCTGCGGGGTCCATCTAATGGCCGGGGCTAAGCACACGTCAAAAGTGAGCGCAAAACTTTGCGCTTCAACTTGTTCTCGTTCTCAGTCTTCGTCTCCATCTCCATCTCCATCTCCATCTCCATCTCCATCTCGGTTTTATTCTTCGCAGTGTGCTGTTAAATGGGCCGCTGCTGACATCCGTTCGCTCTGGTTGCCTTTTGTTTGTTATGTTTGCTGGCTTCAGATTTTTGTATCTTTAAGTTACTTTTGTGGTCTGCGCCTGCATTCTGCTCGCCGCTCTCTGAACTTTTGCCACAGCTTCCCTCTGCAGTTGCTTTTTGTTTTCTGTTGCTGTTGTGTTCCCTGTGCTATCGTAAGTTTGCATCGCTAGCATTTTGTTGTCTTGTCGGTGGCTTTTCAGTGTTTTTAGTGTTTCGCGCTCGTCATGATTTCTGCAACTTGATAATTAACTATTTATTATGATTTCATTTGAATGCCAGCCCAAATGCTGCAAAATTACTTTACTTTGATTTCATTCTCGAAATGTGCTGCACTTGATTCCTTGTGCTATCTTTGTTCTTGTTTTCTTTCTGATTGCTTGACGTTCACTTTGACTTGGGAATTTTGTCCACATTTGCATCTCACTCAAGAGGATTTCATGTTGCAGTTGCCACAGCAACCTGATCCGTTCCTCCTCTTTTGATGACAATTCAAATAATCGCTGGCATTAGCTGTATAGTAGAAGTAGCCGTAGAATTGTTTCAATTATGTGAGCGATGAAAACACGTACTTATAGCGCACACATTTGTGTCAATTAGCGTGTGCATGCGATGGAAAATGGGAAAAACCCTCACCAAATTTTATGGAAATTTCAGTAGATTCTCCATTTACATGTCGAGTAGTTTTGTGTGATTTACATACGGCTGAAACGATGTGAATTTCATGCTCAAATATGGCTAAACGCTCTAGAGGCTGGCAACTTGTTGCGGGCTAAATAACCGTAATACGCTTCAAATGATTTATGCCAGAGCGCAACTTTATACATTTTTTTCTTTTTTTTTGGGTATTTTTTTGCCCTTTCCTTCTCGCTCACTCGGTCCCTACGATTTTGTTTTGTTAAATGTTATGCAAATATGCATCAGATATGTATTTTTTGATGTCTTTCCAAACAGTCCACAAACAGCAACAAACAAACAAACAATTGGTTGCCGCTGCTTATCGCATTTCTCACCCGACTCTTCCCCGTTGCGGCGTCGCGCACTTTACTCATCGAACCATTCAAATTTAAATCAATTTGATTCTGATTAGCCACACACGCAGTTTCTTCAACTGTTTTGTCGCCCAGCGAGGTTGAGGTTGAGGTTGTTCTTTTCATCTCCCTGGGTTCTTTCGGGTTTCTTTTTTTTTGTTTTTTGTCTGTCATTTTCTACTTACATATGTGTGTTTTGTACCTACTACACCTAGTAAATAAATTAGTTTTTATTATTGAGAACTGGTTTCTTTTGCTGCCTTTTACACACGACGACGACGACGACGACGACGACGACTCCCGACAGACACTCGGACTTCTTTTTGTTCAGGCGGCAGTCAGGCAGGCAGGCAAAAGGCAGGTTAAAAATTCTTCACAGTTCGCTGACAGAACCTGTTTAGAGTCCGGTTCTCTAGGGTTTTAAACACACACACACACAACTACACTTACACTTATATGTATATATTCTTATTCTTTTTTTTTTTTTGCCTGGCCTGGCCTGGTCGACTAGCTGTGTCTGGGCCTGGCCTGTTCGCTTTCTTAACACTTTCATGATTTGAATTTCAAAGTGGTTGTGGGCACGAAGTCTTCGAAGTCTCTCCCCGACTTGTAAAATCAATTAAATGGGGGCCTCATAAATCGCTGACCATCGATAGCTGCTTCCTTTTCGCTCACAAGTGCTGTACAAATTATGAAATATTAACAAAAAAAAAAAAGGAAAAAAAAGTGGGAAACTATGTAGAACAAAAAAGCAGAAAAAAAAAGACAACAAACACTATAAAAGAATGATCGAAGCATAAAAGAACTATGCGCTCTGTTTGCTCCCATTGTTGTGGTCGTTCTCGTTGCTGTTGTTGTTGTCGTTGTTGTTGTTGTTGTTGTTGAAGTTTATGCGCCGTGTCTAATGACAACTTTGTAGTCATTAAATGTAATATATAGCCCCCCCACACACACACAAATACACACACTCGCACACACACACACACGCATGTAAAGACTCTAAAATATGCAATGTTTTTTAGGCTCGTCGCGCATCTGTGCCAATTTCTTCGCGAAAGGACAAATTTGCAATTAAATGTTGGCCATAAATTAAATGGCGTCTCGGTCAACAATAAATATAGCAAAAACGAAGACAAATAATACGCACAGTAAAAAAAAGAAGAACAATAAAATGCTGTTAGAGAAGTTGAAATACTCTATAACGAAGTGGTTCTCATTTTTGCAATTGAAATCAACTTAAGACAACTTTTCAATTTGATTGATCTTGAAATTAAATTAACCTTTTGAAAATGCTTATACTTGATACCTAGCTGCTAAGTTATTATTTTGTTATTGCTGCTCTGAAAATCAATCTATGAAAGCATTTTTAAATGATTAGTTTACATTTGGAAAATAAATATTAAATATTTATTTTTCATAATTGTGTAAACTGAAATCAATTGATTAATTATTCCCAGTTTCATTTGGTTTTCATATTTAATAATTTCCGAGCTTTGATCTGCCATATTTTCGTAGTACATATAATAAAAGCAAACTTCAAATGAACTGAGTTCCCATAGTAAAGTTTAGAAGAAACATGGGATAGAAAGAGAACCCGACTAGGAAATAATTGCAACTGTATTTTTGTTGGTTAATGATGGCTAAACTGGATATTGTCGGGCGTTACCCATTATTATTAGATCAATTGATAATACTCTAATTGGTAAGAGTATACAAAAAAAAAAAAAAAAAAAAACACACGACGACGAAAAGACCAAAAACCGGAGCCGATAATAAGCATGTCGCCCATGGCCAAATAGCGCACTATATAATCATCATCTACATATAACATCGAAATAAACTTTTATACATACAGTGTGCGTGTGTGTGTGTGTGTGTGTGTAAGTTTATATAGTGAATACGATGACGATGGGTTGTGCTTGATGTGGATGTTGATGTTGAGGTTGAGCCTATGCTCTCTATAAATGATGATGCTGCTCATTTCTTGTGCATTGACGCGTAGTTTGTTGTTGTTGCTGTTGTTGTTATTGGTTGTTGGTCGTTGGTCGTTGGTTGTTGTATGTGGGCCGCTTTTGTTGTTGAAATGCCGCTGATAAATGAGTTTTGGCTTTTTTGTTGAAACGACGTGGGAAAATGTGCGTTGATTTACATACAAACTCGCACATACAAACAACATACTTTTGTACATTGTGCACATACTCGTACATACATACATACATACATACATATAATATATAGAGTCGTATATGGATTTATAAACACACTCAAAACACACACTCGAAGCACACTCGAAGCGAGCGGACATCTTGAGACTGTCTAGACCAAAAAAGCATCGCACAACAAAGCAACAAAATGCCATGAAGCCAAATCACAAGCCTGGCCAAAAGTTATTGAACAACTTGATTCAATGAATCACATTGCCATTTTGCAATATAAACCGATGCTTTTTGATTTAAACCGAATTTGCCAAATAATTGCGAATGAATGGGCCAACGAGTACCCAAATGGATGGCCCAATTACTTAGCTGTCTGTCTGCCTGTCACGTGAGTGTTGCGAACTGAGTGCACTTCACAGCCTAAGTTGATGTTGATGTTGTTTTGTGTGTTGGCACTTTGATTGCAACTAGGGTACTACATAACACATGGTGTGTTAGTTGGTTCGATTGTGCTCCAGCATTGCGTTGAGTGCACTCGTGAATAATGCGAGTGCACTTACAGCTTATTCACGTATTTAAATTTTTGTTTGGCATTCATTAGAACATTTCTTTTCATTTCGCAAATTAGTTATGAATGCATCAAAACAATCATTCACAACACATGTTCGAGAATTTATAGATTGATATACTCATGAATATGCTGCAGTTAAAAGTTCACGGGTGATTCATGAAAACCGTCATTAAACACATGTTATGCACGCCATTGAATATAAATTAATTTCACTTTAATTATGTATGATTTGATTAAATATTTGAGATTGAGATATTAAATGTGGGTCATTCAGGAATACACTCACGAGTGCATTCGCAACGTATACGCGACTTTAAATATTCAGAAATTCGTAATTACAAGTGTGTGTGTAAAGAGTGCTCTATCTTTTTTTAGAATACGTATTTCAAACGCTGCCATTCACACAATTCAAATAGTGCTTGAATGCTTGCGAGACACAAAGCTAATGCTGTTGCTCTCCCCTGCCCTGCCACGCCCCAAGGCCGCCCACTCGAACTGCATTTGGCCAATGCGATTCCCGGAATGTTGGCCACAAAATGAAAGCAATTTTAACCAAAAAACCACTTAAAAAAGTGGCAGACGCATGACTTGACTTGGCTTGGCATGGATTACTCAATGCCCATCGTTGGCCGTTTGGCCATTTGGCCATTTGGCCATTAACCATTACCCATTACAGCCATAGCCATTACCCATTAGCATTGCCATTACCTTATTACCTACGTGGATTTAGCGCTGCACGCTTCAGTTCAAGTGTCTGCCGCGCCCCTCATCAAATTTCGCACTGTGTTTGGCTTTCGCTTTATGTTGTGTGTATTTTCAGTGCTCCTTTTGCAATATGACACAGGAGGCGAGGGGGGGGAGTAACACCTTGGGCAACACCTTTGCCTGCCGTCGATGCCGTCGAAGCACTTAACATTCCAATCCGCCGCAAAATGGGCCGTCAAACGTGCGACGCACGCGCACCAAATCGCCAAAAAGGGTTTTTTCACTCATTCACTCGCCAGCAATATGAATACAGCGAGTACTCGAACACAGCACTCACGACCGAGTCGTGAAGCTTTTGAAATGCCAGAGTGGACGAGCTTTGCTAATTAGGCGCAAATGATGTGAGAATGAATACCCATGAGTGTAGGCGAATTGTTCGAATGAATGAATACGAATTGCCATATGTTATATGAGTGTCGCGAGATCGAGCATTAATTGCTAGTGAGTGCGGCAGGCGATTCGCTGGCGACTTGCGCGCGTTTTTAATCGCGCAGCTGATTTGTGTGCCAAGTGAATCACTTGCCTCCGTTACAGGCCCCCCCCCCCCCCCTTTACCCCGTCGTCTTCCTTGCCACATCTTGCGATTATATCCTTGGCAGCTTTGCCTTGCAGTCGCTGTCAGGCCATAAATTGCGCACTTTCACTTTTGTTGTTGTTCCTCCGTATGCGAAGTTTATCATTAGACTCGCGCGTTTTGGCCGCGTTTTTTTTTTTTTTTTTTTTTGTCGTCTCCCTCTCTCTCTCCCTGCCTCTGTCTCTCTCTGATACGCTTGTCTCTTCCTGCGCCCAGCGCCAACAAAATTGCCATTTGCCGTTGCTGTTGTAGCTGAAACCGGAAATTTTTGTCATTAGCTGGAAATTTTATTTTCGCTTCGTTTCGTTGGGATATATTTCGGTTTTTCTTTATTCGTTTTTTTCGCCCACTTTTCGACTGTGTTTTCGAAGCTTTTCCTGACCTTTTTTTTTATTTCATTTTTTTGCGCATTTTTTTTCTCGTTTTTTTGATGTTTTGCAGTCGGAGGGGTACAATAACTTTACAAAGATGTTTGCACACATAATTAAATGAGAATTAAAAGCTTATTACCGGTAATTGCATATATTTTTTAATTACTATTACGCAAGTAATTGCAATTTAATGCTGCTGCCTCCTCCTCCTTCTCCTCCTCACTTGGCTGCCAGCGTTAATTGTCGCTGTCATTTGTAACTCATTTATGAAAAGGCTAAAACACATTACGTTTCGTTTGATTGTTTACAACACTGGGTTGTTTAATTCTTTTGCTATTTTTAAAGTGTAACATTGCTGGCAATTGATTCACAAGGGTATCAAAACTTCACTGAATTTTTGTGTTTATTTTTCCAGCTTGTTTTCTTTGCTTTTCTTGTCGTTTGACTTTTTTTTTTTAAACGTATTTTCATTTTGGCTTGGCTTGGGCGCTCTGCTTTTCCGCCAACATTTTTATCGAGCTATGCGAATGCCATAACCCCCCTTTAGACCCCCTTCGGCCCCCCCTTCAGTCCCTTCGTAATGCAATGATTCCCGTTTGGCTCTTGGGCTGTTGCTTTATCATTTTTCTTCGTCTGCCTCGCAGTTTTTAGGGCTTAGTTCGTGGCGACTTCCTTTACTGCTACTGTTTGGGACACATACTCGCACTCACAGTCGCACTCACACTCACACTCACACTCAGACGATTCAAATTCGCATTCACATTGCTGCTGTGTGTGTGCGACGACAAATGATAAATGAATTTGTGATAAATGAAGCATGTGGCCAAAAGTTGAAAATACTTTTTACACAGTCCGACACAGCAGACGACGAAGATGAAGTGGTGGGAGGGGGGAGTGGAGAGGGGGGGAGAGGGAGCCAACTATTTAGGTCTAATCGAGTCGAGTCCCTCAGCTCTGGTGCTGCAGTTTATGATGGCATCTGTATCGAATTATGAATGGAAAGCGAGTTTTTCCTACCAAAACAATGACAAAGACTCATTAACATTGCCTCACCTCGTCCTGCTCTCTCTCTCTCTCTCTGTCTCTCTTTATTCTCTTTTGCTGCTCTCCACTCACTTATTGGCCATTACTTTTTTATCTATCATTTCGTTTGGTGTTGTTTTTTTTTCTGCTGTGTTTCCTGTGCTTTTGTTTTTTGTTATGCAAAACTTTTGTCGAGTGATTGGCGTGATTTACTCTGGAATTGTTAAGGCGGAGGCGTTGCCTCCTCTCTCTCTCTCTTTCTGCCTTTAGTTTTATCTAACCATTTATCTTGCTGTCCCCCTCTTTCTGGTTCAGTTGCGCCACGAGAAAGTAGCCAAGCAAGTGACTCACATTCAGCATCAGCCTCAGACTCCGACTCCAACTCCAACTCCAACTTCGAGTCTGTCAGGTGGACAGACAAAGTCAAAACTATTCGCTTTTTTGTGTGTCCGTGGGGGGAGTGAATGGTTTTTGAGTAATGCGGGTACCCATTAATATGAATGCTAGTTAAAGTTGTAGTATATTTAAAAATGACTCACAATTGTAAGCGATCAGCATATCTGCATGAATAATGAATAAAATATTCATCATTTGTTACACTAGATTGGATTTTAATGATATCACATAAACAAATATTCATTATTTGTTGGATATGCATACATACATTCGTGCATGTCAAGTATGAATACATTTCGCATGTATTCACTCTCATTCAAATGGGAAAATGCAAATTTATTTGGGCATTTTATGCATTTGATTTAAATGCTACTCGCATTCAGATCACCGAATGAATTGCTTGTTTTTTGTTATTCATATATGACAAATTTATGCCATTGTCTTTAAGAATTCAAATTTTATTACTATTGTATCAGTTAATACATTTAATTAATTGTGTCAAACTTTTATTACTATTATTATAGTAAAGTATTTTCAGTAAACCGAATATTTTAAATTCATAACAAAATCATATTCAAATACTTAATATTTAAATATTTATATTTATTTTCGAATATTTTGAAAGAATTCAAATTGTAGATCACTTTTATTAATGAGATGCTACATTAAATGCATATTTCACAATTTGTATTGAAATTGTATTCATGTGTACAATTTTATAGTTATTAATTAAAAAATATTTATTTATTTATTTTAAAAATGCATATTCCAGCGTTATTCAATTATAAACAATTAATTCATGACAGTTAAATTCATGCAATATTTCGTATGTCACTAATTTTGGAACACAAGAGTTTTCTATTTTGGCTGTAATGTCGTGTGAATAGTGGAGCGCACTCATTAACATTCATACAGCTCGTGCATTCACAGTCATACGCGTACATTCACGTTCATTCACATTCATTCACATTCACATTCATTAACAATGGACTCCAATTAATGTCAACATCTGTTGTTGCCAATTTAGAAAACAGCTTTCAATTTCGGGGGCTGCCACGACAGAAGCTTCGCATCGCTCTATACTACACTACACACATTCACACTCCCACACACACACACACCTACACACACACGCACACACACGTTGACAAAGTTTCCCTCTCATTGCAGTAGTCGCTGCACTTAATTTTCATAATTAAAAAAGTTTACCTTGACAACCCCAATGCTCGGCAATCCCCAGCATAACCCATACAAATACAAATACGTATACGAATGTTCCCCTCACACCTGCACCCTCACACCTGCCTCTACCCCTGGCCTGGACTGTGCACCATCCGATATCCAATTCCGCTTTTACCGCTGCCAGTTACGCACATTTGGACTTGGACGCCAACGACGACGACGACGACGACGGCGGCGGTGGCAGCGTTTTGTAATTAATTTATGCAAATATTCCAATGGACACAGAGTGGCGCGAAGGGGGCGGGGGGGGCAGCTATATGTGTAGCAGGGGGGGGGGAGGGGCAACGTAATGAAACACGGGCCAATTGCTTTGTGGTGTTGCTGCTGCTGGGTTGCTGGCCATGCGTGCAACGTGTGGCATATTAAAATGAATGACCCTTTAAGTTTGTGCCTTGGTGTTAACTCCCCCGCATTGGATTAACTAGACAAGTTGGCAAAACAGCAGCTCCCTCTGCCTCTGCCTCCCTCCCTCCCCTCTCTATAGCTCTGTCGCTCTCTCTCTCTCTCTCTCTCTGTATGTTGGTATACCCGGAACTTGTCGTCATAATAATATCGTGTGCTGCAGCGACTTGCAACTTTTGCCTTTGCCACTTGCAGCACACATCGTACTTTATTACGTATATATTATATTTATGTGTGTGTGTTTTTTAGCCGCGCCCTTTGCGCCAAGTATTTCTATTTTTTTCACTCTTTTTTGTTTTTGAATATATTATAATATTTTTTATGTAATTTCGCCCCCTCGTTTGCGACTTTGGCTCCTTTCGGGCGTTCTCGCATGCACAAAAAATTAAGCGCGCTGACATTTGCTTCCTGGCCACGCCCACAACTAGCTGCCACACACACACTCCCCGCCTCCCACCTCTTTTTTTGGCCCCTGTCTGTTTTGGTTTTTTCTTTTCTTTTTGTTGGCCAGGTTAAGACACACACACACAATGTGACTGCACGGTTTCGTTTCGTTTCGTTTCGTTTCGTTTCGCTTTCTTGTGTCATTTTTTTTCGGCACAAAATTGTCAAACAAAGGAGTCCTAGGACTAACCGTACATAGCGAGCCTAATGACTTGAGTCCGGGACCCCAACCATCATCATCAGCAGCAGCAGCAGCAGCCGAGTCGCAGTCACAGGTTCCCCAGGTCCTTGGCGCCGCTTTTGTGCTGGGGCTCTGACTCTGACTCTCTGGCTGCTGTTGCCTCTCAATCAAAGCCACGGCTTTGGGGGAGCCCAAAGTGAAACAACAAAATACAAAAAACAAAAACCCACAGTGAGTTGGAGTGAAATGAAAATGAAAAAAAAGGAAAAGAAAAGAAAAGTAAAACACAAAACCAAAATAAAGAAGGGAAACTAGCGAAGAGACCTGCAACTGCGGTTGTTGGCCCTTTTTATAGCCCCCGGTTGGGCATTATGATGGTGTCAGGCAGCAGCAGCAGCAGAAGCAGCTGCAAAAATGCACACAACGCAAGCGGCAAGTGGCAAGTGGCAGGGGGGGGGGGGCAGGGGGCAAGTGGCATGTGGAGACAGCAGCAAACGGACGTAGTCAGCTTTGATTTCATTCCCTGCTAACATCATCTATAACTCCTTAACTCCAAGATGACATTTTCCAAGAAAGTTTTGCAGCGTTTACGATGCGTTCGCTGTGCTGCACGTTATGTGATCGATATGCACCGTAATCGATAGCAATGTGATCGATATGTCGTTGACAATTTTTATGTGATCAGGTATCGTTATTTATTTCCATAAGGGCAATAAACAAAAATGACTTCAACATTTAAGTTACATTTTGAACTGAATACAATTTTATATTAGCTGAAAATTTGAGACTTTAAAATATTTTATTTGCTAATAATTATATTGAAAATATATTTTATATTTAGGAATATAGATTGATGTGAGCGTAAATGCTTTCTAAATAGATTGAAAATGCTATTGCTGTCAATTGTCGTTATTGAAGCATATTAAGCTGAAATCAATTAATTTATTTATAATCGCTAAAGCGAATTAATAGTGCGTACGAAAATACTTTGTAAATTCAAGTAAAAGTTGAATGTAAAAGATAAATTATTAAATTATATCGGGATATCTGGAAATAATTCTTAATTGACCGTTTGGAATAAAAGTTTTCTTATTTCATATACGGATTACAAACATACTCAAGGCAAGATAAAATTCATTGCAAACATGTCAAAATAGAACACAGAAGGCAACATCTCAGCTCAAGAGCAGATTCTTGCATTTAAACTGTTCCCCATATTTCTCTCTATTGAGAGAGACAGAGAGAGAGCAACCGAAGTGCGTTGTGCCCAACGAGTCCTTTGACAGCCCTTGTGGTCGCTTTGTTAGCCCCCCATTCAGTGGGGTTAATGCACTGCACCCTCCCAAAAAAAGCGAAAAAAAAAAACAGCAACAGCGACAGCAACAACAGCTGTAAAGAGCAGAAGCTGAAGAAGCAGCAAGGGGAATTATATAGCTGCCGCTTTGAGTCAGTTCGAGTACTTGAAAGTGTGTTGCACCCAAAATGGCAGCGCCCCTTTTTGCTAAAGAGCAGCGAGCAAAGCGAGAGAGAGACGGTGAGAGGGGGAGAGTGGCAAACAGGACTCATATTAAAGGCTAGCAAACTAGCAGACGAACGGCGAGCCAATGTTTATTTTGCGTGCCAGGGCACTTAGCGCAATTTCCGTTCACAGGCCCAACGGTTTGTAAGTGTATCTTTATCTTTGTATCTCGAGCTGTGTCTGTGACTGTGACTGTGACTGTTGCTTGCTGTGACTTTTGTTGCTGTTGTTGTGGTGCGTAGTATCTGTTGCCACATTCGCATCCGCATCCGCATCCTTGAGGCCAACGCCAGCGGCTCTGCTTAATGCTTCATTAACAATTTCGTATGTTGTGTTGTGTCTTGTGTTGTGCCTTGTGTATCTTGCTCTCCCACGCATCGCTGACTACCTGACTAACATCGGCGTATCAAATGGCAGTTAAGCATTGCCATAAGCACAGCCAAATCGCCAGACTATTTATTTTCTGTAGCTCAGTGTTGCCGCCTGTGTTGCCATCTTTTGCTCAAGTGGCTGCCACAGCGAGCGGCAGCTCTCATTGTCAGTGTGGCACTCATTGAAATTTGAGGCAAAACGCTGCAGCTTCAAAGCGACATCAAATGCCAAGCGACAGACGCCGCAACCAACCCGCCCGCGGCCTTTTTCTACCAAAATACAAAAACAAAACAAAAAACCAAACCCAAAACCCAACAGAAAAAAAAAAAAGAAAAAGCCGAGTAAAGAAAAAGCAAAGAACTCAGGGGCCAACAAAATAGTAGAGAAAATCAAAATATGAAAGGGCAGAGCAGAGCAACAACTGCCTGCGAGTTGCTGTGACAAAAGGCTCATTGTTTTGCCATATGGCCCCCGTAATCAAATATCAATGAAAAGAAACGACGACGTCTTCTCCCCCTCCCCATTCCCCTGCGGGACTCCTCGGCATTCGAGTTTTCAGCTCGGCATCAGCTAATTAGGCCCCGAGTCTAACTAGCTTTCGAGGCAGCCCAAAAAACAAGCGAAAACCTAATCCGCTGTTCCTTGCCCCCAGAGATTGCCACAAGTCTCCCTCTCTCTCTCTCTCTCTCTCTCTGTTTAGCTTGCGGAAGCGACAGTCAATTTGTCTTTCAATACAACTTGCCATATGTCGCCATCTTCATTATTTGAGCGTAGAAAAGTTTGCGGTAGCATGTGTTAAAGACCCTTGCAACGAGGTGGCAACTCTGTTGATTATGCGCCCCCAAAACTTTGCCATGCCCCGAACAAACGCTTTAAATTTTACGAAACTTTTTGCAAAATAAAGCAACAAATCTATATATATGTATGTGTATTGTATACACAAATAATAATAAAAGTAAGAATAAAAATAAAAATAAATGTAAATGTAAATGTAAATAAAGAAAGCACGCTATGAAAATTGCAGTCGTAAAGTTTAATTGTGGCTACGCAGACATGAAAGTAGCGAGAAAGGAAGCGGACACAGAGCGAGAGAGAGAGAGAGGAGAGGGCGAGTGAGAGAGGGATATGCAAATTTTTACAAACAGTCAACAACAACAACAAGAAGCACTGCAGAAAAAGTTAACTACAACAGCGGCGAAAAGTGGAAATGGGCAAAAAAAAAATAAAAAACTCGAAAAAAGAAACTGCATAAAATTTGCACAAGAAGTGTTAAAATTGTGCACAAGACGCATGCAACTTTGGCCAGGAGGGCAAATTCCAAATGAAGAACGACACAAACAACAAGGGGCGAGCGGTGGAGGCGTGGCATGGTCAAAAGGGCGTGACGAGAATTTTGGCTCAAGAACTTTTGCGATACAATGCAATGAAAATTGTCAAATAAATATTTTCCAAATAGACCAAAAGTGCCATAAACTCTGAACGATGAAGGGATGGGGCGGGGGAAGGGGGAGGGGGAGGCAGCGTCGGTCAAGCGGTAAACTGGGCAAGAGAAAGTGCCAAAACAGAGGCAAAACAGAGGAAGCCAAAGTTTCAGCAGGTTGCATTTTCATGCCTATGCAAAATTGTGCAAAAATGCTCCCAGTGACATAAAAATGCGAACGCAACAAAACGGGGGGCAGCCTGGATGAAGAGGGGAGGCCTTGGGAAAGGGGGATGGGGGCATCTTCTCTGCTGGGCCATGTGCAAAGTGCTGGCAAACAAAGTTGGCTATAAGTGCAACTGACCGTCCAGTGGAGGCGTTGTGTGAATGCCAAAAGAGCAAAAAGTAAATCATAAAGGCATTGCCAAAGGCAGCCAGACGGCCAACAGACCGACCAGCCAGCCAAGGGAGGGGCAGGAGGGGGGGACAGCCAAGGACTGCAAACTGCGAATTGAGTTAGTACATAAAGCAGTAGCAAGAACTCAACTCACAACTCAACTGACATTTATGGCCCCGCATTTATGTAATAACTGCGAGCTGCATTTTTGCTGCCCTTTCGCCCCCCTCCCCATCTTTCCCTTCCATTACATATACATATTTATTTGATTTCATTTGATTTGATTTGATATTTCTTTTTCTATTTTACTTTTTGCAAATTTTTGCATTTTACGTATGCATAAAGCTAAAAAATAAAAAAAGAACGACGAAAGAAAAAACAAAGTTGAGCGAGTGTTATACATATTTCATGCGACGCTTTCAGTCGCTCGCTGAATAGTGCTTCAGTATAAATACTTAAATGCGACTTTTTAATGGCAACTGCGAGTTGAGAAACTTATTTTTTATCAGCTGCGTTTTAGATTCCAAAGACTTCAGTTCAAGCGCCAATTTTGTAAGTTTCAAATGCTCGGATCTAGAAGCTGTCAATGAAAACGATTTCCAGTCATTTGAAGATTAGTTTGAATCATTATTTATTTGTGACCTTACTTTATATTTAAACAAATTTCCAGTCATTTAAGAATTATAATGAATTATTATTAATTTTATATATATATTTTGAAAACATTTTATCAATACTCATTAAAATATTGTGATTGGTTTTTTTATTTTATTTATTTATCTATGAATATTCATGTATATTTTTGTAATGTAAGCAACTATTGATTTTGAATATATTGCAAACTCAGTTCATTTATTTTCTGACTTAATTTTTATATACGATGAATACATTCTATCAATGCTCCTACATTTTTGCTTCAATGAAAACGAATTACTATTCATTAAAAAATTATGATTTATTATGATTTATTCGTGTCTTAATTTATTTATTGATTTTGAATATATTTTATTTATTTTCTGACTTAATTTAAATATATTTTGAATGCATATCAATGCTTTAACCTCGTGGCTGCAATGCAAACTAAACAAAAAATTATGATTCATTTTTATTTATTATTGTCTTAAAATATTTATTTATTATTTTTGTAAAGAAGTCAAAGACGTGAATCAGCAATACGAATATTGATTAAACTCGACTATTTATTGTTATATATATGACCACTTATTCAATTGAGAGGTACAAAAATGCATTGTGCAAGTTTTGCCAGCAGTTATTTGAGGTATTCCGCTTGACTGCGGCTTACAGGGTATTTCGCAGTTGGTGCTGTCTGCGGTTGTGGTTGGTATTTTGATGTGCGCCCTGCTCTGTTTTACTTGTGGAGTAGTGTTTGATTTGCGCTTGATTTATGCGCTTTTTAAATGGCAAAGATTAGACATTTGTTTGGCAATTAATTTCGGATGACACTTTGCCATCGAGCATAAACAAAAACAGCGACGACGACGACGACGACGACGACGAAGCCGACGAACAGAACTGAAAAGAAGAAAAATAAATAAAAAAAAGATGAGGCGCGGAGACGGCGACGGCGGAGTTGATGGAGAGACCCACGCGACATGCGACGCCCACAGTTTGGTAATGCTGTCTTGTTGCTGCCACAAGCCACATGCTACATGCTACATTCTCAATTCTGAACTCTCAATTTCCCTCGCCACTTTGCCATCGTTCATTCTTCATTCTTCATTCTTCAACGTTGCCCAACATCTTTTTCCGTCTTCATTTTTTTCGTTTCGTTTCGTCTTCTTTTTTTTTGTTGGTTGGTGACTTTTGGTGGCAGGCCAAGCGACCAGGCGCTAATTAATTTTCTTTTAAATGGGCTGAAAGGGGCGGAAAGGTGCTGTTGCCCTGACAAGTGAGTGGCGGAGCGCGGGGGAGTGTGGGGGAGTGGGAGAGGCGACAGTCAGTGCCACACCTCATCAATTTCGAGTCCCTTTTTGTTATGACTTTGTCGCTGTCGTTATGATTGAATGCCCCTGCAGGTGGATGGCAGTGGGGGAACACTTGATGCTCATGGAGATGGAGCGAGGAGGGGCGGAGAGGGATGCAAATGGTTAAGGCAACTCTGCTTTGCAGTGAAATTAATTTTACAGAAATTAAATAAAATAATATAATTGAAAAGGCAATTAAAAAAAAAGAAGTAAATTGCGAGTGAAGTAAATAAAAAGCATTTTATAAAACATTTTACAATGTTTGCATTTGGCTTAATTAGCTTAAAAGCTGCAACATGGCACAAACTTTTGGCTCTCTCTCTCTCTCCATGTGGCAGTGTGAACAAAACAACACAAACTGTAGCACTGCCATTGCATAAAAGACAAACACAACAAACAGCATCGCTGCCTGCGCACAGTGGTGCGAGAACGCAACAAAAACTCCATCCACAGCAGGTTATTGAAATAGCAATATTAGATGTTGAAGCTATGCGACTTAAATTGTATCACTTATTAATGTTTTTCAAAACTTAACATTATTTTCATCTATCAGAATATTATTTACAAGCATTCAAATTCGTAATTAAATAATTTAAGTATTAAAATCAAAGATCAATTTATTTCTTAGGTACACAATAAATATTTCTCTATCACCTGCATATTATTTAAGGACATTTGGAATTTGTAATTAAATTATGATTCTCAAATAAGAGGACATAAATTCTTGCCGTCTCATTGTATAAATAATTACAGTATTTTAGCTCTAAATCGCATTTGTGCCATATGCGAATCAGTGTGAGAGAATTCATGGCAACGGTGACGTCAGTTGCTTTGCGTAGTCGAAACTCATACAGAGAACTTCAATTAAATAAATTATTTTATGAAATTAATTATGTATGAGCAAAAGGTAAAGAAACAAACTGAAAGAAAACCAGAGCAAATGTGCAAATACAAATCAAAATACAAGAAGTGCAAAGAAAAACAAGCTTAGAATCTTAAAAAAAAAAAATGAAAATACATAATGTTTTAAATGAAAATTCATTGCAAACTTTTTGCTGGAGAAATTGTTTGAAATTTGATGCGAAAGACGTAGAAACTGAAGCAGAAATTACAATCGAAATGAAGTGAAAAAAGAGGCAAAATTTTATGACATTTGGAGAATAGAGTCGAAAACACTTTTATCAGCATTTTCCTTTTTTTTCCTGAGAATTCAACAGTTTTGGGCTGTCGCATTTCGAATAACTTTGAATCGGACATAAACTACAATCAAAAACAGGCGATTGACTATCACAGATTCCATTTCGATTTCCATTCGCAGACGCATTCGCATTCGTATTGCCAATTGCCACTTGTCGCCAAGCAGAGACACCAAGAGAGAGAGAGAGAGAGAGTGCGAGTGAGAGAGATGGGGGTAAAGATCCATTGATAGGCTAGCAGAGGCAACCGCAATTCCAATCCCCAAAATGCGAATGCCTTGACCCTTTGCTGTCTGCCCCCAACTCCTTTCGCAGCCCTTCGCTCGCCCACATTTTGGGGCATGCCAACATTTATTTTTACACAGCGAAAATGTCAATGTACTACTGCACACACAGAGAGCGACAGAGAGACAGCGATACGAGAGTGAGCGAGAGAGAGAGTTGGCAAGCATTTTGTTGGCAATTTTAAAAGCGGCTTCGCATCGGATGAACCATTATGCACACATTACTTTGTGTATATGCTGACATACAGCAAATACAGATACTATATATACTTATATACATACATATGTATATATGGTATCGTATCGTATATTGGTAATGGGAATGAAGTCGCCAAATGTGCAGGGTGGAAAGGGAGGTAAGGGAGAGCGGAAGGGGTAGACGAAGTCGTAGTTGGAACTGTTGTTGCTGTTGCTGTTGTTGTTGTGTGGCGTGTAGTTTATTTATTTCATAGTTTTTGTGCTGCATCATCTTCATTTCCGGCAACAGCTCGAGGCCGACAACTTCCTACTGTTGCCTAGAGGCCCCCTTCCCCCTTAACCTCCGCTCCTCCTCCTCAGCTTGCTGGCAACGAAAACATTTTGTTTTTATGCGCCACTTGCGTGTGGCAGCTGCATTAAGAGCGGCATCGGGCTTGGCCTTTTTTTCTGTTTGGGAGGACCCACCGCAGTCACAACTGGGTGGGTGACAAAGTGGCTGTGATTATGGCCATGGTCAGAGCCGACAGTCAACAGTCGACAGTCGACAGTCGACAGTGTGTTTAATTGAAATTGCCCAACGCACGCCATGACCATTCCAAGGTGCCGCATTAGTCGTCAGGTCCAACGCCAGCGACGACGATGGCGATGGCGGCTCTGTAATGACAATTATAAACAATTTTGATTGGCCTGGCCATTTATCAACAACAAGTGGAGCGGCAGTTGCCATAAAAAACAGACATCGAAGGCAATTTTCTAGGGCTGCGTTTTGCGCCTTTCGCGCTTTTTGGCCATTTTTCACTTTTGCCGGCCGCCTCACTGAAGATGCCACCACAACAACAACAGCAACAGCAACTAGAGCACTAAGCAAATGACAAATATGCTTTATACTTGGGTGGTCGGGAGGTTCTTCTTCTCTTTGGCTGCCTCTTCTGTTGCCAATGATGTTGCAATAAAATGTGTTGATGACGGCGATTATGCGGCGCATTTTGCTTGAACGCCAACGCATAAATTTTCGCCTCAAGCTCACAGTTTTCTTTCCTGCCACAGATTGTTAACGGGGCGTGGCAGGCGGGGAGTGCAGGGGAGGGGAGGGGAGTGTTTTGCCGCTGATAAGCATGCAAAAAGTTCAGTGGCAGCTTTGAAAATTCAATTAAAAGGCAGCAACAACATCGTGAGCAACGCAACGACAACGACAACGGAGCGCGTCATGCATCAATCAATGGCATCATCAATCATAAACCAAACACAATATAAAACATACACCAAATATACTATATACATATATATATTATATTTTCTATACACACATTTTACTCTCTCTCTCTCTCTCTCTCTATGTGTGTGTGTGTGTGTGTGTGTGTGTGTGTGTGTGATATCCATTCATGGCTTATGCTCGTGTCGCGTGGCAAAACTTTTACTAAGCAAGTCATTGCCCACAACCCCAGCCAACAGCTATCAGCACAGTGGCCACATTGACAAACGCTGCTCAAATTGATTAAGCCCAGGTCCAAGTGCTTTGTGGCAACCACAACCACTGATAACCTTCTGCTGGCTGGCGATGCGGCTTGACTCACAGATTTCGTCAAAGCGACACGCAAAATAACGCAATGTTAACGACAATATTTGAAAAGCACACACACAACTGTCTGCCAGAGGTGTGTGTGTGTGTGTGTAAGTTGCTAGCTTACTCATAATTACAAGATAAGTCGCTTCACTTGCCTGCCAACGATAAGAAATTGCACTCTGGAGAATGCTGGAAACGTTTGCGGCGGACGATCGAAATTTATCTTTAAGCCAATTCAAATTTCTGGAAAATTCAGGCTTCTAGACAATCTTTCTATTTGATGAATTTTAAATAAAAAACATTTTGTTTTAATTTAAATACGTAAACGAAATTCAAATTCGAAAATTCAGAGGATTTCAATTTGTGAGCTTCTGCTGTATACTTCATTTTGAAATGCAAATTTAAAGTTAATTCTGATAGTTGTTGTTTGCAAAAATTAAATTTAATATGTAATTCTGAAAGCACTTGTAAGAGACAAATCAAAAAAAATATATCTTAATCGCTTTTTATTACCACTGAAATAATAACATAATTCATCTGCCTACTCAAATTTGTAAGCTTCTTTATTCTATAAGCGATTGTTGTTTAAATTAACGCACAGACGGATTAACTTTTGTGAAATGTTATTATTATTCTACAATACAAATTTGTAGTCACACTTAATAATTTAATTTGTGATTAGCTAAAGCTCATTATCATTTCAGTGAAGAGTATTAAGCTAGTCGTTGATCGTTGCGTAGTTCCTGCGATTGCCATTGAATCTCTTTGTCTTTTTGAACTTATCTGGCAACAATTAGTGGCAAATCGAACGGAAGCCATTTGATATGCTTTTGCTCAGTCAGCAGATACACACTGTAACTGTATCTGACGCCATATTTGTGCTTGTATCTGAATCTATATTTATATTTGTATCTGTATCTGTATCTGTATCTGTATCTGCAACTATGTGTAACTGTAAGCTCTGTATTAACGCATGATTATTTCTGTTTCTCTCTTTGCAGGTATGCAACAACTACTATATAGCAACAAAGTTACGCAAATATTTTGATGTACTCTCGTAAGTATTTCTTTCTGTCTGCGTGTGTGTTTGTGTAACCAAATTAACGGCAAAGTGTTGTGTGTGTGGTGTGTGGGGAAGTGCAGCCGAGGGGAGACGAGAGTCTGCGACTCTGAGCCAACCTTTTTTGCATTCCGTTCGTTATTCTTGTCGCTCCGTGTGTTTTTTTTCGGGTTTTCGGCTCTGGCCATCATCATCATCAACAGTAACAATGAGAGGCGGAGGGGAGGGGAGGGGAAGGGGTGTGGCGGCAACAATCTTTGTCGCACACAACTATCTGGCTTCTCACATCGTTTAGCTTTTGTTGTGCTGCCCAGACACTCGCGGTTTTAATGTGTTTTTAATGTTATTTCCATGACATGCCGCCAACATTTAAGCTCGGGCCCACAGACAGACAGACAGACGGACAGACGGACAGACGGACGGACGGACGGACGGACGGACGGATTGTGGCAAGAGCGAGATGAACGCATAGTTTGTTGCACGCTTTTCGCATAGCTCCTTTTCTTATGTGTGTGTGTGTGTGTGTGTGTTGTCGCTTCGAAAGGTTTTTTTAGTTTTAGCCGCGCGCCCACATTGCCACCGACAACTGAGTGACGACCTGGCCCCTATGCCACAATACGTTGCAAGCCGCGCCGAGCCAAGTTAGCCAAGCGAGTCTGCAACTTCTCGCACAGTCTCTTGATGCATTAATGTGCTACGAAGAAATATTTTGCATATTTACTTTGAAATCTGTGAGAAATAAGCTTACATTTCGTCTCTCGCCGTCTCTCTCTCTCTCTCTCTGTCTCTCTGTCTATCACTATATTGAAACTCTTGTGGAGAAAAGAAAAAAACAAAAAATTAGCAACAATTTCAATTTATTGGTCATGTCTGTTGTGCGCTTTTCAGCTCAACTCTGTTCTGTTCTACGACTTTCGCCCGTGTCGTCTGCCATTTCCGGCTTCAACATTGTCAATTTGTGGCAGCCACTTCAAAGGCGCCCCCAACTAGTCTGTAAAAATCTGTTTCTGATTTCGCTCCACATCTCCGTCCGTCCGTCCGTCCGTCCGTCTGTCTGTCTGTCTGTCCGTGTGCTCGTCCAAGGCTATTTAGCATATGCCCAGGGATTTGGCTACGCTTCGCTGACTTGAAGATGTCAGTCGTCTGTCTGTGTGTCTGTGCGTCTGTATGTGCGAGTGGCAACTCTGGCATGCTACCAAAAGGGGCATAATCGAAACGCCTCGCACAACGGCTCACATATTTATAAGCTGTGCAACGCTTTGGCGAACAAATGCCAACAATTTGATTAAGCAAATTTATTATTTATTAAATTCATTATGCATTTGTCTGCTGTAATTTGAATTCATTTCAACATATTCAATTTAATTTGGGAGCTGTAAAATATTTCCATCTCAAATCAAGTGAAAAATACAAAAAAAAAATATCAAGGAAAATTACGCAGTTTATTTAATTAAAAACAAAAAAATCATTTGAATTAATTATTTTTATTAAATGAACAAGTGTGCATTAAAAAAGAAACCAAATAAATCATTTGAGTTTATTTCGCAATTATAATGATTTTTTGTTTAAATGAAAATGCAAACCAAAATCATTTGAATTCATTTAAGAATGATAATGTTATTTTTGAAATTGATGGAGTGATAGAGATTTTTGGGCATGTTATGCATTAAATGTACTTCCTACTTACAATTGAATTTATTTAACAATCATAATCATATGTTTTGTACAACGTATTATCAAGCAGAAGGCGAGGGCGAAAACGGCAGTGAAAGCGAATGACTCAAGTTGAAATTGATTTCAATAAAAGCGCTTATCGAATTGATTGCGAAACCGAACAAATGAGCAACTTTTGTGCTCAATACGCTTTCGCCAGGGTTACCGCTTCAATTGCACCTCCTCCTGCCCAAAAAGGACGAACGATGGCTGTGTTATTGTTCAGTAGCATTCACAGAGTCCTTGCAAATTGCCTACAAAAGTGTTTATCCAGCGTTGCTGTTGGTATATATGTATATATATACATATATTTCTTGTTCGACTTTGCGCTTTCGCTTTTCTTTTGGTCAGTCACGCAATTAATTTTGCACGCTACGTTTGTGGCTGCCCTCGCTGCATTGTGTGCTGCCTGCCACGCCCCCCCACCCCCCGAGCCGCCCTGAACTGTGCCCTCTTCAGTTTTTGTGCTTAGACGAAACGAGCCCATTGCCAGCTGCTTATCCTTATTATTAGAAAAGTTTTATGCACATATTTTTCTTGTTCTTTTGCCCGATGTTGTTGTTGTTGTTGTTAGCCTTATGTGTGTGTGTGTGTGTGTGTGTGTGTTTCACCTACAAAATGTTAACACGCCCCCGACTTTGAGAACGCCTCTTTGTCGTTTGGCCTACGTGACTTGTTTGCCAGATGAATGCAAAACAGAAACAAACAAAAATTCGAATAGAACGCAACTGAAGAGTGCCATCGAGAAGAGGAAGAGCAACACATACATGTGTGTGTGTGTGCGTGTGTGTGTGTGTGTGTGTGCGTGTGTGTGATTCTTTGGGGTGGACATTGGGGGCGGCAAATGCGACGGCTGGAAAAACAGCGGAAAATCAACAGCAGCGAAAAGAATGAAGACGATGCCCCTCGTTCTCATAATGAGTTCAAATTGCGGCCACAATAATTGGTGGCAAGACGATTACTTGCCACGCATTTCACTTGCGGCGGCTTAATCATTTTATCGATTTACATTATTCACATTCGCATATTCATATTCATATTCATATAGGCTTTTAATGCATATTAAACAGCTGTCAAAATACACACTTCAATTGCAACAACTTGTGCGTGAAGTGAAAATACGAAAATACGAAAAAATAAAATAAAATAAAAGGATAAACACAGAAGAGCAACAAGATGAACAACGTGAGGGCGGCTGGATAATGAGCCTAAGGATGCTTCAAGGAAAATCACATTTAAGGCGAAAAACGTTAACAAAACAAAACATTGAAGTAACAAAAAAAAAACCTAATAGAACAAAACAAAATACAGCAGCAGTAGCTGCCCAAAGTATTGAAATTAAATAAAGACAAAGTGGGAGCGGGAGAGGGAGAGGGAGAGGGAGAGGAAGAGTCTGGGTATGAGAGAGATAGCTGGCAATTGGCAGGATAGCACAAATGGCAGGAAAACGATGGCAAAGGATAAAACATTGTGCCGAGGCGTAGCTCTCGCATCCCCTTTTCCCAATGGTGAGAATTCACGCATACATGCACTTCCACACACACACACACACACACACACCCAGGGATGAGTTGGTTGCTAGAGATGGGAGTCGGCAAGCAGACGATCAGTGGGTTTGCCTTTAAAACATTTAATACATATTTTACTTATTGCTTATGCATAAATCATAAATATATCATTTAACAAACATTTCACTACTACATTATTAAAATAAAATTGTATTAAATAAATGTTCAAATAATGCATTATTTAATGCGTTCTTAAAAAGAATATTATTTAATACACATACATAAGTAAAGTGCCATTCTATACAAATCTTAATAAAACATTATTAAGTAAATATTTATGATTCTAATTAATTTCTACACATTCGATATTTATCAAGTAATCAATTAAAGAGTTATGAGAATGTGAAGCTAGCGAAACTTATTTGAATTTGATACTATCGCAAGTAATCGATCAATTATTGCTGTGTGTGCACACTTCACATTGATAGTTTGATTACGGCATATGTCTGTAATTGGATAAACACTCATTCATCTAACATTTCGCCAATCCGAGATGGTTCGCCTCGTTTGTTTATGCTGCTTAGCGTTCATTTATTAATCGATAGTGAGAGCGAGAGAGAGAGAGTGATAATATCACGTTACCATCTCTAGGCGAATCGCCGCTCCACTTACCTGTTCTCCTCTTGCACTCACTCATAAAAAGGGAACGCTTTCAAGTTGTTGTTGCGGCTAAAATTACAAGTAATTGAACCGAAGCAACAACAGCAGTCGATGGGACGGTTACTTGCGAGTGTGTGGACCGAAACATGTGTGCGGCATCAGTTGAAAAACAAAAACAAAAAAAAAACGAGGGAATTAATGTAAAGAAAAGAAAGAGAAAAAACAGCAGGCACAGGATGCAGTTGGTGCCTCGCCTCTGCAACCCGGAGCTCAATATCCCGTGACCTGCGCCCTCGACAGCTAAATGTAACAACAACAACGCCAGCAACAAGATAAACATGCATAAATAACCCAAAAGCGGTGTCTGCTCGGAAGGGTGGCCGTCGAGAGGGGGGGGGGCATGGGGATGGGCGTAGAGAGGTAGAGAGTAAACTCGGAGCTGATTTCGCAAATGCATGCAGCGCGATCAATTAGCCAAGACACGCACCAGCTGCCAAGGATTGTGTAACGGTAACACTAAACCCAAAGGCAACGCCTTCTGTAAGATGAGCCTCCTCGATATACACACACACACACACACACATTCGGTATCTGTTTTGTGTTGTTTTCTCTGGCAATAAACCATCAGCAAACGAGGTGCTCGTCGTACACACATTTCCAATATCACGGCACAGGTAGACTGCGTGAAACTCAGGGGCAGATCGGAGGGAGAGATTCTAATTTCCAGGAAATGGGCAGCAACAATTAGAAAAGATTTTGTGGTGCCACACAAATTGTTGTGACAATGGAGCGACGCACAAAATGCAATTGCAAACTACAATTTATCGCCTATCATAATGACAAGCAAGTTATTATGTTTATGCTTCCATAATTTATGAAAGCAAATAATTGTTTCTAGAAATTCGATTCAAATATTTTGTTTAACCTTTATATTTCGATTATTTCTTTTAGCGTGTTTTTTGTTTTTTTATATTTACAAATATTTATAAAAGCAATTGACCCAAATATTGAATGAATTTTTGATAGAAATTTGATTTAGAAATTGCCTTTCAAAAGTGAGTTGACATTATTTTAGTAAATTGTGTTTGCAAAAAATGTCGATAAAAAAGTATGAAAATATATATTAAAATTTATCGCCTCTAATTTTTCAATAATATTGACAAGTCTACGTTTGATTCTTTTTTGGAAGACAATTTGCAAGTTTATTACAAATTCATTTTGCACAAAAATTTATTGATGATATTTTTTCTTAACATTTTCTTATAAATTACTTAATACGTCGTATATAATCTTACTATAAAAACGTCTATCAATATCAATAGAATTTAACTATATGAAGTAACTTAACTATTTTTTATTTGAATATTAAATGTGTGCTCAGAATTTACTCTGCTGAAGGAGACTTTAGCTTTTGAGGTGTTTCCTGAAAAAGATTTATTGTATTGCCAAGATGCAGATGGATAGCTTATTTGAATATGCTGATATTCATTGCTTGCCGTATTTTCTAATCTTGGGTTGACTTTCTCAAGAGTTGAAAAACGGCCAGTGCAGCTGATGATGCTGCACGGGCCACGCCCACCGCCCATCGGACATCGGCCAAGGCTGGCTGGAATGAGGGCGCATATTTCACGCTCAATTAAATTGCCGGCCAGTTTTTGTGCAACATTTTTGCGGCCACCCCGTTTGACCCAGCGAACTGTCGACTCGACGCAGCACCGCAGTCAAAAAGCGCAGCAACCTGTCGGAGACCCCCCAAAAGACTCTCGGCTGCCCGGCTGTTCGGCTGGCCAAATGGCCCAATTCAAAACCCAACCGCCCACCTGTCTATCTGGTTATTTGTGGGCTGAACGCACTCTCCCCTCTCTCTCTCTCGCTTTTACTCTATCGCTCTCTCTCTCTGTCTGTTTTTGGTACTGACTGCAATTTCTTTGGCTGCGAGCGGGGAATTTAATTCACATTGATTGCATTTCGAGCGTCGCATTGCGTTGCATTTTAAATAATGCCAACGGCTTTTCGAAAATATTTTGCGGCTCCCAATTGCAAAGCAAAAGAGGGCAGCGAGGGGTCAATGGGGAATGCGGCAATGAGAAATGGAGCATGAGCGATGGCTCTGTGTGTTGTGCATCACTTTAATTAAACAAATGCCAAGCCGAATGGCGTCAATTCAATTCAGGCATACCAACAAGGATATGCCTGGTGCACTGGACTACAGAGTCTCCCAATCTCAATCCCAATCCCAATCCCAATTCGAATCCCAATCGCAGCGGTCCTGGCACAGATTGCCAGCAACAGTATGCGTAATTATGAACTGTTGTCTCCCGGCGTTTCCTTCCTTTTGTGTTGTCTGGATTTTTGCATTTTTTCGCTCGGATTAAAGCCAATTGCATAATCGCTGGCCAACGCAAAGAGCCGGATAGACGTTATCATTTATCAGACGGTGCAGACGTTGCAGACGCACGAGGCGCTAATAAACAAAAGTCCTTTTAAGCATTAAACAAATTGCAGCGCCATGAAAAATTGTTTACTTGACACGACCAACTCGCGCCGAGGATGCTCTGCAATTTGCGATTTTAATTTGTTAATTTCGTGCAATTTGCAATTCACAAATTTAAATTATTTTTATACCCGCTACCCATAGGGTAGAAGGGTATTATAACTTAGTGCCAACAGAAAATGTATGTAACAGGCAGAAGGAGGCATCTCCGACCCCACAAAGTATATATATTCTTGATCAGTGTCAACAGCCGAGACGATATAGCCATGTCCGTCTGTCCGTCTGTCCGTCTGTCCGTCTGTCCGTCTGTCCGTCTGTATGAACACCTGGATCTCAGAGACTATAAGAGCTAGAGCTACCAAATTTGGGGACAGTACTCCTATAGGTCCTACGCAGATCAAGTTTATTTCAAAAGTTGGATGCCACGCCCCTTTCCGCCCCCAAAAGTCTGTAAAAGCCGTAATAATAGACCTAGAGCATTGAATTTTGGTATGCATAATAATAATTATATTCTCAATGATTCCTGTGAATTTGGTTGAGATCGAATGAAAAACAAGGAAGTTATTAAAGAATCAATTTTATATGCAAAATTCACTTGCAGCTGCCCGCGCTTTGTTTGTTTAGTTGACAGTGTGACCAAAACGGTGTTGTGATTTTTACCCGCTATTTTCAAATATATACAAAAAACTAATTTTAGTATATTTGGTATATTTTTTGTTAATATATCATTTAAATTTTTTGTTTTCTCTCGAAATGGGTTGCGGGTATCATACGGTCGAGCACTCTCGACTGTAGCTTTCTTACTTGTTACAAATAATTTTCAAATTTATTAAAAAACAATTGCAACACAATTGATATTAATATCATTATAACTAAAAACCAGTTTTCATTTACATCAAGAGAACTCCTCAGAATTATTCTCAATAATAGTGTTCAAATAATTGCAACACATTTTGTTTCTTAAGTTTCATTTAAATTTATAAACATGGCTGCAGTGTCGATTCAATCAATTCCCAAATATAATGAAACAATTTCGACTATTTACGCTTACAAACAAATTTTCTGTTAATAATTTCCTCGTAAATATGTCTCAAAATCTATAGTTAAACTTTAATCTAGACTTGAATATCAAACAAAATATAGTAGATTTAATGACGCGTTGGCAGGAAATGAGTTTCCTTCGAAAAAGTGTCATCTCGTGTTTAGACTGCGTAGCCGGCTGGCCTTGGCAACGACTCGGTTACCAGATAGTATTACAGTTACAGTTACCCAGAAATGGGATCGGGGTGCAATGGATGGAATGCTGCAGGCTTCTTCACACTTTTACAGCTCATCAAAGCGGCGAGGGGGATGCGAGGCAGAGCTGTGTGTAGCTACTCTTTAATAAGATTATCGCATGGATTCCAGGGTATATAATTATGGGCATGCAAGGCAGGCCAGGCCACAGCTCGGGCCATACTGGTTGGTCAAAGTTGGAGCCACAGAGAGCGAGAGAGAGAGAGAACTGGAGATGGAGACAGAGATGGAGAACCAGTTCGGGCAGCTGTCTACTTGGATTTTAATTATGGACATAATTATTTAATGAATACGTATGTGTGCGTGCATGTGTGCATGTGTGTGTGTGTGTAAAATGTGGGTGTATAATTATATGCTCTGGGCGTTGTAAATTGGCGAGTAAAAAATTGTACAAAAAAGCAGCACGAACGGAGAAAAAAAACAACAAAAATAAAACGAGGAAAATCAATTTAATGTTGATGGAAATGAAATCATCTTAAAATTCATGCAACGTTTTTCATAAATCGACGGTCGTTGTATAATTTTAATCATCAGCAACAACAATGCGACAACGGGGCGGCGCGGCAGCAGAAGCGACAGAGAAATAATAATAAATAAACATATAATAATTGAAAATACAATTAGCATAATTGCAGAGCGGCAACGCCACAGCAACAGCAACAATGGGATAGGCGTCAACACGCCCACAAAAGCCAAAAAATATAATTAACATAATTTATATTTACACATATTTAGCGAACGTTGCAAGCGTTTTTACAATAGTTTATTTTTTACATCACATTGTTGTTGATGTTGTTCCATCATTTTTTGCGTTTGCTCTTTGTTTATAATGTGCGTAGCAATAATGGTGAAAAGCAGATATGTGTAATTGTTAATAAGCTGAGTTAATTAGCAAAGGTTACGATTACCAATAAGCCATACAACATAGTAAATTTAAAATGCCATATAGTAAAACCAGTAAGAAAGCTACAGTCGAGAGTGCTCGACCGTATGATACCCGCAACCCATTTCGAGAGAAAACAAAAAACTTAAATGATATTTTAACAAAAAATATACCAAATATACTAAAACTATTTTTTTGTATATATTTAAAAATAGCGGGTAAAAATTACAACACCGTTATGGTCACACTGTCAACTAAAGAAACAAAGCGCGGGCAGCTGCAAGTGAATTTTGCATATAAAATTGATTCTTTAATAACTTCCTTGTTTTTCATTCGATCTCAACCAAATTCACAGGAATCATTGAGAATATAAATATTATTATGCATATCAAAATTCAATGCTCTAGGTCTATTATTACGGCTTTTACAGACTTTTGGGGGCGGAAAGGGGCGTGGCATCCAACTTTTGAAATAAACTTGATCTGCGTAGGACCTATAGAAGTACTGTCCCCAAATTTGGTAGCTCTAGCTCGTATAGTCTCTGAGATCTAGGTGTTCATACAGACGGACAGACGGACAGACGGACATGGCTATATCGTCTCGGCTGTTGACACTGATCAAGAATATATATACTTTATGGGGTCGGAGATGCCTTCTTCTGCCTGTTACATACATTTTCTGTTGGCACTAAGTTATAATACCCTTCTACCCTATGGGTAGCGGGTATAAAAATACTATAAATATGCTTTTAGATGTAGATGTGCAAGTTCGTGTGCTTATATTTTCTATTTAAATTCATTAAATTTAAATCGCTTTTAGTCGTTTTGTTATTGATATTGTTTATCTTGCACGCAGCGTCAAAGCACATATCAAGTTAGTCATTATTTTTGCAACAACAACAGCAACAACAACAACAACAACAACACTGCTGGCAGGCGAAACAGCGAAAGGAAATAAAAGCAATAACTGTTGGAAAATAAATACCACGAAATGTTGCCATAAATTTTGCACACCATTTTTTTTTTTGTTGGTTTTTTTTTGCCGATAAATTTTTATGAAATTTGCCTTTGCCGCTAAATCAACAAATCGCATATTGAACAGCTATGAACCGCAAAAAAATAAATAAATAAATGTAAATAAATGCAGCTGAAATGTTTTTGCAGCATATTACAAAAATTGATATAGTTTCTGGATAATGCTTAACTTTTGCGATTCTTTTTTGCGGTATTGACACACAGTTTGTTAGCGTGTTGCCGTTCCCATTACCGTTAAGTGCATTAAGCGATGTCACTGGAATTTGTATGGCAAATGCCATTCAATCAAAATCATTGTCAAAGGGGCATTAAAGTCATCAGAGAATCAGTTGCTGATGCTGGACGCATTTGCTGCTGCTCATTTAGCCCCAAGGCTAAACCTGCTCGCTGGACTCAAATACATTCCTTCCCTCTGCGCTTGTGTTTGTGTGTCGCAGACTGAAGCTGTACGTGAGCCAAAAAATACCAGCAACAGCGAGCAGAAAAGCAGAAAAACAGAAAAGCAGAAAAACAGAAAGAAAAAAGGCAACCAAAAACTTTTGAATAACAAATGAAGGCTGCGACTGCGGCACTGCCAAGACCTGAGCGGACTTTTTAAGCAGCCGCAGCCGCAGAGAAAGATTTGCAGTTTTGTTGCTGCTGTTGCTGTTGCTGTTGCTATTGCCGCAGAAGCCACATCCAAAGTCAAAAAGTTAAGCACACAACGCGGCGTATACGTAATCTGCGGCTGTCTGATCACTCACACAGCTGCTGCTGCCGTTTGCCATTCGTCTACCAGTCTTTCCACTCTGACTGTCTGTTTATCTGTCTGTCTGCCCCCTCAGTCCATCTGTCTGTCTGTCCGTCTGTTTGTTTGCTCGGTGGCATGCTGCTTAGCTTGATACGCCACTGAGTAGCAGATTAGTAGCGCTTATGCTTGCACCTACTACGTGGCCGCTACGCAAACATACACACACACACACACACACACACACACATACACACACACACACGCGCGGCTCAGGAGACAACAAACGAACAGTGGCAGCTGAAGCTGAAGCTCAGGCCAAGAAGTCGCCTACATACTCTGCCTGCCCAACTGGGGATGGCAACCCAAGATAATAGTTCTGCAATCTTGCTCAGCTGCAACTTGTTATCGATAGGCACAAAATGTTTATCGAAATGACTATAATTCAAATTGCCAAATAATCACACTTAATTCTTTTTTTTATTTACATTTTTTTTAGTCTTTACTTGAATATAATTGCATACAATCAACGTTATAACTAATAACAATTAAAATCATTTGTTTTTTGTTTTGTTTTCACTTTTTGAATAGCATTATGCAACTAATATTATACTTATTTATTTACTTTATTAACTTTTTTACTATACATAGTGGCAAATGGGACAAACAAAATGGACGTTAAGTGAGGTATAGGGAAAAAATCAATTAAATAACAGTTTTTTTTGCAAAATGTGCAGAAAATAAAGATAGCCACAATATGTCGATTTCTTTTTGTAAGCAGAAATGTTGCAAAATATTAAAAGTATTGCTAGCGAAAGGATTGTTAAACTAATAAGCAAAATTAATGTAAGCCGACAGTTAGCAAACTAAAAACTGAAATAATGACAACATTGTTATAAACGTAAAAGCAAAATTACTGCAAAATGTGACTAGTTGAACAAATATTTAAGATTGAATGCAAATTTTATCTAGAGGAATGGTGGATTTATCGTTGCAATAAAGAGCATTTGCAGCGGCGCAGTTGTGATTGTGATTTCGCTGGGTTCGTCGCTTTTGGCGCTTTTTGCCTGCCTGTTATCCTGCCACGTCGGCGACGTCTTCTTGCTGTCATCTGATCTCTGGCGTTGCTAAGTGGCCCGTTTCGGGCCCCTCGCCGCCTCCCTCCCCCTCTTGCAACATACACCCGCCATGACATGGCTCGTTTTGGCTTCTTCATGTGCTGCTGTGTCTTCGTCGTCGTCGTCGTCGTCGTCGTCGTCGTCGTCATGGTTGTCTGTCGTATGCGTTTGGAATTTTTGATTTTGCCACATTGCAGACTGCAGTCAATATGCAGTGCTTGCCCCCCTCCCCCCGCCTCCCTGCCAGCCTGCCGCCAGCATTGACTACTGTGTTGGCCAGCGCTCGTTGTTGTGGTGTTTTTTTTGCTTTTTACTGTGTTTGTTTTTCGCTGGATTTCTTTTTGTGTGTCGTTTTTGTTGCCAGCAGATTGAATTTTGATTTGGCGGGTAATTGAACTTTTACTACAGCAACGCTCCGATTCCTCAGTGGCTCGCTGGACTTGCGGCTGCCTCCTGCCTCCGTCCTCGCTCGCTTGCCTCGCTTGCCCCTTGTGGTACGTTGGTTGCTTGCCTCAGTGGCTGTTGTGCCAACTCTGGCGGCATGATTAATGGCTGGCAATGCGCAACGCACGATCTACGTTTTTGGCCTCATCATAAATTATTAAACAAGTCCACTTGACACATGCACACACACACACACACACACACACACAGAGAGAGAGAGAGAGAGCAATATAAATGACCAGAACGAGGAGCAACAACAAAACTGTACAAAACGCTGAGACGTTCACAACATTTTTGGCATGCCCCATGCACCGAAAACGGTAAAAACGACATGGCTAAGTAGCCACACAGCCATCTCTATAGCTATGGCCACCAGAGGGCCAGAGCAGAAGCTGCCCAAGTCGGACTTGGGCCTCGCTCGATTGCAAACTGCATGTATAAATGATGATATACTTACTTATAAAGTGATCAACGTTTTGTATAAATTGGCAAGGCTGCAATCTATAGAAAGATGCGCCTCGCCCTGTTCCCAGTTCCCAGTTCCCTGTTCCCTGTTCCCAGTTGGCAATAGCCATCCTCAGCAAACCGGCCGTAAAAACTACATTGAGGACGTGTTTTTATCTCAGCTCAATGTGTGTGTGTGTGTGTGTGTGTCCAGGCTAATGCTATTTGATGCCACATCTTGTTCTGGTGGCGATCTCTGCTCAGCTCGCCAGCAACAACAGCATCTTTAATGTGGCATTTATGAAAATGAACTAGACGAACAAGGCGATGGCCATGGCGATGGTCATGGAGGGGGCAGAGGGAGATGCAGGGGCCAAAAGGGAGACAAAGACTCGAGTCAAGTCGAGTCGAGTCCCCAATGCCAAAAGATGTCAGCTGTGAGCGGTGCTGAGCCCATTGTTAGTTTTCAGCTTAAAGCTTTCAAGTTCTGCTTGCTACACGATTAAAGTACAAATTATGTTGCACATGGGAATCAGAATTGGCAGCGGCAGCGGCAGCGTCCAAGTTTACAGTCTTAGATAAGGCAGCAGACACAAACGCACTAAAAATGAGCATACTAAATTATGGCACAACAATAACAATTCAATTGTAGAATTCATTTACTAAAGTGCAAGCAATTAAATGAGGCTCAAGACTGCGAGTATAGCAATTATAACTGAATGTTGAGAGCTGCCTTTAATGGCAGAGAAAGTCACCAAAAGCTAACAAAATGCTTTGAGAAACAAGCAAATTAAAAACTAAATAAAAACACTATAACTATTATAATTTCCAACTTAAAATGAAGTTGTGAACATTTTAGTTATTTCTGTTATTATTTGTATTTTGGAATTAAATTCTACTATAGTATAATAAAAGTAGCCAAATGTCATTATTATTTGTTTCGCATTCGATTTCGAAATTCAATGGCTAGAAATTCGTTTATTATGTTACTTTGAGTTCGCAATTAATTGCGAAAGTAATTCAAGTAGAACGAATTAAAGTTAACATATTATGAGCATGTGCGTTGCCACAAAGCCATAAAGCCAGAGATAATCTTGTATGAATTTCCGTTGAAAATAGAAGGAGAATGAAGAAGTCGAGTGCCTCACGTTGCAGCAATGGCACATCGGAGGCGTGTCTGTTTATTTGCTGTCGCAACTATTTAGTTTCATATCTTACACGCTTTGCTTGGCTATCATAGCCGATCAGGCCAGCACCTTTTGAGATGATATCCAATTGATAGCTGCAGGCTGCAATGCGGGCAACGAACGACGGATGCAACGCGTTGCATTCGTGTTTGCAACATGCACAAGATAAGAGTCTCGAGCGCTGCGCGTTGTAATGATGATGGCAACAGCAGCAGCAACAGCAGCAGCAAGGAGAGGCAGACAGCGGAACCGTCACTAAATTGTTGGCGTTGCGATGTTGCAATGGCTGTGGCAAGAAGTTGTTGCTGCTGCCGCTGCTTGTTACTGGATGTTTACCTAAGCGTTGACGCTGCCCAATGACTGAGAACTATGCGAACAGACGACAATGGGGCGCGACAAGATAAGACGAGTTGCTGCCTGATGATTTCTGCCAGGCAGCAACAACAAAAAACATCATAATAATAATAATAATAATAGTAATGACAACAACGACAGGCAGAACAGCTTAAGAATGCCAAAGAGAGCAGGTGATGTTGTGTGTCCGAGTCCTGTCTGTGTCCGAGTTCGTGTCCTTGCTTGCTTGGCCGTCGTCATGTGGAATGCCAATTTAAATTGTATCCCAAAGGACAAACAGTCTGGGACAGGTGGCTGCTTGACGATGTCCACTTGCTCGTCTCGTCCTCGTCTCGTCCTCGTCTCGTCCTCGTCTTGCCCCCCACACTGATTTCTACAAGCTTTGCCACTTGGCGTCTTGACAGGACGTCGTCTACCTGAGGAGCTGTGTCCTCTGGCCTCGTCTGGAGCCTGTCGAGCGCTGTCTGCTCGCTTGAATTTATGGGAAAATAACTTGCTGGGAATTTATGAAAACTGCGACGCCATAATAACAATAATCAGACTAAGTAGTGACCGCTGTCAGACATAAACTCTGTCCAGATAAACCTCAAGTGTCTCCTCTCTCCTTCTTGGCCCCTCGGTCGCTCGCATAAAATGCTAATGCTAAAATAGCTGCGAGTCGTCGGTGCTGCAACAATTTTTAACGTGACCCGCACAGCTTAATTAGCAAAATGTCGCGACGAGCGCAAGTTGATGATGAGCGCGAGACGACGACGCATTAAGATAGTCCACCAACGAGTCTTGTATCTATGTGTGTGTGTGTGTGTGTGTGTGTGTGTGTAGGGTTCAGGGTTGTCGCCTGCCCAATGCGAAGCAGTTGAAGTTGCTGAGAGATGCTAACTAATCGCATTTGTTTATGGGGTCAGCGTTGGCGACACAACGACTGGCCGACAACAGATTCACCGACGAGTGGGAGACATTTAATGAAACAGCAGATAGAGCGAAAGATAGTTGGACTTAAGCGCTCAATGCAATTTGATTAGGCAACTTCAGACGAACGAACGAACTAATTAAAACAAATTTTAAATTCAATGTGAATGGCTTTTTGTCGTTATCGCAAATTGCAATTGAATTGCCGTCAATTTGATGGCACTCGCGCAATTATGAGAATCGCCGAGGAAGCGTATTTTGCAATTGCTGTGACACATTTATTGATGAGAATCGCAGCGAGCTACTGAACGATCAGTAGCCAACTTTATTTCTTGAGTCGTTTTCGCTCATAGGAATATTCATATTCAATTTCACATTTTTCAATTTAAAGCTACTATTTTATTATTTAATATTATAAAATAAATTATGACTTGTAATTTTTAATATATGTTTAGTGTAAAAAGCAATAGTAATTTGCAATCTTCATTAACTTTACATTACATTACACTTTCTATCTTTTAACAATTCATTTTTTTAATTCTATTATTTGCTAGCCAAGTAGGTTTTCAACCACATTGTGTAATTTTGATCTGCTTTAATTTTCTTGGCATTATATTGCTTAGATTTATAATTATTAGTATATGTTATATTCTCATCTCCTTTTATTTTATTTTTTTTGTATATTTTGTTTAATAATTTGTTATGTAAGATAACAATTTAATGTCTTTGTGACACATTGTGCTGGTCAGCCAAGCGCAGCTCCGATTGCGATTAGTGAATCTGAGACAGCGACTGCGGCTTGTAGTCATTTGTATATTTGACAGGTGACTGTGTGTCTCACCTGTGTCTCAGGTGAGCCGCGTGGCAACACGCTCCAGTAAATCGCTGAGCCGTGTGCGAGACATGAAAAATTATAATAATGACCAGACAGACATAAAAAGTGACAAATTTTTGGTGCATTTGCAGCAAGTTCGCTGCGTCTGTGTGGCAGGTTGGGTCAGGTCGCTGGCCTCCTGTTAGTTTTGTGTTTTCTGCTGCAAATTTGCACTCGTTCTTGACATTCATTGTGCCCGTCGACGACGACGACGACGACGATGGTGGCGAGGGATCCGAAAACTGCTGCCAACTGACTGGCACTTGACATGCAGGCAAACGTGTTGACTCCGCTCATGCATTTGTATGTGTCGCAACTTTTAATGAGCAAGCAAATGAAGTGGCTGCCACCGCAGCAGCAGCAGCAGCTAGTGTCGCCACCAGCGACATGAGCCCCCAATGTTTGCTGCACTCCACACTTGCCACTTGCCACTTGCCACTTGCCAGTTGCCAGTTACCAGTTGCCACTTGCCTTGTAGCTGCGTCTCCATAAAAGTTTTGTGACAGTTTTTGCATCGCCTTTTTCTCGCTTCTTTTGCATTTTTGTTTTTCATTTTTACACTTTTCAAAGTCAAACTGCGTGTGTGTGTGTGTGGCAGCAGCAGAAATAGAAGCCAAAAAGGCAGCGGGTGTAAAACACAAAATAGGGGGAAAAAAAAACAATGCAAAAAATGAATTTTAATAGAAAAAACTGGAAAAGTTTTTACAACGCGTAAGCAAAAACAAAAGTTTGCAATGCGAGTGTGTGTGTGCGTGTGTGTGGCTGCCACTTGATGTTGCCCCTTCATGTGACGCCGCAGTCGCAGTCGCAAATGACAAATTAATGCGACGCTTGGCTTTGGTGTTGGCATTTCGTTTCATTTCACTTGCCACACTCGCTCGCTGTTTGGGTGGGCGTTGCAAGTTGCAAGCACTGTTTATGACAATGCGTGTTGCAACTATAAATACGAAAAAAATCTTTGGCCGTTTCGTGTGTGTGGCGCCATCTGTCGACACGAGCATTAATATCGACAATATTTTTTTTTCGAATTTTTGTATTTCAACATTTAAATAGAGTACTTAAGGGGTTGTTAGATCATTGCAGAGTGCTCAATAAGTGCGCTGAGCTATCGTGGCTCAAGTAAATGAAATGATCTTTATTGCGCTCATTAGATTGCAGCTACTTTGGCTATCTTTTGATATTGTCCGCTATTCTGTTCACATTTTTATTATTTATATTTATGTGGAGCACTGTCGCCTGCTCAAGTGCCACTTTGCCCGGCAGCATTTCAACACACACACACAAACGACTCAAGTCAAATCAATTTGTTGGGTTCAAAAGCAAAGCTCAAGTGCGAGCATATCTCCCCATATATCATAATGATGAGCATCCGCACCAAAAGATCCCCGAAATGAGAAAAAAATATAATATGCTGATCTCTCTTCCCCCCCCACAGTCTCAAAAATAAAATCTGTTCTTTGCTTGGTTGCTTTGGTGCTTTTTGTTGTTGTCAGAGCCAGATCTTTGTGTAGTCTTAATTGATTAAGCGTGAAATAATTTCTTTTGATTGACTTCAATTGAAATGAATTATTCTTTAATTGGCTGCAGCGACGTTCCAAAGCAGCATGCGCCTGCGCCCCAAAAAACTCGAAGAACAACAACACACAAAGCTTTAGGCTCATCTATTGCCCATTTCTCCGGGCTGCGCCTGCTGCTGTCATCAATATGAATTGTGTCTATGCGGCAGCAACAGCAACAGCAGCAACAACAACTTTGATTTGCTGCCGCCGCCTGCGACGGCTGCTCCAAAAAAATAAATAAAATGTTGCAAAATTTGCAAAAAAAAACAGAAAACAGAAAACAGAAACAGAAAACAAAATCAACTCAACTCAAAACAGACAACTAACGACAAGGCTGCCGCTTTGGATACTGCTTCCTTCTGCAGTGCCCGCTTCACCGCCTCCGCCTCCTTTGCTGCTGCTGCTGCTGTTGTCGTTGTCAAGAACAAAAATAATAATAAAATTTGCTGTCGCTGCGAATATAAACAGGCAATTTTTGTGCGCCGCTCCAAAAATGCCACAACAGCAACAACGACAACGACAGCAACGACAATGGCAGCTGTTTTTAATGTCTGCACGGGCCGCCTAATGGCGCTCAACGGCCGCCAAAAACCGGAGGAGGACTACGACAAAGCCGATGATGGTGACGACCCCATTGCCACTTGCCACTTGCCACTTGCCACTTGGACCCCGCGCGCTATCGATGTGGGCGTTGAGCCACCAGCTTGTGACCGAAACGAAAGCAACAACAACATAACCCAGCAGAAAAACAAAAACAAAAACAATAACAAAAAATAAGGAAACCGAGCAGAACTTTTAGCCGGCGTCTGTCTGGGCCATGGATTTGTGGCTTAAATTGAAAATCATATGCTACACAAAGTCCTCAGCCAAAGCTACCGCATCCAGCTGCTTGTCATCCTCGGGCACATTCACATTCACATTCACAACTCATATTCACAACTCATATTCACATTCACAGTCGCCTTGCTTCTGCTCATTGTCAGTTTCATAATCGTCAGGGGCTTGTTAAGTGCCAGGGCATTTCCACAGCCAAACGCTTTTTTAATTGAGTATCCTCTGAGTGCGCTCATGTGTGAGCTTATTCACTTATTCACATACGCACTCACACACTCACAACCATTTGCATTCAACTCCAAATTGCTTCAATTTAACCGCAAATCGAGACGAGTTAAGGGAAACTTTTTGTTTTTTTTTTTATTTTTTTAATTACCAATTATTGAGATTTGAATTTGATTGTCGAACTGTGTCATCAAGAGTTAATAGTTTATATAGTTTAATATATTTTATGACCGATTCAGATTAGTAAATCAACGTTGGTTTGCCATTAGCTGAAACTGAAGAAACATGAATATGTTTTGAATTTGCATATTCTTAAATTACATATTATTTCAACAAATATATATTATCTATATATCATATCTTTTTTTAGCAGCCTGCACAGATTTATGTTATAATTTATTCATATGTTGACAACTAATTGGATAGATTAATACTCCTGTTTGCAGTTTGTGCATTTTCGATTAATTGTAGGGCTATCATCATAAGATTAATCAGGGTTAATATATAAATAATTAAAGTAGAGATAAAGGATATTTTTCAAATTAAAAAAAAAATATTAAACAACCAATGAAAAAAGCTCAATTCAAAATAACGTTTTTCTAGTAAGTTGTCAATGTACATATATACGAATAAAAAGCATATATTGTATAACCGGTAGACATGGTGTATAGATATAAAAGATATTTATTATTAGTTACGCGTTGTATATAATTTATAGATAGATGGATTATCTATTAAGTAGGGAACTAAATGTCAGCCAACAATTATAATTTGTATAGTACACTTTGTTGTTCCGCAAATGCATCACATCAATTTGTCTATCGCATTTCACTTCGCTTTCAACTCGAAGCTTTAAAGTCACCTGGATCGATATCACAAATCATCGCATACAAGTGCTTTGAAATCATGCTAAATGGGAGCAGCGTTTGGAGCTTTTGTGGCCCCAACAGAGAGTCGAGTCGAGTCGAGTCGAGTCGAGTCGGCTATAAAGAAACAAACCCCTAAACCATGTGCATAATTAACGTTTACCGTTTATGAATTATGCAGTTGCCAACAAAAAGCAGGGCGGTCAAATTTTATGGGCGTAACCAATTGGCAGGACGGAGGAGAGGGGGAAAGGGGAAAGGGGGTCAGTGGATGCTCAATTGGGGGCTTTGCTTGTTTTTCCTGACATGACATAAGCGTTTAAATAATACAAAGAGTCCAAATTAAAACACTGAAAAACTCACGAGCCCAAAAATGCAGTACCGACTTTGTGTGTGTGTGTGTGTGTGTGTGTGTGTGTGTGTGGGTGTGGGGGGCAAAAACGAAAGCAAACATGTGACATATGCGGCAATTAATGCCGTTAATTATTAAAGTTAACACCCAAAAGCGACATGCACAAGTCAAATAAATAAACACGCAGCCGAAAGAGGGAAAGTCATTGGCTTGAGTACCCTGCCCCATGCCGCATGCCCCATGCCGCCGTTGAAAGAAGCGCGTGCCCCCACCAATGAGGACCCAAAATGTTCCCCCCCAACAATTAAGGACAATGCGTGCTAATTTCAAACGAAAACTCGATGTCGCGACTGAAAAACCTGCGGTGCTGCCCACCTTCAAAACACACACTCTTGCCACAGCGTGGCACCACCGCATCACAGTGCCACACAGTGGCATAGGCGGCGGCGGCGGCGGCGGCGGCGGCGTCGGCGGCATCAGTAATAATGATTTTTATTTATAAACTGCGGCGCAGGACGAGCAGCAGAGACACAGTCAACGATCCTGGAGCCATGCGTGCCACATTGGGATTATGTGGCGGTGCCACAAGGAGGGGGCGGGAGGCAAGGACAGTTGCCACATAAATAATTTACACGCTTGGCCCAAGGCAGACTTGTTCCTGTTGTTATTCATGCTGTTGTCGTTGTTGTTGTTGTTGCTGGCACTGCTGACATAATGTCATATATAAAGTATATATACATATATATAAAGTCTTCTTGCCCCTTTGCCCCATTCCATGCTGTTTTAGGTAACAGGAAAGGCAAAGGCAAAGCAAACAAAACTTTGGCAATTTTCTACAACTTTTTGGCTTCCACACTTATTTTATTTTCTATATTATTCCAACTTGTTTCGCATAAAGGAAATTTTTGTTTTGTTTAAAAAACAGCAGCAACAACAACAACAACATTAATATATGTATAAGCCGGCCATAAGGGTTAACTGCTGAGCCCAGCTAACTGCAGCTAATTCCAAGCGACTTAAAGATAGATTTGAGTGTTGGCCAATTGGGAGGAAGACCTCTGAACCTTAAGGGATTACGCAACTAATGGAAATGACACAAACAAATGTATTAGAAATAGCATTGAATATGCGTTTTGGGAAATATTTCATTGGAAAATAGTCGAAACTTGTTTCAGCGTCAGCTCAAATATCTTTTCGAATTAAAGTCTGTGCGAAGCTCGAATTACACGTAAAGCCTATCGACAATCTGCGCTGGCGATCATTTGTCTTTGTCATTTCAGCTGATTGCCTAAAACAGATCTATTAAAAACGTTCAGGTTTATTACGTTATAATCTGATCACAAACAGCTTGACAAAGCTACGACTTACAATTGTGAAGTTATCAATCTTCTGCTAACAAACAGTTCCTTGGAACTGGAACTGTGGACAAAACCCTTTAGCCCTTTTAGCATAATCAGATACAAGTGAAAGATTTTGTATCTGTTGCAACCATTTGTCATTGTTTTCAGAGAGAGAGATGTCGTATAGAGTTTCTTGTGATCAAGTTTTTGGGGACTGCATTTCGATGCGATCCAATCAACTTGTGTGGGTTGCTCCCCTTTCTTTTTTCATTTTGCTGCCTTTTGATTTTGTTGGTCGTTTTCGTTTTTTTTTGTTAAATATTATTGTTAATTTTTATTGTGCTCTTGTTTTTGTTGGGGAACTGATTCGACGATGACCAACATTTGAAAACCGGCAGCATGTTGATGATGCCGATGATGATGTTGATTCGGATGTCGATGGCGATTCAGATCGAGTCGGCCAACGCGTTCATTAGTTCTCATTAAAAGACAGAGCGGAGCTGCGAGAAAAATCGAATCGAATGAATCGAATGATAAACGTATTTATAAACAAAGCATTTTTCAACCGAAACCATAACGAACACTCTGGAATTCCGGGACTGTGAGAGACAGATGCAAACGAGAACTGGTTTTCTTTTTTTTTTCGCAGCGTGTTAAACTGACTTCTGTTCGCTGTTCGGTTCGCAGCCTGAACAGCCTAATGAACTCTATTAATAATAATGCCCGGCATGCGATATATGTATTTATTTATTTCATTTTTCTTTGATTGTTGCAATAATTTTGGTGAGCTTCTCACAAGTCGTGGGTGGCCCATTGATTGGGTTCAACGATTCACTGTCTTAATTTGGAACCTAATCTAAAGTGTATGCGTGGGTGCCAATCAGAAAGAGCAACAGTTGAAGTAAACGATAACAAAAAGCGCTTACAGATAATACATACAGCTTTAGACTCATAATGGACTGAAAACTAATGCTGGGTATAATTTGTCAAACAACTTTGCGGCTTTTAGTTTAGTTAACAAATTTGAAATATCAAATCATCTGATTTATCAAAGAATGAAAAGAATTAAAAACTTTTAATTCAACTATTATTATTAAAATTATTATCTTTTTTTTTTATTATTTGGAAATATTGTAAAGAGTCTTTTATATATTTTGCAATGCTACTTGAACTGTCAAAACACTTTGATATTAGCTGCAAAAGCCGGTTAAGAGCCTAACGCCCGCACATTGTGATCTGGCATTCTACGGTGATGTTTGCACATTATGTTATTTGACAGACAGAGTCTGAAATTCACCTAAGCTTGGGGCGACAAGGAGCCTTAAGAGCCGAGAAGCTTTTGTGGAATCACATGGCAAGACTGTCCGGCTTAGCCGCAAGTTGGGATAACTTATTTGTAGTGTGTGGCCAGAGCCACAAACGAATGCACTGAAGTGCACTTCGAGTGCACTTTGAATGCTCTCGACCGACTGAGAAAGGGAGACAACTGCACTCGGAGCTGAAGTCGTGAAGAAGTGCGGGCAATAAACTGGCAATGCTCGACGGACAAAGACGTTTTTTTCTAGCCATAATAACTGTTTTTTTTTTTTCTAGCTGCTGCTGCTTTGTCGAATGCATTTTTATAACAATTTAATTATATTTATGTCGTTTATAAGCGCACTTCGCCCATTGCGAGACGCATTCAAGCCAAAGTAATGCAAAGGAGAACACGCCCCCTTCCCCCCGCCTCCTTCTCCATCTGCCGCTGTCCAAAGCCAATGGCAATGCACATAACGGCGTCCATTACACGCAACAACGGCAATGGCAATGGCCACCAACAACAACAACAACAACCTCAAAGGAAAATGGCGTCTGGCGACAATATGTGCGTGTGTGTGTGTGTGTGTGGGCGAAATTATTTTTATTATTTTACACAATTTTTATATGAGCGGCAAATGCGATACAACAAAAGAATTTTACAACAAGGCATAAATATTTAGTATATTGCAATTGCTATTGTTGTTATTGCTTCTTACAGCCACAGTTTGTTGTTGTCCCTGATGTTGTTGTTGTTGTTGTGGCTGGCTGCTCTTGTATTTAATGAGATTTTTGAACTTTTCCATAAGCGCCTTAAGCGTCGCTCTGTAGAACACAATAAAAAACTTTTATTTTGCCATGAGTACGCACATGCTATTAATTTTAATATATTTAAATATTTATATATATATGTATATGCATATTTTTTTGATCGCCTTTGCCGGCTTCAGCATGGATATATATTAATTTTAATAAATATATTGGCATTTATTCACACTGTTATTACACACTAATTATTTAAGTTGCGCCACATGTGCATATTTAATATAGTTATTAATTAATGAACACCTGCAACTTGAACGTTACCCAACGATGCACAAAAACATTATATTTACTCAAGTTCGGTTCGGTTCTTAGTTTTAATAAAAATGTTAACGTTAACAAATATTGTGGAATTTATGGAAAAAACGTATTGCAATTAAGGATGCGAATTATTGCAAATTAAATGAAGTGGAAACCGCGCAAATAGTTTTGCTAACTTGCCCTTTATTATAATCCTTTTTTTCACGCAAGCTTATGTGATGCTTTCCACAGTAAATATAGCTAATTAATAAATAAATTGCAGCATATATTTGCATCCATTTTTTTGCTGAAATTATTTGAGATATAAGTGTAATCGCCAAGCACTTAAATTGTAATAAACTGATTAGCAGCTGGTCAAAAGCCAAATGTCAATATTATTCAACTCGATCCGAAGTGCTTTCATTTTCTAACCATTACGTTTTCTCTCTCTCTACTTACAGCTCACCAACCACTGGGCTTAAAGCGTCTTAAAGAGTCAGCATTAAATTGTTGAAGGTAAGTTCAAGCTTCTGCTATTGACACCGCCTTCCTCATTCTCATTCTCAAAGTCTCTCTGTCCCAGTCTCGTTGGCTGTCAGACGGACAACTGCTTATAATAATAACACGATTTATCAAATGCACGTAAATTACAATAAATTAAAGGCGAAATTAATATTAATGACAAAGGCTGGCCAAGACGCACTCTCTCACACACACATGCAGTGTGGTTGTTGTTGCCTTAGACAATTGCCAAATTAAGTGCATAGTTGACATCCTGCCACCCATCGAACGCCCATTTCCATCTACATACATATTGTTCATATGCATGTGTGTGTGTGTGTGTCTTGTCTGTCTGCAACTTGACATCTTAAATATGAAAATCGTTCTTTTGATTGCAAATTTGCTTATTTGCATTGCATTTATGAGAGCCAGGTCGGCAGTTAATAAGCCCCCGATATAATGGTGCAAAATGCAAAACCAACAAATCGCCAGGCGATTGAACTGCAATTGTGGGCGGCAAGGGCCGCTGAATATTATGTGGCCTGCATGCCAGAGATGAGCACCAGACTTGGGTGGGTATCGCCATAACATTTACTACTTTCCATTTAGAAAGTCGTATAACAGTGTGATATGTATGGATACAGTTTACAAAATATTTTATAAGCTGACAGGACTAAAAGAATATCTAAATATTTAAAAAGTAACAAATATACAATTCAGCAGCATTTGTGAAATTATAAAGTCGTAAATTATTATCAACATTTCCTGCTTCACAATAGAAAACCAAAATTCATCATACTTTCCAAATGGCAAGAAATTTTTAAATTCATAAATAAATTATTTTTTTTTTCATAAATAAAAATATAAACATTTTTACTTAATAAGCAGCAGAAGTCGCAAATTACTTAGAATCTGGCTCAAACTTCTTCCATCACATAATGAAACTAAAATAAATCTTAATTTCGAATAGTAGAAATGCTTTTATTTCTAAAGTGACTTGTTGCCGAAAGAGAACTATCGAAAAGTACTTAAATGTCAACGTTAAAATAAATATGCATTATTCGCAGAACAGCAGCAAAGCCCATAAATATTACTTCTCAGATATTTATATTCATTCCGAGCTGTCATCGCTGAGGCTTCCCATTTTTTGTGTCACAGTCACAGATTGCAGTCACGGGATTCGAGTTCCGGTCGATGGGGGGCGTATCAGCACAATTGCTCCGCCAGCTCGATTTTCAGCTGAAACTGGCAAATTTTGCATATTTAATGAGCTTCGCATGGCCCAAATGGAGTCCTCTGTATGCATTAGAGTGGCCTATTTGAGTGTGTTTGTGTTTGGTGTGCACCTGTGTGCGTGTCCGTGTCCGTGTGTCCGATACAGGACTTTGCAGGCTCATCGTTGTCGAGTTGCAATTTGGCTAACAAATTATGCAACAGCAACAAGCCAACACAAAGGAGCAGCAACAAATACTTGCGTTCCACTGACCCAACTACCAACAACCAGGTCCGGAGATCCTGTCCCTGAGTTTTGCTTCCCTCTTCGCTTCCCCCTTGACGCTTCTCTTCCGTTCCGACCAGACATTGACTTTGTGGCCTCGTCCGCTGCTCGTTGCTCGTTGCTGGGCTCCCATCCGTCCGGCCCCATGTTAAATAATTGTAATTTATGGCATTTTACACAAATAAATATATGGAAATCAATAAATTTCAAACACACACTCTTGCATGGCCAATTTCCCCAATAGAGCTGCGTTCGCTTCGGTTTTTGGTCAGCAGTTCATTTACACGCACTATAAATTGCAGCCAACTCCCCAGTTAACAGTGCTCTCTCCCCTCTCCCCACTCGGCAGCTCCATCGCTTTTGAGTCATGCATTTCGATTATTGTTATTTGGGTCTTTCAACAATTATTTGATGTTGTCCGAATTAAAGTCAACTGTGACTCGCCCTTGCACTTCCTCTCTCTCTCCGTCTCTCTCCGTCTCTCTCACCTGACTCTGTGCCCCCGGGGGACTAGGCATGAAAATGGACAGGCTGCACCTTTTTTCAATGATTGCATTTTGACTTTTAAATATGCACAATATTTTGCATTTCAATTGCGGTTTTTCGCTCCGCACAACCAATGTTATAATAACTCTGACGTGACGAGCTGACAAATCGCGTGGGTGACTCCATCGGTTGCAGTTGCAATGTGGCGACTTTACTTGCTGCAAGTAAGCCAAATACAAGTGGCAAAGCTCGCGATTGATATGAAAATGTAAAGCGTAATACTCTATGATATACATATATTTAAAATACAAAAATTATATATATAAAATGATTGAATAACTTTGTTACAATATTCGATTTCGAATTGTAATTGTTATTCAATAACATATTTTTAATATTAATACAAAACAAATAGTGAGACAGCCAGATGAAGAAGGGTTGAGAGAGAGAGAGGAAGTTAAGTCGAGCATTATTTCTATACATTATTTATTTCATTTATTTACGTCTTTAATTATTATGCAAAAAATAATATAATAACGAAAAGAAACTCTTTTCAACCTACATAAGACTACAACTATAGATACAATTTTCCAATAATGACGAAAGCCTAAATAATATAGCCAACTTGGACTGGTTTAGTTTGCCAAATATTTAAAACTATATTAAAAAACTACAGACACATAATTTGGTGTTGGTCACAAACTCAAAGCGCATTTGTCAAAGGCTGTCCCAATCAAATCAACACTAATTTAGCTTTGCATCAAATGCATTTATGTTAGGAAAGTTAAAACAAATATACTTTATTTATGTGTACACGAACAATCGAACCTCGCAGCGCAATTTTGCATTAATTTGTTCAGCCGTTTTGCAAATGCGTTATGGATAAAACAAAAAACCAAAATTCAAACGTGTTTGCTCACACACACACACAGACACTGTGTGTGTGTTGCATCAATATTTGTTGATTTTTTCATTTAGCATTTTATTGAACGATATTGTTTTGTAATTTTTTCCCAATTTGCTTTTTGGCGGTTACGAAAAGAAATTGCATTCGGTTGGCTTTTCAATGTTTGCTTTTTTCGCCTTTCAGTTTTTCTATATTTGCTTTTTTGTCATTAAAAATCGAAATTAATTAAATTGTGTCAAAGCTATTAAATTTTATTGTCATTTGGCGATAAATAAATAAATGCGCAATATGCTTAACCCCAACGCACACACATGCAAGTGTTGTTGTCGTTGTAGTTTTATTGAATTTGATTTTCTGTGAATTTATGAGCCGTGTGTGTTCAGAGTGAGGGAAAGAGACGGATGGATTGTGTGTGCCTTGTTTAGACAGCAACCCATTTGCCGTTGGGCAAACATAGGCTGGTCTTGGGCTGGGCTGCAGCCATTCAAAGGTATCCATCCCAATGTACTGTTACTCAGGGGGGGGGGGGGGTGGGGGGGTGTGTGGTGTGAAAAGTAATTATGGCGCCTTATGACAGCCGGTCAACTTGCAACTCCATTCAACGTCCATTAATTTGGCCACACTTCACTTCAAACTGGCCACACTTCAAAGCCACCCTCACCCTCCCCTGCCACGCCCTTCTTCTACAACAGCCAGCTGCGCTTGTTGCACTTTTCTCGCCTCTTCTTGCCGCTCGTTTTTTCTGCCCTTTTGTTTGCTTTCGTTTTATGTGTTGGCTCAGCTGGACATTGAGGGGCATGCAGCAGGAGCAGCAGACGGAAGAGGGGAGAGGGGCACATTCCGTTGCTGGTCACGTATGATGACCCAAATGTGTAGCTCCAGCTCAACTTCAACTCGAAATGCTGCTTCACCTTCTTGCCTCATGTTTGTATATGTGTTTTTAATAAAATTTATTACACTCTCATATGACAAAAACCCCCCGTCCGTCTCTCGTATTTGTCTAATAGAAAAATTATGGGCCAAGGCAAGCAACCTTAATTTTTATACGCATTCCTCGCTGCCTCTGCCCCCCGCCCCCCAACGTCCCTGCTCGTTGTGTCTTGTGGCTTTGCGTCTTGCGTCTTGCGTCTGCCTCGTTTGGCCCCATAATTATAACATAAAATTTTTTATTGAAATGCTGAGGCATTTTCATTTACGTGTTGATCCAAGGGGAAGGGCAGAGGACAGAGGAGGGGTGTCTGTCCTAATAACAGTTAACGTTTACACGCAACAGACGCATGTGTATTTAGTATTAGCCACACACACACACGCGAAATGAAATAAAAGTAATAAACATTAATTTTATTAATTTATTATTGCACAAATGCCCAGCATGCGAGAGACGCAAATAGTGCCATGCATGTGCATATACATATATCAATTGGCTGGCCGACAAGCGAAGGGGGCGTGGCACCGCAACGGGGGCTACGAATATCATTAAAAATGCATACAACAATCAGGCAAATTCAATTTGCCGTTCATCGCGGCTGAGCAAAAAAGAAACCGCACCGCAGATACGCTAACAGAGCATTATCGATAAATATCGTCCAACAAAATTGCTGCAATTGAATTGTAGTTTTAAACTAAAAAAGAAAACAATTATGCAAAAAAAAAAAAAAATATTATTCTTGGACAATAAACAACAAAATTGTTATAGAAATGAATTGCCAAATTAAAACAATATCGTAGAGCAAATAATAAAAACATCCCATTAGCAATAAAGGAAAAAATAGAAAAACAATATGGTCGATAGCGAGAATGTAAAAAAGAGCAAACAACAAGAATTGCACAATGACAACTGCATTATGCAATTATTTGCGGCTTAATTTATGCAGTTAGTTATAGACAGCTGGAGAATGGCGTGAGCTTGACTTTTGACCATTTACGGATAGTGCAGATATATCTACGGCATATATTAATAACTGAACATTTAGAACTGTCGATTGCTTCCGTGTTTCTTTCACAATTATGCTGGAATGGTGGCGATAACATGGGATGTCTTGATGCAGATGCCAAATATCAGCTGTTTACAGAGCTAAATGCCTTTATAATTGGCAAGCGGAAGAGATAAAGCCGAGCACAACGCTCTAATGCTGGCATAATAATAACAAAAGCTGCAGTATGACGTGAAACGAGCTTATGCTATCCGGCCATCCATGGTTTGTTTCTTTTCACTTGCAACATCATTGTTGCATTAGGAGCAGACGAGGCGCGAGGGCTCATTAGATAGAGCAAGGGACAGAGAGAGAGAGAGAGACAACTCGTTTAATATCTGCCAGACAATGGCAATGTGTAATGGTGTGTGGAGTGCATCAAATGGGACCGCAAACGCAACGCACGCCAATGTTGCATTAGCACCCCTGCTGCCTGCCCCTGCTGCATGCTTCACCTGCAACACAATCTCGGCACGGTGCTTAATGAAAAATTGCCGGGGCGTTATTTGTTTAATGCGCTTCATCAAACAACAAGCAGCGTGGTGGGCATTCTGCCTGGTTGAGACATTGATCCATGGTGCCATTGTGGCATACGAGTTAACCGCATTTCCCCCTGCAAGTTGCTCTCTTTGATGGCTGCCTGACACCGGTCTCTGCGCTTTGGTGCCGGCTTTCAATTTGCTTTTCAATCGGCTGCAAAAACAACAACACTAAGAGCTGAAAGCCGAAAGCGAAACCGCCAAGTGGCGCTGGCAAAATGTTAATAAATTACACGCCAGATTATTATTATTATTGCTACACATGGGAATGTGTCCTAAAATATTATGCACAGCCAGTTTATACGACATGATATGCTATACTATATACGCTAGAGTATTGTATATGTTAGTCAGCGCCTTGTGAAGCGCTCTCATATGTCACGATTGAAAACCATTTCGAGTGGGGGGGGGATTGCGACCTCTGCTCCAGGTTGGTGTCGGATTCAGATTGGATGATGGCGGCGTTTCCGTGGTTTGGATTTGTGACTCTTGACATGCGACATAAAGGAATGCGACGCCATGTGAAAAACAATAATTAAAATTCACGCTCTTTATGAAAGAGTCGCCGACACATTAAACGCTGCAAGTCGCAAGTTTAACGTCAACTTGTCAGTTGCCAACTTCAATTGTAATTTGCCGGCTCAGCATGCACTGCAAGACGTCATAAAAACACACACAAAAAAAGCTAAATTAAAATATATCGAAACTCATTAAATATTTAGACAAGATAGTAAAGAAAAGAGCGTAATAAAAAATATATCTACTAAAATGTTGACAATTCTTGCGCATCAGTTATGATTACAAAATTATTGAGTTTTATGTGGCTTTTTAAACTCATTCCATAGTCATAATGTATAAATCGAAACGAAAGTGAAAATTACTGGTATCAATTAATTTCAAGTGACTAAAACGTCTTGAGAGTCTTTTCAACAAATGTAGATCGAAAATATGAATTGCATTCACATTACGACAGTTTGTAATATATGTAGTTTATAAAGATTGAAGTCTTTGATATCGAGACTATGTATATTTACTCACCTGAGACCGCTTCCAACTGGCTTCATATCAAAGTCGATGTGGCGAGCTTGTCAAATGATTTGGTTTTTAAAAGTACTTTCAAAAGAAACGATCAATTTCGATGTGCAGTAAAATGTACGATTGGTCATTGTGTGTAAACTTGGGAATTTAGCAGTCGACAACGTTGCTAATTGCGAGTACCTCCATTTCTAAAAAGACTTATGTTGCAGACTCATTGCTGCCACACTCACTTGGGGACTGGTGGCTTGTAGTTGGTGCGGAGACGCAGGCGCTGCTTGGCCTCGGAGCTGACGTTGGTGCCGTACACGCTGAAGGAGTTGCCGAGGTAGCGATCCCTGCACCATGCCACATGCCTCGAGTAGACCCGCTCGTTGAAGCTGCGGCTGCAATGGATGCAGGTTTGCAGCAAATGCCGTTTGGCCACAATCCGATGGCTCGACGACGGCTCCATCGACGCCACGTTTGGCGACGGTTTGCGCTTTGCTGCCGCAGCTCTTTCCGATCCATCGTTTGTCAACGTCTCCATCGACGAGGTGCGCGAAGTTTGCACCATTTTGTCAGCAAACTTTGGCGCCGATTTGCCTTTAGTAGTAGTGGTAGTAGTAGTAATAGACTTTTTGGTGGCATCCCTTTTGGTGGTCTTCGAGCAGATGACAATGTGTCGCTCGAGAGCACTTGGGTTGAAGGTGCGAGCACAGTGGGGACAGGGGCTCAATTTCTCAATGACCATTTCACCAGATCCGCTCATAACGTTGCGTGTAGTCGCCATAGAATTTCGGAAGACACTGCAGAGTAAACAATTTAAAAAAATCAGAAATCAATCCCGACTAGTTCAACTAGAAATTTTTGAATGAGTTACGAGAACACGATTTCGTCTACTCGAGAAAAATGTAAAATTGAAGCCAGCCTGCTCTGATGGGCAAAAACTTTATTTTAATAGCTGCATCGGGTATATTGCATTTATCATTATTTATTACAACAATTTTTCTTAACTGGTCGAAAAATCTGATTTATTTTTATGCTTCAAAGAATGGAATTTTCTTCTATCTTAACCTCAACGGCCTTACAATTTTGTTTTTAAATTTCATTTCATTATTTAAAACAACTTGTGGTTCATAAATAATTTTTAAATTTAGTCAATCGGAAATTACAATCTTTAGCGTTTCAATAATCATTGCAAGATCGCGGCGTTGTCGCAAAAACAAACTGTCATTTTAAGCGTCTTTTAGATTAGTGATATTATTATTAACTGCACCTTCAGCTAGATGACGATTGCTTCAGAAATATTGTGAATTTTGCGCGTTCTACAAGAAGATAACTTTCATCCCACCTTATGATCGTTATTTTCGCTCTTAACGCATTGCAAAAACAGAACAGAGCAATTATAAAACTTCATTAATCGTGATTTTACTAATCTTCCATATACTATTCTTTTACGGCCGAAATAAAGAGATCAAAACATTTGATGGTACTTGCTTGATCAGAGATTGTTTCATTGTTAAAAAGAAATGTTTAAAACTTAAAAAAAAAGAGTGAAAAAATTGTAAAAAAAAATTGGGAATGTTGTGAGCACGTTAATGAAAACATGAATACTAAAATGTATAGTAACTACAGCATGAAGGAAAACACTTTGACATTCAATTCGAATGCGAATTGATTTCAAATTTAAGCGGATAAGGAAAGCTGATACTAGACTCAGGTAACTGATGGATTGATAGGACTGATTCGAGTTGCAAGTTGACAATGCACGTACATATCTCTTTCATCTCTCGAATGTATCTTGGTCTGTAGTGCACGACAGCATTGCATATTTCTCATGTCGATAAGACGACTCAAATTTCAACATCTTGGGCTTTGCTTTGAATGCGTCTTACGATATGCATAACACAACATACATATGTATGTATGTATATAACCCATTATATTGCTGACTGCAGCTGCGACCCAATGGACAGAGGGACGGATTGACTGACTGACTGACTGACTGACTGACTGAGAACTGCTTCAAGTCGTTCATTGAATTGAAATGAAATTATAAGACAGACAACGTTTTATACAAATTATAGGCTGCTTTGGCTCTTTGGTCCGGGCAAGCACTTGACAGGCCCAGACAGACAGACGGACAGACAGACAGACAGACAGAAATCTGTGCTGCATTATCGTTGCCTGCAACTCCTCCTTCACCTCCTCCTCTTGCCCCTCTCGGTGTCTCTGTTCCGGGTGCATTTAACGAACGCATTTTTCATCTCTCCGCTGGGCGCTGTGAAGTGATTTCAAAATGATTATTTTTTGACACATGGGGCAACACCTGCATCGCATTTGATGGCTCTGCTCGCTGCTCGCTGCTCGCAGCTTGCAGCTGCCACAGATCCGATGCCAAAGAGCCCGCCTTCCAATATGCATGAAATGCTGCCCCGTCCCCTGCCCCGTCTGTCTTCTGTCGCTGCTGTCGATGTTGATGGGGCGGCCCCCTCTTGTGTGTGAAAGCGAAAGAGACAGAGAGAATATATATATATATGTATATATCCATGTGTGTGTTTGTGTATAATTATATAATTTGACTGCTGCAATTATGTTGTTCTTCGTTAATTGAAATGTAAACGTCATCATTATGATAAGACGACGTCCAGGCCTGCTTCAGATCTGATGTGGGCCCAGTCTCCCTCTCCCTCTCCCTCTCTCTCTCTCTCTCTCTCTCGCTCTGGTTGTTGTTATTGTTAAATGCTGACGTTGACGTTGGCGTGCACAAGACGGCAACGAAGCCAACGCTAACGCCAACGTCGACGGCGACTGAGACTGCGACTGCGAGCGTGTCAATTCTATTTGTGAGACACGCGAGCCGCCTTCGCAATTAATGGCAGCTCCATTTATGAATAGGCTCGTCCAGGGTTGTCGAGTGCGGCGCATGTTTGCGGCAACCAGTATTTAGCTTATCGCTAAATGAGCCAGTTTCACAAAATGCACTTATATAAACACACAATACAAATGTCTTTAATTATGATTCCATTTTAAGAAAATCAAATCGTAAGCACTTTGAAATTACAAATCACAATCATTTAAAAGTATTTTACTTATAGCGATAGGACAATTAAAAAATATAGAGAAATAGATAAGACTAAAATAAATTGAAAATACAACTCTAATCATTGTAATTTCACATTCACATTCAACTTAAAAAATAATTGAATTTGTTTAGATAAATTTGTGGTCGCCAATTTGTACTTGCTTATACTTTATTTAAGGATCGATCGATATAAATTTGTATTACCATTTTGGAAAATTGTATTTTTATAAAATTAATTGCTCTTTTCATTTGCCTAGTTAGTTGTGATCAGAGTTTAATTAGAATATTCTTTGAGCTAAGAAATTTAATTGCTTGCATTAGAAAATATAAAATAAAAACATAAAGTTTAATTTATTTATATACTTACATTTATATTTTAATACTATTCAGTATTAACACATGGAATAATGATTATTATTTAATAGACGAACAAGTTAACTTTGTGGGGGTTGCGCTCTTAGCCTAGTGAAGGTGGCCAAATTAATTTCTTAAGCGTTTGCTGTCTTCTTCCTCCGCCCATCCGCCCATCCGCCCATCCGTCTGTCCGTCTGTCTGCCTGTCTGCTCGTCATTTCCGTCGAAGGCACGTGCATGGAAATCTTAAGAAAAACATACATATAGTATATATCGAGCCCTACGAACTCATATTTGGAGTCAAGCGTTTGTCTGCAGACATTTATCGAAAAAAAGATGAAGAAAAACAGGCACATGGAAAGCATGGAAAGCAAATAATGACAGCGTTGAACGTGCGTTCAATCGCATGAAGATGCCGCTGCCACGCCCTGTCTTGACTGTTGCCCTTGCAACACCTTGCCACACACCCGGCATGCAACTAGGCGGGGGGGGATGTAACAGGTTGGTGGCAACAACTTGATTTAGCCAATCTCCGAGACACGGTTTACTTAAATTGTGAATACACTAATTTAAAAGCCCACTGTGCCGTAGACTTTTTCACTTTGATCTGAAATGCAGCAAGTTGAGGTGTAAAACCACCGCTGACACGCCCTTAGCCGTTGTCAGCCACGTTGTCCGGGTGCTGCAGAAATTTCGCTCTAATTCAATTGGAAGTGCGAGAAAGACTGAGAAGCAGCGTCAGTTTGAGTGAGTGGCAAGTGAAAACTTTTCGTCTACGGTTGACCACTGGACACTGGACAGTGGGCGTGGCAAGGCGAGAAGGAGGCAAACACCGTCGACTCTTCTGGTTGTTACGTGGCCTTGTCGAGTCTTTCATTTGTAATAAGTTGGCTGGTCATTTCTTGCACTGCATTTCTCGGGCTGTCTCTCGGGCTGTCTCCAGGCTGACCGAAAATAAAATGTGCAATCTCGTAACGAGGGGCAACGCCTCCAATTCTGCATTAAAACGCCTTCCTCTTGCCACACACACACACACACACACACACCTGCCAGCTTGCGTCTCTGCCGACGTACGTGACATTTGGCGGCGCCACAAAAGCACGTAAAAGAAAATACTCTGTAAATCTGTACGTCATTTCGTTTTTGCCCAACTTCTTATGCCGCTTTAGTTTTTGCTGGCTGGCGTCTTTCGGTCTTGCAAGGCTGCCCAGACTTTGCCCCTCCACCTCCACCACCACCTCCATCGTCTTCGCTTGGCATTTTTTCGTTTGCGCGCTTCTCTTTTCATTGCCGCCTTGTTTACAACTGCGTCGCCGGCCAAGCGCAAAAAGTGTTCGTTGCCGCAGGACGATCGAAGCTGAACAGGACGAAGGGTCAAGGAGGAGCGTCTGAGGAGGGTGGAAGGTTGTCCGCTTCGCTTTGCAACACTGGCATGGCCTGCTGAAACTGCCATAAATTTTGCTTATCTAAACGGAAAAATACAATTTGTAATTGAAAATATTTGTGCGCACTCACACACACACACACATATTATGCTCTGTCGCGAGCAAAGTTGCTGCTAAGTTTTCCTTGTACTTTTGCCATTTTCTCGTACTTTCGCCTAGTTTGTTTTGGCCAAATAGCCGACGGCTTGCAAAAGTCAGTTGCCCCAGGACAGGGCGAATGGAACGATGGGGAACGATGGGGAACGTAGCCAAATGGCCGCTCAATTTTTAATGGCTTTCCGTCTCTTTATTTAATTGCCACTGCGCTTGAATGTTGCAAGTGGCAGCGGCATGGAAGGCTGAACTATTATCTCATTTACTTACAACATTTCATTTCTTATTCAAGCTGTTCGCCGTGTTCCATGGCCAGCCATCAATCCGATCTCTTTTTTGTGTTCTTTACAAGCTCGTTAAAGCTGTTTTTCGTTCCCAAGGAATGCCAAATTACTATAAATGACAAACAATTGTCTGAACAGAACATCACTGAAATTCCCAAATATTAACCACAATGTTTTAATTATCTATTTCCAACAACGCAACGTCTTTTTCTACTTATATTATTCACTAATAAATCAGCCACAATCATTTATTTCTTGGTTGTTATTACAATTTTATTGATTTATTTATTATGTCAAAGTAACAATTGTTGAGCTGAGGGACAGTTTATGGAATTAAATCTATAATCGAATGCGAATTTTGAAAATATTTGGTTTAATCTAAAATCGAAATTCCCCTAATTGCCAAACATAAAGATATTTTTTTATTGTGTGTATTTATTTAAACACATTTTGCATAATGACAAATACAATTTAGCGAACTGGGAGTTAATTAAATTTGTGGGGTAGTCTGGCAATGTTGTCCGTGGTCAGCGGATTGATTCGAGTGCTGCATCATTGGCGCTTCGACACGCCCACCAGGGCTGGGCGTATGCAACGGCTGTGCAGCTTGTAGCCCAGCTTGGTCACCTGGACAACAGTGTTGGCCTCGACCGAATCGTCTTCGGTCTGGAAGAGAGCCTCATGCTGATTGGGATCGAATTGCTGATGGATGGGATCGAGTGGCTCGAGACCGTGTCGCTTGAACACTTGCAACAGCGAGGCGCGCGTCAAATTGAGGCCTTCAAACAGATTCTTGAGATCGAGATTGGCCTGCAGCTTATCCTGGGGCACCGCCTGCGTGGCATGCCCCAGCACATCGGCCACCTCGATCAGATCCCTGCAGAATTCCTGAATGCCGAAGATCTTGGCGTCATCGATCTGCTTGTTGAGGCGCCTCCGCATATTCTCGCCATCCGCCAGGGCGCGTTTGTATTTGTCCAGCAGATCGCTGTGCTCCAGCTTGACGGCGGCCAGCTCTTGGGTCAACCAGTCCAATTCCGTGGCCACTCCTCCTCCGGCCTCCTCCTCATCCGACTTGGCCATCGATGGTTCTTCTTGTTGTTGCTGTTGTGCTTGCTGCAGTTGTTGCTTCTTGGCGCTGTAGCAGCGTCGCAGTTGCTCTTGCAACAGCCGCAGATGGTGTGGCGATGATGCCACCGCCTTGATGTGCTCCAAACGTTTGGTAAACATTTTGTTCAAGTCGAGACCAAGAAGACCTATTGCTATTTAAATTGATCGTTACTCAAAAGAGCAATGTTTCTGCTGTGACTAACTTACACGACAAGTGAATTTTTCCTACTCAATTCGAGAGATTCAATCGATTCAAATGAAAAGCACATGTGCTCTAGAAAGTTATCGATGTATCGCGGCGATGTATCGATAGGCACAATAGCGATGACAGCTGCAAACGGAGATGGGCAAATTAAAATGCAGATGGTTAGCTTTATTAGATTGAATAAATGCAGTTTAAATTATATTTTTAAGTTACTTTAAATACGTTACATTTTGTTTTAAAAATAATAGAATATTATAATCGTTTTGACAGGTTTCTTTTACTTTTGACGTTGTCAATTAGAAACAAAATTTGCTTTTTTATTTAGTTATCAATAATTATTGTTACTTTTAGTAACCATTTTACATTTGAAAGTGTGGTAATGATTTTTCGTATTAACTTGACGTTCAATGAGACTGAGTCTTATTCATAAATCTAAAATGAATTTAAAATATATTATTGTTTGCTTTGTTTCCGTTTAATATTATTTAATATCCATTCCGTTCGCTGCTTAATCTTATCGATGCTGAACTTTATTATTTCTAGTCAAAACTCATGGAGAGTGCTCAAAGTACAGTCTTGCCTCGATCGCAGTGAAAGTTTTGCAGTACCAGCTGAAAACACGCATTATTTAGCAAAAGTTTTAATTGACTTGTTGCCATTATTATTGCTATTGATTTATGTTGCAAGTCGCAGCGACTTGGGGAACGCAGCTAATTTCATTTGCAACGTTGCGTCGATACTTGTGCACATATGTATCGAGTACAATTGAGTAGCTTTCCGTTGGAACAAATTGCTCGCACTTTCTGTCCGTAACGGCAAATCGTTTTTAATGCGTTCTTAATTAGCTGCTGTCGCTGGGGGACGACGACGACGTGGGTTGAAGTTGCGGCACTTGTTCGACATTTTCAATTGGCAGCATTACTTGAGCAGCAGCAGCGTGGAATGCCCTTAACCACAAGTGTGGCGCCACTTGCGAGCAGTTGCAGTGGCAGCTACAGTTGCAGTTACATGCATGTGCTCGATAAATCCGCAGCTTCGTTCAATGTTGAGCGTTTTAATTGTTTGCCACTTGGTTGGGTAAGCAGAAGCAGCAGCAGCAGCAACGGCAGCGGCAGGCGGAAAGCAACCGCAACCGGAAGGGCTGAAGAGCTGGGGGAAGTGGCATGTGGCAAGTGGCAAGTCAAAGTCGCAGCTTATGGCACCTTGTGCAACAAGTTTCATTTTCTGCAGCTTCCTTTTAGTTGTGTCTCTCGCTCGCTCGCTCGCTCTCTGGGCTGCTGTTAGTCAAAGCTTTTAGCAGCCGCAGCGGTACATAACGTGCCACACACACAGACACACAGACACGTAGAGAGGCACGCAGTGTGTGGCAGATTATGTATGTACTTATGTGCTTATATTCATATCCATATCCTTGCGCCTTGCGCCTTGTGCGCCAGCTGCAGCTGCAGCTCCCGCAAATTGCGGCACGACTTGTGGCATGCTCCACTTTTATTAACTTTTTAATGCAGCAGCAGTTTCCTCTGCTCTGCCGCCTTTATCTGCTGCAAGAGTTTTGCTAGCTTTTATAAGTTCATGTCTAGCAGCTGCTGAGCTCAGCTCCGCTTCCTGCCACCACACTGAGTTGCCTCCTTCGCCTCCTTGCCTCCTTGTGTTTGCCTTGCACAGTTTGCTGTGGCATTTTTGGTGGCTTTTGGCTCATCGTTGGCATGCAAATGTTGCAACTACATCTGCTGTCTCTCCATCTCTATCTCAGCTCTCCCTCCCCTCATTCCCCATTCCCATCAGCATCTTCACATGCATTTCGTAGTCGGCTTCTGTCTCCGTCTCCGGCTGCTGTTTGCTTTATTGGCCTGGGGCGAAACTTTTGCAAATTAATTACATTTTATTGAGGCTGCACTTTGGCAACTGGCAACTGGAACTGGAAGCCACAGATGCAGCCAAGATCTTCAGCTGACTTGCCTCAAGGGTTAAAGTTCACTGCGGCCATAACCATAATAACTTAATGCCCCCAAAAACAAAACAATAACACTAACAATAACAATCCAATGTGATAACAACAACGATGACCAGGCGGTAGGGGGATGGGGAAGCAGCATCCCGCCCCCTTTATACAGGCATGACAAGCACGCAGAGGAAAAGCGAGGCTGTGAGCTGTTAAAATGCATTTTATGACTTTCAAATACGAAAGCTCATAAAAAATGTGGCACGAATTGCCGGCATGTGGCAGGGGCAGAGGCAGAGGCAGAGGCAGAAGCACTGACTGTCAGAGGGGAGGGGAAGGGCACGACAGACAGCATTGACATAAAATGCCAGGCAACCAACAATCATAGAAACAAGTACTTACTACGTCGACACCAAATGCGCGTTTTTATGGCTAATCAAACCTTTGCCACAGACACCAGCAATGCCAACAACACAGCAACAACAACAACAACAACAACACGGCAACAACAACAGCAAACAGCTACAGTGACTGACAGAAAAATAAAGCGTTTCCACTAGTCTGCAGTAGACAACGTTTCAGCGCTTTTGCGTTAACAAAGTATCGCTTCGATTTCCGTCGCCTTCAAAGCTCCGAAAAATGATTCACACATTTTTTTTTGGAATTTTTGATACCCACTAAGCAAGACTAGTGGGGTATATTAGGCGATTAAAACTCAATCAGAATAATATCAGAACTAGTACTCCACAATTTAAATAGTTAGCCGCAGATATTATTATGAAGAACAAAGTATATAACAATACTTCATCAATAATAATATAAACTACAAAATTACAATAATTTTTGATATTTTAAATGGATTCTTTATATTTTAAATTTAATTTTATATTTGCAAATCTTTCTTTTCAAATTAAAACAACGCAATAATAGTATTTTATATATTTTCAAAATTATATTTATTTAAGAGGACTTCGACTAAACAAATATTTATTAATATAATCGCTAAATGCGGTGTAGTGAATACTCAGAGTATTTTGCAGTTATCCTCAAATTATTGTAGTATTTGTTTTTCATTTCTGGTTGGTTTTTTGTAATTTCTGAGGATTATTCATTTGTGCACAAAAATATTTCAAAAGTTTTGTAACATTTATTGCTGGCATTTTTATTCAGCATTTCGCGAATAATGCATTGCTTCGACTGCTGCAACATAATGCGGCACAGTGGAAAAACTGTTGAAAAAAGCGTAAAAAGAATATGAGTATTTTTCATGTTGATGATAATGCATCAGCAGCAACGGCAGCAGCATGTGTTTGTATACATGTTGATTTCTGTATGCATGTCTGGCTGTCTGGCTGTCTGTCCGTCCGTCCGTCCGTCTGTCTGTCTGCCTGTCGGTACTTGTAGGAGTGCCAGCTGTTTATGATGCGTTTACGACACGTCACAGGACACGTACACGTGCCTAGACAGAGGCTGAGGAGGCATTGAAAGCGGGGACAGCAGCATCGTTAAAGGCGCCCCCAGGTGTTGATGGGGCAACGGAGGCAGGAGGAGGGAACTCGTAAAACTAACGGGTGTCGAGCTAAAATAATAGTGCGGCCGACCGACAGACGGAACGGTTGTTGTTGATCATTTTGTTGTTATTGTCGTGATTGCAAAACACGCAAATTGTTAAAAAACGAAATAGAAAATAGACGAAAAATGAAATATATGTACATATGTATGTATATTTTGTTTTTGCTGGTTTGCAGTGGGAGAAGCCCCCACACGTTGGGCGCCAAGCGCGGCGCATAAAAATGAAAACGAGCGAGCGCAAAAAAAAGAGAGAAAGAAAAAATGAATTTATTTGATTCGTTTGATGCTCGTAAAAATCAATGAAAACATTTTTCGGGCAGCCGCCGCCACCTTTTGCCAATCTGTCTATAAAGGCGCCTGCCCACGCCCACGAAAAGCCGCCCCGCCCCGCCCCGATCCCCCGATCTGATGTATATGTATATTTTTATGTGTGTGTGTGAGAGCTTTTGGAGCTGTTCCAATGAAATGCCGTCGAAAAGTTTTGAGCCAAGTTTCGTATGAAATTTGTAACAGCCTCAAAACAAACTATAAAACTTGAAGTTTGAGTTTCTTTGAAACTGTTTTAGTTGTTTTTTGTTTTTTTTTTTTTCATTTGCTTTCTTATTGCTGTTGCTGTTGTTGTTGTTGTTGTTGTCTGTCTTCTTCTTTTAGTTGTTTTTTTATGTTGTAGGTAGAATGGAATGTGTTTGAAGCCAGTTAATTGGATTAACACTGCAGATGTGCGTGTGTCTGTCTGTGTGTGGGTGAAGTGAAATTCGATTTATGACCGAAATGATTTAATTGCCAAAATGCCAAAGAGATGCTGATGCCGATGCCGATGCCGATGCCGATGCTGACAATGGCAAAGGGATAGGGGAGGGGCGATGAGTCTCTGTGAGTGTTCATTTTACAGTTAACTGATTCAATGAATTAGCTAATGAGATCGCATTAAAACAAAAAATACAGCCAACTTGAAAGTAAAAACGATTGCAAACCTAAAGCAAACATATCTGTAACTATTTAAATAAAATACGAAATCAAAATAGAAATTCATTTTAGGGCTTGATTGCGACTTTTTATAGAGAGTACTAACTGCTTATCTGTGGAAATAAAATCAAAGTTTCACTCTCGCCTTTCAATGAAAAATAATGGCACTCGAATAAAATGGCAAATAACATTATGTGAGCGAGTTATTGAATGGCTTTTTTAGCGCACTAATTAACAAAAATACATTTTGTATTGGCTTTAAAATCACCACCAAAAATAAATGTACAATGCTGCGCATACAATTCTAATTGCATAAATAATAATGTGAACAAAAAAGAAGTTCACAATTGATTTCTCGCTTTTGATTTTCAACTATGGCCGAACAAATAGTTGAGGCCAATGCCAACTGAATGGCCTTAAATAATTGGAAAATATTTAGCTGTTAATTTTGCTGTGCAGCTATTGACTTTTGTAGAAAAAGGCCAATTGAATAGAGTGCCAGTCTGTAACCTGTAACCTGTAACCTGTAACCTGTTACTTGTGATCTTTGCACGTAAATAAATTGGTCGCTTTGACCATTGTATTCAGCGGGTACTCATTGACAGTACTCATGCGATGTAATTAATTTAAGTACAGCATGTTCAAATTAGTCGCAAAGAGGACACAACGACAGCGACCATGATGCGGAATCAAGTGAATCAAAGTTGTCTGGTAATTTGATCAGTGTTTCCTTTTTGCTTTCACGCACATATCTTTTTTTTTCTTGTCGTTGTTTCAGTTTGGATGCGGGGCGGGGCCTTTTCCAGCATGTCGAGCATTCATTCAGATTCATTCGGGGCTAATAAGTTTTTGGCCAGGTAAAATCGGCAGGGGCTTCAGCCCTTGGCTTTTTAACTTTGACTCCGACTCTGACTTGGACTTTGAAATTGTTGCTTAGCGTTGGCCTCTTTTTCCATCTTGTTTTTTGTGTGTTTGTGCTTTGCATATGCCAATGGAATCCCATCAAATGTAAACGTGGCTCAAGTTGCCACTCTATAATTCGTGTGTGTGTGTGTGCAACAACATAAAATTAGCTCAATGAGCATTTGTGCAATCAAGTGATTTTAAACAGCAAAAAATGTTCGGCGGTCTGGGCTGTAATCGAAGTTGAGCAGCAATCGCAACCCTTGAAACCCCTGAAAGGGTTGTTGTTGCCCCCTCCCTCGCCTCCTCTCAAAACGCCCCCAACAACCGTGTCCGTGAATATTACATACATATTCGTATTCTTGCCAGGATCTCAGGCTGTGGCAAATAAATTTCACACATATTTGCACAATGTGTGTGTGTGTGTGTGTGTGTGTGCAGTCAATAACTTTTCGGCACAAGGTCGACGATTCATCGTCTTGGTTGATTGTACTGGAAGAAATAAAATGAGTGCACCCTCAACTTATTCAAAAGGAAATACTCGCAGTCGCATTCGCTGTTAGCATATGGGAAAACGGCATGTTATGTATGCTTAATTTTGTCGTGAGTTGTGTGGCGGGGTTATCTGCATGTAAACAGGCGCAGGACAATGCCAGTGTCCTTGCACGTGACTCATGCTGGAGAAAAGGGTTCCCCGCCTATGCTGTGGGTCTTCGCATTCACCCATTCAACCCATTCAACCCATCCATCCATCCACACGCTGGGGCATTGTGTAGTTGTGGGACTTCAGAATCGGTCGGTTGTCCTGACGATTATTGCAGTTCAGATCATTGGACAACAATTGTAAATTGATTAGAGCGACAAACTCGCCAATTTGCTGCCATATCAAGTTCCATCATCATCAGCGTGGGTAAACAACTCTTTGAATACCTCTGGATGAGTCATTGTGCACAGCGTTGACTCGTTCAAATTGCAGCAAGTGTAAAATTCCAACTATTTGCATTAGATTTGAAGATGTTGATTCACATAAATATTTCATTTGCATTTATTCTATTAATTAACAGCTGTGAAGACAACATTTTCTGCTGCCATTTTCATATTTCAATATCTATTTATATCTATTTTTGCTCTCGCTCACTTTTTACTTTGTGTAACTTTAGTCGAACCGAAAATCAAATTAATATAATCAAAGCGCAAACAAGAAATTGATTGAGATGTGGACACTAATTTTTAAAACTAACAAGCAAAGTTCAGCTAAAAAACAAATTAGTTAAAGAGCAAGTAATAAGTTGATAACAAAATCAAATCAACAAATATTCAAAATTAAAAGAATTGATTTTCTATTTCTGCAACCGCTATTTAAACTATTTATATGGCTGAGTAATTAGTATAATCCCAAAGATATTTATTTATAACCATATTAAACACTTTGAAATCATTTAAATTGATTGGGCCTATGGCATATATTTAAGGGATTATGAAACTAGTCCCTCGAAGTGGCTTAAAGCTCTTGCCAATTTCATTTGTCTGCTTTGCACTCTGATGCCAGGTTTTATGAAGGATAAATATGTTTCAGAACTCGATTTTAAATTCGTTGAAATCTTTGAATTCTTCTCGTTTTTTTTTTTGTTACTTTCACCTAGACAAAACGTTGTGAGTGTGAGTGTGAATACTTATTATAGCGAAGCGTGGTGTGAATGAATTGAAAAGTGGCACTCGCTGCAAACTTGCCAGGTTTTCAGCTGCTCTCGTCATCGTTATGATGGTTATGATGATGTTGCCTGTTGATGATTATCATTGTGGGTTACTTTCATTGCGTCGCCTTTGCCTTTGCTTCATACATTTTTGACAATTTTCTGTGAACTCGCGTCATTTGCGAGCAATGCGAATGCGAATGTGAATCTGACTGTGAATGTGAATGTGAATAGGAAGTGTGGTGGCAGGTGGCAGGTGGCAGGGGCAACAACGTTAGCTTGTCACATTTGCCACAACACGATTTCCTTTGACTGTCAACCTTTTTCTTCTCTCTAACTGTGCCACCTTCTGTGGCACCCAAACCCAAAAATGAGGAGACGAAAAAATAGCAGAAAGCACACACATTCTTATTTATTTCTATTTTTATGTGTCACACACGGCAAAGGAGCCACACGCATTTATTTTGCTGCGCATTTTCACTCCTTTCTCCTTGTCGTTGTTGTTGGTTTAGTTGTTGTTGTGGCTTCCGAGTTGTAGCGAGAGTTGCGAGGTCCTTTGGCACATTTTGCACGCGGCACGACGACAGTCTCCCAATTGTGTTATAAATTCAAAAATGAATAACGCACGTTTGCCTGTGGTTTAAAATTCTATTTTATTTTATTGCCATTGCCAAACGCCTTTCGCCTTTCTCCTTTCTCCTTTCCCCTTTCTCTCCCCCCCTCTCTACAGTGCTGATGTCCTCATTCTGGCTACCACTTTTGCTTGGGGTTTCGGTTTGGTTTCAATTCGTTGCGTTGCGTTTCGTTTGGTTTGGTTTCCTTTATGGAAATGCTTTCACTTTCGCCACTGCCAACGGAATTTCCACTCTCAAATATGGAACACTCACAAGTTCATTCTCAATTAAAACAATTTCCCACTGACATTGTGGCCCAACCTCGACACCCTGTAGCCACCCCAAGCACGAGACACCCTGTGCCGCCGCCTGTCACATATTTCAAAAGAGCCCAAAGTATTGCCTTTTGTCTGCGAGTTTCGAGTTTCGAGTTTTTAAAGCTGCTTAAAGAGTTGTGACTGTCGTTCTTCTTACTTTTTCTTCTTTTGTGCGGCCTGCTCTGACATTTTTTATGAGCTTTACTTGGCTACTTTATATTTTTTTCTTTGCTACATTATTTTTTGTGGACTTATTTCAGCAAAAATTTATTAGCCCAACGCGGCTCAATCTCAACGTTCTTTCGCCCTTTCACTTAAGTGCCTTTGGTGGCAGGCGGCAAAAATGTCGGCAACGTTGTGGCATAAATGAAATTGTGATTTCCATCTGCTAGAAGACACAACAAACTACTCGATGCGAAAATCGAAATCGAAATCGAAATCGAAATCTAATAACTTGAATCAAAACTCTTTTAAACATCGATGGCAAAGAGATTCGAAAACTAATTGAGATGAACTCGAGCAACAAACTTTGAGTTTGGGGGCGAAAACATTTAATTACGCTTGATGTCCACCCCCCTCCCCCATCGAGAGTGTTATTTTTGACAACTTTGGCAACAGTTTGCAAGTTGTCAGAGTGCTATTGACAGCCACTGTAAGCCACTGCTGTCATTATATTCAAATAACTCAATTGCAGCACAACCGACATCTTTAATTTGCTCTACTTTTTGTTTCTGTTTCTTTGCTGACTGTGATTACAGATTTCGGTTGCAGTTGCAGTTGCACTTGATCTTTGGTTGTGGCACACAGTGTGTGCTGCAAGTATGCGCATGCTAATTAAATTCCTTTCCTCTCTCTCTCTCTACTTGCAGCACGCATATTTCCATATTCATAAACGGTCAAAGGGAATCAGGACTCTCGACACTGACAAATCGCAAAACTTTAGCTTTCAGCTAGCTGGTAAGTTGAGAATATTTCTATTGCTTGGTTTATTTTACCGTTTTATCAAAGAGCATCACAACAACAGCACTAAACTTATTGGAATTTCAAAATGTCGACATTGACATGCGTTGAAAGCATTGTTGCCCCTCCCTTTGCACCCAAAAAACAAAAAAAAACTGTCCCCTTGTGCTTTGTTTTTGTTGTTGTCTTTTTTCTTCTTCTGCTCTTTAACCCCGCCGCTCATCCTATGTTTTTTATATCAGTTTTATTGTATTTTATGTCGCAGCCGAAAGTCAACCAAAAATCGGCTTAAAAATTCAAGAGCAACAATCCGAAAGATGCGTATCTTGTAGCTTTTATGCGGCTGCCGCTCGCATTATGAAACTGTTTCCCCCTCTGGCAACTGTAACTGAAGATTTTCATTTTCTATTTCATAAAGTGTCGCCGGGTCCAAATGAAGCTGGCTGCAAGCGTATTTCCACCTAATAGCTGCGCTCTCATCTCCCGCTCTCTTTCACTCACATCTGAGCTGCTTTGTGTGTGTGGCATTTGATTGTCATTGTCTCTCCCTCTCTCCCTCTCTCCCTCTCTCCCTCTCACTCTCTATCTCTATCTCTGTGTGTCTGTTTTTGGTTTCTTTTTGGGCTGCGACTTTTTGTTGGCCCAACTAAATCAGTCAACAGTCGGCGGCACAGATACAGAGAGAGAGATACAGATACAGATACATTTACCAGATACAGATGCAGATACAAAAGTATCCGTAATTGCGTGCTGGCTGGCCATGCAGCTGCCGCTGCCGAGCGTCGTTTTGTTTATGATTTGTCAAGATCTTAATCCCATCGAAAATGTGTTTTAAATTGCAGCGCCTACGATAAGAATTGGGGCAAAACGAAAAGCAACTCGCTGGAAATAAATCTGAAAAGAGTTGCTCAAAGGCAGACAGAGAGCGAGAGCGAGAGGGAGAGGGAGACAGACATATGGTGACCATAATTTGAAACAAAAAGACGAACTCCTCGGCGTGGGGGCGGAGTGCTAATAAATTCACCTTTTATCGCAAAATATTGTCAACATTTGCGAAAGACAAACAGCTAAGCTCGGTCCACACACCCACACACAGATACAATTACCTTGTCGGCATCTTCATGGCGTCTCTGTGAGTGTGTGTGTGTGTGTGGGCGGTTTTGGCAACATAAATCTCTCTCTTGTTGCCTGACAGACTTCCCTCCATCCGTCCTCCAGTTTGGTCGTGTGCTCACGCTCGCTGACTTCTGATTGAGGGAAAGCCCCCGGAGAAGCTGTGCCACAACATCCTCCGTCTGGCTGTCTGGCCGTCTGGCCGTCCGTCTGTCCATCCGGGTGTTGATTTTTGTCAACCTAATACAAAGCGCAAACAAAATTTGTGTTGGCATTTGGTTAGATTTGCCATTTCTTTGCTTTTTGCCCTCCCTCGTATTTCTTTTCTTTTTTGTGGGGGGACAAGCATCAAAACAATGGGCGGTCCATGTGTGTGTGTGTGTGTGTGTGTGTGTGTGTGTGTGCGACATATTAGACTCGACACTAGCAACAACAACAGCAACAGCAACTCAGTGTTGAGAAAGGATTTCATTTTGTATTTGCGTCTTGGATCTGCATGCTACGCAAACTCAATGTACACTGGGCGCCAAAAGTTAATGCAAATTACTGAGAATTATTACCTCAACCGAGAGCTGGAGAGATTGATGTGGGATTTCAGCTGATTGGGCAGGACAAGCATCGATGCGAAGCGAAAAACACCACATCAGATCTCAGGAGTATAAAACGTAGAGTAAAGACGACTAGCAAATTCCAGTTCGGGATAAAAAACATATTTAACGCTGATATGCTCAATTCAATTAACATATTCAAATAATATATGGCATTCATGAAAATCATATTGATGGATTTCGATGCACGACGGTCCTAAAGTTACTCACTCATCATCTCATTAAATAATAAATACATAGATTACAATGCTTGAACATTGTATGAAATTTGAAAACAATATTTCAATTTATAATGAGAAAAAAAGAAATGCTTTATAAATTTGTATCATTTATTGATAACATCCATTTATGATATATAAATGCTAGCTCATCATTTTAATTATATGTTATCACTTAATTTATTTATCCATTACCAAAAATATAATGAGTATTTAAGAGAATTTCGGGGCCCTCAACTCTTTGACATATAATTAATATAGGCAGTAATAATTTGTAACGAAACAGTACTTAAAGATGTGCTAGCTTTGAAAAAATTCGGAAAAATCTGAAAATACAATAATTTGCGAAATCGAAAACCAATATGATAATGTCATTAAATTGTGAGAACCGCAAAAGAACATGAGAACTTTGAACACAAACGTGAGAAGCAGTCGAACGGAGAGATGGTCATAAATATGATGAATACGAAATGAAAGCGGAATTATAGCAGTCACTGTAAGAGTATTAAGGGCGTCAGCAATTAATCGGGCTCATCTCTGGCCTGTCAATCACTGGGTGCAGCACATCAATCAATCAGGCCAAAGAGTCGTATAAAGATAAATAAATTTACAAGTCGAATTGCAATATGCGGGCATTCATGCAGCCATTCATGTTGCACTCATTGAGCAAACGAGTATTTATAAAATAATGAAAACACAAACAGACAAACACATGCGCGAATTTCGCTTCCATTAAATACGCGTTGTTGTTGTGGCACACATTTTGCTGCTGCTGTTGCTGTTGCATTGTGGCAAAAGTTCGACTTGCCGCCGCCCACGAGTGAGGCAAACACCAAAGTTGCACCACCCAAAGCATCCCGCAAGCAGCAAGCACAACAACGGCAGCTCCAGCTGATGTATGTTAATTAAAGTCATTACGTGAAGAGGCAGCTGCAGTTGCAACGAGAGCAGCAAGCCTTCTGCCTGCTGCCTGCCACAGAATGAAGTACCTTGCGGCATCGTTTGCCGATCCTCGACTCGGCTTTTGTGTTTCCTTTGCCAGTTGCCTGTTGCAAGTAGCCTGTTTGCAGTTAGCTGTGCTGGGCAATAGAATGAATTGGCCAATTGGCCAATTTCCATATGCATAGCAGCTGAAGGCGACTAAATGACTGAATGAGTGAATGACTGCATGATTGGCTGACTAGCTGAGTAAACTGACCGACTGACTGATTAACTCAATTTCCAACTGACCAACAGATTGGCTAAATGAACGAATGATTGATGGCATAAAATAAATAACTAAAATACTAATTTGAAATAACCGGCTGACTGAATAACTCAATGATTGGCTGATTGATGGATTGATTGTCTGCTCAAATAACTAACGAACTGATAACAGAATAATCGACTGATTGACCATCTGAATGATCAGCAAACTGACTGACCAAATAACTAACTGATTGACTGACTGATCGATTCATTGATGAAACTCATGACTGCCTCAAAAAGTGAAATTGTGATTGACTAAGCGACTGACTGAATAGCTAAATGATTGACTGACTTAATAAATGATAATATTAAACTACTGATTGGCAACTTTCTGATTAATTAAAAGAATGACTTACTGACTAAATGTATGAATGAATTGATAACGACGACTGATTGATGTATTGATTGACATCCCTAATAACTAAAATACTGATAGACTAACTACTAAAGGATTGACTTACACTGCCTCTCTGACTGCCTGCCTGCCTGACTGATTGACGCACTGCCTGACTGACTGATTGTTTGGCGTAATTCAATGAATGAGCAAATGAGCAGCGTTTGCTTGACATTGACATCAATGGATGTTGTTCTGTGCGAATTGCGAATTGCAAATTGCGAAACAAGAACGAGAGTTGGAGCGGCATTGTGAAGAGTTGGCTGCGCCACGTGTCGGAAAAGCATTGTGTTCGACATAATGAAACATGCTGCATGCCACATGCCACATGCTGAATACAGAATACTGAATGCCGAATGCCGAAACCCGTATGATGAATGCAACAACCATAGAACGTAGCGTATTTCAGTTAAAGTTTAGCAGAGTTTAGAGAGTGAGAGAGACGCTGTGTGCGGTTGTTTATTTTGTTTCGGCTCTTTTAATGATGTGCAACATGCACCAAATGTGTTAATGAGTCAGAAACAGAGACAGAGACAGTGTGTGAGAGAGTGGCAGACTGAATGTCTGGCAGAAATGAGTTTGGCGACTCTTTGATTGACTTTCAATGGCAAAAACCTGTTGAGCGCTTTCGGCTATCCTTGGGCTACTTTTGCTTTTTCAAGCAGATCGACAAATCGCCATTGCAATTGCCGACTGAAGGCGAAATTGAATTGCAGCTTGAAATCGAATTGGCCAACAGCCTCCGCCATCTCGTGTATCCATAAGATACAAGATACAACGAGTATTCGTATTCCTCCATTCGTTTCTGTGGCAACACATGCTGTGCTATGGCCATTTAATACATGCAGCTGCTGCTCTTGCAGCTGGAAAAACTAAATGAAAAAACATTAAACGACAGAGCCACAGCTAAATTGCTTTGCTTAAACGCCCACACACACACCCACAACTTGGCAGACAGAATGTGAGGGAATGAAAACGAGAACGAGAATGAAAACGAGAATTGAGTACTGAGTGGTGAGAAGTGAGACTGAGACAAAGTTTTAGATGGCAATCGATAATTAACAATGCTGCTAACTTCATTTGAATGAATAGAAAATATGGCAAAGTTATCTGTTATCACTCGTTCATAAAGTGCCAACTTTAAAAACAACTGCATTTAATGTCTAAACGCATTCATTGTCACAATATCTGCATAACTATCTGTAGTTCAATAAATATATCATATTTCATAAAGATCAAACTTTAAGAACAGCCTAAATTAAAGTGTAAACTTATTCATTACCACAATACTTTTCTACACTTTGGCTGCTGCATTAAATTGAGCCTATTCAGAACTCAATTAAAGCCTTAATCACAACTGTATCAAATTGAAAAAATTCGTTGTATTTCAATATCTGCATAACTATCTGTGTAGTATGTTACAACAAATAAATCCAAAAAAATGCTGCACAAAAATGTGAATTTATTAAATTGATGCCAACTGCAGCAGCAACGTTTTAATTTCGCTTTAAAGCAATTCTTGCACGTTGCACGTTGCATTTGTGCCACAAGCCTTCACTTACATGTAGTATTATTTGTTGCATTTAGCAATGTCGATTTAGATGTTTTATGTTTTGATTCTTTATACTATATTTCGGCCTAATTGAAATATTCATTTGTGTGCAAAAGTTGCGATGCAGAAATCGTTGTTTTAGTTTTAGTTGTGGGTTTTTGTATTTTTTTGTATTGCTTGCAAACTCAATCAGCCAAATCAAAATGTTGCCTGCAAATAAACGGCAATTGTTGTTGGCTGGTGAAATGTCTATGCACAAGACCACAAACAACTCGTTAAAATTTGCATGTGAAATGCAATCGCCTAAAACAAAAACCGGCCCCAAAAATATAGCCGAAAAAATATACGCAACAAAAGCAACGTCCAGCTTTGGTTTAGAGGCTGTCGAGCTGGGAGGGAGGGGCAAAGGGAAGAGGGGAAGAGGGGAAGGGAGGTGGTTGGTCAGTCAGTGCCATAATAAAAGCGGCTACAACATTTTAGCCATGGCCACGGCTATCAATTTGATATATCAATCAGCGTGGGAGAAAAATGATTGCCTTCCTCTCTCTCCCTTTCTCCCTGTCTCTGTCTGTGTTTGTAGTTCGTTATTGCGGCGAAACAAAAAAACACAAAGAGTGAAAGAGACAGAAAGGGGAGAAATAAGTAAAACTGAAATCTGCAATCTGAAATCGGAGTTTCTGTTGCAAAGTTAATGCCAGCGCAATTGCAGCACATTTCAATCGCTGCTGACTCTGCGGCATTTGCAACTTAAGTTGGCCTTGAGGCAGCCCAGCATGCCTCTGCAGCTGTCTCTTTCACCTACCTCCTCTCTCTCTCTCTCTCTGTGTGTGTCTCTGTCTCTGCAACTCGTTGGTAGCCTCAAGGATTAGCTCTTTGCTGGCCCATAAAGGGGATTCTGTGTGCGCCTTCTGTGCTCTGATTGATTTATGGTCACGCTCATAAAAGTGGGTGGCCAGCGGCGAGTCAGCGGATTACCAGCGGTGGGCGGAGGACGCGGAGGGACGGTAAAGCGGCTCAGCCATCAGACCAAAGAAGTAACAGTGGGAAGATGTCAGTTTTTTGGTTCTGCTATCAGTCACACACGCACAGCAGCAGCAGGCGATGCAACTGACTCTCGGATACCCTGTAAACAAAAGTGGCGAAAGTGATTCCCAGTCTCATAAAAAATACTTTTAACTACAGTACTATAATTGTATAAACAAAATAGATTTTGAAAAGAAGAAGTTCGAAAAGATTCAATGCTTTAGTGTTGTTTATTTTATTAAAAACTTTAGTTGAAATGATAAATAAATTAGTGCTGGATTTGTTGGTTTTTATACCCGCTACCCATAGGGTAGAAGGGTATTATAACTTAGTGCCAACAGAAAATGTATGTAACAGGCAGAAGGAGGCATCTCCGACCCCACAAAGTATATATATTCTTGATCAGTGTCAGCAGCCGAGACGATATAGCCATGTCCGTCTGTCCGTCTGTCCGTCTGTATGAACACCTGGATCTCAGAGACTATAAAAGCTAGAGCTACCAAATTTGGGGACAGTACTCCTATAGGTCCTACGCAGGTCAAGTTTATTTCAAAAGTTGGATGCCACGCCTCTTTCCGCCCCCAAAAGTCTGTAAAAGCCGTAATAATAGACCTACAGCATTGAATTTTGATATGCATAATAATATTTATATTCTCAATGATTCCTGTGAATTTGGTTGAGATCGAATGAAAAACAAGGAAGTTATTAAAGAATCAATTTTATATGCAAAATCCACTTGCAGCTGCCCGCGCTTTGTTTGTTTAGTTGACAGTGTGACCAAAACGGTGTTGTGATTTTTACCCGCTATTTTCAAATATATACAAAAAACTAATTTTAGTATATTTGGTATATTTTTTGTTAATATATCATTTAAATTTTTTGTTTTCTCTCGAAATGGGTTGCGGGTATCATACGGTCGAGCACTCTCGACTGTAGCTTTCTTACTTGTTATCCTTTGATATATGTTTTTGTTGTTTAATGCTCTGGATTCGAAGTGTCTTATAATGTTGCCATAATTAATGCATAATTACTATCATTTATCAATAGTTCTATAAAATGCTTAAAAGGGTGTTGTTTGCTAATAATTTCTGTGGCAAATAATTATCGAAATTAAAGCTGTTGTGTTGAGAAAATTAACGAAATTATAAAGTGGAACTATAGTAAGAAATAATAATATTAAAAGATAAATCGGTATAGAATACCTATCTACGGTTATATATCTAACAAAAATTAAAGTCTTCAAATCGTTCAAATCTTATTATTTATATAGCCATCAACAATGTGCTCCAGCTGCTAAACTGGAGGAACTGTAACTTTAATTAGTATTTAAATAAAAATAATGGCTTTTCATGAGTTTTAATAAGAATTATTATTTGAATTTTGTTTGTTGCTCTGAAATGAAACTCAAGTTGTTATTATGGCTTTGGCTTTGGTAATAAAAAGACAAATCAGATTAATTAGTAGAATGTGACTAACGACATAGCGATAGTCTGATAAATAAGCTAGATCGAAATAAATTTTAATAAATTTAAAATAGCGAAATGCTTAAGTTTCAGAAACTACTCCAATTTTAATAAATATATGTACATTAATAAATTGAAGGCAAAAAAGATGAATAGATAACTGACTGTTAATAGTTGCGATTTTGTGTGGCATTCTCAGTGCATGGGATTGTGCATACCCGCCTTCGTCGCCGCACCACAAATGTGCAGGGTATCGTAAAAGTTTTGCCTCAGCTCGGCGGCTGTTAATAGCTTTAATGCTGTTTTATGGCACTCGTCGAGTGGCCAGGCCAATGCTACTGAAGCCCTGTGAGCTGAGAGCAGTCAGAGCGAAAGAGAGAGGGAGAGAGAGGGAGAGTAGAAAGAGGGAGACGGGGAACTGCTAACTGGGAACTGGAACTTGGCATGCCAACGCCAAATGTTTTACATGCGTGTTGCTGCTGTTGTTGTTGTTATTGTGGCGGCAACAATGTTTTGTTTGGCGGTCGCATAAATAAATTGGGATTGGGAGTTTTGGTCGTTGGAGGTTCGCTCCTCTTTTTGGGGCTGCCCTTCTCCCCCCCGCTGGCTCTCCGACTGGCCGGGCAAAGCTCATAATTCCAGCTTTTATTTGTGGGATTTCGGCATGGCATGTCAGTCATGTGTCTCGGTCTCAGTCTGAGTGTATGTGAATATGTGTGTGTGTGAATGTGAGTGCAGTCTGCTTTGCTGGCCATCCGCCCGCATGTGCATTCGTAACGCTTTCAATTCCCAACGCTGATTAATGGCTTTGTGTTCTCTGCTCTTCCCACAGATGATGCGCTTCTTTGTCAGCGCCTGAGCAACGCGAGTGTCGTCGTTAGTGCCGATACCGCTGCCGCTGCCGCTACCGATACCCCGGAATACCTTCGTCCACACAGGCAGACAGACAACGAGCAGCAGCAACATGTATCCGGCCAGCGCCAGCAGCAATGCCGCCGCCGCCGCTGCCGCATCCAAGTTCCAGAATCGTTGTGCGTCGCCGCAATTCGCCAGCTTCGCGCCTCCGCCGCCGGCAGATTATCCGCCGCCCCAGCAGCAACAGTTGCCACAACATCAACAACAGCAACAACAGCAGCAACAGCTGCTGGCGGCACAAACCACAGCGGTGGCTGTGCACACCGCACCAGGACACGGCTCGATGCGGCATCTGCAGCGCAACCAGCAGCTGACAATGAGCGGCCACGCCCACGGCGGTCATGGGCATGGTCTGGGCCATGGCCACGGATCGGCGTTGACTTCGCATCCATCGCATGGCCACGGCATGAACATGAACATGGGCATGGGCATGGGCATGGGAATGGGAATGGGCATGGGACATGGCGCCGCCACGTTGGGCCACCATCATCAGGGCGGTCATCGGGGCGATCTCATCTTCCCCGACGACATGGACAGCATCGAGTTCTGCATGCCAGCGCCGCCCTCGTCGTCCTCCTCGTCGTCGCAGCAGAACGGGGAGCTGCTGCTGCTGCAGGGCAGCCACGGGGAGGCGTTCACGGAGCGACGACGACGCGGCCACAGTCGACGCAGCAACCACAAAATGGATGTGGAGCAGCAGGTAAGATACAGCGAATCATTCCAACACTATTGACTTATTCTTACGATCAGTAGTAGCCGAATATTATTGCATAAACTTAATACAATTAAAATGTCAAAGTATTCAACCTAGTTATTTAAATACTATCACCATGTTTCTTAACTTGACATTTCTATTCCTATTTGATCTTAAAATTGATTCTCAATCTGATTAGCCTTTTCTGTTCATTGTCTCTTGGCGTTGAACTGCTCAAATATTAATATTATTATTTATTCCATAACATTTAGAAATCATTTATTAGTTATCTATCATTTGCAGTATTCAAATGATGCTGTATTTATTTAATTTTTTAATTTTATTTAACACTTTAAATGCTACCAATATTATCTCTCTTCTATTCTCTTGAGCTCGCTCAATTTGTTCTTCCTTGATTTGTGTCCCAAATATTTATATTTTTTCCTAACTTGCCTCAATGCTCTTCCCTTTTTTTTCATCTACTCGACTCTCATAGTCTCTTACAATTTACAGCTGTACAAATGTTTAGACATATTTAAAATGTGACTACTATTTTATATCAATCACTATTATATCTTTTTGCAGGTGAAGTGGTCGAGGAAGAACATCGCTGCCACGATGGAGCGCTTCGAGCCCACCACGAACACGCAGTCGTCGTCGTCGACCTCCTCGCTGGACTACGGCTTCGCCGCTGGCGTGATGACGCCCAGCAGCAGCAGTGCCACGCCCTCGCACGGCGCTGGCTCCGCGGGCATGTCGTCGACGCCCTCGCTGCACGTCGCCTACAACGGGGCAGCTGCCGCCGGCGGTGGCAGCGCAGCCAGTGGCGGAGCAGCAGCGACAGCGGCAGCAGCAGCAGCAGCAGCTGGAGCACCGTTCAATCATGTGTATTCGTATGCTTACTACGAGCCCGGCGCAGCCAAATGCCACACGAATGTGCCCGCCCAGGGCAGCAATGGCCACCACAACCATCACCATCATCAGCAGCAGCAGCAGCAGCAGCAGCAGCAGCAGCAGCAACACTCGAAGAGTCCGCCACGCAACTCGATACGGGCGCTGCTGGCCAAGAGCTTCCGCTCGAAGTCATCGTCGCACAGCGGGCAGTCGACGTCGTCGTCGCCCAGTGCCGAGGAGCGGGACCGTCACACGTACACCACGCGGTACGGCACCACCGAGAATCTGTACGAGGAGGTCAGCGACCAGAAGATACGCAAGGTGCTGTCGGACAATCGCATCGCCAGCTCCGGGTCGGGCAATGTCAAGGAGGAGCTGCGTCGCGTCCAGCACAATCACTTCCGGGTGCTCGACGAACTCAATCTCTCGCTGGAGGCCCTGATAATGCCGCCCACGCCGCCCGACATCAGTCCCAGCCACGGCGGTCCGGCCAGCGCCAGCGCCAGCTCCAGCGACGTCCAGCACGAGGCGCCAACCACCAGCCACAGCAGCGGCAGCGGCAGTGGCAGCGGCAGCGGCAGCAACAGCGGCTTCAACATGGGCATGTCCATGGGCATGGGCATGAGCATGGGCATGGGCATGGGCATGGGCTTGGGCGCCATGGGCAACAACTCGACGTCGTCGTCGTCATCGTCGTCGGCGCAGGCGCAGAAGAACCAGGTGCTGGCCACAGGGCAGCGGCCGCGTCGTGGCGGCCTGTTGGGCGGGGCAGCAACGAGCGCCGCCTCGAATTCGAGTTCGGCGTCGCACGCGAGCCTGGAGAATCTGTCGAGCACGCTGAACAGCATGGAGCTGAAGGATCACGCGCACAGCAGCTGCATCAATCCCGAGTTCGATGAGGGCGACCTCGACAGCGGCTTCAGTGGCAGCGGCAGCAGCAGCGGCGCCAGCTACAACGAGAGCCTGCGCTACTACAAAACGGCCACGCCCACCAGCCACACGCACAGCCACAGCCACAGTCACAGTCACAGTCACAGTCAGGGGCACAGTCAGGGCCACAACAACAATCACAGCAACGGTGGCAGCGGCGGCAACAACCACAACAACAACAACAACAATCACATTCACACACTGCCGCACAATCTGAACCGCAGCTGCCGCTCCTCGACGGCGTCGGGCACCTCGACGTCCAAGAGCAGCATGGCCAGCTGTGGCGAGGATCAGGGCATCGCTGGCATGGGCCCTTTGCCCCTGGGTCTGATGGCCCCTGGGGGCATGGCTCTGAACATGACGCATGCCGGCATGCCGGACGCATCGGGGTCGCCCTTCAACTATCCGCGTCGCTGCTCCGCGGACCAGCAGCGGGCCTCGGGACGCTCGATGGCCTCCGCCACGGGGTCAGCGGCCGCCGCCGCCGCCGCCGCCGCCATGGCAACTGGCGCGAAACCCAAGAAGAATTTCTGGACCATGAAACCGTGATGCTACAAAAAGGCCCTGCGACACATATGCAAGAAATGGAGCATTGTTATGGTGAGCACAAAATTCATAAATACGTTGCACTTGCACTTACTATAGATCCCAGATAAATGGATATAAGCTGGGGGTACAATAGATCGCTAGATGTTATGCCCACTATAAACACTATAAACTTGCAGAAAGTTTGAAGTCTTTAGAAAACTTGGTAGAAATCAGGAAGCCTCAAGTTCCACAGCACGTCGATGGTTTTTAATATTGAGCAACAACTATTTGTCAGCTATTTAAAATTATTATTAAATTATTTTGCAGCAGCCAATTTGCAAAGCAATTTCAAATACATCGAAAACAAAAGCTTCTTCCAGCCGATACTAATTAAGAAGACAGGGTTGCATTTTAGCACATAAATTCAATGTTGCATTTCATTAGGCAGACACTCACTGTATGTTGTTTTTTTTTGGCTATTTAAACATTTAATTCAACACTGCATTCTTAGTACCAAATTATTATTTAAACTTTACCGTTTTTAAATTTAGCGCAGTATTTTATTTTTTTGTCATTGTACTATGTACTATTAAAGAAATGGCAGTTAGGAAGTTGTTCAATAATTATTTAGAATATTTGTTGCTGCAATACTTAAATATTTTTAAATGCTTTACGACAATGCAAGAAAATATACTTTTTATACTGCACTTTGTAAACACAGAGTTGCATTTTCGCATACTTAACACAGAGTTGTATTCTAGTGTAAAAATATGAACTTTATATTTAGCAATTGGTTATTTACGTAGAAAATGTGTCAACTCAATTAAGCATTATTCTGCCTTACCGAAACTAATTGCTGCACTTTTAAATGATTTGCAATCGAATCATGTCTTTGTTGTAGACTTTTAAGTATGGTATATTATTTAATTTAGTATTTTATTCACAACAGTTTGTCAGCCGTGTTATAATTCTCAAGTCGTAATTCGGCACATGCATAGTATAAATAGGCACTTAATTCAAGGCACCTCAGAGCAGTCGCTCGTCTCACAGTGTCAAGGGTTGGCCACAATCCCGAATAATTGTGGTTTATGTGTTTCCTGTCCGTTCCCCCCCTCCCACTTCCCTTAGTAAATTGTAATTATACATAGCGTTGACAACAATTATATTCTCTATAGCATCATGAAAATAACTTTACAAATTTATACACCTTAGTTGAGAATAGTAGAAACAATTAAGCACAAAGTGGCTGTGAGACGCGCTTCGGTGATGACTGTTATTTTGTTTAAAATTTTGAAAATATTCCACTTTTTTGTGATAAAACCTTTTTTTTAATTTTTTAAGGTTTTAATTTCTCCTACAATAATGAAATTGCTTTAGAAATTGGGTTTTTATTTATTAGCTTCACTCTCTCTCTCTCTCTTTCACTTTGTTGCAATAATGAAATTTATTGAAAAGATTAAAGTGAAAAGAATAGTTATTTTATTCGCATACTAAAAATATATAAATTCAGTTGAGCATTTCTGCTGGCTCTGATTTCTCTTGCAATAGTTTATAAATATTGAATATTAACTAAAAATATATAGAAATATTTCTATATCTATAAATATATAAATATTTAATTATTAATATATGCAAATTCATCTGGCAGCTTCTGTAGAGCGGTAAATATTTAACTCGCTGCATCGTTCAGAATCTGTTGCGCTTGCTGTTTTGTTGATGCCTCAACTTAACTGCTAAGCGTATCGTTATCGCTTACCGTTATCGTTATCGCTATCGTTATCGCTATCGTTATTGTTATCTGTCGCTCCCCTCGCGAAGTTCGCCCCGTTCATCCCAGACTCCGTCCGTCTGTCCGTCCGTCTAGCAGCATCAATTTCAACTTTTCAACTTTAATCATAATAAATTTGCGCCATGGCCCAGACCCTGAACCGGCGACTGGCAGGGGGAGGGAGAGGCAGAGGAAGAGCGGCACTCTACAACTGTAAACTCGAAACATTCGGCTCCATTTCAAATCAACGAGCCACTTCCGCTGTCGCAGTCGCCGTCGCAGTCGCTGAAGCTGAGGCTAAAGCCAAAGAGCGGCACTCGCATATTCCCAAGATAATAAATTTATTAACAGGCCACCGCCACCGCCACAGCACTGCGAGCAACATCATCATTATCCACACTCTCACCCCTCTCCCTCTCCCTCTCTATCACTCTTTAGGTTGCACTCCCAACCCCGAAATGAATCAATTAAAACTGATTGAACTTCATAGATTTGTTGCAGCTTCTCTCAACGCTCTTTTTTGCTGTGCTGTGGTTGGTAATTTTGTTGTTGTTGTATTCTCATTTGCTTTTTTGTTGTCGTTGTCTTCTACTTGCAACTGAAACTGGGGTAATACCGGATTCGGATTCAGATTCAGATTCGGATTCGGCTTTGGACTCAGATCCGGACTATGTGGGAACGTCGCTCGGCATATGCCCCCATTTCTTGGCCTGCCACAGGGATTATCAACGGCATGTGTGCGAGTGTGTGTGCGAGTGTGTGTGCGAGTGTGTGTGTGTGTGTGTGTGTGTGTGTGTGTGTGTGTGTGTGTGTGTGTGTGTTTGGCCATTAAGGCGCCTGTTGAAATCGAAATCCCAATAACAGCATTGAATATCTTGCTGGCCTAAGATGCAATCGCTTCACTTTAGCATTTTTGCCCTCGTATCGATTTTCTTGAACGACGCAAATGTCTCAGTGTCCTCCCCCCATCTACATTCAGTTCAGCACCCTTGTGAATAATGTGAATAATGCTGTTATTCATTGCATTTTGTTATAAATCTGTCAATTTGCACAATTGTGCGTGCGCTTTGTGCATTCGACAGGGTCAGGCCGGAAAAGTCGTTGAGAAAAGGCCAAAGGGAGGCACACAGACACAGACACAGACACAGACACAGAGAGAGAGAGAGAGAGAGAGCGAGAGTCTAGAAGTTGGGGGAGGCAGGGGAGGGAGGGTGAATCAGAATGCAGACGACACTCGAGGCGAGGCTGAAGCCTGAAGCCTGAAGCCTGAAGCATTCGCATTTTTCGGGCAACATAAAAAAAGCTGTTGCAAAATGCTCTCGTAGTTCTCGTTGTTGTTGTTGTTGTTGTTGCTGTGGCATTGTGCGTGTTTTGATTTATAGTCGAATTTGTGCCGAGGCGCAACTAATTTGCCTCGAGTGTTAAGCAGCCTGCGAAAAGTGTGTGAGCAGCAAGGGGAAGCATCATCGAGTGCTCTAGTGAGGGTGGCAAGCTAATGAAATGGAATGAACCGCATGCACGATCCATATTTACGTCAATATCGATGCGGCAGCTCATGTTGCAACTTGCTACGCTGCTGTCTATTCAATCAGTACATACATTGTATGTCGTAACTAGTCTGTTAGGGATAACTACATCGCATAGCAGCCACATCAAGGGATCATTAGGATCATTGCACTGCGGACTTAAATATAGTTAATGGAAACTGGCCAAAACTAAAATAAACTTGAGTAGAGTTAATTTTTTAAAATTTCATTTTGTTATTTTTAATTTAGTAATGTCGAAACTAGTTTGTTGGGATAACTGGATAACTGGATAAATAATTGAAATTTGCCAAAATGATGTGAATATAATCAACTCTAATATAGTAAATTTGTAATAAATTATTTTTGTTCTTACGGAAGAATTTTTGAATGAAAACATGTCGAAACTAGTCAGTTTAGATAACATCGTTAGATGGCTTAAATATTGATATGGCAGGATAATAGAAACTTCAAGATATTGAAATTCATTTTTGTCAAATGTGAGGTATAGAATATGAACTCCATATCTACACTATATATTAATTTCGTAGCTATGAAGATCATTTTATTGTATTTTCATATCAATAGAAAAGAATTGGCTTAAACAGTTTTATTTACTTTACTTTAATGAAAGATTCTAAAATTGAACAAGTTGTTGCATAGCTACCTTATCAAAAGATCGCCAAATCAATACGTACTATATCGTGCTCAAATATAGAAAAATAGTTGTGCAAATATATTAAACAGTAATATATTTTTTGAAAGTATTGGTGGTATAGATTTCGTAGCTATTGCTGCATTAATTTCATTGAATTGCAATGCAAAAGAATTGACATTAACTGTTACTATAGCAATGAAAGATCATAAAATGAAACAAGCTTAAACCAAAGCAAATTTGTGTGGCTTCTTTGTTGAAAGCACTTGGCAGCCAAGTTGCGCAACGTTTTAAATGTTGCCAAATTGCTTGTAAGCACTGAGCTGCTAATAACAAAAAAAGACAAACATGAAGAACTTGAATGAAATCGGAGACACATCAAATGCCAAATGTGAAAATGAAAAGGATTTCGAATGTGAAAAGGATCGCCGGACAATGTCAGCATAAAAGCAGACGGAAGAAGGCCAAAAGGGGCGGTTGGAGGAGGGGCAGTCATGGTAGAATGTATGTATGCCAGGAAATCGGGCATAAACATTCACTTAGACATAATAAAAAGAAATGAGCAAATGGCACAACACGAAATGCCAAACATTTCAATTGCAAAACGAACAACGAATTTGTCAGTGTTCGTTGTTGTTGTCGAAGTCGCAGTCGAAATCGAAATCGAAGTTGTTGCTACCACATATTTTTGCAAGCTTTTCTTGTTTTCTGTTGGTTTTTTTTGATTGTGTGTTGTTGGTTGTTGCTTTCCTTTTGATTTGTTTTGTTTGCCAAATTCGACGCACAAGTTGCCAGCTTCGATAAGCAGCAGCGACAGAGACAGAGACAACAGACAGCGCAGGGAGCAGAGCGGAAAGAGATGTAAACATGGCCAGCAAATTGAAGCTGAAGACTGGATGATGGCATGCGAAGAGGCAAAACAGTTCCGGCCAGCGAGATTTAGCCATGCTGATTAAAATTGAATGATGGCCAGAACGACAGCGACAGCGAGTGACATAGAAATTGCTATACAGTTGAGCTGAGGGTGCACACAGGGAGGGGGTGGGGGGGGGGGGGGGTCAGGACAGATGCTAAAGAAGCTCGATCTCAGCAGTTGGGGAGCTAGACAAGAAAGCGGCACAAGGACAGCAAGGACGGCGATTGGTATTGCTTTTGGCTTGGCCTCATGGTCGTCATGCCCTTCAACAATTACACACAACTACACGCACACACACACACACACACACACACACACACACACACACACACACACACACACACACACACACTTTGACACACGCAAGAAAAAAGTACGAAACAAGCTGAAGTAGAAGTCGAAGTAGAAGCAGCAGCAGCAGCAGAAGGGAACCTTAACCCACTGATGGCGCCCGGAACGAAGCCAAGCCGGAGACATAACATAATAAATTTGCGAGACGAGACCCCGCAGAGCATTCGCCACAGTGGGGCAAACCATGCATTTGTTATTAAATGTCAATGCAAAGTATTTTAGAATTTGTTACACTTTGAAAATGGTCGTAAATTGTGTAAAGGCATTTTAATAAATGCAAAAACATAGATCGACATTTGTGGAATGTAATATCATTAAAAATGGAAGCAAAGTTTAGAAGAGCATAAATATTTTGAAATAGTATACAACAACAGTAAAAGTATACAATTTATATATTAATTAAACAAAAAATATATAACAAGAAATAGCATTAATTAAATGAGTGAAAAACAAATGTGAAATGCAGAATTCGGATGCATTTTGAAAATTGCCTTAAATTGTGCATTAAAAGTAGAATATATGAAAAACTTACCAAAAACAAATGTGCAATACATTGTTGTTGTTAAAATCCAGCAAATATTACGAAACTTCAGGAATGCCGAAATATTGATGATATCGTCTGAAATGGCAATCAAAAAAGAGCTTTCAACAAATGTTAAAAAATATGCAATGACATTTACAAACTTAATACACAATTCTGAGTTTTTGTTGAAGAACTTTGAAAATAATTTTGCGATGAATTTGATGATTAGTTGTTGTTTTTTCGATTTTCTAGTAGACCAATTTAATTCTTGATTAATTGATTAGTGAAATTGTAAATTGAAATAAATTTGTAATTTGCGCTATTTGGCACCAAGGTGCGCACAGGCTGGCAGGGCGCCAGGCGGCAAAGACGGAATGGGAATTTGGTTGAGCCAGCGAGGGGAGGGCGGATGGAAGATGGAAGATGGGGGAGAGCGGACAATGGCAAGCGTAGAGCAATAACACGAGGGTGGCTCAACTGTGGCTCAACGGTGCTCTTGGTGGTTGCTTCTGCTGTTGGCGTGACATTGTCAGCCTTGGACTGTAACTGCGCCTGTCCTGGGGGTTGTCTCTGCAAATCACCCACCATTTGCTGCTGCTGCTGTTGTTGTTGTTGTGGTTTTTAAAAATTGCGTCGTCTGCGGGCACAAGAAAAACTGTAGTAAATAATTCTTTAAAGATTTAGAGACACTTGGAGAACAGATGCGTTGCCAGCAATTGCAAATTTTTATGAGATATACGCCCAAGACAGGCGCAGGCAGCGGGGCAAAGGGGATGAGACGGCACAATGCTTCGATGCCGAAGCGTGCTCGATGCTGCTTTTTAGCTATTTTCGTCAGCGAGCACATCTCTCGCTCTCTCGCTCTCTCTCTCTCTCTCTCTCTCTCTGTCCGTGTCTCTTTCTCATATTCTCGCTCTCCTTAAGCGGGCCACATATCAAGATTAATTTTTTCCCGAGATAATAAATTCAATGCAGATTAAATGGCAGACCATTAAATTATCGACTCGAGTGAGAGGAAGCTGAGGAGCATGGAATTAAGCTCAGACTCACGCAGACTCTGTGTGCGTGTCTGTGTGTGTTGGTGTGTTGGTGTGTGTGATCGGTAGAGTATTGAAATAGCTCACTGTAATTACGTTTACGAGTATATTAAGGCTTTAGCGGCAAACTTACCCAGCTGAAATAATCGCAATAAAGCTTTTGCTATTTTTATAACAATTTAATCTCGTTTCACAAGAACTGCAGCTTTTCATAGGGCCTGAATCTTTTATAGAGTAGCTTAAATATTTATTTGTATTATTATAGAATGCAACTCTTTAAATTATGTTAATCTTAGAAAAATGTAGTTTTCACTACGAAATCAATTCAACGTTAAATTGCTAAATTTATTATAAAATATGTTATATATAATTGATAGCATTTATAATTTGCTTGGCTTTAAGAGGCTGTCATTAAATTCTACTGTTTTATATTCAACTTGAATTACATTTGTTTCCAACTCAACATTGAGCAACAATTCAGGAAATTGTGGGAATTAGTTCTATGCATCTTTTGATTTGATTGTGCGAACAACTAATTAAACTGGCCGAATTTGCCAAACACGCTTCAGCGTTGCAGTCAAATTGAACTGTAGCAGTGGCAAAACACGGCAAACAAAAGGCAGACACATCAATTAATGTGAGGGGAGCGACTGCGAAATGATTGCATAGTTTTAGGCGTTGCTCTCCATCTCTCCATCTCTCTCTCTCTCTCGGTCTCTCTGTCTCTGTCTCGCTGTCGCCGTTGGCAAAGACAACTGTGCAAAAAAGAAGCCTAAGAATGGCAGAGCAGAGCAGAGCAGTTAAATGCATGCGACGGCAGCAACAATGCAAGAGACAAAAACGAAGGCGACACGGCGACAAGCCACCACCGCCCGCAAGGACAACAACAGCCTGATAGCAGACCTCCCCCCCTCCCTCCTCTGCCCGCCCCTCCCCCTCAATGGCAACACCGCATCACCCGCAGCACTCTGTCGCTATCTGGCACATCAATCAGGCTGTGCAAAAGCATCTCAAAGTCAATTTTTTGGCAAACAAACAAAACGATTGACGAGATATCGAGGACACCGCGAGCGACAGCGACAACAGACTCTATGTCTATCTGTGTGTGTGAGAGAGAGTGAGAGAGTGAGGGGGGAAAAGAGAAAGAGAAAGAGAGAGAGAGAGAGGTAGCGCCACAATCAGTGGCGCATCGAGAGTCGGCCTCAGTTAACGTTACAGCCGCAGCTGCCGCAGTCAACTGCGCTTAATCAACGGCTGATGGGCGAAACAGCGAAAAATACAACAACAACAACAACAACAACGAAACGACAAAAAAGAAATACCAACAACGAGCCCAACAAAAAAAAAAATAAATAGATAACGAGAGAGATAGAGAAATCTGTCAAACGGTCGACTGATTGGAAAACCGCGTGCGAAACGCGCGCAAATCGCGCGCGCTTTTAATGAGACGAGATTTGTAGAAAATGCAACGCGACAATGCCACACACATGAAAGTGGCAAGGCGGCAACGGCAACGGCAACGGCAACGGGAACGGGAAGTGGCAGACTGAGGCAAGCCGCGTTGACCGCACAATCAGTTTCCGTTTCCGGCGTAGCCGCCATTTTGTTGTTGCTGCTGCTGCTTGACTAATAAAACAACAACAGCAACACCTTTATTTCGCCTTCTTTTTGGCAGAAGGTGGGAGTGAGAGGATTGAGGGGGGGGAGGGCAGCAGCTCGTTGCGGTTGTTGGACTTTTAGTTTGGCAACGCAACGCGACGTGTGCTTCATTAACTGTACAAGTAAAGCAGCACAATCAACCGACGGCCGATCTGAACGACCCATAGATACTCATTTCGATACTCATAAATTTAAAATGCTTAAAGTCGAACTATAAAACAATCTGCAATATTTTCATTAAATGTCTGTATTTATAGTTAACAATTATGATTAATTCATCAATATAAATTGTGCTCCCAATATTTTCTTTATTCTTTAAATAGTTTTGTTGTCAGCTTGACAATTTGAAAATTTCCTCTCTATTAAGAGTAGAACACATTATTGAAAACTAAAGGAAAAATGATTTAAAAAAGTATGTTAAATGGGTAAAGAACAAAGTCTATGAAATTAATCCATTTCAGTTTTAAGTTAAGGGTAGCTAAGCAATTTCAAACAAGAGAATAGATCACGGAGAATATTAAAGTAATTCAAATGAATAAATTATTTCAAATTTATAGAAATAAATTATGGACTGCATTTAATAATTACAATAATACATTTTGACAAACAACTCGCATTGAATTGTTACTAATTTTTTGCTTGTTGCATTTGTGCTTGGCGTCAGGCAAACTCCACTAGACGCTCACTGTTTTGCAGGGTATGCAACGCGTTACCACTTTGTTTGATGTTATTGCTGCTGTTGTTACTTTTGTTGTTGTTGCTGCCGCTTCACACCTATATTTGTGCAACGGCTTTTGTTTGACCTGCCCGCAAGGGCGGAGAAGTGAGAAGCGAGAAGCGAGAAGCATTCTCTCTGTCTGCAGTGCGTTGCAGCATAAACAACAGGCAGACACAACAAACAAGCAACAACAACAACAACAACCGCACAGCTGACCAGCTGTGTATGTGTGTGTGTGTGTGTGTGTGTTTGTATATTTACTTGGGCTTGGCACAGTGCGCATTGGCATGCAGACAACCAGAACAGAGCCCGAACCAGCAGCAGAAGCAGAAGCCGTCTCAAGCAATTGCGAATTTGCCTCGTTGGCAAACTGGGGGCATGGCCATGTGGCAGCTACGTCAATTTATGGCCTGTCAGAAATTCTGTGCAGCAGCGCCTTGAAAACGCTTTAAAAAAGTATGCTACGAAGTGTGCGCTCAAAAGTAGGCAACACTTTTTTGTGTGCTCAACGAAATGCAGTTGGCAAAGTGAAAGCCAATATGTGAAGAGGCGGCAAACGGAAGAGAGCGAAAGAGAGGGAAAGCGAGTTCCATGTTGAGGAAATATAATAAAATTAATATATTTCGTATGTTTTCAATAGCCTGCTATAATACTATATTAAACATAGTCGCAGTTGGCTATGGGAAAGTATAAAAGTTTGCTATAATTTCTACAATAAATATTGAAAAACAAATCTTTAGCCAAGCTATAAAATTCAACACAGCATGAAGTCAAGTTATATGTAATAAATAGTAAAATTAAATAACAGCTTCTTTAAGCAAAAAAGGGGTGAATAATTGAAAGCCACGCGTGATGATTTGCACGAGACAGTGTTGAAATAGTTGGAGAAAAATACAAAATAAAATGTTTAAGGTCAATTTGAGACTATTGCAAAAGGAAGATAGCCTTTCAAGTTCTGAAATATTTATAGAATTGACTAATTTAAAGGATGTCATCATCTGCTCTGCATATGTAGTTGTTGAACAAGAACCGAAGTGCCTCAAATGGTACGATTAAAGCATAGATTAATTTTGCCCCCTGACTGCTGCCTTCCACCTCCCTCTGCGTTGCCTTGAAAAGCGGATGGTTGAAGGTTCAATGACGCATTTTGAGGGCTTTTGACTTTTGGCTCCCGTTGCTGTTGTTGTCATTCTTTTTTATATTTATATTGACGCTTTTGATATTTCTATCTATAACATGCGAATGTGTGTGTGTGTGTGTGTGTGTGTGTGTGTGTGTGTGTGTGTGTGTGTGTGTGTGTGTGTGTGTGTGTGTGTGCGGCTGTCTGCGTTGATTGTCTGCCTGCCTATCAGCGTCTGTCCGTCTGCCTGGCTGTCTGGCCAACCGTTGAGCTGCACAATGACCGACGAGGCAATTTCGAAGACCTCAGCTGCGTCTCATTCACCGCGCCATTCAACCATACACCCATTCATTCATTTACACACTCACTCGTTCACTCATTTACTCATTCAGTCAGTCAGTCAGTCAGTCAATCATGCAGCCATTCAATTTATCGTTGACTTAACTTTTTGATGGTTACAAAATGAAATTTATGAAACCCGCCCGTCCGCAGCTTTTGAGCAAACAGACAGCTCGCAACTGTGCATGCACGACTAGCAAATACCCTAACTCCAGCCAGCTGCCAGCTCCGCACAATGACCAGTTTTTATCTTTTTTTTTCCACACAACATATTCCCTTACTTTTTTTTTGGGTGTCTTTTTTTGGGTCGACGCTGTGTCATTCATTGCCATTCATACGCTTACATGCATCCATCAGCCGCCCAGACGCCCACAGCTCGGCGGCGTCTCCAGCTCCAGTTGAGGCGCCTTCTCCATTCCCAGTCCCAGTTCCAGCTCCAGCTCCAGCTCCAGCTCCAGTTGCTGGTCGGTTGTCTGGCCTGGGCGCTGGCAGCGTGTTATCTTTGTGGTCGCATCTATAATGGGTTTTGTCACGTCGCAGACGCGTCTGCCAGCCGATTTGTTGTCCCCTTGTCCCCATCCCTCCCCCTTATCGCTATCTGTCTGCCCCCTCTTGTGTGTGTGTGTGTGTGTGTGTGTGTGTGTGTGTGTGTGTGTGTTTTACCTGCTCTGCAGCCATCAGGCTGTCCATTCGGTGCGCCTGTGTGCTGAGGCATGAAAAACGCACGTCGACATCAATAAACTTAAAACAAAAAGCAGTTTGCCCAACCAGCTGTGTGCCCAGGGGAGGGGGGGCAAGGCAGGCGGCACATGTGTGTGCCCCACACACACACACACACAGCATTTGTATTTCATTTGGCTGCTGTTTAAGCCGCTTTTGGGGAGTTCGCTTTTGTCTGTGCTGCTTAATAACTTTGGCGCCAAATGTCAAATGCGCTGCTCCCAAAACGACAGGCAGCAAGGACTAATAACAAGTATGTCCTTGTGTGTGTCCATGTGTGTGTGTGTTTATGTTTGTGGCAAGTGTATCAAATTGGCAGCCCGTTACGGTGTTGACTCTTCACAAATTTCCAGCGTAATTGTTAAAGCTCGCAATGCGGTCAAGTGGCGAGGAGGCTGAAGAGCCCGAAGACAGGCTGTTGGCCTGGCTGGCTGGTTGGCTCGTTGCCTGGTTGGCTGGCCAGACACCCAATAAAATTATATTGTACATGCATGCAACAATAAATAAATTAGAACAAGGTGCCACACACGCTGTTGCTGCCACAAGAGGCACAAAGACCGCCAGCTGCAGAGCTGCAAATTGAGATCGCCAGTGAAATGCGGCCAACACATTTTGTTTTAGCCTTTTAATAATGTGGCCTGGACCACAGAGCAGACAATGGCCAAGAGATTTGTTGTTGGCATGCTTACACGCCCCCCTCGCCCCTTTTCTGTGTGGGAGGCGTTCGATGAGAGAGGGGAGAGAAGTGAAGAGAAGAGAAGAGAAGAGAAGAGAAGAGAGAAAGGCTGAACTAACTGCGTTGTCTGCGTTGCCAGTCAGATGCAATTTATTGATAATACTTATGTATGCGGCTTCAGGGCCAGCCAGCAAAGCAACAACATCATGCGACCGACCTTTAAGCCGTTAGAACGGACACACACACACACACACACACACACACACACACACGCAGAGGCACACAGACAGGACAACAAGAGCGACAAATGCAACAAAACATTTGGCTATTTGTTGCGACAAAATTTGGCAACATTTTGCTGGCCATCGAACGCAGTCGAAGGCAGCAACAGCGACAGCAGAATAAAGAAAGAGATAGAGTGATAGAGAGAGCGAGGGAGCGAGAGAGAGAGAACACGTAGCTTGAAATTGGAGAAAGCGAGAATAAAATCAAGAACGAACCTTGTGGGCAGATATTAATGTGCAAGTTATATATGGAAATCTGTGCTAAGAGAGCTTACAGCAATTGGGGAACAACTTTAAGAATGGAGAATGTTAAAGCAAAATATCTTGGCAACATGAAAAGATAAAGCAGAACTTTGAAAAGCTGTCATTTAATTTTACTAGACTAAATTCAGATAAGGTTCAGAATGAAAAGCACACTTGCAGAAGAATTCTTCCTGTTCGACCGGCAAGATTATATCAAAACTGTCTACAATATTTAATTTCCAATAATGTGCGCTTAAGCCACAATTTAGCTGTACAAATTCTACACTGATTAAATACAAAATTATCATGAATTACTTGAATTTAATGCATATGAAAGAACTGCCGAAATCCAGGTATGCACAAAGAAAGTTAATTCAAAAATCAAAAACGAACCTAAATTGAACATTCTAGAAATGAGATTGTTGTTAGCTTTTAAGATTATTATAGGGAAATATTCTTAACAATTAGGAATAAGAATAACTATACTTATTAAGAAGCTTTTGCAAATATCAGTAGGAAATTATTAAGCTCAGGTTGACTTGAATCGCTTGATGGCATTTCTGGAAGGTGTTTCGAGTGGCAATTCTTCAGATGCGATTGTGATTGAATGCAAGGGATTAACGATAGTAGGCGCGATAATTGTAATTAAAGTTTAAGCATGCACTCACCACTTATTGATGAATCACTCAAATTAATGAAATATTTCGATGGTCTTTGCAGGAATACAATACAAAGACTGCCTCATGCCACGCCATCCACTACTATCAACCGCATCAGCATCCGCATTCGCATTCGCATTCGCATACGCATCAGCAGCATCCGCATCAGCATCAGCATCAGCGTTATCGGCAACCACAGAAGTACCACAACAGCAACATCATCAGCAACGGCAGCAACAACAGCATCAGCAGCAGCAGCAGCAGCAGCAGCAGCATCAGCAACAACAGCAATTTCAGCCACAAGCAGGCAAAGCAACAAAAGCAGCGCTTTGGTCACACTGGCCACCACAGTCGCCACTATAAGTATGATGCCATCGAGGAGTGCTGCCGTCCGATCTTTCACGAGCATTACGGTTCGTTTGCGGACATGTTGTGAGTGGGAATCGAGCGATGGAAGCGAAACGCAAGGTACCTACAACAGACAAACTACAAAGTGTTATACTATATAGAAGAGAGCGAGGCGGAGACGGAGACGAATAACGATCACGATCACGATCATCATAACGATAACGGCGATGCGAGCGATAGCGATAACGATAATGATACCGAAACAGACACTGATTGAAAACGATAGAAATGGACGAATGGATGCTTAGGTAGTTCTCTGCTGATCGGCATAGCGAATCAAGTAGAACATTTTATGAATATTATCGATAAACGACTAACGATTTGAGTGTTAAATATTAAATATATATACTAATAATATTATATATATATATCTGTATCTGTATCTGTATCCGTATCTGTATCTGTATGTGTGTAATCTTTCGCAAAATGTGCACTGAACATGTTGAATATATATATTCAAAATATATGTATTAACCATTGATATCTGGCAGATCGGGCACGCTAAACGTCTATATACAAAATGTACGAGATACATACATATTTATTCATGTACATAAAATAAACGATTGATAACCATACCATAAATTTATATATATTCCTTATAACTAATGCGAAATGCTTTTTTTTTTGGTGGAGCGCAACTCCAACTAGAGTTAGACTTGATCAGAGATTTGGAAAGAAAATTGAGAATTGTTATGTATATCTATATATATATATATTATTTTTTTTTTGTGAAGTAGATTTAGAAGTAGTTTCGAAAAAATACGAATACGAACGAAATGAACAAGAAAATATATTATAAAATATGGCAAACATATTATCATACACATTAATATATATAGCATACATACATATATATATCAATAATCTTAATAAAATATAAAAAACCATTTTTTTTTATTTATAACCTAGCAATGCTTGTACATAGAGATAAATGATGAAATATATTGGATGGAAAACATTTTAAATAATAAAAATAAATACATATATAATATAAATGTTTTTTTTTTTTAATATTATTATTACTATTACGATAATTACTTAGTAAAACTTAAGCTCTGAGTGTTAAATAAAAATGTAAATAAACCGGACACGTTAACAATTTAATTGACGTGCAGCCAACAGAAAAAAAAGTAAAATACAAAAAGGCTAACAAAATAACTACAAAAAGAAAAGGAGATGAGAGGAGAGGCGAAGAAGCGAAAGGTAATGCGAAGAAAAAGCGAACTATTTGTGTTTGTTCAAAGCCTGTCAACTTTAAGTAAAGCGCAAATAATAATAGAAATGATGATGAGATGAAGTTAAATTTATGAAAACACATAAATAAATATATATTCACACACTTACACACATAGTTGGCGAGTTGTTCACTTACTTATTGAAAAATGTGTCTTAAAACAAATATATATGTGTAGATATAAAGCTACCGCTAAACATACATATGATGGATATACAAACAAATACATTAATGGAGAGCATTGTAAAGTTGTCATTATTATTGTAACCCGTAACCCGTAACCCATAACCCGTAACCTGTAACCTGTCCTGTCTAAACACCCCCACACCCATCTTGTCGCTCCCCCTTTCATGTGGTGCAACTAACTGAAACTACGATTAAGAATTACAGCAAGAATACTACAAGAAACAAAAAGAGGAAGGATGGAGGATGTTCAAATCAAATATAAAAACCAATCGATAAAGAGCAAAATGGCTGAAGACGCATGTGAAAGTGAAATTGGAAATGAAAACGAAAATGAGAATGAAAATGAAATTTAAACTGAAAATGGGAAAACAGGAAATGGGAAATTCAAAATGGAAATGGAAATGGAAAATTCGCTACATGCAGCAATTCGCCAAAAAAACAAACGCATACAATGCCAATTTCATTGCAAATCGCATATTAAAACAAAACAAAAACGAAACAAAAAAAATATACGAAACTAATAAAATGGCAAGCAGAAAATATAAATAAGAAAATTTTAAAAATGAATTTGTAGCAGAAATAAAGAAATTAAGAAAAAACAAACACACACACCCAAAAGAGAATTCCGAAAGCAGAAAGCCGAACGTCGAGCGCATAAACCACAGCACAGAGAGAGACAGACAGACAGACAGACAGACAGACAGACAGACAGACAGACAGACAGACAGAGAGAGAGAGATAGAGAGAAACGATAGATGATGGAGGATGACCATCAGTGAGGCAATGTTATCGTGAAGATAAACATTGCATACTTTTGGGCACACACATACACTCACACACTCACGCACACGCACACACACACGAATGTATATCAAATTTAAATTTTAAATTCTCAAACTGTGCAGTGTTTTAAATGTCTAACATAAACGTAAAGCATAAAAACAAAAACAAAAACAAATACATATACATCTATATGAATAAAAAAACGAAAATCGAAAATGAAAATGAAAATGAATGCATAAAATATTGGATTTAAATAAATAATAATGAAAAGAATACGAACAAAGAGACACACACAGCATAACTAAATCCACATTTAGCACAACCTCCTCCCACACACACACACGCACACACACAGAAGCACACACGCACACATGTGAAATGATTTAAGAAACTATTAAGCAGCTGCTTGAGTTCATTGTTTCAGTTTCTTCCATTTGTCGCTATAAATAATAATTATTAATGGTATCGTTTCTTTTGCATTTCTATTTAAGTTAACTAGATTCCTTCAGTTTTGACTTATACTTAAATGGAAAAAAAAACAAAAAAAAGCTTAAAATGTGATATTTTATAAAACAAGAAAAACTATAAACCACAACAAGAAGAAGAGATTGATAGAGCCAGTGAGAGAGAGAGAGAGATAGAGAGGGAGAAAGAGAGCGAGTGCAACTAGAGGGCCGCCCGAAATCAGTTATGAAACCGAAACCGAATACAACCGTCTGAGAATCAAATAAAACAAACTGTAGAACAAGGAAGGAAGAGAGCAAGAGAAAGTTTAGAAGAAAGTACATCAACACAGACACACTCTCACACATACACACACACACACACACACTGGAAAGCCGGCATTATTAAATGCAAGCAAAAAAATACAAAAATTATGGAAGAGAAACGTTTGCAAATCGAAACGAAACGTTTTGCACATTATTGTCATTAAATTATGATTATTATTGTATAATTTAAGCAAAAACCCAACTGTAAGTAACGTTATGCATATATATTAATTATTAAAGAAAAACACAACAAATGGAAACTCGTTTTAAAACTATAATTAATTTAATGAAAACTTTAACACAAAAACAAAGAAAAAAAAAAAAACCAAAACGAAAGTCGCAGAAAACTTAATAAAGATTTAAAATGCAAACAAAAATGTTTTTCTCATTAGACTCTACTTTCTATAATTTAGATATTTATCCAACTTATTTCTCATCTTTACCACTTTTGTAGTCGGCTTCTCAAATTCCATTGCTGAATATGAAGCAGGCTCTGTTATCGAAGCTCTTGCTGTTAACCTAGCAGCAGTTTGGTTTGATGCCATCGAACACAGTCCACACAGTCCACGTCGAACGCAACATGTTGCAATTCGAGCATGTTTGGCGGCATACTTTCAGGCTGCGAACTGTATTACAGGTGGCCAAACCATGCGGCATACTTTCGGGCGGCTTTGGAAACAAGCTCAATTTGTTTAACATTTGAATTATGTGATAACAACTTCTTTAAATTTATATTTAACTGGTGAGTATTATCATAAAGACTATTTTCTTAGCTCTTATGTGCTCTGCGATCTTGATGTTCATGCATAAAAGTTTATTTCAGATAATGACAGTTGATGATATTTTCTGTTTGCACTAAATTATAATATCGTTACACGCGTAGTCAGAGTTTGAATAAGCCAGCGAGTTATTGGTTTATCAATTACATAAATGTTTTCATATGAAAAATGTGCGCATTGTAGAAACTGTCCCACAAAATTCCAATAGGGAAACCTGCTAGACTAATAGCGATATATTCATGTTCAATTCACTCGTGAAAGCCCAGCGCTCTTCTACTCAATTCTCAAATTGTTAACTTCGCAAATGTCGCTTTTAACTATTTAATATTTAAGTATAATTCACTAGTAGCAACTTGTTCTGCTAGACTAGTAGCAACTTGTTCTGCTAGACTAGTGGCAACTTCTTCTGCTAGACTAGTAGCAACCTCTTCTGCTAGACTAATAGCGAAATATTCATGTTCAATTCACTAGTGAAAGCCCAGCGCTCTTCTACTCAATTCTCAAATTGTTTACTTCGCAAATGTCGCTTTTAACTATTTAATATTTAAGTATAATTCACTAGTAGCAACTTGTTCTGCTAGACTAGTAGCAACTTGTTCTGCTAGACTAGTGGCAACTTCTTCTGCTAGACTAGTAGCAACCTCTTCTGCTAGACTAATAGCGAAATATTCATGTTCAATTCACTAGTGAAAGCCCAGCGCCCTTCTACTCAATTCTCAAATTGTTTACTTCGCAAATGTAATATTTGACAATATGAAATCCACCTTGAATTAATTGGCAAATGCTCGAATCCCCTCCTCCTCAATTCTCAAATTGTTAACTTCGTAAACTTCTTAACTTCTACTCAACGCCCTTCTACTCAATTCTCAAATTGTTAACTTCCCAAATGTCGCTTTTAACTATTTAATATTTAAGTATAATTCACTAGTAGCAACTTCTTCTGCTAGACTAGTGGCAACCTCTTCTGGTAGACTAATAGCGAAATATTCATGTTCAATTCACTAGTGAAAGCCCAGCGGCCTTCTACTCAATTCTCAAATTGTTTACTTCGCAAATGTCGCTTTTAACTATTTAATATTTAAGTATAATTCACTAGTAGCAACTTGTTCTGCTAGACTAGTAGCAACTTGTTCTGCTAGACTAGTGGCAACTTCTTCTGCTAGACTAATAGCGATATATTCATGTTCAATTCACTAGTGAAAGCCCAGCACCCTTCTACTCAATTCTCAAATTGTTAACTTCGCAAATGTCGCTTTTAACTATTTAATATTTAAGTATAATTCACTAGTAGAAACTTCTTCTGCTAGACTAGTAGCAACTTGTTTTGCTAGACTAGTGGCAACTTCTTCTGTTAGACTAGTAGCAACCTCTTCTGCTAGACTAATAGCGAAATATTCATGTTCAATTCACTAGTGAAAGCCCAGCGCCCTTCTACTCAATTCTCAAATTGTTTACTTCGCAAATGTAATATTTGACAATATGAAATCCACCTTGAATTAATTGGCAAATGCTCGAATCCCTCCTCCTCAATTCTCAAATTGTTAACTTCGTAAACCTCTTAACTTCTACTCAACGCCCTTCTACTCAATTCTCAAATTGTTAACTTCGCAAATGTCGCTTTTAACTATTTAATATTTAAGTATAATTCACTAGTAGCAATTTGTTCTGCTAGACTAGTAGCAACTTGTTCTGCTAGACTAGTTGCAACTTCTTCTGCTAGACTAGTAACAACTTCTTCTGCTAGACTAATAGCGAAATATTCATGTTCAATTCACTAGTGAAAGCCCAGCGCTCTTCTACTCAATTCTCAAATTGTTAACTTCGCAAATGTCGCTTTTAACTATTTAATATTTAAGTATAATTCACTAGTAGCAACTTCTTCTGCTAGACTAGTGGCAACTTCTTCTGCTAGACTAATAGCGATATATTCATGTTCAATTCACTAGTGAAATCCCAGTGCCCTTCTACTCAATTCTCAAATTGTTTACTTCGCAAATGTCGCTTTTAACTATTTAATATTTAAGTATAATTCACTAGTAGCAACTTCTTCTGCTAGACTAGTAGCAACTTGTTCTGCTAGACTAGTGGCAACTTCTTCTGCTAGACTAATAGCGATATATTCATGTTCAATTCACTAGTGAAAGCCCAGCGCTCTTCTACTCAATTCTCAAATTGTTTACTTCGCAAATGTCGCTTTTAACTATTTAATATTTAAGTATAATTCACTAGTAGCAACTTGTTCTGCTAGACTAGTAGCAACTTGTTCTGCTAGACTAGTTGCAACTTCTTCTGCTAGACTAGTAACAACTTCTTCTGCTAGACTAGTGGCAACCTCTTCTGCTAGACTAATAGCGAAATATTCATGTTCAATTCACTAGTGAAAGCCCAGCGGCCTTCTACTCAATTCTCAAATTGTTTACTTCGCAAATGTCGCTTTTAACTATTTAATATTTAAGTATAATTCACTAGTAGCAACTTCTTCTGCTAGACTAGTAGCAACTTGTTCTGCTAGACTAGTGGCAACTTCTTCTGCTAGACTAATAGCGATATATTCATGTTCAATTCACTAGTGAAAGCCCAGCACCCTTCTACTCAATTCTCAAATTGTTAACTTCGCAAATGTCGCTTTTAACTATTTAATATTTAAGTATAATTCACTAGTAGCAACTTCTTCTGCTAGACTAGTAGCAACTTGTTCTGCTAGACTAGTGGCAACTTCTTCTGCTAGACTAATAGCGATATATTCATGTTCAATTCACTAGTGAAAGCCCAGCACCCTTCTACTCAATTCTCAAATTGTTAACTTCGCAAATGTCGCTTTTAACTATTTAATATTTAAGTATAATTCACTAGTAGCAACTTGTTCTGCTAGACTAGTAGCAACTTGTTCTGCTAGACTAGTGGCAACTTGTTCTGCTAGACTAGTAGCAACTTCTTCTGCTAGACTAGTGGCAACCTCTTCTGCTAGACTAATAGCGAAATATTCATGTTCAATTCACTAGTGAAAGCCCAACGCCCTTCTACTCAATTCTCAAATTGTTAACTTCGCAAATGTCGCTTTTAACTATTTAATATTTAAGTATAATTCACTAGTAGCAACTTCTTCTGCTAGACTAGTGGCAACTTCTTCTGCTAGACTAATAGCGATATATTCATGTTCAATTCACTAGTGAAATCCCAGTGCCCTTCTACTCAATTCTCAAATTGTTAACTTCGCAAATGTCGCTTTTAACTATTTAATATTTAAGTATAATTCACTAGTAGCAACTTCTTCTGCTAGACTAGTAGCAACTTCTTCTGCTAGACTAGTGGCAACTTCTTCTGCTAGACTAGTAGCAACCTCTTCTGTTAGACTAATAGCGAAATATTCATGTTCAATTCACTAGTGAAAGCCCAACGCCCTTCTACTCAATTCTCAAATTGTTTACTTCGCAAATGTAATATTTGACAATATGAAATCCACCTTGAATTAATTGGCAAATGCTCGAATCCCTCCTCCTCAATTCTCAAATTGTTAACTTCGTAAACTTCTTAACTTCTACTCAACGCCCTTCTACTCAATTCTCAAATTGTTAACATCGTAAATGTCGCTTTTAACTATTTAATATTTAAGTATAATTCACTAGTAGCAACTTCTTCTGCTAGACTAGTAGCAACTTCTTCTGCTAGACTAGTAGCAACCTCTTCTGCTAGACTAATTGCGATATATTCATGTTCATTTCACTAGTGAAAACCCAACGCCCTTCTACTCAATTCTCAAATTGTTTACTTCGGAAATGTAATCTATGACAATATTAAATCCAACTTCAATTAATTAGGAAACAATTAAAACTCTTCTTGCCAATCATGGAAAAGTCGAGAGTGTTCATATTTAACGTTCTTCGTTAACTATTTTAGGATCAAATGATATGCTTTCTTAATCTTTTTTAAATATTAAAATATAAAATTATCAATAGAAAAAGTATTGTTAAGTTACTGTTGATTCAAATGTCGGTTTTTAACTAACTAAAACTGAAGTTTCACATAAAACTTAAACTGAAGTTTTACATAAGAACAAAAGCATTCTTGTTCCTAAATACATTATATTTTAATAGACTCAAAGCAACTATAAATTAAGTAGCATCGAGCACGGAGAGTAATCAGAACTATAATTCCATTATTTTTAACTTTTTGATTAACTGTATAAATGGCTCTAAGAGTGGATTTTTGTAATTTACCGTCGCAAGCAGCTTCCAAATTTTCAAATAAACTTTAGATGCTCAATGAATATGAAATACTTCATGGCGAATTGAAGAGCTTTTAGCTTCTATAGTCCCTGAGGACACTCGGACTAAGCTAAAATTACTTTTTTTAATTTTGCGAGTCGAGAATTTTAATACTTTATTTAAAACCCCAATATATCCTTTCTTCAAATTGAAAACCAAATTAATATTATTGTCTTCAAAACGCTTTTGATCTTCAAAATCAGCAGAACGCTTAGGAGCTTCAATTAGTGGAAATTTGGAATTTCAAATCTATTAAAGTGAAGCTCTTGAGGAAAGTCAATTTATTAGAATGCTCCAAAGTATTTAATCAACTATCGCAAGTTGACAATTTTATTCACAATTAAATTGTGCTTATTGTTATTAAAATTGCAATGAAACATAAATTTCACGCTTGAATAACCAGACAGAATAAGGCGACTTAACACAATGCACAATAAAGTAAAATTTGTAGGAGCTTAACTTGAGAGATGTAAAAATTACATTTAACTATAACAACTTTTTCAATTTAAGGACTGTGCATCTGTGATATAATAAATTAAAATAGTTTTCAAATGGTTGGAATTTGTTTTGGACTTCAAATTTGTATAAACAATTAAAGTAAGTAGAACTAAATAATGATTGAAAGCAAATATTATAGTAGTAATATATTTTGCTATTATTACTTCTATTTGCAATATGGTTGATATATATTTGGATTAATTGTCGTAATTTGGACAAGCAACCCATTGTGCAAGGACCATTGTCGACTGGTCTTAGGGATCAGAGTTATTCGCATTCGACTTCTCAGCTGCTTGGCCAGCTGGAAAATCCCTTCGACAAGTGCACGGCTAGCAGACATTTTATTCAGACAAGAACGAGAACGAGAACGAGAACGAGAACGAGAATATTCGAACTTCAAGCATTGAGTCATTCACATTTTGAAGTAGACAGTCGCATTATGCAACAGCTTGTCTACTTTGCGTTATCGTTGAAGCTTCAATTATTTGTCCAAGCTCGTCCTCCTTAATGCCTTTCTATTCATTTCGTTATTGTTATTATTATTACTATTATCGCTTTAAGTCACTTTGAGTTTGCTGCTCCTTTCATTATCTAGTTTAAAGCAGCGCAATTCTGTTGGATTTTAAAGGTTTTTGATTTTTTGGCTTTCATGGGGAGGCGGCAACGAGTCGTTGTTGTTTGTATCTGTAAAGCAATTAATAATAATTGGCCCTAAAAACCCCTTTTCACTCTATGTCAAATGGGGTGTGGGTGTGGGTGTGTGTGTGAGAGTGTGTGTGAGTGAGTGTGTAGAACAGAGCTCTGGGTCAGAGCGAACGCAGACCGTTGGGGGCATTGAAGTTGGCGCAACAGCAGCGAGCGAGCGGCGGCTATTCGCAAATATTTACAACATCCGCTGCCCGGGCTACACAAACAAAACCAGCTCACACGCACACACACGCAGAGATGGGGATGCAGAGATAGAGAGAGAGAGAGATAGAGAATTGCCACACACATGTGACTTCAGCGCGCTTTAGCAAATAAAAGTTCTGAAATGCGATTATCTTGATGAATTGGAATTTGAATTTTAATTCTCTGCTTCTGACCAACAAAAACAGATACAGATACAGCTACAGATACAGCCAGTTTTGGCTGCAGCTACAGATTGGGGTATGGCAGCTCCATGTACTATACTATAGATACAGATACAGTGGCATATACTAAACAGCCACGCAGTGTGTATTCACCCCAACCCCACAGTCCCCTTGCCACTCTGTCTCTTTACAACACCCTCCAGGCAATTGGCCGCCACACTTGTTTACCAAAAGTTCTCGCATTTAGCATTTACATTTGCAGTTGTAGCTGAACGGGATTTGGTGTGGATTCAGTTACGCTACAGTTGCTGCAGCGTGCCAGAGAGTGAGGAGAGGGGGGAGCGAAGGGGCGGGATGGGAGGCAGACAGGTGTAACATCGTCAACGGACATCAAGTGCCACGCTGGCATTTTCATACCTCTTGTAATTGCATAACTGTCGAGGGCGTTTATTTTTGTACCTGCTACAGCTGCAGATACATTTGTATCTATCCCTCGATGTAGCTGTATCTGTATCTGTATCTGTATCTGTTTCTGTGTCACTGGCAATTCTCAAAAGCATAAAAGTCAAATTTGTCGCATGGCCCACGGAGACAGCAGAGCCAACAGAGCCGCCAGTTTTGCCATTTCCCCGAGCAGCCGCTGGCTGCTCACGCGTGAGGCGAAAGGTGTGGAGGGGCAGCTAGAGGGGGACGCACAGGTAAGTGAGTGTGCGGCGAGACAGGTAATTGGCTTTGCTATCCGAATCTCGGGCATATGGTTGCGATTTGCGCATCTGACCCAAACCGAGTACAAATCGGGAGTTGGGAATCGGGAATCTCAAGGCAAAAACAAACATGGGGCATCGCTTGCTGCTCCCCAGGCTCGTGTCGTGGCATCAGCTACGCACTGCCCCGCCCCTCAACGAGGGGGAGCTGCCCACTCGAGTTAGACACAAAGAGTTGGACAAGTTGAAACGGATACAGGAGCAGAACAAAAAACATGGGGGAATTTCTGACTAATGAACCCCGAGTCGGATGCGTAACTTGCAACACTGTTTGCTGCACTGCGTCCACTTCACGGGCAAACAACGTGGCACACGGCAACAACAACATTGCAACGTTGCAACGTTGCATTGCATTGCATCGTACCTGAGAAAACAGCTGCTCAAATGTGCGCTAAATTCTAAATTCCCTTTCGTTACTGTCCCCAATTGACACACATCTGCATATGGTACTATATATGTACATACATTAAATAATCGCATTTGAACTGTACGTTTAAAAAGTGATTTAAAATGCAGCTGGAATTCAGATTTACAGCAAATCAATTCTTTTCAGTTGTGTATGTTAAATAATTTAATGTTATTTCATTTTACTTTATTTATTCTCAATTCACGAGAATATATGTATATCTATTTCCAGGGCATAATCGTTCATTTATTTTACTTCTCTCGCTTTAAATCCTCTTTTATTTGAACACTTCAATGTATCTCCTTGTTTATGAGATAATTCAAAGTAAAATGCCACACAAAAGTTATATTTAATGATGAATATTTTACAAATAATTCAAAAATGTTGCAATTACAAACAAAAGTATTGGGAAATGTTTTTAGCGAAAATAGAACAAATTTATGACAATTTTCTGAATATCAGAATCTGTTAAACCAGTTCAAAATGTATGAAATGTTTAACAAAGTTTATTTTTGAGTTTATACAAATTTAGGCATTTATCAATTCAACATCTAGAGGCTGAGCTTTGACGCATTTCTGGTTGCTTCTTATGGACTCTATTGAAAAGCAATTAAAGGATTGTTTCGCACATAAATTAATGCCCCGCCTTTTATTTTTGGTAATTCTGTTGCCAGGAGACAAGCATAATTATCCCGGCTTAATTTTCTGCACTTTGGGAATGAATTCGTGAGGGTTTTTCAATCAATTTGCGTGTGGCTCATTACGGGCATGTTTTCATTAGAAGTCCTCTTCCCTCTCCCCCTGCCCCGTGTCCTCCTATCATTCTGTTGCTAATGACAAAATGCGGCGAATACAAGGACACGCTCTGATGTCGCTGACAAGCGGCAAGTTGATGACCGCCGCCCACTTTGCCAAAGTATTTATTGTCCAGTTTTTACAGCATTGATGGCTGTCCCCAACTCCGCTCAAGCAGCTTGCGGATTGTCGCAGCAAAGAGAGCAAAGGAAGAGGTCCTTCTAATAGGATTCACTTTGTTTATGTGCATGCTAATTAGAGCCAAAAAACACATTTCTGCTGCCTTTGGTTAATTGATGAAGTGAAAAAGCTGCCCGGCTTCCGCACCACAAAAATACAAAAAAAAAGGCGACACACAAAATGGCACAAGAAAAAAGGAAAATGAATTGAAATACTAAAAAAATAATATATATGTATGTATATACTTTGAGCTGGTGGTAGTAAAAGTTATCGGGCAAATGACACTCCCAGTTTGAGTTCCCACTTCACAGTTTTCATTTCCCAGTTTCAGTTTCAGTTTCAGTTTTGAGCAGTTGTCCCTCTCTTTCACTCGGAGTCTCTCCCTCTCCCTCTCGGTTTGTCGTTTTTGGAGTATGCAAATGAGCTGGAGCAACGGCAACAATGATAAATATCGTTTTAAATGACAAACAGGCAAAGATGTGCCAGGGCAATAATAAACCTGCAAAATTAATTGCTTTTAACCGCAAGGCGGGCAACGGCCAAACGGGCAACTGGCCAAAGCACCGAGTGTGGGCGGCAGCGATCCCTCAACCCTCCCTCCTCCGTCCCTCTATCCCTCGAGCCCTTGCTGCCTATCGCAAAACAACAGCACAAGTTAACAGGCACTTGCCTCAGAATCAGAACTTAGCCAACAGTCCAATGCTCTTCATGAGAGAGTGACAAAAAATATAGCATACTTACTTGCAAATGCCATAAATCCAATCGCCAAAATATTTCTGCAAAGAAAACATTTAAATTTAATTATTTTTAAAGTCAAAAATTAAGAAACAAATTAAATTGAATGATAACTAAAAATAAAATGTAAATCATGCAACATGAAAAACAAAACACAAAACAAAAAATTGTAATTATCGATATTTAAGTATTTTATATTAATATTATAATCTTTATATAACAACTTTAATTATATTTATGTCATATATTAACTTTCCATTTTTATGAATCCATATACACATATAGTATGTATATTATTTTAAATCTTTTAAAATGTATAATATAAATAAAAATCAAAGCACATAATGCGGATTACTTGATCAACTTCTGTTTAATATTTAATATATAGACAATTTTAAATAAATTAATTACTTACAACTTCCATCTGGATCATTTGTTAAATCGTTAAATTTCATAGTCTTAATTTAAGTTCAGTTTTAGAATGCAAAATGTATAAAATTGATTAATATCTTTCTTTCTGTTCAATATTTAACAACTAGTTAATTTATAATAATTAAATAAAACATTTGAATTTAATTTAAGCTCAGAGAATGCAAAGTTAAAGCGAATTACTGAATGCATATCACCTTCTGCATCATATTTTATATATAGTGAATTTATAATAATTAAATGAAATATGTCCACTTAATTTAAGCTCAGAGAATGTAAAATGTTTAAAATATTTTAAAATCAAATCAGTTGAATCACAGCGACTTCTGTCGCAGAAAGTGTATCTGACTGTCGGATAGCGAGAGGAAGGTGGAAGGTGGAAGGTGGAAGGTGGAAGGTGGAAGGTGGAAGGGAAGGGAAGGGAAGGGAAGGGAAGGTTGCGATGCGAGGACTTGGAATAAATGAAATTAGTTGGAAACATGTCGCCTCATTAGCGCAGAGCAAAAGTAAATCTGCATGGCATTAATGAGCGCATGCCAACACATCAACTCCCCCCCTCTGCTCTCCTCTATCCCACAGACAGTCTGTCTCTTTGCCGTTTCTGTTCGCTGTTCTCTGTTCTCTGGTCTATTGGTCAATCCCTCGTCATGTCTCTGGGCAGTAGATTTGTCAGGTAATTGTCTGGCTAATTGGTTGCATCAACTTGTGACTGCGCCTATCTCGATGTGCTTGTCATCTTCATCGGAGCTCGCCCCAAGCAATTTGAGAGGCTGCAGCTCTCATCCCAACTCATCCCATCCCATCTTCACAATCTGCTTCTCCAGCTCCAGCTCCTGCACAAACTGCGGTCAGTTGCCAGCTGAGTGCGGTTGCTTGGGGCAGCCTCTGGCTCCGATTGCGCTCGTCCTGCCAATTATGGTGGGCAATTAACGCGCCTCGTAAAAAGCACAGAAAGCCGACACAATTATCGAGAAGCGCTCTGCCACTTGGCATTGGTGCCGCAAATGCAGCAAAATTTATTGTAATTGGAAATATGTTGAAGAAGCGGCAAAAGTAAGAATAACAAATAACTACAAAACAGCTGCAAGTCGAGCGCAAAAGTTGTTGCATTGATTTTCAAGCAAATGTCATTGACCACACGCCGTCGCATGCCACACGTACAACAAAGGGGCGTTGCATGTGTGTGTTTGTGTGGCAAGCCGAGGCGGTGTCGAAGCTGAGACGGAGGCTGATGCTGAAGCTGGGGCAAGCCGCAGTCAGCAACCACCAAAAGTAATCATCGCAAACGCTGTCGTTGATGTAGCTGTGTGTGGCGGGGGGCGGGGGGCAGGGGCGTGGCTAGTGGCGTCCAGCTGTGAAGCGAAACTATGACCGGCCTTTGGCCTCCAGCTGCTGTTCCTCGTAGTTCCTCAATGTCCACAACTGGCAAGCCGAAGAAGCAATGCGATTAACGTTTCAATATGCGACAGTTGCACCATGGAAATGGAAATGGAACTCGCAGTGGGAATGGCAACGGGACTGTGATTCAGTGGCCAAGCTGGAGTCGGAGCTGGAGTTGGAGTCGGGACCGCCTGTGGATTTGGATTTGCTGTCCACTGTGGCGATTGCATTCATAGAAAACATTGCTGCTAAGCTGCAGCACTCTCCTTACCTCCCTCTCCCTGCTCTGTTAAGCTGTTATTATGCTGGGACAAAAGGTCATTATAACTTGACATATAAAGCAGACATTTTTTTCCCCTCCAAACAAAGCACTGCACTTTCAGCCACTGACCATGACGAAGGAGCAGTTGGATCGCTGCAGGACGATTTAAAGGCAACGGTCAAAGTATCAAGCGCAATAAGCCATGATATCCCATGCTTGGGATGTTATCACATTTTACGTAGCATTTACGCTTGACGTAAGCTTGCAATTCTCCTTTTAACCCACTTCGCCATTGCTTGCTTAAAATAAACATTATACAATTTTCAATACATTCTTATTTCCATAACTTTGTATATTCTTCTCTGACGATATTTATAATCAATACCTATTTTTATCTGCTTGTAATTTTATTTTCATAAGTGGATTTTCTGGTGTTTTCCAAACCTGTCTTTAAATATCTGTTCTGGTCTGCACTCTTTTTTTTAATATAAATTGGCGTGGAATATTTTCAGCTTTATGTTTAAGCTTAATTTTAAATAAAGTTTGGCTTTGATTATTCAAAATTGAATTCTTTCTATTCTTTAAAAATTTGCGTACTGCATTGTTTAATTTGGAGTTCGTCTATTGACGACGGTTTTCGGGTTGATGACTTTACATATTTCAATTACGTAACGTAACATTGATGAATTACGTCATTACGTGACATGAGGTTGTTGCCGCTTATTAACAACGTACCGAGTTTTTCAATTAGTTCCGTGTTGCTAATAATTCAAAATGTTTCCGCTGCCAACGGCCATTTCGATACTTTCCAACAAAAGCTGTTACATGCTCGCACTTTTTATACCCGGTAGACGAGCGCTAAAGGAGTATAATTTATGTTTGTCTGTCTTGCTGTCCGCCTGCAGCGAGATTTTCACTCGTTTTTAATGCAAATTTGGTGACTGATCTTTTCTATCTGCCTAAATTCGGATTTAACCAAACTTAAATTTATCTTTCAAGAGAAAATTTATGAGAAATATTTGAAAAAATTCAAATGTATTTAAATTTTACGTTTGAATTTAACAGTTTTCATTAAATAAAGTAACTCCTTCTTTAACTTAAATATATTTGAATTTAATTTAAGTGAAAAAATTGATGAAAAATATTTGACCAAACTAAAACATATTTTAAATTTACGGTTGAATTAAGAAATATTCATAAAATAAACTAACTTTTTCTTTAAGTGATTTTATTCGATAACAATCGCGATTTCAAAATTAAAATTTATTTTGAATTAACAGTTGAACTCAGTAAATAAATAATATAATAAAGAAATCCAGTTGAGTTATTTTATACCAGTAGCGCAACAGTTGAAATTTGTTCTTAATGTTTTCTTTAATTCTACAATTATGTATTCATTTAGGCAATTGACTAAAGAATTATTGCATTTATTTTGTATGCAATTTTGAAATACATTTCCTTTTTCATATATTACACTAAAATACAAATAATTAACAATGCAAAGAATGTCAAATCATTGTTATAATGAAGGCTTGTAATATTGCAAGTTATTTTGTAGCGCAATTTGAATGCAGCTGGGTATTTAAAAGTCGAGCACACTCGCCAGTAGCTTTCTTTCATGCTAGGCTTGTTCGCTGGCATTTCACACACGCACACATACACAGACTTGTGCAGCGCTTTTCCGCTCCCTCTTTATGGCTTCCCCCCTCGCTGCCCGTCACTGACTAATTAATAACTAATGATGTGCAGTGCGCTTATTAGGACGCTTGCATACATTATCCTGTTCTAATATCATTATATTGTAACTGGCATGCAGTCGGGCTCCCCTCGCCCCCTCTTGCCACCCCCTCCTCCCGCTGTGCTGTGCACCGCATTGTGCCCCATGGACCGACTAGCCTGGCTAACCGAGCAACTGCCTGGCTGTCTGGATGGTTGGTTGGTTGGCTGGTTGGTTGGCTGCCTGAGTTGCTGCATTGTCAGCCAGCGACACATTGCACACACACGCACACAAAGAAATGCAATTATGACAATCAAAGTGGACAAATGCAGCTGCCCCTTCCCACTCTCTGGGAGCGGAGAAAAGGAGAGTTTACTGCCAGGTGCAGGGCAGTGTTGCTTGATTGCCTGGTTGTCTAGTTGTCTAGTTGTCGGCTTGTCTCGTTGTCTGCTTGTCTGGTTGTCTGGCTGCTCGCCTGGCCTGATAAATGACAGCTGCAATGGCCAGCTCGACTCCACACTAGGCTTCCCTTTCCCACCTCCCCCTCTCCCCACCCACATTCGCTCCACACGCAACTTGACTTTGACTGCGGCGTCTGCTTCGAGTTGCTGTAAAAATCCACCTGGGACACTTTGATGCTGACAGCCACATCGATGTTGAGGGCGGCCGTGACAGGCACACAAATGCCACACACACACACATACACACACATACACACACACACACACACACACACACTCACATTCAATTGTTATGCATTCACACGCATACAGCGGGGGTTCACAAATTAGAGATCTTTTCAATTCATGTCGATTAATAAGAACTCTACAATTCATGCATTTATTTATTCATTTGTGAATACTCCACATTTATTTATTTGATATAAACAAATTAAATTACTCCATTACAATGTTGTTAGCAAAATTAACTACGAACTTCAGGCAGTGTAATCTAAATAATAATAATCAAAGTAATTGTCAAATATTAAAATGTTTTTATTGACTAACTGAACTCTTAACGCACAGCCTAAACGGTAGAAATGCTTGCTATAAGTCTGGGATTTTTCCACAACTCCCAGTCTAAATATCTTAAATTGCGCATTAAAATAAGTATGAAGCTGCATATAATTTGCCAACAACACAACTACTTTAAACCTAGCTTGTGTAATGAAAGGAAATTAACTTAAGGTAGAGTATTAATCCTGCCTGCAGACAGAGTGTTCAAAATATAAAAGCAGAACGTCTCTGGTAGAAAATATATATATATATATATATATATATATAAAAATAATATTAAAATATTAAATAGGAAACAATTAATACAAATGAAGTCATAAACATAAGAATTTTGGAATTATTTGCGAATTTCGATATATTTAATATTGTTGTATTAATATTCAAAATATAAAAAATATTCTATGCAAACATGCGGCATACTATATTTATTATTTGATTTATTTTGAAGCCAGCACAGACAGACAGACAGGTTCTAATTGAAGGGGCTCCGCTGTGTATTTCTTATATGTTATGGTGTTATGTGGTATGGGGTCAGTTATTTGGCGCTGTGTGTGCGCTTTAATTTTAACCTGGGGAGCTCTGACCAAAAATGACCTAATAAAAAGCGAGCTGGCAGCGAGTTGGAGTTGACTTTCCCTGCGAGGCGACGCGACTAGTTGGGAGCGTGGCATTCGAAGGCTTTGGGAGCCGCACATACTTTAGATAAGCTCCATCTAATTTGCAACTAATTGCAAGCCATTAAAAAGCACTCCACTCCCCCCTTGAACCACGCCCCCACTTCATTTCAGTTTGTTTCATTTCGTTTTTCTCGCCGCGTTTTTTGTGTGTGCGTTTTTGCTGTTTTCATTTTGCGCAGTCGCAAAAGCCCATTTTAATCCGGTAATTAGGGCATAATGAGCTTTAATTAACCGCTAAAATCTAAAAAGCGCGCATAAATAACCAATTGACAGTCCGCCACTTTGCTCTCTCTCTCTCTCTCTCACTCCCACACTCTCTCTCTCTCGCTCTGTCGTTTGCATTGCAGCGACAGCGCGTCGCGCCCATAAATTGAATTATGTTAAGCCTCGCATAATGGTCAAAATAACACGCAATTTGCGGAGACCCAAAATGCCCACGACAAACGCTCAGCGTTCCACGTGCCACGCCCACGCCTAGGCTCACACACACAGACACACTCGAGGCAAATCGATGAAACTACCCTCGCCTTGCCTTCGCTCGTGTTTTCTTCGCTCAATCCGTTGTCGAGCTCTCAACTTTCACTCCCCGCTTCCCACCTGCCACTTCCGGTGTCAACTGTAACTGACTGTGTGTGTGTGTGTGTGTGTGTGTGTGTGTGTGTGTGTGTTAATTTTGGTAAAATCACTTAATCCTTTTGAATATCGTTCGGCACTGGCGTGACACCTTAACCCACAGCGCACAGAGCTGAGGCCAAAGCGAAAGCCAAAGGCAAAGCCGAGAGGCGCCATTTCCACATTAAATGACGCGCAAATTTACATTACAACAGCAACACAGCAACAACAACAGCAACGACAACAGCAACAGCAACAGCAACAGCAACAATCGCAGCTACAAATCCTCGACCCCGACTTCCCCCTTTTATTCAAGTCATCGACATCGGCATCGGCATCGTCATCGCATTAGTGACGCTCTGCAGATTTTTTACCTAGGAATGCGTGTAAATTGACAACAACAGCGACAGCAAACAACCAGCGAGAGACGAGTATGCACGATTCTTGAATACCCTGTACAATTCAATTACAATTTATTGTACAAGAGTCAATTCAAATTTTTCAATCAATTTGGTTAGTTGCATCATAATGTATTAAAAAACAAATGTAAATTTATATTTGGAAATTATTAATATGAATACTATGCATTCAATACACAAGAGATCACTTGAAGACGTTCACGAACTCTAGTTTCTCAACATCATTTTTTACGGCTTAAAACGTAATTATTATATTTAAATTAAATGTGCTTAAATTGCACACTCAAAATATGAACCAATAACGAAATTCGCCCTAAAGATTTCAAATTTTTCAATAAATTTGGTTAGTTGCATCAAAATGTATTAAAAAACAAATGTACATTTATATTAAGAAAATTATTAAAATGGATTTATTGAATGTATTAAAGTATATAAGAGACAATTTCTAGTTTCTCAAAATTGTTTTTTCTTTTAATATTATTCGCTATTACCTTGAATATTCTATGTCTTGTGCATGTTTATTGATTATTTTATATCTAAGATATTTATAGTTATTATTTCATTGTCATTAGGGAGAATGCAATATTTGCGCTTAATGGTTACAAATCATATCATTGCATTAACTTCTAGTCCAGCTTCCAACAGCAACTTTGCAGCAGATACTTAAAAGGCGGACAGACAGCCAGACAGACAGATCAGATGGACATATTGCAGGATGTAATTAAGGGGTATCAGAGCAACAATCTGTTGTGCAAGACGTCACTGACCTGGCTGCAGCATCGACAACAATCGCGGATCCCTCGCAGCAATTGATGCTTCCTTCTACTCCCCACTCTTCCCCTCTTCCCCACTTAACCTGCTCTATCTGTGAGGAGGGCATTCCTGCATTCTTGGAAACCCCGCGTTGCTGTCTCCAGCAAGCGTATTACTCTATTAAATTTAAATTAAAAATTGATTAAAATGAGCGGCAAAGCGAAGCTCGAGGGAGGCGTCAAAAAGCGCGAGATGCTTGCCTGCCACACAGCTGGAGCGGCAGCTGAAGCTGAAGCAGGAGCTGAAGCAGGAGCTGAAAGCTGAAAGCTGTAACAGCAGCAGCAGGAGTCGAAGCCGGAGGATACACACAATTAACGTTGGCTTTCTGGCTCGAATTGAGAGTTGCCCCTAGACTTGCCCCACGCGCCACACTTGCCACACTTTTACATAGTTGCCGACCGCACAAATGCGTTGCGGGTGAAGCGACTCTTGCCACACAGCTGGCCATGGCCGAGCAGACTCAGAGACGGTGATGGCGATGGCGATGGCGGTGGCGATGGCGATGGAGTCGTCGACTGGTTTCACTTCTAGCCTGCGTTTTGGTAAATTAAATTTGCGCATTACGCAAATGAGCAGCGCGTAGGCCAAAGGTGTGGGCCAAGGGGGGAGGCGAGAGCTGGCCAAAATGCAGGCAACGAACCCCAACGATGTGACGACGAACCCTTTCTCAAGTGAAAGCATGCCGCCTAATGATCCCTGGCCTTAAGCTCAGACAGCGTGGCAGGAAGGCAATGAAAACGAGGGGCGGCGGGGGAGGATGGGGGCAGGACAACCTGCTCTAATGTCCTTTTGTCAGTCAATGTGCTGCGATTTGATTGGATTTTTGTGGTCAGACAACTGGAAATGTGTGAATGTCCTGAATGGCTGTGTGTGAGTGTCAATCGAATGACGACGCGTCTGTCCGCCAATAAATAGTATTCTGTCAACTGTCTTACGTTGTTACGTTGTTTGCCACCTCGATTCGCCGCCTTATGTGGCACAAGCGATACACTCTTCACAGCGCTGTCTTACGTAATTAACGTGGGTGTCAGCTTTCAGTTAATAGCAATAGCAAAAACAGTAATATTTATAACGTATTTTGCCATCACTCTATTATTTTAATTTTAATTAACAACATATCCTTTCAATATGGCAGGAAAAATGTAAATTCATTTTTGAGTTTCAAAACCGTAAGATTACCAAACATGGTGAAAAATGTTCATTGGGCAGCTGTTGGTTCATTGATACAAAGACAGTAGATTCTATAGAAAAATGTATCAATAGAACATATTTAGAGACCCCAGACCCCTAATACTTATGTTATGGTTATTGTAGTAGTTATCTGGAACAGTTATGGCAATTGTTGTGCATTCTATTGTCATAAAATGTACAAATATGTTTCTTCAAACTAATTTCTCAAATAATTATTGAAGAGCTATAAGCAGTATTTGCTATTTGTTAGAAATAACGTATACGTAATTATCTTCTCTAATAGCAACTCACAAGTTAGCGTTCTCTGAATTTTCCTTTTTTTATAAATCAGATTTGAATTTCTAGCAGTAATTGGAGTGAAACTTTTTCTAGTGTTTCATACAATAAATAAACAAGTTGTTCACATTATTCTTTATGTTTGATTACATATGTTTATAAAATATATCAATTATATGGAATTTTACGTTTTTCACGTTTTCTATTAATATCAAAATAAAACAAATTTTCCGGGAATTTTGTATGGCATTAGAATTAGCTTGAAAACAACGTGTTTCGACTTAGTAGATTCTTAAGAAATACCTACGTAGTTTTTTATTGTGTGCTCATTTAATGATACTGTATTTATGAGCACGCACTTTTAATTAAATTTATATCATATTTACGGAGAAGACGATAACCAAGAATATTTGTATCGTTGCAATCATTGCTTTAAGAGGGGATTTGAATTTCAGTTTGCGCTTAATTCGTTGTCTAACAACTCTTGTAAAATATTGGAAATTCCCTAACAACAAGTCGATGCCCAAGTTCTAAAAATATTCGCATTGTAATTACAGTCTGCGTTACGTGGGCCAGCGGTGAGCATGAATGGATTACGCGATAGCTGAGATACCCAGAAGTAAACTGCTTGAATACAGACAAAGTCGGACGGACTTCGCTAACCCTTCGTGGATGTTTCCTTCGGTTGTCTAATGATGTCTGCTCGACACGGTGAAAAGCGCAGGGCGACAGAGGGCGGGCGAAATACGGATAATGTTCTTGTCAGCAATGCGCCGTGATTTGATTGAATTTTTGTGGTCTGCCAGCGCCGAGTTTAGTTGAATTGAGTTGAGTTGAGATGAGTTGAGTTGATGAGTTGAGGGCGAGAGTGAGTCTTGATGCTGCTCGTCCAAGTCGCTTCAAGATTTGCGTGTTCTTTCATTTTATGTTTTAATTAAAAAGTGTCGCCTAGTGTGAATGTCCATTTGACTGATGCGACAAGACGCTGACATAGATACAGAGAATCACAGAGAGTGAGAGAGAGAAGAGAGGGGATAGAGATGGGGATGGGGATGGGGATGGGGATGGGGATGGGATGTAGCAATTAAGCCGCCGTGTTGCCCTCCTGCCGCTTTGGCTTAATGAAAACGATTATCGACTGGGATGAGACTGTCGAGGCGAATGGCGAATGGAAATACTCTTGGGCAGGGCGTGGCCAATGGGCTACAAACTTATTGCTTTACAAATTCTTTAATAAATTAAATGTCCTGGCAGCGCTGTGGCCGTTGTGTATAAATGAATGCCATCAATGGTCGACCTCCCGTTGATTGAATGTCCGGGGCAGGCAGAGAGGGAGCGACTGAGACCAACAGCAGGAAAGGGCTGCTCAAGTTTATCATCAGTTATGTGTCCCGAGCCCGTGTTTGGCTCGTTGGATGGCTGGCTGGCTGGCTGGCTGGCCGTGTGACTAGCCCGGCTCTGACTCTGTCTGATGGATGGCTAAATGCTTGAATGCGCCAAAAACATGGACAAACCTGACACCAACTTGGGGGAGCAGAGACGGTGTCAAGTAGCCGAGTGGCAAGTGAAGCGTGGCGAGTGGAAGGAGGACGAGGAGGAGACACTCGGCGATACATAAAATTAAATTAAATGTAATTTGTCGTTGACTATTTGCGGGCTGCGACAGCGACGCATTTGTCAAATGTGTCTTAAGTCCAAGTCCAAGTCCGAGGCAAATTGATTCGCCTTCTCCAAGCCGAAGACCGCAATTCCCGCCATCCCCTTTGAAGCCCCAACGAGCGCAACTAAAACTGTATAGTAATTGAAATTGAAATGGCAACTGAAAGTGGAACTGAAATTCAAATCCCTTTGGCAATCGGTCGGTCATTCAGTTGGTCACTTGGTCAGTTTGTCATTGTCGTTGGCCAGCAGCAATGACAAACAATTTAATAAGCTGTTGACTTGGCGTTGCGTATACGCCGCATGCGCCGACACATTTATGAGCAATGCACAAAAGAATTTTCCGGTAAATGAAACAACCCGAAAAAAAAAAGAAAAGCGAAAGCGAAAGCGAAAGCGAAAGAAAACAATTGAGCAGGAGGAGTTGGCAGGCGAAGGAAATTAAAACGAGCCACTCAATTACGCAAATTAAAACGAAACGAAAATGAAGCAGCCGCGTTAAACAAACAAACAAACAAACAACGCGAAATAAACAAAACGAAGCGAGCGCAAAGGCAAAAGCATAAAATATCTAAAAAGGAATGCGAACAATGCCGACTGCATGCTCCATGTTGTTGCCCCTTGTTTTTGTTTTTTTTTTCAACAAAATAATAAAGTTCGTTGAGGTTGCGCCATCATAAAACGCGCCAATGACGCGACTGAACTGAACTGAACTCAACTCGACGCGGCAGCAGCCGGAGGGGAAAAAAAAGGGCTTGAACCCCTTCGGCACAAACCCTTGAACCCTTAAGCTCCTGTCTCATTGCCCCATCTTCCCCATCTGCCCCATTGCCCCATTTTGGGCCATTTGCCCCATGCTCTGGCATGTTGAGGGCCAATAAAATCAAATTAAAAGGCGCCAAAGTGTCACGATTATGAGACTTTAAGCGAAATCAATTAAAAAAGCAAAAAGGCGCCGCGAGAACCAGAAGCGGAGGAAGGAAAGAAGGAAGCCAGAGAATTACACCGCAGACATCGCGCCAAAAATGAGGCAGCAATGAAGAGGCAAAAGCCAAGTTAGCTGCCAGTTGCCAAGTTGACTGCCTCCCTGCCTCTCTCTCTCTCTTTGTCTCTGTCTCTGCTTTCCTGCCTTGGCCACCTGGCCATGTGTCAAACTGTCCCGAAGTTGCCTCTGGGCGACTTTCGGGTGTGTCATGCAAATTACACGGCTAAAAAATGGTCTGCAGACTGCCTCAGACCTTGGTCCACGTGGGTGCCAAGCAAGGCAAACAGCCACATTTAGGCCGCTGCTCTAATACACTCGCTTTAATCACTTCAATTTACATTATTAAGTCAACAGCTTAGAGATGAAATAATTAAATAAATTACTCAAATAAATCATTTTTTTCGATTTACTGTCGGACATACTGTTATTTCTAATTATAATTCTATCAAGTTTACAATTATAGAAATTAATCGAATTAAAAAAAATAATTGTGGACTTTCTATCTGCCAAGTTGATCAAAAAATAATTATCTTGCTAGCAACTCAATACATAAGACATAACATATTCATTTGCAAATACTTTTTTATGTCGATTTTCATTAATGATTCTATAGTTTTTACCAAGTAACTCATAAAGTATTTAAAGAAATTACTCAAATAAATCATTTTCTTTAATTAAGAAATACGAGTATGTTTTATGCTTCCCATTCAATTCATAACATCAATATGACAAGGCATATTCATTATTAATTATTATTTGAATAACATGAGTTTTAGACACTGTACTTAGAATAAGTAAGAAGTTTTTTTAAGTATGTTGAAGTGTGCGAAATAGATAAAATATTGTGTTAATGCGAAATTTACATTTAGTTAAAAATGTCAAAAATAAATTATATGTTTTTTTTTTTAGTTGGTTGCAATAAATATTGCCTTTAGTTTTCTTTCTACATTATTTCTGTACTACTTTCTCTACCTTTCTCAGTCGTTTCCCTGCTATCCCAATTGATATCTCTATAGCATATATCTGCCTTTCCATCCGCTAATTGTCCAGTTAAGTCTTTCTCCAAATCACTTTCTCATCTAAGACGCAGTCAGTATCCTAATCGCTTAGTCCAAGTCAGTGACTCCTCCTGAGATAGTTTGTTGTTCGGATCGTGTCGAGGTGCTTGAGGGGCAGCAGTTAATGCTGCCGCGCTTGCCACTGGGCGTAACGGGGATAATTAAATGATGACGCCGCCGCCTATTGCCGCTAGATGGCGCTGTAATTGACCCAGTTGAGGCGGCAAAGCAAGGAGTAATTTTTCATCGCAAATAATTAAGCAAAAATTCACATTTTGGGTTAATGCGAAGCGAACAGCGCGAAAATAAATGAAAAATCATATCAAAGTTGAGCTGTTCCCCCCCCCTCCCCCCCCATCTCTCTCTCCCTTTTAGTGTGTGTGTGTGTGTGTGTGTGTGTGTGTGTGAGAGGGGAGGTTAAGGGCAACAGGAAGTCAACGGCGTGCTTCCTTTTAGCTTCGTGTTTTTCTTCATTTTGCTTTCGTTGTGTGTTTCTTGTTGTTGTTCCCCTTGTTCTCCACCCTTCGCTCTTGGCTTCTTCCGCTCTCCCCGCTGCTTTCCTCTGCCTTTCTCATTCATACAAAGAAATATTAAATTAAGAAAAGATTTTTCATGCTGCTTGTTTTTTAATAACTCGCAACAACAATGGGAAATGCTTGAAGCTCCAGGCTCAGCCATGGGTGTGAGAGCTGCCCCCCATCCCCTCCTCTCCCCCCCCCCGCTCTCTCAGCGCGGCGAGTGTGTGTGAGTCTCAGGCTGAGGCTGAAGGACTGCCGATGGGTAGCAGGTCGGTAAAATTAATAAAACTTTAAATTGTTGCTAAAGGCGCCGGAGAGTGCAACAGCAACAGCAACAGCAGAAGACAGACGGACAGCAGGAAGGGGAGGGGCCGAAGGGAAGGCGTTGGGCAGAGGCTCAGCCAGGAAGTCAACGACTGCTGCCGTCCAGGCGAGAGATACTGAGAATTCGCCGAGTCTCTAACTCAGACTCAGACTCAGACTCGGGAATGTTTAATGGTCGCATTTCGTTTCATTAAAAATGTATGCGGCCTTAAAAGCTTTTGTTGTTTTGCTTGTTCAGCTTGTTGTTATGAATTTCATCATCATTGTTGTTGTTCTTGTTGTTGTTGTTGTCAACGCAAGGCGACTTGTTTGGGGGGCGGGACGGGGAACTACAAATTGAACTTGAGATTCATTCTCGATGCGTTTCGCTTAAGCGATGAGCTGTAACAAGTTAATCGAGTCCCAGACCTTCACAACACAACAATGGCAACTACACACACACACACACACACATGCACATTTATGGACAGATAGTTATCGATATGTATCGGGTGTTTTATACTATACTATATATGGCAGATATCCTTTTGGGGGGACGGCCATTATATCATTTGTGGGCGCGTCGCCTCGAATTTATTGCGCGGATGCTCGTGTCGGCTATTAATCTATTTTTATTTATTTCTATTTATGCGTGGCCCCTCACTTCCCCTCTCTCTCCCCTCTCTTTCTCTCTTTGTGGTACTCCTTTCCCCTATGCCATATCTGGCTCCTTCCATTTTTCTGTTTGGCCAGCTTGGGCGACTGAAACTCGTGCCCGAAATTATAAGCAATTGAAATAAATCAAAGTCGGAATAGTAAAAACGTCGCAAAGCCAAGAAGGAGAGAGAGAGAGAGGGAGAGAGGGAGAGGGGCACAAAAACCAATAAGGGAAGAGCGAGAGGGACCGAAAAAGCTAAATAAAAGAAAAGCGGCTTGTAGCGTGACGAAGTATAAATATTCCCATAAGATATAGTAGTTGGATTAGAAAAGCATTAAATAAGATACGTAATAAGATTTCTCGCCCAAGTTTATCAACGAAATGCTGAGATATTATCATGAAAATACGAAACACGTTTACACATGCTGCAGTTAATTTCAGCCACAAATTGGCTGAATACAAAGTGCTTTATTTAATTACTTATTATCAGCTAGCATAACAAGAACCAACTCGATGTTGAATTAATTTAAGTTGTTGTTTGCGATTCGCTTTTGGGAATAACAAAAAATATATGATACATTTTTGATGTATAAATGTTATCTGGGACAATTTCAGAGAAATTTAGAACCATTTTGTTTCTTAGGTAGCTTCTGAAAAATTCAAGTGTTCTTCACTTATTTTTTAAGGCTAAAAACGTTTCTAAAATAAAAACTATAGATTCATATTTTTTTTGTAAAAAAATAAGCAATTTTTTAATCAAATATACATTTTGAAAAACGCCCGTATCGGCATTAATATTTTTTCTTTATTTTATAAAAGAAACTAAATATTCTAGTGCAAAATATGTAATTTCTAACATAAAGACAATTATGTTAAAAGCTTCAATTCTAATTTCTGGAAGATTCAAATTTCGTAATTGTTAATTTCTATTGGTATTCTTTGAGAATTGCGTAGAAGGGCGCAAAATGTACTCGCTGTACGTAGTCGTTACTCGCAGCTTCTCTACGCTACTCGTTGTTTTTATAGTGAGCAGCTTAACTGCGACTTTTCTTTCTGCGCTCCAACAAATCTCACAATTCCCTGCCACAATGTCAAGTTGACTCGTTAGTCAGCTGCTTGTCTAGTTGCGAGTGTCTGTGAGTGTGTGAGTGAGAGTGTGAGTGAGAGTGTGTTTGTGTAAAATTGTCCCTGTTTGTTTGAAGTGCAGACACTGGCACCCAGACGCCAGCCATGCACAATTTATATTGCCCTCTTCCGCCCACATTTATTGCAGCAATAATTCATTTAATTTTCCTTGATTTACTTTGTCAATGCTGAAGATGCTATCGCCCCATCGTAGACCCTCTTCCAGCTTCCATCTTCAGCTCCATCTCCATCTCCATCTCCAGCTCCAGCTGGAGAATCGGAATCTATGGCCGCTTGTTAGCAAGGAATTTCGAGGACGGGGACATTTTCCATCATCATTGGACGGAGCGAGAAAAACCAAAAACTAAACTGGTCAAGGAGCTGCCCTCTTCACTTGTGTCTTATATATGCCCTATATATGTATGCGTGTGTGTGTGTGTGTGTGTGTGTGTGGTGCTGTAATTTATGCCACGTTTGCCACTTTTGTCATTTCGCTTGCTTTGTTTTCTGCTCAGTTTTGTGCTTTTTTTTTCTTTCTCCATCTTGGGATATTTTTTACCCACACGCACATCGCACTCTCTCTGTGTGTGTGTGTGTGTGTGTGTGGGGGTGTGGAGGGGGGAATATACCCATTTGGCTGTATCGTTTGCCAGTTTGTTTGTCTGCTTTGTTTTATTGACACTTTTGATCTTTTTCAATGCATGCTCGATTCATTTATTATGTGCGCCAGGACATGGGCACATCCTTGCCAAATTTGTTGCCGTTATGTACACACTGATTGATACATTGGCCTCCGTCACAGTCGCAGTCAGAGTCACAGTCACGGTTTCGATTCGTAGTCCCCAATTCCAGCGCCACGCCCACCTTTGCGCCTTTCGCCTTAGCGGATGTAATTTGTTGACAAATGAGCTACAATAATGTCACATTATCAGTTCATCACAATAAAATTATACGCCCAGCAGCCCAGGAGGCAGATGGACAGACGGACAGACAGACAGACGGACGGACAAACAGAGGAGAAGTCAGAGGCAGTCGGGAATTCAGGGCTGTGCTGCAATTGCTGATTGCCCCCCGAAGGCAAGCTGCCAAACTGGCAAACTGGCAAGCTGACTGCCTAACTGCCTGAGTTGGCCACTTAATTGGCTGACCAGTTTATGGCCAAGCAGCTTGTAGGCCTAAAGCAATGTCTTACCTTCAAGCATCAGCTTCCTGCCCTTGCCGCTCTCTGACTTTGCCTGAGCCTAAAATGACGCACACAAATGAAAAGCTGTTAATCATGACCCTGAAACGTTTGGCTTGTCATGGAGTGCGCATTAATTTGGCCAATGTAATGCATTAGCAATAGGCATCTGGCATCATCAGGCAGCGGCATCAAGCATTCCAGCCATCAGGCATCAAGCATCAGCCATCAGGCATTCCAGCCGTCATCAGCGGCCATCAAATGTTGAATGACCAGCAGGAAATGCTGGGCGCCAAATTCAAATGATTTTACCAACACATTTGGCAGCTTGTCAGATTTCCTCTCTTTGGTTTTTGCGTTTTGTTACTGCTGCCCACAGAAAAGCATAACGGCTTAGTGGCAATGCATGTAACACACATAAATAATTGTCCTAATATCTCAATAAACTAACATTTTAAATTAATCAAAGTAACTAAAATAAGTTAATCTATAAATGCCTTTAAATTTGCCACTTGCTCTTATTAATGTTGAGTTAATCAAAGTAATTTTTGTAACTCACAAAAATTAATCTTTTCCATCTTATCTGACTCAAAAATTAGTCATTTGCTTTTATTATCTCAATAAAATATTTTTATTGAATCAATCTAATTTTGTCTATAGAAACTTAATGCCTACAAATTTGCAACTCGCTTTAATTACTCCATAAATTATGTTTAATTCTAAATTTATGTCATTTGTTTTTATACTCAATTAATTATTTTAAATTAATCGAAGTCGTTTTTGGAACAACAATAAATAAATCTATGAAGACTTATTTGGCAACAAATTTATAATTATCGCAATTAATTATTTTGAAGTAATCAAATGTATTTTTCGTTTACATATTTGTGATAGTAACTCGAAGTCGAGTACGCTCTATTTGCTGTTATCGCGCTTCAATCAAGTTAACAGCATTAAGGATGAATGAATAGAAGCAGCAAGAAGCGGACGAGATGAGAGCGTAAATGTTGCAACTTTTGATATCAACTGTACCACCGCAAGCCATTTGACAAATGCGCCCCCGATTGACAGCTGCAGGCTTCAGTTTGGAGGCGGCTTCAGGCTTCAGGCTTCAGGCTTGAGGTTTGAGGCTTGAGTCGATGGCAACTGACAATCACTGAATGACAGACTGAATGATAGCGTGAATGAATGAATCTCTGAATCATTGCTTGTCAATGTGATAAATGCTAATTTAAGTCGCCCATCAAATGACGCCTCCTCGATAATTGCTCCACACACACACACAAACACACACACACACACAGCTAGCTGACAGCCGCTTCTGGGATTGGGATTCACATCCAACCATCTATGGTAGTAGCGTCATTAAGAAAGCTGGCGCAAATCTCGCTCAAACCGAATGATTTCCTTCCTTCTAGCTCAGCTCTTGCAGTTGTCTATACCCTAAATGCATGCTGGTGTCCATTTGTTTAGTCGACACGGACTCTAGAGGCCAAACTATTTTAAACTAACATGTATTCAAATAGAATAAATCTGATTTGGTGAACAATTTATAAAAGAATTTTTTCAATTTATTTGAATATATTTTAGACAAAATGTAATGTAAAATGTCACCCCAACAAAATATATCTCTCAGCATAAATTCTTAAAATTTCAGAAAAATATATGTTACTATAGAAAATCCAAATAAGTTACTAAAGTTAAATAAGTACTACTTTTATTATGTAATTAATATATATTTTAGTCAAAATGTAATGTAAAATGTCACCCCAGCAAAATATATTTTTCACCATAAATTCTTAAAATTTCAAATAAATATATGTTACTATAGAAAATACAAATAAGTTACTAAAGTTGAAAAAGTACTATTTTTATTATGTAATTAATATATATTTTAGTCAAAATGTAATGCAAAATGCAACCTAAACTAGATATTTATTATTGAATTGAAGAGATCTGCCAACCCAGCGATAGAATCTAGGGACGTGCAACCCAAAAACAATTAAATTTGTATTGCTAATCAATGTTTAGTTATAGGATTTGATAACTTATTGTTAGTCTCAACTTAAGAGAAAAACCAATAAATAAAAGCAAAGTATAAAAGCAATAAAAATATTTCAATAATACAATTTTCAACTGCACTTTTCCCCATTTCGTAATTATTATATTTTAATAAAAGTAATCCAACTTCTATTACTCCCAGTATAGTTCATTCCCATTTTACTCCCAGTACAGTTAATTTGCATTTTTATTTCTTTCAATCACATCTAGTTCAGCTCTCGAAAGAGCATTTGATGTACGACTTGCTGTAAAAAGTTGATATCTCATTGTTACTTTGTTATAAATTGGTTTTCAATTGAAAAACGTTGTGCTCAGCTCAGTTTGGTTTGGGGGCTCAACTCGACTCGGCTCGGCTCGACTCAGCCCAGCTGGCTGACCAACCATGTGCATATGCCTCAATGGATCTATGGCATTGCCCTCCTTGCACCTTCCCCTGCTCACGTCCGGATGAGCCTGAGCCGCCTTCTTGGTAAGAAATTTGCTATTGACCATCATTCATCATTAAATTGTTTCGCTAACTGTTTTCAACAATATTTTTTTTTTCCTCGTCTTTTTTTTACATTTTTTTATTTCCTTTTTATTTATTTTTTTATTTTTTTTTTTGGTGTGCGCGTGCTGACATGCCGCTTCCTGTCGCCTGCCCCACCACTCGCCCTGTTTCTGTTGTCCCCGGCTCCCTCCACTTGGGGCACAACAAAGGGCAACGCGTCAGCTTCGGTTTTTGCTACGCTGCCAAAATTTGATGAATTTCTTTTTTATTCATTTCGGCCCCAGTCGCTTTTGCTTTTCCTCCTTGCACCCGCTCAAACTTTGCCTCTGCCTTGTATTTTATTCTATTTATTTTATTTTTCTACGCTTCTTTTTTGCTCGACGCTGTAACTTTGGCCCGCTTGTTGTGTCTTACAAAATTTTTCTAATCAGTCAGTGCCCACGTCCATTCCACAATTTTTATTTATTTATTTTCATTTTTTTTCCCTCGCTTCCCAGTTCCCAGTTCTGTGGGCGCTATTTAAATATGGGCCTCTGATTACACCCGCAAAGGGGCGGGGCAGCCGAGAGAGGGGGTGAAATGGATTCCAGCTGCGTTTTTCAATAATTCTGTTTTGAAAATTTCGTCAGCGTCGAAAGTATCTATTCTTTCTTTAATAATTAGACAAATTTAATGGTGACAAATAATTAAAATAAATGCAAAGACATTTAATTTAGACAAGTTAACAAATGTGGTAAGAATAGGAAATTTTAATAAATTGATAAATTAAATGAAATAAACGCGGATATTTAAATAATTGAATTGAGCCTAAAAACATGTATACTGTAACCATTTGCCTCATTACTAGTTACTTTAACAAAGATCAGCAACTTCTGTTATTTGTAAATCTCTTGTTTCCTAATGACACCAATTTTTCGAAACTTTGGAAATTTCGTTCGCTTCTGTGAAGTATGCAAATTTGAATATATGTGAAAACTTTGGCTAATCATCGCATGATTCGTCAGCGAAAACAGACAATACAAAACAGAAAAGCTAAAAAGACATAAAGAAATATGCATATAATTAAAAATTCTGCGTTCTCGCATCTTGTAACAGAAATTCTTGAAGTACAACACATGGTCTTAATACCTTTGCACCCCCAACTCCCCACTTCCACTTCCTCTATGCCCCCTTGCCTTATCTGCCCCATTGTCAGTATGTGGCAAGAGCGAGGAAGCCGTTTGATGTGCCGCAAATGGCGGTAAATGTTTCAAATTAAAGTTAAAGCCAAAAGTTTAAATGCAAAATGCTGACAAATGCGTTTCGATTTTCTGTGGCATGAGACACATTTCTGGCCCAGAGTGTGGGGCATGCCAAGCAAGCAGTCTGGGGCAGGACACAGCACAACACAGCACCGGGTCATGCTTCAATGTTGGAAAATTAAATTAAATTTCTTTATTGGCACTTTTTGAAAAACCAGCAAAACGGGTCGCTTAATTTTGATGCTTGCCAAGCAGACGAGCGAACTAGGTAAGCAGTCTATTTGACTTATATTATTGAAATGATCGAGTAATTTATTATATATAAATACATTTGAATTTATTCATTTCAGAGTTCAATTCTTACAGATATCAGCTTTAAACTGTATAAAGAATTTATGAATGAATATGTTCTTTGCTTGTTGCATAAGAGATTCTACAAAATTAAATTGAGTTTATTTCGTTTTCAATAATTCTAACTTTTTGTAGCAAATTTTGTAACCAACTTAAATATTTTTGTTATAGAAATAAATCAAATAATAAGTATGTCATTTAATTGTTCTGAAATCGGTCATAAATCGAGAAAGTACTTTCCAAATACACATTTTGTTTTCTTTCAATAAATGGTCATAATGATAACTCACTGCCGAATTAAATTTAATTTTATTCAGCATTTAAATTTGTATTCCCAGGGTATTTGTGCGTCGTTCAACTGCGTTTTTCAGTCGTGCTTCTTATGGTGTGCGACGCATATGCAGCGCATATGCAAAGCTCTGATCTGAGCTGAGCTGAGCTGAGTTGAGTTGAGGGGATGACACATTACTCGTGACGAGGGCAGTGAGGGAAGGGGATGCGGAATGTGATATGGGGGATGGACTGCCAAACCAATCAGCAGCAATAAATGATAAGCTTCGGCAACAATGCCAAAGGCAGAGAAACTGTCACACACAAAGCGAATGAAATGGACCAGGCCATCGCCCAAGGAAGGGCGGGGAACTCAAAGCAGCCCATAATGGTGCCTGATTGGGGGTGTATGTGTGTGTGTGTGAGTTGAGTATCTGAGCAGTGTCCAGCATAGGCGCTGGCTACTTTGCAACAGATTTGCCACTAACGAAGCGCACGATTTCCAATAATGTGAAAAATGTTGTGAGTATGCGAGGCGAATGCGTTTTTTATATAACACAACCAGCAACAGATACGAGTCGAGTGCGAATCGAGAGACTCACAGATACAGATACAGATACAGTCGGCTACACAATGCATAAAAGTGTTGCCAGTGTGTGAGTAGGTGTGTGTGCTTGTCATAAAACGTGCGTGGATACTGAAGCTGGGACGAGGGCGGCAACATGTTAGCCGGACTTTGTATAATGAGTTCCCTTGTGACCAAGTCCGTGTTGCCGGTTCTTGTTTTTTTTTTTTCTGTATTTGTATTTGTATTTGTATTTGTGTTTGTATTTGTGTTGTATGGGGTCTGGTAGGCGTCAAGGTGAAAGCCACTTAAGGGCCCAGCCTCCAAGCCCCAACGAGCGGCGTTAGGGGCCAGTTATCATGTGACAGTAATAAAGTGACAGCTACAACAGCAACAATCGCAACAACCCGACAGGACGACAGGAGGACAGGACAACAACCCAAAGGACAAGACAACAATTCGACCGCAAAACTTTGGTAAGGCTAAAAGCCGCACGCGGATATCAAAATCAAAATGAAAAGCGTTTCAGGGGGCGGGGAGGGGAAGGACGAGGTGCTGTTTGCGGTTGAGGCGTTTAAAGTCGCCACTTAAAAGCCCATTAAAGAGGACAGCCGAAGTTGGGCTGAGAAATGCATATAATGAGTCGCAACTGCGGTGAACAAGCGAAGACAACTTGACTCCCCAAAAGCCCTCCACCATCCACCATTCACCATCCACCATCCACCAGCCGAGCCGATCCCATGCCATCCCATTAGGGCTCGCTCCCTATGCCTCTGTACTCAAACAGAGGCGATTGCTCTTTGGTCTGGTCGCTGGGCCGGCTGGCCACATAAATTATTAATTGCAAAATAATTGCGAAATTGTGTTTGGCCAAGTTAATTTATGCAATAAAACTTCACCGCAGCCGTGGCCAGGACCGCTGAACGATGTCGAGACCCGTTAGCGGACCACATGCCCCGCCCCCTTCGCCCCTTCGCCCCTTCGCCCCTTCGCCCCTTCACCCCTTCCACTAACACTGCTTTCAAGTCCGAGTTTACTTTAAAGTAGTCCATTTCATTTACACTGCATCGGCTTGGCTTTCTTTTCCTGCGCCACGTCCTTTTGGCCGCTGGACTCTTTGCTAATGAGTCCGAGTTCTGCAAATTCAGGTCTGCCACCCTCCGCCCTCCGAAGTCCGGCAAACAGGGCATTACTTAAGCAGCAAGCGGCTAACAAAGTTACCAAGTACGAGTATCCCATATTCAGCTCAATTACAAGTTAGGACGGGGCGAAAAAAACGGACGGGGAGAAGCGAATGGGCTCTTGAAATGCTTTAAGAACAAAACTCACTTCTCAGAGTCTTCGATTCATTATTTTGAATATTTGCAATTCATTCGAACTTGTAATAAATTAAAATTGTTGAATGTGCCACAAATAGTAAAGTCTATTATGTGTGAATATATATATATATATATATATGTATATAAATAAATATATTTAAAACAAATCATTATTTGATTTTTGAAATAAAAACAGCAGTTCAAATAATGGTTCAATTTGTAACACATCAATAGTACAAAGATTCAACAAATTGTGAATTACTTATAAAAAGTCAATCTTTATTCAAAACTCATATAGTTAATCATTAATATAAATTATTTATATATTGACCACGCCCACTTAGCAGCTATTTTGATGACCATTCCTTTTAGACACTCAAACACATGCACATCTCACGCATACAGACATACTTTTGTCAGCCACACTCATCTGCAACGATTACCAGTCGATTACTTTGTCAGTACCTTGCAGTTTCGCATATCTTTTATATATTCTCTTCGCCTTGAGTGACGCAGAAACGATTTTTAAATGCTAGCTAAGAAAACCCTTCTTTAATATTTACACTCATTAAATTGTTGCTGCTTTGTTTTTTTATTTCTTAAACCTTTAACAAAATCTGTAATTTAATCTACTTTGCTGAGACGATTTCCCAAAAAAAAGAAAATAAAACGATTGCTTATTATTTGCACTGCACTGAGTTTTTAGTTGCAAAAGAGGAGGGCAAATATTGTTGGTGCTCAGACTCTGTTTTAAATCGTTTTGCTAATTGATTTCTGGGATTAATAAAATCATGTTTCCAATATGATTGCCTTCAATAGGAGGAGTACATATGAATAATTCCGAATACTCATGGAGTTTGCTGTTAAAATCTATCTAGAGTCTGTTGTACAACGATTTGTATACTTTATCCATCTGGTTCATCGCCGTCTCCCCATTCCTTCAATGTCTATAGAATCTGTGCTTATTGCTATTGGGGGCACTTTGAGTTGTTGTTGCTGGTGGAATTGTTATTGTTGTTGTTATGGCTGCTTGTTGGCCGCCTTTTTAGCCAGCTATAAAATCAAAGTAGATTTCTCTTTTTCTTTTTCTTTGTTTTTTTTTTTCTTTTTTTGCTGCTATTTTTGAATATTTCAAACATTTTTCGTTTAAAATTCTTTGCAGTAGGGCAAGGGCGAGGGGAACGGCGAACGGGGAACGGGGAGCAACAATGAGATGGATGCGCTTTCTTGTTGTCTGGCTTATAACAACTTTATTGTTAGCCTTTGGGTAATATTATTGGTTGCCAGTTATTGTTGTTGTTTGCAGCTTGTTTGCCCGTTGCCTGTAATAGGCTTAAAGTTGCCAGTAGTTTCATATTTCGAGCACAAGCAGCGATGGAGAGTTTGCACTTCAAAATGCACACAGCATGGCCTGGTATCTAGTGTCTGCATCTTAGATCCCAGCATGAACAACTCGATACCACATTGTAACTGCCTGCATACCAAATGCACACACATCATATGCATATGCATATTGTGTATCTGTGTTTATGTATCTATAAGATACGCACTCGAATTCGCGTATCTTGTGCCGAGTCTTTGTGTCTGCCCAGGCAAGCATATAAATCTATTATCCTTTAATTTAGCTTCAGAAATAATGAAGCATGCAAAAGTCTTTTGTGTGGCACGTCAAGGCGTCCGTCCCTCTTCCCGCTTCCCCTCTCGTCCCCTGGCCGCTTTGCTTTTGCTTTCTCTGCTGCATGCAACATGCACATACAAATCCAATCAACGCCAATTTGCAGCCAAGTTGCAAAGGCGTCGGCAAATGTGCAATTTATTTATTGCCATTGTTGTTGTTGAGCTTTCGCCCTTATTTTGTTTGTTGCTATTTTTGCAAATTCAATTTTCGTTTGCATTGCGATTTTGGCAATTCATTAACATTTTGCGTCGACTGCTGAGCGCCTCATGCCCCTTGCCTCGTGCCACCAACTGTGGCAACTCTGGCAACTCTGGCAACTCTGGCAATGATGCCGCTGCAGGCGGCCGCCTTTCACAACACAACCGAACAACAGTACAAAATGCAAATTGCATGCCCCGAAAAATGACAAAGAGCCAAAGACGGCAACAATTGCAATTGCAATTGCAAGAAGTCTGCAGTTAGAAGAAGCTGCGGGGTAAGAAACAATGTCAAAGGGAAGACGAACAGTTGCTGCCGCATTAATATGTGCAAATTAGTTGGCCAACAACAGCATGTGTCTCGATTGAGATAAGTCAGCTATAAGAAGTCGATAAGTTGCACAAATTGCCAATTAATTAACAGCCTCGTGCAAATATAATATCAACATTGAAAGCATGCCGACAATAGCAATGCTGCGTAACCTCTGAAATGAAATTCTATTAACTTTGTACACTTTTAATCTGCCTGTTTTGCATTGATGGATGCATGGGTATTATAATCTAGTGACTAGAGAAAGTGCAGCTCCATAAGACATGTACTATATGTACTATATATTCCTAAACTGATTTAACTGTAGAAGCAAAACGTAAAACAACAATTTTGTTAGAAAGAAAGCATTGGAAAAGGTATCGAAAATGTCAGTGGAAAAACAATGGAAAAGAGCCAACAAAATGTAACAGAAAATTCAGTGAAAAAACTAGTTATTTTTCTATAACTTTAACTATAACTAACAACTGAAAAACAACAATCCTGACTGTAAAATATATATTATAATAATAATATATATTGATAAATTCATAAAAATGGAGAAAATTTTCTTTAAATCATGCAATAGAGTTATTTTTATTAAGTATTAAACGAAACTTGAAAATATATGCATATCTAACTTGTATGACAAATATAAATTGCAATTTCTGGAAGATTATTATTTAAAAAAATATAGTATATACGTATATAGTTTAGTTTGCAGAACTATTTGTAAATAAAGCTATGGAAATGAATATTGCGTATACGCCTGGTTAACGCTGGTCAATTACGCGTCTTGATCGATGATAGAAATAATGATTAAAAATGGCTGGCAACGTGAGCAACATTTCTGCATATCCGCGGGGGGACGAGGACGAGGACGAGGATGGTAATGCATTTGTAAGCGGAATCAGTTCATTGTTCGCGCTGTCACGCTGTCACGCCTACTCGATGCACCAGTTGCTCTTTATGGGAGTCGAGGCGGCAATGATTTATGCAAGCGCAGCGCTGGCAACAGGTACGGCGAATGGCAAAATGGTGCATGGAGGATGCCAAATGGCGCAAAGGAGTCCAAATTGGCCACGTCGCGATCCGGCTGCAACTCTGCTGCTGCTGGCCAATAGTTGCAGCCAAGAGCAGCGGGTGCTAAACTTGCTGCCGCTGCAGGCCATAAACCGAACGCATTTGCGATGCAGACCACGCGGTAACTGCACCTGCCACATCCGCGCGGCACTTGCCCCACGTTAGGGCTGTGGCAAGATAACTGGTAGCATTCGCTGCCAACTGATTAAAATGCGTTTCAGGGACCTTGTCGCCAACACAGAGAGGGAGACGGAGACGGGAACGATGCTGCATTTGCATTTATATTGTTTTGACCAATTTCTGCCCTGGCATTATTATCATTTCTTTCCCTTTCCCATTGCTTCTACTTTGCTTGCTGTGCTTCTTCCTCTCGACTTCTGCTATTGCTTTCGCCGCGTTTTATTATTTAGCATTATTATTGCAAGCAGCAAAGCAGCAAGCTCAGGTCGACACTAAGGCCTAGGGCAAAGCTCCTGCAGTAACTTTCCAACTTTTCCCCGCCTTTGTCGCAGCACTTTCAGCTCTACTGTTTAGCATATGGCAAAAGTTAGAAATGCATTTATTCGACTGCACCGCACCGGACAAACTGAATGCTGTTAAGCAGTCGAAAGGCGATTGCAGATACTGACCTCATAATGGCCAGCCCCAACTGGCATTAAGTCAAGAAAAGACAAAATACGAGTCCCATACAAATTTCATAAGCAGCAAAGTCTTCTTGGCATACTTTTCAAATTTTTCACTAAATTCATCTATTGCATAAAAGCAATTTAATGCCATATGATATATGTGAAGTCAGTCATCGAAAATATTAATTCACATTAAAATAAACAGTGTGTAGAAGGTGAACAATTATGTTTCTGGCTAAATTGCAATTTATAATTAAAAATTGTTCTATTCGAGAATTTTCCGTATATAAAATACATTTATTTAATTATTTATATATTTTCTCTAAACTTATGACCATTATTTTGCACTCCCTGACAATTTTAACAGTACATTACAATATATTTGGCTAAGGCGTATATATATTTTCGATTTGAACCTTTGCTTAAAATTGTCTTCTTTTCGTTCGCGAAAATTTAAAGTATAATAGTGACTTTTTTTGTGGTAACATGAAAATGTGAAATCAAGAGCATATGCATAAATGATAAAAACAAAATTGCAGAGAATTATTACTAGAATAAACTGTAATAAATCCATTCCCTCAAGTGGAACAATTTAAATAAAATTGAAAATATCAAATTGATTTTGCCGACTGATAAAACGAGGGACAAAGGGACAATCCAGAATATAGTCTGTATCAACTGCGCTCATTCATCCCATTCGGTTATCCGTATTTTTTTTGTGTACACGAACCACAAAAATATGTTGCATAGAATGTCAACATTTGGAGCGAACAATTAGAACTGTTCTGACAGCAGATGCCGCAATAAATTAAGTATTATTTGAACGATAAATATATATGTATGTACTATATGTAGTGGCAGTTTATGGGCAGTGCAAACTGGCGTATCTGGGCTAACTGGGCAACTCTGGGGGGCTATCTGGACGATTGATTGATTGGTGAGTGCAAAGCGTTACAAATTGCCAGCTTAAGTATCTACTGCTGCTGCTGCTGCTGCTGCTGCTGCTATTTGGCCCATAGACTCTGCATGAAATGGCCAAAAACTGTCCTATGCATACATCTACATATACAATTCCATCTGTGCGAGTGTGTGCGTCTCTGTGTGTGTGTGTGTGTGTGCTGGCATTTTGTCATTGTCGACTGCGGTCCGGGCAAAAATTGTTTGCGATTTTTATCATTTTAAATGGCGGCCGCAGAGCAACAAAAAAATGACACAAAAAATGAGAGGAAAGAAAAAAAAGCAGTCGGCGCAGTCAAGTGCGGGTGGACAAAGGGGGGAGGATCGGGGCAGGGGATGACATTAAGTGTTCTGCCTGTTTTTGCGTTCTATTTTTATGTGCCGGCTTTTTCGTTTTTCCGCTTATTGTCTTTGTTGTTGGTGTTGTTGGTGCGATCTTAAGCGCGGATTTGCATTATAATTTATTATGCGAGAATTCCATGCATCCAAGCATTTCATTCCACTTTCCTTTGGCTAATTTCGATGCGACGCGACGTCGCCGATAAAAAAGGAAAACATTTCTTTAAATGAGTTTTCTGTTCGCTCGCCTGTGCCACAAATACGATGCCACGGCAGAGAGAAAGATTTAACTAAAGATAGAGATAGAGATTTCCGAGTGCAAGACATTTGCCAAAGAAAAGGCGTCGAAATCCTTTGCTAATCTTTGCGTAAGCAAAATTTATAAATTATTTATGCTGGCCAAAGCAGGTGAGCAGCCTGACATCCATATCCTTCTGCTCTGGTCACGTGCTGGGATTAAAGCACAATCGCTTGAATAGGAAAACAGAACCAGAATCATAACAACAACAACAGCAGCTAGCTTAAATTGTCTCGTATTTTTATTATTACTTAGCGTCCACGAAAGGGTATTTTACTCGCACAGCTTATTACACACAAATTTGATCAAACGTGCCGCCCACGAATAGAGAGATTCACTCGACGAGTTGCCCGGAGATAAAGAAAAACGTATGAAAGCCGTAAAGTAGCATTTGCAGCCAAGTTCTGGATAATGCTTTGAGAAAAGCTGCTTCCAAATTACCTCGAGTGCACCAAGGGGGAAGACTGAGAGCTAAGAGGAAAGCGATAGAAACAAAATAAAGAATTGCTGCTATGCGATAGTAATTGCAACTATCCGCTGTGAATATTAGTGGTCATTAGTCACCAAATCATTGTCATCAATTCATCAATTACTAATAAGTAATGAACAATATTTAAATGAACAATAGTCAAAGATTTGTTGACTGACTGAGCAACTTTAAATGGTTTTTACACACTTAATATCTACTCAGATTTTCATTATTTGTTTGTCTATTTTTTTTGTTGAAAAGACAAATGTTGGTAAACCATATAAATTTAAATATATTTATATTTGACTTATGTCTTATTTTGTATTTTGAAAAGACAAGAGAGTGAGCGAGAATATTTGATATAAAGCGAATTATGGATTTACTCAAATTCTAATGCAATACACGCAAACTCTCGACAATACATAAATTAAAATAAATATTTATCACTTCATAAGTACAACAAATTTTAACTCGACATTATATAAATAAATAAATATTAAGCACATCAGCAATACAATTGATTTAAATGTTATTTACATTTATTATTAAGCAACTGTGAAACTGTGTCTAGAAAAGCGATTAGCAGTCAAGTATTTCCTATAACTTTAGGTAATCAAAAGATATTACATAAATAATGCTTGAAGTTAAAGTTTGACTATTTGGTAATAAAAACAGAAATCGAATGGTATTGAAACGAATGTTGCAGAAATCTATTACGACCATAAAAAGGTGAGTATTTTTTACAATGGGGGTATTAAGCTAATAGGTGTAATTGTTGTTATCCAAGTTCAGATGACCTTAAGATGGGTTTAAAATGATGTCTAATATCTTGCTTTAAACACATTTTAATGAGCTTGTGTTGCGTGAAAATAAAGCACATCACAGCTGATTCTCATTCTATTTATTTCAGTCCGTATTTTTGTTTGTGAGTCTTGCGCTCAGTCTCCAGTTCGGTGGCTGGACTAATTAGAAGCTCCGATTACATTTGTAATTTTGTACTATTTGTTGGATTGCATCTCCACAATTTACATGTTCCCGACCTGAGCGAAACTGGAGAGAAGTACGGTCGATGTGGTTTACGAGCTGGCAATGCGAAATTGTTTAATTATTTAGTAACCCGATGCTCATTGAAAAGCTTAACAAGCAGCGTTGCCAATGGCAGGCGGACTCCATCTTGGTGGTAGTCTCATAATTTGGACAAAAATGTTGATGCTGTCATTAAAATGGGGGCAAGGAGCGAGTTCGGTTCAGGGAGTCGAGTGTAACGCAAAGTGTCGATAAATGTGGTCGGCGAGGAGTTAATGCCACTGCGCCACTATCGGGGCTTAAAGGCCTAGCCACACACCCACACACACAAACACAAACACAAACACACACACACTCAACGGGGCACTCAGCGTGGCTGTTGCTGTTGCTGCTTCTGGCTACTGGCTCCTGCTGCCTGGTGCCTGCCAGCTGTGTCCTTTCCTAGACAAACAATAAAATATTCAAAGTTTATAATGTAAATTAACCCAAGTTGGCTGGCTCGGCCTCGGGCCACGTTTCGGTTGCTGTCCTGCAGTTGTGCTGTCCTCTGCTCCGAGTTGCAAGTTGCCCATGAATATACAATATTCACTCCCCCTCGCTCTGAGTGCTTGTGGCAAGTGGCAAGTGGCCGTGTGGCCGTGTGGCAAATCTAAATCTGAATCTGAATCGGAATCTGTGCGGCAAACATAAATTCTCATATTGCTGGCCCTTTTGGCCCATCTCCAGCTCCATCTTGAGAGACCTAAAGGATTTGGGGCTAATCAAATTTTATTGGTCGGTTCGCGAACAAACTCGGCTCTCTCTCTCTCACACTCTTTGTCTCCCTCTCTCTCTCTCTGGCTGTCTGTCTGTATTGAGACATTTGGTAAGCCGACACGGAACAAGCGATTGAACTCTGACCAGGTGCAGCAGCAGAGTTGCAGGCAGCCCCGAACTCGAGTCGAGTCGAGCTCTCTGCTGTGGCTGCCACTAACTGTTAATGATGCTGGCCATGCTGCACACCCACTTTTGGCCAGGACTTGCTTTAGTTGCCGCTTATTCATCAGGACATCTCTGCACATCCCCACACCAGCCGGGCAATGATGAATGATTAGCAAACAGCCGCAGACAAAGCGGATGAAGCAGCACACTCTGAAACTATGACAGGGCAGAAGGGTGGCGGAGGGATGGAAATGGGAGCTGGTCATGACTATTTTGTTGGTGGTGCCCAACGTCATCTTTCATTAGATTAACGATTGTGCCGGCCAGCGAGCAACCAACCAACCGACCGAGCAACCGACCGGCCAACGAGGCTGCCCAAAATCAAATCTTCAACAATCTGTTCGGCCAAAATGCCTCGACACACACATGACTGATATGGCCTCTCTGCGCTTCAGTCTGCTCCTGTTTGTGTTTGTGTCCACACACAACAACAACAGCAACAACAACAACAACGAAAATGAGTGTCAAATGCGTGCGGCAGCCTATGCGATGCCACAGAGCTGTGAGTGGGAGGGCGCTTTTGGTCTTTCTTTTTTTGGGGTCGGGCTTATGACCGGCCAACGACCAAACGAGTGTCAACTTGAGCCTGACAAAGTATTTGCGGCTTGCCAGTCATTTTTAGTGCGCCCACAGATTTTTAGTCAGCCTGCCCCACTTGCCACACTTGCCCCACTTGCCACACTCCCCTTTGTGGCTCCAGTGTTGACCGTCCATTGGAATGGCGCATCATAAATATGTTAATAGAATCTTTTGACTTTATGCCATTTAAGTCAAATGTTTTGTAGCTCATTGCACGACATATGTTTGCTAGCCGGCATTTTTACCAAATTATCTCCAAATGTTTATCTCTTGCGATTAAATTGTTAATAAAAATAACATTTGGAGCGCCAAGTAAATAATCTCGTCAGTTTGGCATTGCAAAATGTTTATCAATGGCTTTTTCTTTGAAATCAGTTGTTAACAACAATCAAATTATTTAAACAGTGTGTTTCTTTTTTATGACAAAACGAAATCTGCATGAATTTCACTGTTCGTTGTGAGTCTTCTTCGCATTATCAGCGGGACTCAATCAATATCGATTGGCAGGACTTATCAAAATAAACAGATACGCTGATAAGCTTACTTTAATTATTATCTGTTTGTACGCAATGCGATTATTTGAAGAATCGCCTATAATTGCAACAGATAGTCAAATATTATAAATGTTAAATGTGTTCAAAGTTTAGCTTTTATTACCCATCTTATTGAGTAAGTCAAAGAAAAGAAAATATAGAAAATTAATGCTGCACTGCAAGGCACTGACAAAGTAATGTGTTGGTAATCAAAGTGTACTAAAAATTATCGACTGTTTATCATCAATTGTTTTATTGCTGCTGCTGCTTGCTTTAAAATTGCAATAAAACTTAGCACATGTTTATGGTGAATAATAAACATTCTGATGGACAGATTTGTAATGGAATAATTAAAATATTTTCAAATGTAAATTATAATTATCAGAATGCCGGCAAGTTAAGACTGCAACTTTGCTTTCAAACGACTCTCATTTCTAATAGTTGAAATTAATTGTAATTTGCGGTTGTATTGCACGATAAAACTATTTTATTACAGACTGTACATTGATAGTTCACTCAGTCAGTCAAAGAATGTTATATATAGTAAACAGTTAATAATATACTTTTGAATTCGACTGAATATTTGCTTTCCCGGTAGCAACAAGAAGTTATTTTACCAAAAAATAACTTAACTTGAAATTTCACCGAATCACAAAACAATTTGCACCGTTTAAGTGTAATTATATAATATTTATTTATGCACTATTTACAACATTTAAGAATACTTTCAGGAACTTAATTGCCAAAACTACATGATAGTAAAAAAAAACACGAAAAAAAAACAATTGTTTCTTAAGAATAGAATAGGTTATAGATGGTTTAAAGCGCTGACTGAAGCTGGCGACAGAAACTCTTTGTGTTGTTCGATGCGGCAACTGAAGACTGATGGAGAAGGGCTGGAAGGGCGCTACTTCGACGGCTTGTTAAGGAGTTCGACAAGCTGAAATAGCGACTTGTTCACCATGCGGATACTGGAACTAGTTCATTTTGTGGCACAAAGGGCGAACTAGTTGCACGAACACACATCCACTTGCAGCTCCATCAATTTGTGCGCCTCTCTTTGGAGCTGTGTTGCTGCTGCTGTTGCTGCTGCTGTGTTTACTCCTTGGCCACGTGACGCTTGGCCTTGGGCATCGCCACCTCCAGCGAGCGATCCACATACGCAAAGTTGTCCACGGCGCTGATGTAAAGAGCGCCGCCCATCACGGCCAGAGCGCCGGTAATCGCTATTTTGGACCACATCTTGAACCCACCAACGAACTGACAATGAAGCTATGCGTTTGCACTATGCGCGAGCCTCACGACCTGCAGCCGTTTTATATACCAGCAGCAGCGACTCCAGTCCCCAGTCATCGTTTCCCACCCCCATCCCGCCCTCGCCCCCTTTGACTCGCGGTCGTTCCCTGCGATTTCCCAGTTCGAGAGCTTTCGCTATGCGCTATGTGCGGCTGGTCACGTCGCCTCAGAACGGTACTGAAAAGCTTTCGCTTTCGCTTTAGCAACGGATTCGCCAATCTCTCTTTCCCTCTCTCTCTCTCTCTCTCCCCTCCCTTGGGCATTATGCACTTCCTTCACCGCGGTCCGCCCATCATTATCGATCATTAGATAAGAATTTTTCGCACATTTCGCAGCTATACAAATGGTATTGCTCATCTACTCGCACCCATGTTCTACACTCATGTTTTTCTTTTTCGCAATGTTTTTGTTTGTTTATTAGTTTAGTATTTGTTTATCAAAGATCTCTTAATCTTTTGCCGGTTGCGTTGTTCGCGCGTGTTTTCAATGGGCGCGGACAGACGACCGTTGACGATTGTACGATTTCTTGTATTTCTATATACATACTATATATTTCTTTTTTACTGCCTCATATGGAGGCACTCACTTCATAATGTGCTAATACTGTATTCATTAGCATATGCATGCAACTTGTCTGAGTTCATTCTCAGTTCTCTATTTAAGCGTTTTTTGTTCAATACTTTCGATTGTTTTTATTTTACGTAAATATTCGCAGATTTTATTGGCGTATTTTCAAGATCAAACAAAAGTTGGCATGTTTTGGAAAGATCGCCAAAGCTTACTCGATATTTATAGTTTATTGGTTTTTCTTGCCATGTTTACAATTTAAAATGTAATCAAATTTTATAATATTTAGGAATTCAGATATTAAAAAATTTACTTTTGTAAATAAATGTCTTTTTTTCATATAAATTTCGTATGATTTAGGTCATCTTCTAATGTAATACAAATTTATAGTATTTAGAAAATGTTGTGTATATATATTTTTAAATTTGTTTATGAACGTTTTCTTAATGTAATATTATAATTCGCGGAATAACTTTTCTATTAGATCATCTAGCATTCGGTGCTACCAAAAATAATCAGCCGTTGTTTCTATTTTTATATTGCTTATAACATTTTTAATACCCTGCATCCGCGAAACGCAAAGTAAACAAACTTAAAAAGTGGCCATAAAATGTAAATGCAATTTAGCGATAAGCATTTCTTGGAACAAATAAAATCGCAATGAATGCGGAAATACAAAAAAATATATGACAATGCTTGGAGAATTTGTAAGATTATGAATGAAACTAAGAGTAAAATGGTAGAAAAAGAAACTTTACAAATTCAATGCGTGGACATTCACATAATTGTGGGGCATGCAACTACAGGGTATCCCCGTGTCGACTACACTCGTTGGCCAGGTTATTTTTCGCATTAGCTGCAACGCTATGCGAAGGTCTAATAATGATAAACTGTTATCGTCGCGACAAATGTTTCAACAATAAATACTCCCTAATCGCCTAGGTGTGAAGTACAAATTGTGAGTATGCGAGTGCGAATACTGAATACTGAATACTGAATACTGAATGCTGAGTGCTGAGTGTCGAATGTGAGTGGGCGTGTGAGCAGTTATTTATTTTTACGGCTCAGCTGATGACTGCGGCCAGACAAATGACTATGACAACATCGCTGTAATTGTGCGAGTTGCATTCGGATGCGGTGAGTGCGCAGTGAGTGCGCTTTGGGTGCCGCATGAGTAGACAATGAGTCAGTGGCCCTAAACGGCCTGCGAGCAGTCCAAGTCTGGCTATCTAATCAGGCGTTGCAATAATTTAAATGCAAAAGCCTTTCAGCCTTTACTCACTCGCACACTCGCACACTCGTCCTATTCACATCGTAATGACTTGAAGCACATTCAATTGGGTAACTTAATCAGTTGCAATGCAAATTGTCGATGCAGCTGCCGAAAGGAGCTGCTCCTTGGCAGGGCTTCTCAATTCGCAGTCGGAATTGCGTCGAGCTGGGTATTAATTATGCGAATACAAAGGTGAGTGCTGGCTGGTATGTTGGAGTACCCATGCGTAATTGAATTCAATATACCAAACAATGCACAAACCTTTTTTTCTTGCTGCTTCTGATTCAAATTTGCTTTGTCTTGGGCTTTCGCCAAGATAATGAACAGATTGATTACGTGCAGCACACTCACACTCACACTAATACTCGATTGAATTATAGTAGTTGTTCGAGTACTCGTAGTCAGCTTATCGCCATCGAAGGCTGTTGAACCAACGTCGCCAATCAAATCGACTGCAGTTATCTCGTCTTTTGTACTACACTTTCAAATGCGTCTCAACTCAATTATCGTTGAGATGTTTAGTATTGTAATGCGATTGAAATTGTTGTTAAATCAATGGAGATAATCAATACTAAAAGTATTCATCCAGAATATAAGCCGGGCTGATTGCATTTGTAGCAAACTGCACAATACTCGTGTGCACAGGAAACTCTTTGGCCATGTTGATAACTTTTTTGTTTGTTCGTTCAGCAAATTTAATCATGGCGCATTAAGTGCCATTATAATTTACAATTTTTGCCGCACACATTTGTGTATTACTGAGAAAACATTTGTTTTGTTTTTTATTGATTTATTATGATTGATTTTATTAATTGCTCGCTGCAATAACGGGTTCCAGATTAATTGATTTACTAGTCTATTGACAAAGGGGTGAAGGAATGATTGACTGACGCACTGACTGATTGACAGATTATTTATTTACTTAAAATATAGTTAAGACTTATCTGAAACTTTTAATTGCCTTTTAAAATATACTGAAGTATTTATTTAGTAATTATCTGATTCTGCTGATTGATTGACAGATCAAATAATTGATCAATTGGAACGAACTCAGACTGACTGATTGATCAACTAATTGATTAACTGACCGACAGCAGATTGAGCACTTGACTGACTGATTGACGGAGAATCTAACGCAGGAGTATTTCACACAAATCGAAACTTAAATCAGCGATATTTCCAACTTAAACGCTCGCGATTTGGCCAAGTTAAAGGCAGCTTCGCCCAAGCAGATACTCGCATTTATAACATAGTATATATGGATTATAAATGTGCTCGAACTCGCGCTGTTTACGCGCAAATTAATCGAAGCTCATAAAGCAGCGCATACAACGCAACAAAACACCCGCAACAACTGCTGTTGTTGTGCAAAGACAAAGAGAGCGAGCGAGTGAGAGAGTGAGAGAGAGAGAGCGCATCTATCTATTTGGAGGGCGACATCGTCGCATGCAGATAAACAGGCATTAATAATATAAATTTGGCCAGCATTGTGCAGACGACGGTGGCATGCCACAGGCAGGGGCAGCAGGCGAAAGTGCGCGCTAACAGATTGCCATCGTTTGTGTTTGCTTATGGTCTGCGAGACTATGCGAATGGCATGTGTATCTGAATCTCTATAGTAGATGTATCTTTAGCTGTAGAGGTAGCTGTAGCTGTGACTGTCGATGCGAGTGTATCTGTAGTTGTGTGTCTAACTGTAGCTGCAGTTGTATCTATAGATGTTACTGCATTTCTAGTTTGTGTTTGCGACTAGTGGCAACTGTTGATGCCATACTTCATGTCAGCCATATTTGTTGCCACTTTTGCACTTGCTTTCAGCGTTTTCCATGTGAAATTAAATTTCTTAATAAATATACTAATACACAAATGTGGGGCAGGTCTAACAGACTGGCGTCGCTGGCATCCGCTTGTGCCAATTTACTGTGCAGCGACGGCCACCTGAGGCCGACGCAGCTGCAACTGCAACTGCAACTGCAACTTGCCTCTATCCTCTCATCCTGCCCCCTCCCCCGTCGGCCCGCTGAGGGCGTGTGTTTGTGCTGCGCTCGGTTTGTTCGCTTGCACTTCCTTCCGGATGGCCCTCATACGCCGACAACGAAAAAACCTCAAGTAAACAGACGATCCCTCCGCCCACTGCGAGAGGTTCCGTTTTCTCAACGCAAATTGAATTCTCGAGCGCACATTTTCATGCCACTCGCCGTGTGAGTGCGAATGCATGTGTGTGTGTGTGTGTGTATTTGTTAATTTTCGCACTGGAAAATTGCATCAACTGGTTTACGACTTTTTTGCTTCAATTTTTTGCATTTTCCTTGTGCGGTTGGTAACAACAGGCAAAACATGGCTAGCGCTACATATCGAACTTTTGCAACTTTTCGCTGCACGAAAATGCTATGCTGCAAGATGACGACAATGAAGTCGGCCAAGAAGCAGCTGGCGAAACAGTGGTAGTAGAAGAAGAAGAAGAAGTGCAGCAAAAGTCAGCGGTTACGTATATTAAGCATACCACAAGTTGGCCACATCTCAAGCGGCACGACAAGCGTTGCAACAAGATCGATGCGATTGCGTGTTAACACACGAGTAAATCAAAATTAAGCCGCGAAGTAATCGTATTTGTTTGGCATGTGTAACAACAGCGGCGCTTTGGCACCAGTTCATAAAGGGCTTTAATGCACGTGCCGTAATTATTATAATTTTAAACACACAAATTAAGAAATCAACATTATTTTGACCCCGGCAATTTATTCGCATGCATTTGTGGAAGGAACTAAGGAAAGTCAAATGAAATTTGACTCCATCAAAGGTTATTTTTAAATCTCTAGTAATTAATTAATAAATGACCATTGAAATATTTTGTATATAAGAGTAGACAACATCAAATTTGTATTTAAAAAAGGCTATTTTTAAATTTGTATCCGCAAAATTGCAAATTAGAATATTGAACTCCTTAAAGAGACTAAACATACCATAGTTTTTATTACACAAACATGTACATGCTTGTTCTCTGATTATACTATATACATATGTATATTATCTTAATGTTATTAGTAGATCGTACATAGCATTTGCTGTTCAAATTCAAATTGGAACAACTTTAATTTTAATTTGTTATTTTCACGTATAAGTATTATTTAAATTAAATTTGTAATGTTGAAACAAATTTAAAAAAATAAAATACAATAAAAACAAGTTCCCTGATATGACGATAAATTTTTGGTAAACTCATAACTCTAATATTTAGCCCCTGGCAAAAGGGAATACACGCTACAGTTTGAAGTTTGGAGTTTTGCAGTTTGCAGTTTACAGTTCTGCCTTCGCAAGCCTCCTCATCTGGTATGTTTAATTAGGCGGGTTTGTGGAGGGGCATAATCCATGGACGGCATTTTAATTTATGAGCAAATTTTGCGTATCTAATGCACGGCGGCCTGCACTTTGTGTGCACAATTAAATTTTCAATGTAATTTCACGCACAAATGCCTTCAATTGCACTCCAATGCGGTGGGCAGGGACAGAGGCCAAGCAATGAGCTTAGCAGACCCCACTCTCTCTCTCGCTCTCTCGGTGAGCTTATCGTGTGCATCACATGAAGCGACATAATCATCATAATCGCATTGACACTATAAATGAACGCGTCACATGGAGTTGCGGTGGTGGTGAAAAGTGCAGCAAGAGGAGAGCGTAGGAGGAGGGGAAGTTGCGCTTGAGTGGCAAATAGGCGAACATTTTTATGGCCTGTTTGCGTCGTTTTGGCCAAAACGAGCAAACGGCCAAATGGCCGATTAGCGTTCGCTTATCAATTAGCACAGTTCGCCAGTTATCAAAGTGTCATCGATAAGGCGCAAGTAGCGCCCAACCTCCTCGGAAACCCAATTCCCATCCCCACAAACAACAGCGCACTTATGGGGGATTTTCGCTATCGAAGTTATCTGACACATTTTCAACGCAATGGCCTTGTCGAAAGTTTAAAGCTTTAAGCTGATCAGAGCTGCTTAATGACTGCACACAAGGCCATATGTATTTTTTGAATGGACATTTTTGATTATTATCATTCTAATTAAATTGCATTTTTTTCTTTATGAAATTGCAATTATAAATATATTTATTTGCTGCTTTCAATTGGCATGAAATAAATGATTGAAATTATTGAATTTCTGTGAAAGATAGAGACAATCAAAATGAAATGAAATAATTTGTGATTCAATTAATTGTTAAAGGAAACTAATTGTTTTCGACTAACTCTGAAGTTGAGAACATCTTTTCATTTGTTAATTCTATGTTTCCAATATTTTGTGTTTGTTTCACTAATTTGATTGTAGCTCAATTTTTGCACGCTATTATTTTAATTGGCAACAATTAACTTTGAAATTCCCAATTGTTTAACTAACACTGGCAGACAACTAATTTTCGTAAATAAATTACACATTGCATTTTGCATTTTGCATTGCTTTAAGCTGTTATCTTCGGTTCACTTTGTTGTCGTTTCATCCTCTAGTCTCCCTCAACACTTTGTTGCTTGGCTTTCGCATTGATTGCAATCCATTTGGAAACAAAAGCGACTGCTTCGGCTGCTCGGGCGACCTTCAAGTAACCACCAAAACGTAGAGTTGCCACCCAGCATCGCCATCGCCATTGTTGCCCCGCCCCCTTTTGAGTGCTGTGAAGTGAATGCGTTGTAATGTGCGTTAATAAATTTAATTTTAGCCTTTCTGCCCTCTCTTTCGCTCTGGCACTCATTTACCCTATCCGTGTCTCGCTCTGACAAGCCATCAAGTTTAAAGTGTCGCCCAAGTCGACACAACTCAACTCGATTCTCGTTTTTATCAGTTTAATGGGCGGGCCGTAATGCAATTTGTGCCCCATTCCACGGCCTGTAGCATCCACCAGACAGCCACCCTCTCTCCTCTCCCTGTCTCTAGCCGCATGTAGATATGATGCCACTGTTCCTGCCCCCAACTCATGCCACTGCTGCTGCCGCTGCTGCTGTTGTGTAAAGCAATTTTGATAAATTTATGTGAAATACGCTTTCATGATAAGCTAATTAAATTCAATCGCTGTAACCAACTGCCAAAAACCAAAATGCCTCTGCCGCATGCCGCATGCCCCCGTTGCCTAATGTCGCGTCGACAGTGCCTGCTTCAAACATTTGCCACTTGGCAATCCACTGACAAGCCGATTGCCCTCCCCCGTTTAAAACTCAGCGATTGTTTCCATATCGTTGAATAGACCCGAGAAATTACCAACGGATGAGAAACTGAGGGCAGAGCATGAGATTGGATAACCAAAGCATAATATGCTAGCAGAGACCTGCAGCAAACTTAGTTCCGAGATCATTGAAATATTTAAGAAAATGTTAGAAACAAATGGGACTCAATCGATGAAACAAATGTTCGCAATGTTCGCTCTGGAGGTAGTATTTCTTAAACACAGATTTAATCGCAGCCATCGCCACAGCTTGCAGTGGCATTTGCAAATTAATTTTGCGCATTTTTCTAGCGGAATTCGAAACAGGTTGTACTATGATGATGATTCGGAAAGCATCTCACGCATATTTCGCATGCCAATTCAGTTTATTTAAGACATCGGCAACATTGAAATACAAATACAGAAGGAAAACCGTTGAATTGAATGCTCGCAGCAGCATTTTTGCATATATCGCATACAAATATTCAAATATATGTATATTGCGTATACGCACAATGGCACGCGAATTGTTGCTGAGGAATGAACAAAATGTGCTACATGCGGAGAGTACATACATATTTGTTAAATTGAACAGTGTGTCTAACGAATTGAAATCAATGTTTAATTGCATTAAACGTGCGCGATTAACATAATTATAATTAGGCCTGACATCATCGCAGCGCAGTTGACATCAAAATTATATTCAATTCTCATTATTTTTAATGAATAACCAACCGAAAAATACACAACAAATTGCACAAAACAAAAGGGAATAAAAATTGCAAACATAATAGTCTGTAAGTAGCCGCAATGATCGACTAGCAGATACCCAAAATGACCCATAAAATGGCCATAAATAAATACATAGCAATTAACTGATCAGCCTAAAAGCATGCTGCAGTTTTTTCCAATATTCTTATTGTTGATTTAAATTAATTACCAGCATGGCAGGTTAATTGATAAGCAAATTACAGTATGTTATCAAATATTTATGTATTTACATTACAAATAAAAAAAGATTAAATGATATATATGATATAAATTATATATATATATACGCAAAACAATAAAAAATGAATATCATATGGCTGAAGTCTTTTCAGGCATCTTTTGCAGATTTTGCTATATAGATTTTCTGTTTCTTTGAAGCAATCCCCACTTGCCACATTTGGAGGGTATGCGATTCAATAAAAAATAAATACCAGAAGCGTTTAAACATATATGTGCGTGGTCATAAGCATGTAAGTAGTCGCATTTGCCACATTTCAGTGCACGCATGTCCTGTTGCATATGTTTGGGGCGCTCATGCGTTATGCTGATTTGCATATTAAATACGACTACAACATGACTACAGCACAAAACCATTGCGATAACGATGATAAATCGACTCGGGCCAATTGGCAAATGTAGCGGACTAATGACAAAAGGATTCCAATTGCCTCTATCTAAGCCCTCTGGGATCCAGTCGCCAATTTGCAACACGCTTTCGCCGGACTTTGTTACTATTGCGCGGCTAATTTCCTATAATCATATTAAGTATTAGTATCGTCAGCATATTTCGCTGGACGACTTTCAGTTTCCGATGCCAATTCAAGCTAATTCAGTATTTAACGATTTTGCCAGCATACACTTGGCATTGCAATATCCATTCATATGCTTTGGCTCATATGATTGTATTTTCCCCCAAGTCTCAGTATCTAATTGTCTTGACTAATATCTGAAAGTATTAGTATTATTTAATTCCCAATTGCACCTATTAGGTTCATATTAATATTCTTTGGTTTATTTTGTTGTAGTCAAGTCTGAATAACTAATTGTCTTGACTAGTATCTGAATGTAACAATATTTTTAATATTATTTAATTCCTTCCCTCTGTTAGTTGCATATATTATATCATAATATGAATTGCCACAGCACAGTTTATAAAACATATGTTTTTATATAATGTTCCATTATTCAAATTATTTAAAAAAAAAAAAGTAATTTTCAGTTTTCGGAGTCCAATAAAGAACTAAATGCGACTATTTATTTTCTGACATTTTGCCTTTATTTAATACTAATTAACTCGGTATTGCAGCTTAAAATGGATTATTGATTTTCGAAAATAGAGCGTGCAATATGTTAATTGAAATTAGCTAATTATGTTGCTCGAAATACATGTCGATAAAATATAGATAAAATACTCGCTATTTGTTTACTGTGTTTTGTTAATTATAGTGCTTATCTCTTAGACAAGCTTATAGAAAAACTCGCCAAATATTGAATGTTTGAAATAATGAATTGAATTTTATAATATTTATTATATAAAATTTATTCACTATAGCCAAAATATTGAATGTTGGATGTATTAAATTGAATAAAATAATTCATTAAAGACAGTGCGAATAATATATAAATATTTATAAATTTATTATATTGTTTCAATTCAAAATTGCATTAAAATATGGAATAATAATGTTGAATAATAAATACCTTTTATAGTGATTTTCTTGTGTCTCCCGTTTCCACTTTGCTTCCGCAAATTAGCGCATTTCGTAGAAAGCTCCATTTAAATATATGTGAATGTTTATGGGGTGCATTTCTTTATACAGGTCATTTGCAGCTATCGTTATGTAGTTGGAGGTATTCACGTAGATTGCTTCACACCATTTTCGTAAACTTTCTCGTGTTCACTTTGCTGTTTGTCTCTTATTTACAGCGCAATCAAATTTAACTGTTTAAACAAGCGTTGAAAAGATTTCGATCCACCACACACACTCACACACACACACATGCGGGCTGCAGCAGTCATAGAAAACGGAGAACAAGAAGAGTGGGTGAAGAGGGGAGCACGTTAAGAAAATGCAAAACAATTTCAGGCGAATTAGCGTAATTGTCTCTACGCTGCTGCTGCTGCTGCTGCCGCTGCTTCTTCTTCTGTTGCTGCCGCAGCTGCGAGGACAATGAACATGAAGGCAAATGGCGACTGCAGCGTCGCAGTCGCAGTCGCAGTTACAAGAAGCAGCAGCAGCAGCCAAGCTTCTTAATCCTCTAATTTGTGTGTGTGTTGCTCTGTTGTCTCTTCCATTCCATGCACACACACACACACACACACACATACACAGAGAGACAATCACGCACTCCTAACGCCTCTTTCTCCCCATCTCCTCCGCCTCTTCGCTGCTTGCCTTCATTTGTATGCAAAAATGTAAACCAAAAAATCAGCGAGAATGTTAAATCCAACAAAATGCATTTAACACATAAAAATTTGCATAGAAAGTGGCTTTGCTATGTTTGGTATTTTTCTGCCGTCGCATTCACACTACTGGCGAGCGGGTGGCGGCGTGGGTGCAAGCGAGAGGGCATGTACGCGTCACATAGATTTGATTTTAATTTCACTTTTGCCTTAACTATTATCACACACACACAAAGACACGCGCGCGCGCGCGATCGACCGAGAGAGCGCCCGTCTCAATGCAAACGCGAGAGCGACTTAAAGCTCACTGATTTGAGTTTCTCATTTACGATAATTCGGCACTTAATTGCACTTGACAACCTTGCTGCTCCCTCTGCTATTGTTCTGGCTCCACGTTCTCTCGCTCTTCTTGCGCTCCTCCGCTCCGCTCTCTCTCTCTTTGCTATTCTGTCTTGAGCTGCTGCGAGCGGCGCCAGAAAACTTTTCAATTGTTTTGCCATTTCTTATTAAGTTGCATGTTCTGTTTTGTACTGTTTTTGTTGTTCCCTTGTGCACGCAGTCAATTTTTATACCCGCTACCCATAGGGTGAAAGGGTATTTTAATTACGTGACATCAGATTAACAGTTGTTCATAAATATACTTGTAGGGCAAAAATCAGATGCAGCTTTGGTTGACAGTGTATGGAACATAAATCTTACATAAAATAATCATAGTGAACGTTGTTTTTGTAGTCGTAGAAAATGTATCACACATTTTTCGTGTATTCACTTATATTTAGCAGCGGGTATCTGACAGTCGAGACAAACGCTACTGTAGCATTCTTACTTGTTTGTTGTTGCCATTCACATATATGTGCATATATATATTTGTTGTTATTGTGTTTTTTTGTTTTTCTTTTTGTATTTCTTTTTTTTGCGGGCCATGTTGTTTTTGCATGTGTTGAGATTCACATGAAATTTGCATACAAATTGCGTCTGGCGCTGGGCGTGTATAACTGTTCAGTACAGTTACCAGAATGAGAATCAGCCCGCCCCCCTCTTTCCATGCTCCCACCCCCCCTTCCACCAGTCATTCGTCCAGCCGTCTCCCTCATACGCACTGGGCTCAAAGGGTTAACAACAACAACAACAACAACAACATCTGGCTTTCGTCAATTTTGTTCGCTTGTATCAATAATCAAAATTCGGCTTGTCCATTTATTGAGCTGCAATCATCGCCGAATATTACTTTTATCCCATATTTATGTATTATTCCATATCCCATTCAATGGCCATAAAATATCGACAACTATTTGAAAGCTCTAAATTCAAATGTGATATTTGTGCCTTGTGTCCTTTTTAGCATACGAATAATGCTCGACGGCTTTTGTAACTCCCGACTTTTTACCGGCATATAATTGCATGTCTCGTTTTATGGCAGTGCGCATAAAATTTAAAAAAGTTCATAATAACGTATTTCAACTATTTGTTTAGTGACAACACATATTTTGTATCTCTCTCATACAGCAGTGAACACATAAATAGCACAAAAATGTAATTCACTTTTGGAACGATTCCTTTAATTAAAAATTAATATTTGAAAATAAAACAACTTTTGCTCTGCATGGCATAATTAAATAAATAATGAGTAACTTAAGAAAAATAAATTGCAATCCAAAAAATAATTAAATTAAGTTGTGCTGAGAATTGTTAATATAATTATTATTTGCGAGTCTTAGGCTTATACTAATAGTATTAATAATTGTAAGATATAATACATATTTTAAAAAAAGTTTAAAACTAAAACCTTACTGGCTAAATAAACAAATAAAGCAGTTAAATTACTTAAAGGCCATTAAATAATTAGCTCTGCTTTCAAAATGGTTTACAATTTGTAGGTCCTGTAAAAGTGATGTTCAGTACTTGAGGCTTGAAATTAAAATTAAACTCAATTTAATATTTTTATTGCCACGAAATAAATAAACTAAATAAATAAAAATAACTATTTATGATTTTAACATTTTTTAATTTGTACAAAAAATAATTCTTAGAAGCTGTACTTAAAGTAAATTATAGACTTCAAATTAAAATTTAACTGGGGAAATTATCAAACAACTCAATTGCATTGTAATTAATTAACTGTGGCTTCCAGAAAATGGCAATAATGAAATTATTAAACAATATTCATAAATTTTTTTTTAAATTTTTATGCAATTTCTATGCTAGGAATTTCAAGCCATATTTTAAATATATTTTTTATGTAATCACACTTAAGAAATTTAATAAAATGATTGGATTTACATTACTTTCAAAATTTGCTGAGAAAAACCATAATTTATATTGTTTACCAAATTGCCGGGTTGTATTTATTCGCAAATAGCTGTGGAAAAGTGCTTTAAATGATATTCAGTGTATTCAACGCATTGATAAGACACTTAAAGCGATTGCTTTTAATGGCATTTGGAGTATTTTGGAGCAGCTTCAGAAGGATAGGGGGGAGGGGGGCTGGGCTGTCGTATCTTTCAAGCTATTCCATAAATAAACAGCACAATTATCATAGGTAAACAACAACAAATAAATAGAAGAATAACAGCGCTAATAAAAACAAAAGTCAATTGTGGCGCATTTTGCGTGGCCTTTTGTGTTGCCGTCTCTCTCAGTGTGTTTACTTTAGAGGAACCACTTGAAGGCAGCCATGACGAGTCAGAGTTCCCATAACTTTCCTTTCCTCTCTCACTCGCACGCTCTTGCCTACACAGAGAAAAAAAATTTATGAAAATCAAGAATAAATTCTTGAATCATATGATATCAAAATTGCAGCCAGAAAGTAAATTCATATATCAAGAACGACAATACTAGATTGGGTATTCTTGAAATTAAATATTTATTTAGCTGTTAAGGCGATGAGAAACATCCTCAATTAAAGAATATATTTCATAATTTCAACCAGATACCAAATTCGGAAATTTAGGACGATATTCTTGTATCTGAATTGAGATTTCTTATAAAATAATTTTATATTTATTATGTATTATTATTTCTGGAGTATCTGTTTTATATTCAACCCAGAGGACCTCCTACCAACCACATGAAGAATAAATCGCGACAGCTCCATTTACTGAACTAACTGCGACAACACAAGACTTTGGACAAGGAAATAACTGCAACATTCGCGCTTCCTAACTTTGAGATGAAAATAAAGAATACAATTGAAATAAGGATTCAATCTGTTATAATCGTCAAGAATGGAATAATGTTTCATGAATGTTTTCATAAACGAATTATTGATTTAAATATATAGTCTTTTAAGATCGAACCTTATTCAGAAATAGAACGTGCTCTTTCTCTCTGTGTAGTTGGTGCCTTGAAGTTTTCGCGTCAACTTTAAGTGGAATTGTTGCCCAATAAAAGTTGCTGTTGTTGCCGTCGCTGCTGATTGCTTAAAATTCATAATGATAATAATAGTGCGTTGTGCACTAATTGCAGCTACTACAGCAGCAACAACTACTTCTATTACTAATACTAAAGCAGACAACGAGTGCAACAACAATAACATTGTTCACTTCCACTTGCCATCACTTAAGTCAACGGCAAAAACTTTTGCGCCATTCGCGCCATACGAATGGACGCAGATAGAGCTGCTGCAGTGGGGCAAGAAGACAGATAAGGGGGTGAACACAGGGGGGAGGATGGCCATTCACTCGCTGGCTGAATGGGCTTCAGTGACTGCCTCATTCATTCAAGCATTTTGCCGCTCGCATTCAGGCAAAATTGTTCCACAAAGATACGAAGCGCAGACAATGACAGTGGGACACACAGACACAGGCACAGTGCTCACACTTAATGCACCCAAAGTCGAATGCCCACACACTCATTTCCATTCACATTCACATTCACATTCACATTCACATTCACATTCACATTCACATTCACATTGAAGTGCACTTCATTGCCGCTTGGCGTCTGCCCGTTTAGTCGGCTTGCCTCAGCGAGTCCTTGCTGCCTTCCTGCCCCACTTGCCCCACGTTGCCTGCAGGCGCTGCTTAACTTTAACTTGAACTCTAAACTAACAACCTGAGTTGTTTTTGGGCTTGTTCAGTTTTCGTATAATTTCCTTGCAGGTATTTTCATAGCTCTCATCATGGCCACCGCACCAGTTAAAGTCCTGCAATCTGCCAGCTGCCAGCTTCCACTGCCACCTGCCGCCTCCCACCCATTGTCCTGCCGGCTGTTGTCCTTGGAACACAGCGCACTGCTATCCCACTAGGCGTAGCGAGCACATCGAGGAGCATCGCTGGCCCCGAGTGCAAGTAATGGAAACAATGGCGGACTGAGGCTCCTTGACCATCCAACGATCGATGGCAACGTAAAACGAATATTCCAGATGACGAAGACAGGAAATATAGTTTATAATGTAATAATTACAGGAATAATATGAAGGAACTGAACTAAATGTAAATTTAAACAATCAAACGGTTCTATATTAAATTCAATTTTATTTCTTAATTGAATAACTTTATTTATTGACAGCTAACAATAGAAAAATTAATACAAGAAAAAAAAAATTTCAATTATAATCATTTAAAAATCGAAGAAACGTATCCAACAAATATAATATATAGCAGATGAAAATGAGCAACGATATGGCAAGCAATCGAAACAAGCAGCTATCAGAGCTTGAAAATTAAATTATTGTAATAAATTATATTATATTATTTGTTCGTGGTCTAAAATTCATTAAACCATAAATCATTGGTAACTCTATTATTTTGCTATTTTATGAATATTTAATGTAGGTGTATAATACAAACTGCTACAAAGTGATTATATAGTTAATCGAAATTCTTAATAAAACTGTTATTCACTGGGTAATCAAATTATTCGAGCATTATTAATATTAATAAGAGGTTATCAATTTAATGTTCAGCTAAAAATATCTTTAATATTAGTAAAAGATTCTAAATTACACTGTTATTTACTGCAATATAATTTTAATCGTGAACTACAAATACATTTAATAATCAATTGAGGATATATAAAGATTCTTAATAAAATTATTATTAACTGGATAATGAAATTAATCTTAAGCTATAAAGACCATCAATATTAACTCATGATTTTTAATAACACTAGTATTCAGTGGGTTGTCAATTAAATATTGAACTACAGATATCTTTAATATTAATAATAGATTTTTACTATTTATTGAAAAATAAATTCAATCGAGATCGACAAATACCTTTAATATGTAATTGGGATTCTTAATAACACTATTATTCACTGGGTAATCAATTTAATCGCGCACTACAAATACATATAATATTCAATGGAGGTGGTATATGTTATAATAACACTGCTGTTCACTGGATAATAAATTTAATCGTGGACTACAAATAGATAGTAATTTGCCTGTACGTATAAAAGAGCAGCGTTAGGTAGAAGTGATATGTCTTCCACTTTAGTTGTTATTCATGAATTGCAGGTCATTAGAGAGTGAGGTGTCCTTTGTAATCCTTATGAATGCTCAGCTTTTGCTGCTGCTGCTGCTGCTGCTCGACTTGAAACCGGCCATTTTGTTATCAGCAACGTTCCGATCTTCTTAACTCGTTTCTGGTTAACTGTTATGGCTACTTACCATGACCCAACTGTGACCCCCGCTTCAGCTCTACCTATGGCTATAGCTATACCGTTAACTTATCTATCATCTACTTGCTTTGCCAAGCAATTTCAATGAAATCAAGCAAGCAACTCCAAATGCTTTGTCCTCCTTGCCATCCACATCGCAGCTCCTGTTCATTGTCCTTGTTGTCGCCAATGTTGTCTTTCTCTCTCTTCCTTCTCTCTGCCTTCCACCTCCTCTTGCTGCTCCTTCTGCTGTTCGTCTTGCTGTTGTTGTTGCCAGTGGCCTGCAGCAACGTTTCCATTGCTACAAACCTGCCTCGTCCTTCTGCTCCTGCCACAACAGCGGCAGCGGCTTCTGGAGCTGATGTTGTTGTTGCTGCTGTTATTCTTACCTGCGCTCAGCTTGGCTCAAGTAGTATCAACCAGCATTGGCATACCCTGTAATCATACTGCAAATCGAGCAGGCAGTCATCAGCTTCCAGCTTTAATCTCAATTCATTATAATTGTAAATAATATTTATTTACAAGTCATATTTAACAGGATTAATTATTCTATTAAGTGCAAATAAATTGCATTTGCAAATAATAATATTGTAAACATAGTTATAAGAATAATACTTTCTCTGTGTTTGACGGATTGATTTAAAACATGATGATGATGAGCAGAAATAACAGAATTTAGTTACTTCAATTGACAGTAGAAATGAGTAACCATTACAACCTAAATTTTAGAATACCTTATTTTTCATTAAGCGGCTAATTCAACGATTTATTTAGAGAATGATTGATGATTGATGATCAGACAATCAACTGACTTTTTACGGAAATACATTTTAATTTAAAGGTTTTCTTTACTGTTTTACTGTTTCAATTTTAAATAAATAATTTATATCTATTTAATTCAATTTTATATATTTTGTATTTTATGATAATTAAATATTGTAATTAATGCAATGTTGACTGTTCGTAGTCGTCTTTAAAAAAATAAATAAACCATTGAACTGTTATTCAAACAACTAAAACAATACATTTGCCATATTTTGCTTTTGTAAACTTTCTACAGGGTATTTGAGTGTTCTCCTTTGCTCTCGCTTCCTCTCTCTCTCTCTCTGTCTCTCTTCGCTCTATTGTCTTGCCATAGGTTCGGCTTGTTAGTTGTTTCTGCTGTTGTTATTACTAAGCGCTCAGAACGCTGGAATATTCCGTTACCTTGCGCTGCCCACCTCCCCTCAATTCGCCCCTCCACTTCGACTCCCCGCCCCCTGCGCCACTGAGACTGACTGTAACTATCTAGCAGTTTCTATCTATCTGAGAACTTATGTTGTCATAATAGCGTGGGCAAAACACCAGCAAGAGGAGCAGAGAGAGAGAGAGAGCGAGAAGAAGAAGAAGGAGCAGAGGGAGGGAGGGAGGATGAAGAAGCTGTGGAGCAAGAAGCAGAGCGAACTGAAGGTAGAACCATTGCCCGACTTTGCCTGAAGGCGGGCTATAATAAAAATAACAACTTAACTAAGTAGACAATGTTAGTAACATGTGCCCGCGAGTGTGTTGGTGTGTGTGTGTGTGTGTGTGTGTTGGTGTGTGTGTTGGCAGGTTGCCTTGACAATCAGTTGCAGCGAATGCAGCGCAGCTCAGTGGATGTCAAACTGTAAGCGGCTTTGCTGCACACAATATATATACATATATAGAGAGCGAACAACAACAGCAACAAAAAACATAATAATAATAATAATAACATGTTTATGCGCTGCGTTTGCCACTGTCGGGCTTAAACTTGCCTTTATCTATGATGAAAAATCTATGGGCCAACTAACAGCTCAAAGAGCGACAAAATAAGAGACGAAGGGAGCCGAAAAGAAAACAAGTAAGATAGCTACAGTCGAGTGTGCTCGACTGTGCGATACTTCGATAGAGTACAAAACACTTGTACGAGTATTTTAAAAGTATACCAAAAATTGTACCTGGTGTGCAATATTTTGTTTTATTTATTTAAATAGGATAATGACAACATTAAAGTAGAAAATTAAATTCAATAAATACAAATTATTCATTTTTAATTAAAAGAGTAATTTAAAAAAGAATATAATAAATTAAAATCGCAAAACACTACAACGTTAAAAATAAACCAAACCAATCCTATGCAGCTGTATCTGATTTTTTCGGTTCCGAGAAGACTCAAATGTTAGCACCCTATTGACTTTTGCAAATACTTTTAACACTTGTTCATATTTATATTTAAAACATTAAAATTCAACGACAGCTTCGTGAAGTAATACATAAATAAAGAATGAATAATGAGTTGTTTCTGATCACAACCAATTCCTTTTCACTATAGAAATTATTATATCCACCAAAACTCATGATTCTTGCTTTTAAATTACTTTGAATCATTTGTTTTGATTTTTTTATGTAAGGAGGTAGAAATTAAAGAAAAATTAAGATAAACAATTTGGTAGCTCTAGCATTTATAGTCTCTAAGATTTAGGTGTTCATACAAACACGAAGATGGCTTCGATCAAGAAGTTGTGTACAATATAATTTCATTCTGCAAAATGTATTTCCTGTTGGCACTGAATTGTAATCCCCTGCTACCCCGTGGGTAGCGGGTATAATCGGGTCTGTCGCACCTTTTTTGCATTTTTATTGTGGCCGCTTTGCTGCTGCGGCTGCTGCTGCTGCTGCTGCTGCTGTTGGCCCGGTTGCCATTGGCAATGGCTCTTTGGCTTCGCATTGCCATTTCAGCAAAACGATAATCCTGGCCATGGCCAACAACAAGCTTGGCCAAGTGCTTAATCCTTGTGCGGAAATAACGTAACGCAGCCCAAACAAGACTCCAAGTTGGCAGTTTTGAGTGTTGTTGCCACCTCCAGCAGCAGCAGCAGCAGCAGTTGCTGTTTAGTTAACTCAATAAATGAAAGTGTGCAACACACACACACACATACACACAAGAGAGAGAGCGAGAGGGAGATAAAATAATCTTCTTCTGTTTGCCGGACTTGAAGCTGTTGTGCCTTGTGGTTAGTTAGTTGGTTCGTCGCTTGGCCAAAACTGCTGACGATTGCACAACATTTTGCGCCCCAGCTCATTTGCTTGTTTACGTTCATTTCTCATTGTCGTCGTCGTCGTCGTCGTTGCTGCTGCTGTTGACAATTACACAAAAACTGTTAGCATTTACCACAAAACATAGGGAACTCGGAGACTTGCCGAAAGCTGAAGACATTGCAGATGGAAATCGCCAACACAACAACAACAACATCAACAACAACAAGCACTTGGACGTGGCCGACAATGGCGACAGTTTGATGTCAACAATTTTGGAGCAACTAAATGGACAACAGTCAGCACTTTTGGCTCGTAAAAACTGAGCCAAAAAAAGGGAAGGAGAGAGAGAGAGAGGTGGATATAATGCGAGTTGCCAGCTTCAAATCCATTTCCCACAGCGTCTGCCGAGTGCCCCATTAATACGTTAAAAGCTTCTTGAAAACGTATAAAACTATTCGCCGACTTTCACCTCCCCCCCCCGCCAACTTGCCCCGCCTCCTTTTCGGACTTTATCTGTTCGCGAAATTCCAGAGTCGAAACTCGTTCAGTTCGCAGCTATTACATTTTAGCGAGAAAGCATCATTAAAAGTTGAAAAATCAGCTTGCATTGTGAAGGGATTTTCCATTTACTATTTTCCCTTCTTTTAGGCGCTGCTAAGACAATAATGCAGACAGACAGAGAGAGACAGACAGCGAGTGAGAAAGAGAGGGGAGGCCACAAAGTATGTCAGCTGAAATAATGAAATTGTAAAACATTCCAATCACAGCAATCTAGCGCTAAAGTCTTCATTGGAACATTTGCTTTCATTTCATTTTTATAACAATTTCATTTAAGCAGCTATTATGGTTATGTGTTCAGAGAGTAAAAGAGCTGGAGAGAAATGCCAATCAATGCAAAGATTATTTTATATAAACATTTGAAAAGTTAAATCATAGTTGAACATTTTTGTAAGTCTAACAAAACACAAATTTTTTGATTTTGTAATTTTAAAATTTCTTAATTTTCAAAATAATTATTGCAAATCTTCTTGTCTTTGAGCATCTCATAGTATTTAATTTATATTTATTTTTTATTGACGTCAAGCTAAAGCTGAGTAATAAACACTAACTTCGGAGTTTCAATATTACAATTTCGTTTAATATAACATGTCATTTTTGTAGCTATTTGCAATTAAAATTGAAATAGTAATCTAATTTATTTTAACTAGATTTTTTGTTCATGTCAAAATGAATACTTTAAAGTTCGATTCTGCAACATATACTAAATAAAATAACTCTAAATTACTATAATCAATTATTCGAGAAAAAATCAAAAAATTGATTCAATTGTTGCTTTAGTCACAGTTATGTAAATATTATTAATATTCCATCTTTATTTCATTAATATTATAAATATAAGCTTTTGTGTAGCTACTCTTGGGTATTCTCCGCAAGTGAAAGTGAATGTTTTCAATAAGCGATTGAAATAATGGCAATTGATTTCTGTTTGGTGTACTACAGACTTGGCTTAAAGTGCAAACTGTTGCAGACTTGGCTTTAAAGTTCACCTTCAACTTGTGTGTGTCTTCTGCCGGGTTCTATTCAACTACTCAACACAGCCGAATCGATGGCTCATCAATGCGGACTGCAGAGACGAGGACGAAAATAGTTGCCACACGCCAAAGTAAACAAAATAATTTATCATTTTGGTGGGCGGCACGCGAGAAACAAGAAAAGGACTAAAGGACCCTCAGCAACACGGAAATGGGGTGAAGCGAAACGTAACCAAAACTAGCTGGAAGTAATTCAGATGATGGGAAGGACGACGCGCCGTGTCCTGTTTGCCACGCCCCCCTGTCGAGTCATGGACGCCGAAGCCCGTAGCCAACCAGTTGGCAGTCGGTCAAATGAAAATCGCACCGATTGCTGGAGCTGTCTGGGCAGCCGATGATGGACTGTCAAGATATCCTGTAGTCAAATAAATTCAAGAATTTATTGTTACCCAGCAAATGTGAAAGTATCAAATGCACCAATAAAACTCAATTGCTTATTGGTTTTTTAATTATGCATTTTTTTTTTAGTTATATGGAAAATATATATTTATGAAGTTTTTGAATTAATGTTAATTATAGAATTATATATATATATATATATATATGTATATTATATATATATTTATGAAGTTTTTAAATTAATGTTAATTATAGAATTATAAATTCAATTGTTTTTTGGATAATAATAAATTATATTCAATTTAACTTTTCTTATGGCTAACTAATTATGTTTTAATGTTACTAATTATTTCATAAAAATAATGGTAAAATTTATATTGTATAAATCAAATATTAAATTCGTGTTTTTATTAACCAAAATAGTATATATAAACTAGATTTTAAGGATATTATATTATTGCTATTAATTTAAATTATATTTATTTGTATAGGTATATCACAAATGTTAAATATTTATTTTTTCTTATTTACTAGATTTGAATTATTTTATTATTTTTAATTATAATATTATTTTAAAAAATATGTGTAAAATATTTAACTAGTTTATTAATTGGATTATTATTATTAGTTTTCGTTTATAATATAAAACATTAAAGCTAGTTTTTAATGAAATTAATTATTAAATATATTATGGTATTATTTATTTGAAAAGGCTTTATCTTTTTGTTGTTCTTTTTTTTATTAAATCAAAGCGAGATATTAATTAATCAATAAATTATTTTCATTTTGTAGTATTAATTATATTAAAAAGGCTTCATCCTTTATATTGAAAGGTAATTAATTTGTGTATATATGATAGCTGGTTATTGATAAAATTGTTTAATTATTATATAATGAAGGTATTATTTATTTTGGCATTAATATTACAATAAAACAGTTTTTAATTTGCTTTTGCTACAAATTCAGTCGGCCATTCTATCAGTTTAAATTGGAACAGACAAAATAAGGACCTCTGCATACTTGCCCGTGCAGTCAATATACCCCAGCTTGGCTGCTGCTGCTGCCAGGGTATCGAACCCGAAACCAGAGCGAAACTTTGACGCAAACAAAATTAACGGTAATAACTTGGACTTGGCCAAGCGGTTTGCTAATTTGGCCAGCATTTGCATGTGTGTGTGTGTGTGTGTGTGTGTGTGTAGGGGCGTGGGTGCTGAGCAGGGGGCGTGGCCGCGTTTGCAGCGCTTTTCACGCGCGTACCAAATAACCGTAATGAAGTTTCCAAAGTTTTTGACACATGCGAAAAAGATGTCGATGATGCAGAGGGCAAAAAAAAAAAAAAATAGAGAAAAAAAAGGGCAAGCAATGCAGGGGGAGGAAACGAGAACTGAAGATGGGTCACTCTGAAAGCAATTGGGGTTGAGGTTTCTGCGGTCGGGGGGCGGTGGAAGGGGGCGTGGTGGACGCTCCTGTTGCAAAAGTGTTTTGCGCGTAGCCAAACGACAAGCAAATATTTGCAAAGTGGCAACAAAACTTGGCCCAAAAACTTGACGACCAGCAGCAACAGTGGCAGCAAAGACAGAACGGTGGCAACAGCAGCAGTAGCAGGACACAGGACGAAGGACGAAGGACGAAGGACGCGAACGTTTCCTGCTGAGCTCGACAATTTTTTGTAGCAACGCCCGCTGAGTTTTTGCCACTTTACAACACACACACAACACTTTGTCGCCTGGTAGCGAAAATATTATTTTTATTAATGCTCGGTCGGTCTGGATCAGGATCTGGATCTGGAGTCCGGCATCTGCGTTTGTCCGGGGTGAAAATGTGTTTTATATTTGTCAAATAAACGCACACGAAAAGTATCGGCAAATTTTCCTCATCATCTTCATCTTCTTCTTCTTGCTGCCGCTGTTTTTTCCATCTTTTTTTTTTTTTTTTGCCAGCGCTTTTTATTATTTCTTGTGTCGCCGCCGACGCCGCCGCAGGAAGCGGAAATCGTGCGTGTAATTGAACGGACATTGAATGAAGCCTGCGCTTGTGTGTGTGTGTGAGTGTGTGAGGAGGTGGTGAGAGGTCGAGGGGGGCGGGGGAGGCCAGAACCTCGAGGAATGTGCTCACCATTTGTGGTCAATTTTACGTGAGCTGTAAAAACAAAACAAGCGAACACGCAAAAAAAAAAAAATAACAACTAACAGACGGCGGGAAAAGCGAGTGGGGGGGGGGGGGAAGCGGTGGAAAAACTGAGCGTATAGACGGCAATATAAATGCGAATACAAATAAATATTAAGATGGGGCCAAAGATATTTGCAGATACATTTTGTTTTATGCTCCCCGCTCGCTATCGTGAATTTTGCCATCTTTTTTTTTACGGCTGCCAGCATCGAAATGCCAGCGCGAAGGACTCGACGGAAGGGGAAGACAGGACATCAAATGGACGTTGGCTGGATAATAAGTTCGCAGCTGTGTCGAGCTTGGAGCTTGGAGCTTGGCCTTGAGCGCGTTTTGTGTTTTGCGTTTTGCATTGGAAATCGCATTGAAGGGACGCTCAGATCGATTGCTATATTCAGATAAGCGCAACGAACATACTATATATTAAACAGCATGCTAACTAGTCTATTGAACAGTTTAATAAGAATTCCTTTAAATTCTTGCAATGAAAAACTATCCCAATTAATTAGTACGAAAAGTGTCGTTTAATGCGAACTGGTCGGATTTTAATAGGTTCGTGAGATCTGATAATACGCCGAGTATGTGAAAACATATTTCACTTGACAAAAAGGTTAATTAGATTTTGAGGGTGGCATAAATATAATTCTGACTAGAATTCGACTATTTGATTCAAAGTAAAATAATAAAAATAAATGGTTGATATAAGTAATCTTTGCAGTGAATATGATATTTGTAAATTCGAAAAAACAATAACTTATGACACTCAAAGTTGTGTAGTTTTGTGTTGGCATTGTCGGCTGCCTTTATCCCAATAACGGCAAAAACAACATTTTATATAAATTCTTATAAATGGCAAAAGCTTTGTTTGCAACTAAAACTAATTAATCTTTCTAAATAAAGCAACTCGTATTGAATAATTGTAATAAATTATTAATCATTATTTTACTATGCAATGAAAAACAATTAAAATAATACAAAAAAAACCTTTAACTTTATATAGTCATTTATCTACTGCCTTCGTTCAATAACATAAAGAAATATTATTAGTCTACATAAATCCTTAGCAATGTTATAAGATTTGTTTGATAGTGCAAATAATAAATGTTTATAAATCAGCTGTGATTATAATATTTAAAACAAAATAAACGTCTGTTTATTAAAACGTATGTCTAATTAAATTCCATCGCATCAAAAAGACAGAAATCTTTTATTGAACATAGAACATAAATATTTAAATGTGGTAAGTCCAAAAATGTTAGTGTAAACTTATATGAGAACTTATTTATGTAATTAGATAAATAATTATATATTTGTATTTTTTGTTCATTTAACTCATGATTTTATGTACATTTTCTTTTGCATTTTTTTAAGACTGAGATCGATAAATTTTCTCTCTATCTGCTTTCAAAAACATAAAAATCTTAAATAAATATCTGGTAAATTAAAAATATTTTAATCAAAAATCTTCTGTGAAATCGAACTTATGTAAATAGACAAATAATTATTTATTTTCTTTTTTTGTTCACTCCATTCGTTGTTTTATTTAAATATAAATAAATTTCGAATTCCACAATCCTTTTTGCGTCTTTCAAATTATCTGAAGACTAAACTCGGATCAAGTTAATTCTTTCTCTCTTGCTCCTTTCATTAAGCAAGCTTTCTTTTCCGCTTTTGCTTTGTTCTATTGTTGTCTCTTAGTCATCTTCAATTATAGAAAACAGCTGCTGATACAATTCGCTTGTCAAATTCATTATACAAATGCACGACGCTGACTCAACAGAGGAGTGGAGAGAGGGAGAGAGGGAGAGAGACAGCGGAGGGGAGAAGGAAGTGCGGACCTTGAGCTGGAGATGGCGACAATAAATAATACCGTATGGGGAAATCTACGCTCATTTTTCAAAACATTGCCGCGGGCGGACGTCGCGTCTCGTCGTCCAAAAATGGCAGCAGACGAAGGGGGAGGGGGGTGTGGTGGAGAAAGGAGGAGGAGAGGGGGGAAACTGGGCATCGCGGCGATGTATTAACAATGTCAGCATCGCAGTCGCAGTCGCAGTCGGCGTCGCTGTAGTCATCAACATTGTCATTGACGACGACAAATGTTGCCGTCTTTTAGGCGTTGACATTTGATAAATTAAACATTTTTGTACTGAGAACTGAGAACTGAGAAACGAGAGACGAGAGAGGAGAGAGGCGAGAACTGGGCGCCCTTCCTGCTGCTTTTGCTGGAGAGACTCTGTCGCATTTTTTTGGCACTTTGTTAAATACATTTGGCTTTATTATTGTTGTTGCTGCCGTCGAGTGTTGCGCAAATTAGAAAACACTTTTGACATTTGCTTTCTGCTCTCACTCTCGCTCTCACTTTCACTCACAATTCCCATTCCCTCTGCGCTCTCTCGCTCCGCCTCGAGTTTGCCGTCATTTTGTTAATTGAGCAGTCGCTGGCGTGCCACGTTTGCCCCGCCTTCCCGCCTTCCCGCCTCCCTGGCGGCCCCGCGGCCTAAGCCAAACGAAAGCCAAAAGCTGATGTTGATGATGATTTTGACGGAGATGATGAAGATGATCCTAAAGGAGGACGCCTTCAAAGTAAACGTTTTACGTGCGTGCTTTGAAGTTGCCATTTGACGTGGCTCAAAATGTATTTAATATTTATTAACAGCCTCCTTAACTAAAGCAGACTACCCAAAAGGCATTCGCACTCACTTCCACACTCACACTCACATTCACATTCACATTCACACTGCAACTGCTCTCGAGCTCCCTTCTCAAAAACTTAATTACATATTCAACTTTGCCAGACCCACGGGGCGTATAGTTTTGTTTTGATTTTCTACACATTATCAAGCTCCTAAAATATCTGTTGCTTCGCTTAGTGGAATAATGGCAACTTTTCTGGCCCTCGAGAGCTGACTTCTATCACAATCAAAAGTATTGCCTCGAATGCAGTTGCCATGAAATGAATACGTCAACTGTCATTTGTTTGGTTGGCAACTTAAGTTGAATTTCAGCGTCAACAACATCATCAATTGAACGAGTAGCTTTGCCTTGAGGCCATTAAATTGTGTTAAATTTATGCAAATATTTTCTGATCATTTTGCCAAGAAATCAATAATAATATGGTTTGTATCTTACATTTATTGCAGCCTACTATACACATATTTTTTTATTTAGTAATTGTACTAAATAAAAATTACTGAAACTCATAATAAAAGTTATCAATATAATATAATTGTTGTCTTGTAAACGTAAAGTGAAATTATGAAATTTTTCGAAATTTGCAGATATTTCAAAGAATCAATTTAATTGCATTGCTGTCTAGCTGTATAATGAAACCCCCTTTGCTTTTCTACTTGAACATTGAAGCAAAGTTTGGGAGAATCAATGCAAATAGATGATGTGAACAATAGCTAACAACTTTAGCCAAGCGAAAGAGGTTAAGATTATTTGCCAAGTTTGCAGTGAATTTTCCTGCCAAGATGAATCTCCAAATCCAATAGCTGCAAAGCATTGTTGTTAACCGTGAATATATATGACAAACTTTAAATATTACTTATTTGTATTTGCTTTAATTAAACTTACTTTTTCGATAAACTTCCGTCATGATTTTCAAAATATTGTAATCCATTTATATTTAGTTCCATTAAACATAATAATTCATCTTCTGTGATTTTATGTTTATACCATAAACTGATATTAATGAGATGAGAAAACTCGCTGTTAACAACTTTTTAAATATATTAAAATATTATAAAATATTCTTGCAAATTTTAAAAAGATTGTATAATCGAAATTAATTTGTTCAAAAGCATATTGATCTATTCTTAGACAATAATTTAAAATAATCCTGCAAATAGATAAAGTATTGAATATTCGAAATTCTTTTCTATCGGATGAGACAAAGTAAAAAGTATTATATATTGGTTAGGTTTGTTTTAGTCACTTATATTCAGAGACAGACGGACAGATGGCAAAGTCACGTAATAAATATATTTTAAGATAACTTCCGCCGCCTGCCATATTTAATTGCACTGTACACTGAATAAATATGAGAGAAAAACGGACGCTGATTGCGTTGCTGAAAGCGAATGGGAATGGGAATGCGAATGCGAATGCGAATGCGATTTACGCTCAATGGTCGCTCATTACAGCTAGTTGAATGCTGAAGGATACAGCACAGGACATTAGAAAAGCCCCGCCCCCGCGAACACGAGTCCAGGTCCCCAACAAATCTGATTAATAATTAGAAGCAAACAAAAAGCAGGCACTCGACTCTCTAGCTCTCTGTGTGATGGAGCTCTGACAATGCTCAGTGCCACAGCTCTGTGGCACGTTCTGGCCGCGTTATCGTTGCGGCGTTTGCTTAAGCCGCGACAGTAAATTAAAAATGTCCCCCGGGCCATTTATCTAGCAAACGACAAGATGATCAATGCGGCCATTGTGCCAGTCGGATGACGGCAAACTTTTTGACCAAAATGCCAGCCCAGCCCAGCCCAGCCAGATTTTTAAATAAACTGAAACTGAGACTCCGACTCAAACCAGGCGAGATGGGCGTGCGACGTTCTTGAGCCAGCCATAAATCCTTGGCCAGAATGAGCTCATGTTGGGCCACAAAAGTGAAAATGAGGCTATGCTTTGGCTCCCAATGCGGCGGCGAGTTCTCATTCTGATTCTCATTCTGATTCTGATTCTGATTCTCATTCGCATTGCTATTTCAATTGTGGCATCGGCCTCGCTGCGACTTTGATGAGATTAAAAATCTAAAGGGCTTCTATTTGGCGAGCAGCCACAGCTGCATTTCATACTGCAAACAAATCAGAGTCCATTGAGATGGCATTTGGGCTTAAGACAACATTAAATACGTTAAATTTTTTTCTTTTTTTTGTTTTTTTCCTTCCCTCATGTCTTTGGGGCTTTCACAGAAAGTGTTGCATACTTTTCGGCATAGCGCCAAATATCGTCTTGGGTTTGAGTTGCAAGTGAACTTGTTTGAGCTCGAACATGTTGCGTGTGTGGAGTGCGTTTTTTTAATTGAACTTAAGTAACAACTTCACTCGCAGGAAAATTCGATCGTCTCGTTCTTGTATTTGAATTTTTGGTTTTGTCTTATGTATTTTCGATTTATTTATATATATTTTCGATTTCTTTTTTAATTGCCAAGCTGCCACTTAATTATACAGCTTTTAAATTATATTTTTATTACACTTTATTATATAATATTTCTTTTAAATTGATTGTTTATTCTATTAATTTATTTCCTTTCAGTAACAATTGATAGTATTTAAAAGAGTAAACGACAAAAACATTAAGTATTTAATATGTTATTAAATTTTTCATACTAAATATAAAAATTACATTAATTAAAATAATCGAAATGGTTTCAATTTATACTACACTACTACTACTGAAAAATTAAAATTTAAAAATAAAAATAATAATTTGTAATATATCAAAATGCCAATGCAAGCAGAAGTATTATTTTAACCAGACACTGAGAGAGCACTGTATTGGTAAAGAATTGTTGAAAATATACATCAATTATTTAACAAGGACAAGAAGGAACAGAAAACATTTAATATATATAATATCAAATAACTTCAGGCATATTTTTGAATGAACTTTAAATAGGAGAAGTTTGTTTAAATAATAATAAAATTTTAAATATATTTAAATTGCATTTAATGAATGATTGGTAAATAGTAAAAAAATTGAAAATATTGGAACTGAAAAATGTATTTATGACAACTTTCTCAATAAACTTTAAATTCAAGGAGAGTGTTCAAATAATAAGAATAATATTATTATTGGCAAAACCATATTGATAAATATACAGAAATTATTCAATAATAATCGTGTAATTTAAGTCGACATTCTCAATGAAATTTCAATGTTTTTAATAGGCAGACGAGGACGACAGAGTTGAACAGATGAGAGAACAATGTCACTGTGTTAAATTTATGGAGTGGAAAGAGCTGCAAAGTCAGTCTAAGTTCAAAATCTCCACAGCGTGAAATGTGCACAGGAATTGGGAGAAGGACGCATATGCAGGAAGCGAAGGGGACTGCAGAGAAGTGCAGAGCAGAGCTGACAAAAGTTTCAACCCAAAAATCGGAAGTGTCGACCACCTGACAGAAAGAGACAAGGACAGACAGAGAGCAAGAGAGAGAGCTCATCTTCTAATCGTTTATTCTTATCGCTTGTTGCTGATGCTGTTTTTGCTGCAACAGTTGCAGCAGCAGCAGCAGCTGTTGTTGTTGTTGTTGTTGTTGTCGAGCTATCAAAAACTTGAGCTTGTCGAGTGTCAACTGCAGGCATGTGTCCTGCAGGATGCGGCATTATAAATTGTAATTAATAAATCAAAACAGCAACTGTCCCTGCGGTAAATGCAGCCGCAACAAAGCCAATGGACACTCGCCAGATCTCAATATATATATATATATAAAGATATATGTATATATATATATATGTGTGTGTTGCACTTTGTTAGGCCAACAAAAATATTAGCCATACGTTGATTTTATTTTACACATGCTGCTGCTGCCGGCCAAAGTTGCATTCGCAAAACTTTTGTCTAATAGAAATTATGATGTAACTTTGTTTTTGGCATTTGCCAGTTGTTGTGCGGCACACACACACACACACACACACACGCACACACACGCACACTCTCGCAACGAAATGAAATTGCTTTTAAATTTGGCAAAAAGTCGCACTCATTAACGTCCTGGCGTCGTCGCCTCTGCCGCACTGCCTGAAATCAAACGGAAATTAAAACAAACTTCTCCCGACCCCCGCCCCCCGTCGCCACGCCCTCTCCGTGTCTGCTGCCCACTCCCAAGAGGGGGTTTAGCACATCTATTTAGTTGCAGGAGAGCGCTCTCTAAGCTCTCTATGCATAACGCATCATTACGCTAACAAGTGGGAGTTGGGGGCTCTGGACAAATGGGGGAATAAAAATATATGAGCATACTTATGACGAGGGCAGTGTGCATGTGTGTGCGTGTGTGTGTGCGTGTGTGTGTGCACATGAGAATTTGAATTTGAATTTGAATTTCCCTACCAGCTGCGAGCCAAAGAAAAGCGAAAGGACAATGACAACGGGCGATGATGGCGGACAGCAGCAGCAGCGGCAGCAAAATACAGAAAATTGCTAAATGCCGGCATAAAAATGCGCCACATCCTGTAACACACACACGCGCAAGAGCGAGACAGATGCAGGGCGAAAGAGACAGAGAGAGAGAGAGAGAGAGAGAACGAGACAACAACGGGCTACTGCCACAGCGGATATAACACAAACAACATTTGCCCTGCAAGTTTTGCTTGCTTGCCCCAAGGGCCAAGGCGTCTGCCCCACACATTTTGGGGCACATCAGCTAGCGTGCAACGTGTGAACGTCCTTGTTGAATTCATTATTCACAGGCATATGAATAACTGAAGTACTCGTTTAGTAATTTGCTAAAAGACTTGACTTGACTGACACAAATTTTTTATTTTATAAAAATAAAAAACTTGGCGAATTCTTTTGATCAAATATTTTTAATATATTAAATATTATATTCAATTATACTATAAGATTCTACCTTTTTCATCTTTAATTTTTTCTTATACTTTTGATGATTTGAAATTTAAGTCATTAGTTTAACTTTACATAAATTTAACATTTCACTGGCTATTTTCAATACATATAAATTTTGTATTTTATATATTTTTGTGTCTTTTAAAGTTTTTTTTTTAAATATATTTTTAAAATTTTGGATCTTTAATATGTAGATTTAAATTTATAATTGAATACACTTAACATAAAGATCATATTTATAAAATATTGTGAAAAGCATTCCAAGCTATTGAATTATTAAAAATAAGATATTTTAATTGTTAAATTATTTAATTTTAAGTTTCTTGTTTACATCAAAACAAGAAATTTTGAACGTAAAATTATCGGATATTTTATGGAATAATTCATTTGATTGTTTTGCTTGGATTTTTGTTAATTTTAATATTTATTCAATTGCACGTTAAGCCCAACATGATTACAAGCTTTGATTTAACTTCAAATTGTATAAATTTGAAGACAACAAAGTGCAGTTGAATTAAATTAAACAAAGAAACACATTACAAACTTTGTTATATTAGATTGTCAGCTATTTCGTATGCCAAATAATAAATAATATTTTGTATTTTAAAAAAATGTAATTACTCTTCTGTATTTTTTACTCTCATCACTTGTCTTGCTTTTTTTACTCTAAGTAAATTATTTTATCTAACACTTCAATTAACCATTCGTTTTAAAGTAAAATGAATTAATTTATTTGCATACAAAATAATTAATTATCTTTTACTCGATTCGAATATGCATCAACTGCAATTCGCGTTATCAACACCAACTTTATTTTGATTTCAATAATTGACACAGTTTTTATGAAAACATCCTTTGACATTGCTCCACTAAGCTGTTTAGTTTATCAACGAGGAACTTTTTCGATTGATACCCCATGGCCGGGAGCAATCAATGACTTTCTCGGGAGATTAACGCGCAACTTTTCGCCAAGTTTTCTCGAATCGACTGTGTGTGGCAAGAGGAAGAGTATTTGCAGTGTCGTTGGGGGCGTCAGACAATTTGCAGTTTGTTTTGCTTGTGACAAGAGACGTCGAGAACGGCGACGACAACGATAACGACGACGACGACGGCGACGACATCGAGCAGAGCGCTTTGTTGACGATGACGACCATTTTGTAGCGAACCCGCCAAGTTTCCTTTTAGCCAGGTTTTCTTTCATATACTCTGTGCTCTGCGAACGCGCTGACAGGCAATTTAAATACTCTCCTTTGATGCAATTAAATTCTTATAGTGCTGTGTGACATACATACGTTATATTGATCAGTTCGACAAATAAATCGTTTATTATTATTTTTTTGGTTTATTTTGAATTATAATAAATATAATATTTATATAATATTTTTATTAAGCTTTCCTACATTTTTGTTTACTATTTACAATTATGTTTGACACAAATATTGCTCACAGGCAATTTAAATACTCTCCTTTGACTCAATTAAATTCTTTAAATGCTGTGTGATATATTTTGAATTGATCAGTTGGATTTATTTAAGTTGGTATTATTTTGTGGCTTATTCTGAATTATAATTAAATATATTAATATTAAGCTTTTCATCTGAACATTTCATACATTTTAGTTGAATATATGCATTATATGTTGTAAACAAAAAATACATATTTGACATATGTTAAATTGACCAGCTGAATAAATAAATTATTTAATAGTATTTTGTATTCTATTTTGAATTACAATTTAATATATTAATATAAAGCTGTTGTTGAATATTTACACTATATGTTGTTAACAAAAAATATGTGTTTGACAGTTTAAATACTTCCTTTTGATTCAATTAAATTCCTACACTGCTGTATGATTTATGACTATTATTTTTGTCCCCTATAATTAAATAATTTATATTATACAGCGTTTAGATAGAAATAGATTTTCAACTGACATTTTTTTTATAATTTTTGTATATTATTTACATTACATGTTGTGCACAAAAAATATATATTTGACAAATATTTTGCAGTTTGTTCAATTAAATTCTTGCTATGTTAATATATATGCTAAATTGGTTAGTTGAACATTACTTATTTATGGCCAACTTTCACTTATAATTAAATAATTGATAATATAGTATAGAGAGTTTTTCAACTGACCATTTTGATGACATGTTATAACCAAATATGAAATGCTTTTAGAGGGTATCGTTTAGTTGGTTAGTGCCATCACTTTAGAGTGTTTTTTTTTTGTCATTGTTGTTGTTATTTTTGTTGTCCAGGGGTCGCTTCTTGGCCCCCATCGCTCTCCTGCGTTGCATCGAGTCCTTCCAGTTCGCTGTCGCCCTCACTGTGCAATGTTGTGTAGTTAATGTGGCGTTCTAAAACGCAGTAGCCATCCAACGTTATAATATATGTAAACACTCAACTGCACACCCACGCACACACCCACACACACACCCACACACACACTCACACTGAGAGAGAGACACAATCTAGACTACGCAGCGCTTATTTGTGTACGAGTCGAATACCTTTTTGCGTAGTTTGCCGTTGTTTTCGCATTCACCAGGCCAGCAAAAAGCAGCAGCAGCAACGAATAGGAATGAAAGGAAGCGCTGTCTGCTCTGCTCTCTCACTCACACACTGTCCTTTTGTGTGTGTGTGTGTGTGTGTGTGTGAGTGGTTTATTGGTTGTGCTTGCAACTTTTTTTTTTTTGTTGTTATTTTTGCCATTCGTCGCCCACTCTAACAAGTGCTAATGCAAATGTTTGCCAAAGCACAACTAAACGAAAAGACCAAGAGCAAATTAGAGAAAGACAGCGAGTAAACGTGAGAGAGAGAGAGAGAGAGAGAGAGAGAGAGAGAGAGAGAGAGGGAGATCTGATCCTTGATCGTTCACATAGTTGGCTCGCAAAAAGGTAAAGCTGAAGTTGAAGTTGAAGATGCAGATGAGGCGAACAAAGAAGTTGCATCAGCAGATGTGTGGAGCTGGCAAAAAATACAGCAAATAAAATAAATACGGACGTATTAGACTATTATATACCCAATAATTACGATAATCTAAAGAAAACAATCGTTAAAAAATGTATAAATTATGCATACAAATAATGAGGATGGCATGAAAATATTGAAGTGACGAAATTTGACAGTAAATTGTTGACTTGCATTATTTCTTAATTATTTATGCAAAAAATTCGAAATTTCACAACTTAATTAATATTACTAAAAAGAAGTACTTGGAATATCTGAAGAAACAAATTTAGGGAACATAACATAATGTATTATTATGGGAAAAAGAAAGAAAAATGTAAGCATTAATATTTTTAGTATCTGAGATCTAAGAAAAAGTCGAACCGGCTTTTCTATTGACTCTTAAAAGAGCTTGGCAATAAATTAAACATACAACTGGAAAGCACATATTCTTTTAGAATCAAAACAATTAATAATAATAGTAAAAAAATGCACATAATAATCATTAATATAAAATGAATATTTATGCGATTTAAAAAAGTTATTTGAATAACGTTTCTTACTTTATAGTTGTTAGATCCAGATAATGCAGTGACTCTCCCATGATTAGTAAATAACAAGTATTTATACTTGTAGATATGTGAAGTTCCTTAAAATACAATAATACTAAAAACGTAAATTCATTACTTTAAATTTCTGTTTTATTTTTATTGTTGAATACTATTTTAACTTTTGCTCTTAAAATGATAATTTGCACATATGAAGTAATACATATTTAATTTTATATTTTTAGCTTTACTCTCAAATATGAAAATTTCCTAATTGTAATTAAAATACTAGTAAAATAGACTAAGTCAATATACTTTTTCACGAAGTCAGGCAACCCTCGTGCCCATTGGCTGCCAGGTATAATAAGTGTAGCCAAACCCACAAAACACTCGCATATATTTCACAGACTTTGTTGTTGTTGCTGGCGCTGCTTTTGACAGTTTTGTGTACTGTCAATTTGAGCAAAGTGTGTAGCGCTGCTGCTTATATTGTGTACACACACACACACACACATGCTCTGCCCTCCCCCGCACACACACACACACACACACACAGTGAAAACATGGCAATATCGTATTTGCCTGGTGTGTGTTGCCCTTTAAAAACATCTTCAATTTTTCTTGCTTGCACGTTGAGTTTTCCGCATCTCGTTGCCTTTTCTTTTTCTTCATTTTTTGTAGCAGTGAGCAAAGGAAGGGCAGGGGCAGGGGGAGGGGAGCGAGGTATTCGGCTGAGCCCCGCCAGAAACTTGTATTTGACAGACCCTTGTCTTCATATGTGCCACAACTATCGTCGTCGTTGTCGCTGTTGTCGCTGTTGTCGCTGTTGTCGTCTGGTTGCTTGTGCTCATCCTTGGCGTTGTCCTGCTGCTCGTTATTACATTCAGTTGGCGTTGTAAAAAAATATCATTATATGCGCCATATAGTCCCTCATGCCCCGTGTCCCCCTCTAAGAGCAGTGCATAAATTGTGCGCTTCTTTGTGTGTGGGGCGTGGCAGGAACAGCGACAGCGGGTGGTGTGTCATCACATTTGCACTGCATGATTGATCGTTTACAAATAATAAGCAAGAGGCGCTCGCTTTGCTAAGCAGCTCAATGCTTTGCACTTCGGCGCGCCGCACGTTGGGCGCCGCACGGCAAAACGCTGCGCAATTAGGCGCAAAGGGCAAAACTGCAATGCACGTTACGATAACAAGCAGCTCTCTGGGCCAATTAAAATCGGATGTAAAGCTCAATCGCCACAAACAAGCAGCCATCATTGCCTCAATGCCTCCGTCAGTCACCGCGAGAAATTACGTCGAAATCATCGATTTGAGAATGTTTCGATTTAAAATCAGATAAATCATGAACAAATAATTCATTCTTAAAAACCTAAAAACAAAAAAAATATTTATATTCGTTCTTGTTTCAAGAACATCGTTGCAGAGTGTAATTTTGATATTTTATTCATCGTTGGCTTAAGTTAAAAAAAAAAAAACAAACTCTTATTTCCAGAATCTCCAATTTACATTTTTTCGATCTTGAGCTCCGAATGTTACTCATCTTCTGAAAAGCTAACAAGAATCATATTTCAAAAATCTCCAATCTAGAATTGTTGTAGAATTTCGTGTTCGATTTAAGAATTTTCATGCTGAGTGCAATTTTGACATTTTGACGAACTTAAATTAAGAAAATATTCTTGAATTCAGAATGTTACTCATCTTCCGATAAAATAAAAACAATCTTATTTCAAGAATCTCCAATCAAGAATTGTTGTAGAACTTCGTGTTTGCTTAAAGTATTTTTTTCTTGTGATTCAAGAAACTATTCTTGATTTAAGCCGCTTTATTTTTCTCTCTGTGTAGTGAATGTTCTGTGTAGGCTCGCAGTTGTTTTTGGGGAAGTGAAAGAGAGAGATGAAGTCATTTGGCAGTTGGCTGGCGCCCAACGTAAGCGGCAGCCGCCCACGTGTGCGAAAAGAAAGATGTAAGCGTAAAATAATTAAATTGTCAGTGGCAACCGAGCAGCAGGCAGACTCACGCAGCAAGGGGGCAGGCTGAAAGGCTGGCTTACGAGTGCCACCCAGGCCATTAGAGTTGGCTAAGAAACCCTTTGCCTCCGCCCGCCTGGGCGCCATCAAAATAAATGCCTGTCATTAAACAAATTGTCGCAATAAATCTGCGCATTTCAAAGTCACTGAAAAGTAAAAGGCAGCAAAATGTTCAAATGTTCAACTGGCTAAAAACAACAACAGCAACAACAAACAAAAAATAAAAAGAACCACGACTGATGAGTGAGGTTGAGAGTAGAGTGGAGTTGAGGGGCTGTTTATAGGGAGGGTTCCATCATTAGCGTCTCGCTGAGCACTTTAATTAACTAATAATCCCGAATGCTGAACACATTTTTTGTCATGTTGAAAAATTCAATAAAAACGCACAAATATTTCCCCAATAATTGGGCAAACATTGTTTTTATTATGGATGGGTTCAACCTCTGCTTCTTCTTCTTCTTCTTCTTCTTCCATTGTTGCTTCACAGCTTCTCTGTTTTTTTTTTTTTTATTTTGTTCCTGTTTTCGGGGCGGCCACAAATAAACAAAGGGAAACAAAGCAAAACACAATCAAGTTGACAAAAGGGCGCTGGACAAACAGCAAAAGCAATTAGAAAATGGCGGCCAAGTTAATTAAGCGCCATAAAAACGACATTTTCTGCCCCCTTCCCCCTTCCCCCGCTCCCAGAACCTCTCGAGCACATCTTATTCTTATTCGGCTGTCTTATTGTTGTTGCGCTTTAAGCAGAATGTTGCTGCCTCAATCTCAACAGATAGAAATCAACGTCAGAAACGCTAAGAAAGGCATAAAAAAGACACGCACACACACACACACACACACACACTATATGGCATATATATGTATATGTATATAGAGAGAGAGCGTCGCACACAGAGATAGCGATGTCGGGAAGCATAAATTAAAATACATAAACCATGCGAACGGTTAAAAAACAAGGCCAAGGCGGCGCAAAGGAGTAAGAGCCAAGCAGAGCGAGACAGCGCATAGATAGTAAGACAGAGATAGAGCGAGGGAGTGAGGGAGATGGAAGAAGAAGAAGTGGCAGCCTGAGCACATACATCACCCAGGCGTGGAGCTGGGCGGCGATAAGATGGCATTACAATAAAAAATAAGTTGTTCGGGCATAAAGCAAAACCAACAAGGGCCAAAGACAACGACAGCAACGCGAGAGAGAGAGCGAGCGAGAGAGAGAGACAGGGAGAGAGATAGCGAGACAAGGAGTTGCAAGTAGCCGGAGAAGTAGTTGAAGTTGGCAACAAATTTATGAGCAAATTAATTGAGATTGGAAACGCAGAAAGAAAGCTAAGAAGCAACAACAAGCGACGTCAAAAAAAAACACATGAAGAGAACAAAGGGAAAGCAGCTGGCAAGAGAGGGAGAGAGGGGAAGTGAAGAGGGAGACAGGACACAGGACACAGGACATGGATACGCAATGCCAGGCGACAGTTCTGCGTCCGCTTGTTAGTGGCCACCAAAGGCAAAGGCAGAGCGAGAAAGAGAGCGAGAGCGAGACGGGTTGAGTGTGTTACCAACTTAATTGAGAGACAAGTCAATAAACAGGAAGCGAGTGCCAAGCTAAAAGTCAAAGCAACTAAAAGAACACACACAAGAAATAACTAAAACAGAGAGCGAAAGAGAGAGAGAGAAAATGCCTGGAAAATACTTGTGCCTGCCAAGTGCATGTGCGTGTGTTGAGTGTGTGTCTCTGTGTGTGTGTGTACAAATCACAGTTGCAACGACTTGCCCAATGCTTGAATATACCCTGTAAACAATAACACTCGGTTGAAGCCACAAATATTAGTAAAGAACAACTTTAGTTAACAATCATCATTTGTAAATTTAAATTATAAAAATAAGTTTTTTAAGTGACATATTCAGGATATAATAATTATTTTTAAATTTGTCAAACAAAAATATTTAAACAAAGTTGCATTTAAATTTTTGTGCAAACATTGAAGGGATGAATTTTTGTTTTACAAAATAAAAAGTGATAGTAAAATAAAAAATAAAATAAAAAATACATTCTAGTTTATCTTTCTTTCACTTGGAGTATTTTTCTTTGCATTCTGTTATAATAAAGTTTTTATCTCAAAATTATGCCTAATTAAAATGCATATATTTAAATTGTATTTATTTGGCATAGAATCTGCATTCATTTCAATAGAATTTTTGGCAACGTCTTCGGCTTTACAGTTTTACATCCAAAAACTTTAAGAATGTGTAAAATTTAAAATATACATAATTAAAAAATATTAATATGCAGTAATATTTATTCTTTATCGATTTTTTATATTTATTTTTCATTACAATATAGGTTTGGCAACGTTTTCTGCTTTACAGATTAATTTTGTCTTAATGTTGTCAATTTAATGTATAATAAATTGTATTTATTATGCACATTTTCTGCTTGCTACAAAATAAATATTTTTATTTGTAAAAATGTGTGTGACATTTTAAAATTAGTTACAAAACAAGCTCATCAAAATGTTAATATTTAAATCAAAATCATCAAAATGTAATTATGTATATTTTAAACTTTCTTCTCCTCAAGTTTTCTTTATTTCCATCATTCTGATCTCTTTTAAATGTCATTGCCACAACTATCTAAGCAAATAAAATCGACTTTAGCTCGAGTTGAATTTATTGCAGGGTATTGCAGCAGTCGCTGTGATTGCATCTCCAGCGCTCTGCGAGCCAAGTGGCTGAAGGAGAAGGAGTCCTGGGTTCAGTGGAGCTCACATTGTCCGGCCTGCATCGCCGGGCATCCTGTCCAGGCCTGTGCCCGGCATAGACTCATCCTGTGGCAGCCAGCCGGCATTGCCATGACGCTTTGAGCCAAGCAACGAAGCAGCGACCACATAAAAAATAACCCGGCAACGAGGGTGCCAGAAGGGGGACACAACTCTGGCTGCACAATAAACAAATAAACCCATAAATCTTTGCCACTAAAGTAATGCGCGTTGCTTGCCCAGTGGCCAAAAGCGGATGAGCAGCAGCGAAAAGGGAAGGGGCCAGAGGGTGGAGAGGGTGGAGAGGAGACTTGATCGTTGCTGCAAACAAACAAATCCCGTTGTCTACATAGCGACTGTCATGCATGGCAATGTCTTCTTTGAGTTGTTGCTGTTGCTGTTGCTGTTGTTGCGGCTTTGCGTGCTGCTGCAATTTGTGGTGTCGCTTGTTTGCTGCCGCCGCCTCCACTTGATCCATTATCCTTAACAGCCGCCCGCCACGGCGAAGCAGCATAGAAACTGTTGTTGTTGCTGCTGCTGCTGCTGTGTTGCTGCTGTGTTGTTGTCATTAAAATTCAAGGCATACAAAGTCATTAAATTATACGCGACATCTTTTGTGCGACGAGGAAGACGGAGGCAGCAGGCGAAAGTGTTGGGCGGTCTTAGACAGATTGCTGTTGCGCGTTCTTGTTGCTGCTGCTGCTGCTGCTGTGAGCTGATTTCCCAATACGAATGGCGACGGCGACGGCGACGGCGACTGCGACGCAGCGTCGTGATGCGATTAAGCAATCAGCCAAATTGGCAGCAACGCCAACTTGAAAGGAAATTACACGGCAGCAGCAGAGCAGGGGTGAAAAGGGGGTGTGTGTGTGCGTGTGTGTATTAGCTACGTGTAGATAGAGATATCGCTGCTGCTGCGGCTGTTTGCCATGTGACGTCAGGCGGCAAACAAACACACACAAAGTCAACTAACATTATAAACTCATAAGCAGCAGAGTGAGAGAGAGAGAGAGCAGGGTTTATTTGGCTTGCAACTGCAGCGTCAAGCTGGCAACTTTAAGCGAAAGGTCATGGCTGAATCATAAGTATTTATATCGATATAGAGAACAACGAGCGACGAACGGCAACAATCGCAATTAACTTAAGAGCCAAGTTAGTCTCGTGGCTCAGAGAGAAGTGCTTATTATGCTAAATATAGACAATTCTGTATCCCTCAACAAGTCTGAGGAGGACATCGAAGAAGCTGCAAATATTTAAGGATTACCAGCAAACTTTTTCGTTGCTTTTCTTTATTTTGGCTCGTCACTTTGCATGTCTGTACATTATTTATTATTTTCGATAAATTGCAAATAACCAATGAGGTTGACAACCTTAAAGTGCAAACTAAAGAATTCTGAAATAAGCAACTTTGACTGTTTGCTTTAAATCAAACTGTTACTTGACTATGTAAATTTATACAATAGAAATGATACCTGGGTTTCTTAATTTGAAAAGATTTTGATAGCTGAACTCGGTTTTATTTCAATTATGAATTAGAAGCGGAAATAAAGCAAAAAATGTAAATGGAATATTTATAAAATGTAGATATTCTGGTGACAAGCTTAACATCAGTATTATCTAGATTATGAGTCTTATGCGGAAATAAAGCACATACATTAATAACAAATATAATACTAATCTGATTTTGATTCCAATCGAGATTTTTCTTCCCATTTTGTTCCTTTAACAATTTTGTAAATGGTTTATAATATAAATAATATATGCACAAATGTTTAAATTATGGTGAAAAGTTATTTATAAGGGGAAACAAATTGATGCAAAGTCTTTCGCTTTGTCTCTTATCTCTTAACTTTTGTTATTTAACTCATATTTTTATTTGGCTTAGCTGTCGTTGATTGTTAGTTTACAATTTTTATCTGCGTTTCACTCAACGACATTTAATTTGTATAACTCTTGTAACGTAATTTGTATAACATTTTTATTTTGTTAATCGTTTATTTTGTGAATTTCTGCCCTTATAATTTGTATTCATTGAAACCAACAATTGACAAGCATAAAATGAATTTGTTATTGAAGAGTTTTCTTGTGTTTAGTGAAAATATTATAATTTATTATTATGTCAAGTTACTTTTATTTACAATCCATCTAAATTAAAATATGTAAATGATATTACAATTATTTATTATGATGGCACCTCAGTAGTAAATAATGTAAGAAAGTCAGCTCTTCAAGCTGATATAATAATTGACTTGAAAACGATTGTCAACAAAAACAATGAATATTTCCATATTTAACTTTGATTGACATTGGGATACTGAATAGTTTACTGAGTAAATGTATCGATGCAGTTATGAACACATGTAGTTAATAATTGTAATGAACTTCCAAAGAGTTCAATAATCACACTTCGTTTTGCTTTATTACAACAAAGTATTTTCACGCATCACGAGTTGTGAGTTATTTACTCATATATCCCCAGAGTTATTTCTATTTGAATTTTTAGACAGAGCGTTTAGTTATTTCAATAGTGTTCGCAAAACTTTTCGCTGGAGTTTCGGGCTTACGATTTGTTGGTACTTAGTTGCACTTTATCGTTGCAGCGCCAACAGACCGCAGTTGGGCTTCGACTTGGCGACAAGTGGATCAATTTGTTTGGGTTATAGCCACAGTTATCTGGCACAGCTACTGGGGTCCACATATGGGACCCGATGAAGTTGTCGTAAAAAACAGAAATGCAGAGGCGAAAAAAATGCGATGCAGACGAAGTTTTTGTTGCTGTTGTCGTTGCAATTTGCTTATGCAACATGCAACGAAGGGGGGAAGGCAATGCCAATGCCATAGACAGCAGCGTCTGTGGAGAGCGCTCACAAAACGATGTTTGCGATGGCAAACGCGTGAGAAAAATAAAATAACAATTTTGTGCGACAAAAGAATGCAAGGGTGGAGGCAAAGTAGAGGAGAGAAGGGGGCACGACAAATTATGCTGTTGATAAGCGTGACAATGGAGGATGGCAGAGGGGGGAATGGGATTGATGCTGACTGTTTGTGGAGAGCCAACGACCCGGCATTGCATTGCGATTACTCGCCAAAGGTTGTTTAACCCATTTGACAACAAGCGAAAATTGCGCACGAGGATTAAGATGGCAAGGATAACAACAAGGACATGCTGTCGATGATGTGGCGAGTCGGCGAAGTTACTAGAGAGCAGCGCATATGTCAGACCCCCAAAAGCAGCAGCCGAAGCATTATAAAAGGCGTCGCCTATCAAGCGGAGCATCTTAAGCAAGCTTCCATACATAAATCATCGAGAAAAATAAATCACAGAGAGCGTGGGCAGACAGAAGATAGAGAGAGAGAGAGAGACAAAGAGAAAGGAGAAAGGACTCGCCTAACGAAATAGAAAATCTTTTGCGAAACTTTCGAGCTCTACAAAATTATTAATAATGCAGCGGCATCAACAGCATCAAGCAGCGGCCACAGCTCGTTGCACCATGGGCTGTGGCATGCCACCAACAGCTCAGACCTGCAGCATCCCCGACAGTCCTGATCGTCTCATTAACGAGCTAAAGAAATTGAAATTGCACAGATATTTGGGCGACTGATATTACCTTATTTTTTATAATTTATTTGTATAGTTAAATAATTTGTACATTGAGCTTAATTTTCCATCCGTCAAAAATATACAATTATTTTATTTATACTAGTAATATCTTTAATGAAAATCGAAACTAAAACAACATACCTTTATTTATTAGTTTATAAGCATAATTTACTATTTGTTTGTTTGTTACATAATTCCAAAAAAATGTATTGTTAATGTTCTATGCTTATTTGAAAAAATGATAAAAATCTGAATTGAACTAAAATGTTTTATTTATTCCTTTGTGATTATTTCTATACACAATTTTGAAGATATTTATTTTGTGTTTTATTCATTATTTTAATTTTGAGAATACTATATGTGTAAATAAATTATATATTTCAATAGCTTACAAGATTCGCTACATATTTTATAATTCTATATAAGCATAATAATTCTAGATTTTAGTAATTTCAAACTGGCAATATTCGGAAAAAAAAGTATATTTTAATTTATTAAATATGTGTGATTGGAAATGCAGCCTTAAGGCGACTCACGATCTGTCTGACCATTAGAATTAATAATGATGGCTACTTAAAAAGTAAATAATTTAATATAGTTTCATAATTAGATTTTACAAATAATTATACTTAACAATTATGCAAATAAATTACAAATTATGTTAAGGAGTTGACTGAATAGAGGCAACAATGTTGCACCTTCCACTGGCAATGTTGCTGCTGTTTTTGAGTGCCATTTTTAATCGCCATAAATCCATGTGACATCCATTGTAGGACAGCCACAACAACTTCAAAGTCGTTCGTTCCATTCACAAAGATAAAAGCACACACCCCGCTTCGCTCGGGGGTGGGGGTTTGGGCAGAAGACGACAAGCCGACAGAAGCATTGAGGGCAGCGATAAGACGATAGGCGACACCAAACGCCTACGACGAGGACATCGAGTAACGGCAACGGCAACGGCAACATGCAAATGATCCCCGGCTCGAATGCGGCTTTAAGCGGCGCGGTTCGATGGCCAACTTCCCTCGGCCGCCCCCGCCTGCTCCGCTTGTCTCCAGCCCCCCCGAAAAAACAAAACAAAAAAGAAGTGCGCGCGAGTTTTAAATTTATGCAACAGGCTTTTGGCCCATTTGTAAATTATGCGCTGTCATAAAGCAGCCCCGTTGCGTTGCTGCCAACTGCCTGCTGCCTGCTACCAGATCCAGCAACAACAACAACAACAACAGCAACAACAACAACGACAATGTCCAACCGGTTCGATAGCGAGGCTACGCGACAAAAATTATCGAGCCTGACTGCGCGCCCGAGAGCCGCCGGGAGGCGTTGAGAAAAAAGGAGGAAAAACACTGGGAAGAGCGGGGAGCGGGGAGCGGAGGGCTGCAGCACGTACGGGCATATAATTTTTGCCAAATCAGAATATTTATGCGTCTAGCCGCACCAGTCGAGACACAGCAGCGAGAAGGGAGACGGGAGACGGGAGACGGGAATGCGAGAATCAGCGCATAAAAAAATTACAGCACGCTTGAAAAAACGCGACAAAAACACGCAATGGATATGACTTTTATACAAAGACCAGGCCGAGGACACAGGACATAGAGCCACACACAGGATGCACGGCCAGGACAGCACAGAGCAGGACACAGGGGACAGGACAGAGGACAGAGGACAGAGGACAGGACATACTACTATATAGCACTGGTGGTCGATGCGCGACGGCTGTTGCTGCTCATTGAAACGAATTTGCACTTCAACCGGCACTCGAAACATTTTCAGTGCATTCCCAAAACCGTATTCACAACAAATTTCTGAAAGAAAAAATAATTAAATAAATCTAAAAATATATTTATATGTTATGCATACATATTAAAATACAATGTTGGTGAATAACATTTATTTGATAACCTACCATAGTTTTTAGTACTTTAGTCTCTTAAATGTATTACGGCATAATATATTTAAAATAATAAAATAAATTAAAAAAAAATAAAAATAAACAATGTACAAATTATGACTGCTTAATAAATCAATAGGCGAATTGAAAATGAAAATAATAACATAAACCAAAGTCTGAAGATTTTTTGTTGAATACAATGTATCTAATTTTATTTTAATTCAAATCGTTTAAAAACCAAAAAGTATTTTATAAGTAAAAATAAAAGAGTATAAACAAAAAATGAATTTAAAATGACATTTCATTTTATAAAAAAGATGTGGTTGAATTTATCGCAAACCAAATGTAAAAATTATGATTATTTAATAAAAAAAAAGAAATTTTAAAAATTAATTTCAAATTTTATATTTTTATTGAGAAATGTATTTTATATATATAAGTAATAAACAATGTGAGTTGCAATATGTTGCTGAAAAGAATTTATTTCAATTCAAATCATCAAAAACTTCAAAAAATGAAGAAAAGCGCCAACAATAATAAATTGTACAATCTAAATGAAAAGTGCCATCATGCAAATATACAATAGAAAATAAATAAAATATGCAAGTACAAAAACGTTAAATGCCAATGCGGATTTGCAGCGAAATCGCTGGATGGAAGACAGTTGTGAACTCGTTTAAAAGCGAACTGCAGAAAAAGAGGAGGAATCGGCAGCGTTTTTGTCACCCGGCTGCGAGTTCAATAAAAAGACAACTTCGAATGGTGTCGAGTGGTTTGTGCCACACACGGGGCGGGGAAGTTGCAGGCGTGGAGTGTCGCTTGTTCAACGAGTGGCAACAATTTAAAAAAAAACACAACAACAGCAAAAAAACAATCGTTGTTGTTGTCGCAGTTGTTGTTATTATTGTTATTGTCGTTTGCTGGGCTGCGAGCGTTTTTGGCACTTTTGGTTTGTGGCCAATTTCGAGCGTCGCAGCATGCGAATTGGGGGCGTGGTCAAGGGTATGTGCAACTGTGCAACTGCCGCCGCGCAAACATGTGGCAATTTCTGCGGTTGCAAAAGTTAAAAACTTTTGCACACGCCGCACCGTTAATGGCAGCCGCCCATGCAAGTATTTAGTGTATCCTTTTTTTATACCCGCTACCCATAGGGTAGAAGGGTATTATAACTTAGTGCCAACAGAAAATGTATGTAACAGGCAGAAGGAGGCATCTCCGACCCCACAAAGTATATATATTCTTGATCAGTGTCAACAGCCGAGACGATATAGCCATGTCCGTCTGTCCGTCTGTCCGTCTGTCCGTCTGTATGAACACCTGGATCTCAGAGACTATAAGAGCTAGAGCTACCAAATTTGGGGACAGTACTCCTATAGGTCCTACGCAGATCAAGTTTATTTCAAAAGTTGGATGCCACGCCCCTTTCCGCCCCCAAAAGTCTGTAAAAGCCGTAATAATAGACCTAGAGCATTGAATTTTGGTATGCATAATAATAATTATATTCTCAATGATTCGTGTGAATTTGGTTGAGATCGAATGAAAAACAAGGAAGTTATTAAAGAATCAATTTTATATGCAAAATTCACTTGCAGCTGCCCGCGCTTTGTTTGTTTAGTTGAAAGTGTGACCAAAACGGTGTTGTGATTTTTACCCGCTATTTTCAAATATATACAAAAAACTAATTTTAGTATATTTGGTATATTTTTTGTTAATATATCATTTAAATTTTTTGTTTTCTCTCGAAATGGGTTGCGGGTATCATACGGTCGAGCACTCTCGACTGTAGCTTTCTTACTTGTTTTTTTTTTCATTTGTGCACTCCTTTTATTTATTTGGCACTTCTTTTGTTTGTGCTCGCGTGCGCGCACTTTGATTTATATTTAATTCAATTTTTATTGTGCTTAAAAAATTGATAAATTATTGCATAACAAACGGCAAACGGCGATGGCGGGTTAAGAGTCGCTTTCATAAATTGGCGGACGCCTCGCTGCGTTTGACAGCCGCCAATGCAAATTGTGGTTATGGGCGCCAGCAGCCACGCCCCCACCCCTTGTAGATGTCTGGCCACAGGACCCTGCCTACGTGTCCCCGATGGCCACAAGATGTTGACAATGACACTGAACGTGGCACGATAGCCGGCCAGGACACACACAGACATCTGGTCAAGCCAAAGCAAATGCCATCGTGACAAAGACGTGAGATATATCCGCAATACACTATATACATATATATATATATCTATGTGTGTGTGCGTGTGGGTCAAATGACGCGCGCGTGATATGACAACATCCGGTAAATAGGATTAGTTACAGTGCAGAGTCCGACTCGGAATGCTTTGCTCCACAACTTTTCTCGAGCAACAGCTGCGAGCGCCCAGCTGAAAAGTATGCAATGAAAAGTGTGAAACTCGCAGACAAAGCTGAGCAAAGTGAAGTGCCAGACAGACAGAGATGGACTCGTGAGAGAGCATGACTGAGGGCGCCAGAACCCTCGAGACTTGCTCCGATTCGCTGCTGTTGTAAACTTGCATATCTTTAACAACAATAGCCTTGCGCTTCTGTTGTTTTCGTAAAGGATTCACACAAATTGAATGCAACAACAAATATATATGATAACAAAATTATTGAATTCAAGTTGTGCATAAAACCAGCTAAATAAATTGCAGCTTCTTAAAGCTGAAAAAATTCAATTGTCGAATAACTTCTGTATATTCCCAATTATGATCTTCACATATTATTTTGCTATGAATATTGTTGCTCCTATCCTATCAAATTAGTTATGGTTGATGTTTTGTAAATATTAAACTCATGCCTCAAAAAATGACTTTCCTAAATAAAGTACAGAATACAAATAGCTAGTTTGAATATAGCTGTTTTGTACATTCACACATTCAGTAAATGTAATCTTGAAAACTAAATATTGTCCATTTATAATAACATTAAACTGTCATATTATTTAATAGGATACTAGGTAATTTAAATGAATACAACTAGATTTAGTTGCTGCAACAGTAGCAGAAAACGGGCTAATAAAATAGACATTTAACAAAAAAATTGAATTGATAAAAGATATATTTTTAAATAGAAACAAAATTTAAAAAAAAACAAACAAAATTGTAATATTAAAAATGCATTTAGAGATAGACATAAAATAATTTCCAATGACTTTTTACAAAAATAGAAGATAAATTAATAAGAATATATTATAAAATTAAAAACATATGAACATACGTATATATGCATTAATAGATTTCGATCATTTCGATTAAAAACGCAAGTTGAAAGCGTCGCTTGCCTCACGCGCCCATCGCTCGTTGTCTCAAAATATGCCCCAAATGGATGATTATAATTGGATTATTATTGCAATGCTTTGCGCTTCAACGTGATGTTTGTTCGTCCAACTTTCGCAACGTTTGCATATTTTTTTCTCATTTCCATTTAGTATTTAAATACATATTTCATTTCATTTCATTATTTTTGTACTTTTGCATTTTGTCCATCACGTAACCATCTCCAAGCATCTGCCGCACATTGTCGTTGTTGTCTTGCTGTTTGCATAACCAAGTTGAGCTGCTTGGATGCCAAGTGTTGGACTTTTCCATTCATTACGTAATGTAGCGCAGGTTTTATGTCTTGGCCAGCAAGGCAGCCAGGCGGACCAGACCACAAAATGGTATCGCTGTTGCCGCCATAGCATTTAAGTCACGTAGCCATGTTGAGTAATGCGACACGTTGCCATTGATGGCCCGTTGACGATGAAGTGCAAGTCGGAAATAGAAATAGAAATGGAAATGGAAACGCGTCATAGTCTGTTGCCTGTTGTCTGCGTGTGGCGAGCTTTCCACCTCCGCCCTGGCAGGCTGTTGCCATTGTGACAAGTGCGCTAAAGTCAAGTGGCAGCCACGTGGTTGGCGCTGCAGCATTCAAGCCATTTATTTACATTTGATTTTGCGCATTGATTAGCGCCGCCAGCTGCCGGCGGCAACAGCCACAAAGTTTGCATATTTATTATGCACTCACATTGCTCAAACATTGCGGCCGCTGCGGTCTCATTACCAACTAAAAACTTGGCTAAAACCAGCGGCCACCAATGGCGTCAGGTATCGTGATCGTTGGTGTCGCCAACACAATGCTGCCACATCATGGCTGCCAACTGGCGGTGCAGGCAAAGTTTTGCATCAATAACTTGGCATTTTTACTGCACCACCCAGCAACCTGCAACCTGCAACCTGCAACCTGCACCCTCAGCATGCGGCACATTCAAGTGGTTCGCTCTAATCAACAGGCTTGCAGGCGTTTACACACTGTGCTATGTGCCTTGTACACACTCTGCTGAATTCTGAATTCCCAATTCTGAATTCTCATCTCCTCCCTCAGCCCCTTCCGAATTCTGAATGCGCTGCAACTTGCCGAGTTTCAGCTATCGAATGGGCTTCAGCGTTCCATTCTCATCTACTTGTTTTTTAGTATTTTTTCTTAATATTGTATCAAACATTTAAGCAATGAGATCATTTTATTTCGTTTTACACTTAATATACTTAATATAATTTTATACTAGACTCTGTGATTTATATATAACACAATACTATATATTATAATAATTGGAACTGCATTTAATTAAAATTTAACTTAAAAATGGTTGTAATTTGAAGTAATGATTTATTATTATAATTCACAAATTATTAGACAAATAGGTTTTAGTTATTTCACTTAAATTAAAGATAATATTATTTATTTGAAAAATAGTCCAAAATTCTTCTTTTTTTGTGTAATAGATTATATGTATACATATCAAGAGATAGAAAGAAAGAATTATGCGAATATCTATATATCCAAAGAAAATAAAGAAAATGATTTAATTTATGGTTCGATTTCAAATTTGTTTTTTTTTTCCATTTCTATTTCTTTTTCTATTCCGCTCTGATTCTCAAAATATCTGTCTCGTTTTCTTTCTACACACAGTATATAGTTTTTCCATTTAATTTTTTCTCATTTGTTAAAATATGTTTCAGATTTCCCCCTTTTTTATATTTATGTGCTTTATAGTTTCAACTTAATACGTTTCTCGAAATACTCTGAACAATATTCTTCAAATATAGTTCACATATTAACGACTGTATAAACTACTTCTTTGTTTGCCAGTCTCATCTGCTTGGGACGCCACTGTAGCCACCAGCACTGTCAGTTTCAATTCGAATGAAAGCTAAACACTGTGAAAGAATATGCGGAAAGTCATCCAGAGCTGTGTCACAGAGTTGAAACTGTTGCCATGGAGCCATGCAGGCGATTGTTCTGGGCTTATCAGTCGCCTGACAGCCCCAGCAGCTGAGATTTGAGTTTGGGCTCAAGACACCGTCTGTCTGTCTGTCTGTCTGTCTGTCCGTCTGGGTGTCTGCCTGGCAAACAGAGATCATCGATGCCGTGTCGAAGCAGTCGTGTGTGCCTCTAAATGACTAAATGGCTAAATGGCTGCCCAAGAACAATGCACACAGCACTCGGCACTCGGCACTCGATGGCAGGCTAATGTGTTTAATTAAATTGTTCTGGCACTTATGGCTGAAGGCAACGATGCCGCTGCTGCTCGCTGATGCCCATACAAATTGGTTGTATTACGCAGCTTACGGAACGACGCTGCAGTTGGTCACCTTCGAGGGCGCAGGAGGAGCAGCGTTCAATTTGTAGACACGTAAAAATCTTATCATAAACAAAGCAATAGCTAAAGAGAAGGAGGGGGCGCAGATAGTGTGTGCCACGCCTAGCGATAAGCCGTGCACGTCGTCGACATTCTCGCATTTGTCGTCATCAGCTTCGCAGCTCCGAGCTTCCAGCTTCCAGCTTCGCCTTCCGCACACGTACGGCATATAAATAACATTTCGATTTGCCGTATGACAAACCGAGCCAAATGCCACAAATTATGCAAGCGAGGCGAGACCCAAAAAAAAACAACAACAACAACGAAATACATAAAAGGAATGTAAATCGAGGCACTTGGCATTGCGCATACGACGCGTGCGCCTTAAAGCCAGCTCGCCTAGTTTTAAATGCGGTTCTGCGAATTCGACTTGAAGTGGCGTCCATTCGAATTGCTGAGCCAAAAGCTAATAACTGTTGCCGCAAGTACGCAACTACTCTCGACTGCTCAAAGCCGTTTGCTTTGCGCTGCAATTGCGTCGGAATTATGCTCTGCTCGCGGCTTTGACATCAGTCGCGTGGCTTGGCCACAAAAGCACTTCAGCTCGCCGAGTCGCAGCATCTGCAAAATATAAATATGAATACACACGAGTGCGATTACGATTACGACTATGTTATGCATACATAACATCTATTAGCCGCATTATTTGCCATAAGCAACGGCTAATGGAAGCAAAACTCTTTCTGGCTTTGCGGCTGAACTAATGGCTTTAGTCCCAAATTAGCATACATCCAAAATCACTGGAAGTAATAAATAATTTCTTGCATATTACATCGTCGTGAATTAAATCAGTTTGACTCACATTTGAATTTTTTGTCTTTATTTAAATGTATATCATTGTTGTTCCAATTAAAAATTATGTTTACTGTGAAGTCTCCTATATAGAATAAGATTAATCAAATAAAAAAGCTACAGTCGAAGGTGCTAGACTTTGACAACAAACAATTTAAATAACAATTTTAATATCTAAAATTCACTGAGATATTGTCAACTCATATTCCACATAGATATTTTCCTTGAAAGAATATGACCATTGCAGAAAACGTGTCACAAAACCTCTGTAGGGGAGCTTTTCAAATTTGATTTTTATACATGGGAAAATCTAGGAATTTCTCAAAAATATATTTACAACACTTAAAATAGAAAACAAAATTGCAGCAGGATCTCAAAACAAATATATTCTACAAAGTATACACCAAATTAATCAGAGCTTTAATACAACTTAAAAACTAACCCACAAAATAACTAATTGCGTTTGTCTTTATTTTTTTTTTATACGGTGTTGTTATTGTTCAGATTAAGTAATTATGCTGTATGTATTTAAATTATTTTAAATATACTATTCAGCGTATTTTATTGTCAACATTTAACAAACAAATCTTCATATTCAATTTATATGCTAAACTCAACGAACTAACTTGAATTATAACATTAATTCCAAAATATTATTTTTTAAATACTATATATTGTTTGAATAGAAACCGAGATTTAAAAGAGCGAATATCAAAACATGATGACAGTCTTTAAGAAATTGAATCAACATAAAACGTGCTATGGAAATATAGTATTCTAGGCAGATCTTTTGCACTTGTTCGACTTTGCATTGACTGTGTTATGAGTAAAATGTCAAACTTTCTATATATCTAAATGATAACAACATAATTTGATAGACTTTGAATTCTATATAATTGTCCATATACAACGTCAAACGATAGATTGAATAAAGTTACATACATTTATCCATATCCAAGCGACAACAATTTCAATGCTCATTAAAGTGCGATTAATTAGAAGTGAAACAGTCACCATATGGAGTTGCCAATTGTAGGTTGTGATTGCTGATGAACAGATTATATGTATGCGGATAAGAGTCACGTTGCTATAACAATGCTTAATGAAGCTTGATGAGCATTTGCCATAAGTATAATGCCGTAAAGTGCACAATGCTTGACTCTATGCAACTCCTGCTCGCAACTTTGTGAGTGAGTAAAAATAGGAAAAGGAATGAGAATGGAACCTTATGGCATTCCATTACCTTGACGCAACTGGGACAAGCTCGTAAGCTACTTGCAAAAATGTGTTGCATACTTTAAGGCTGAAGCGAAGGGTGGCAAGAGAAGCGAGCACCGAGTGCCGAGCACTCGTCGCAAAAGGATGCAGAGTGACGTGCAGTCTCAGGGCCAAGACCAGGACCAAGACCCAGGCCAGGGCCAGGACTTGGGCCAGGACCAGGGCCAGGAGCCGAGCTCGACAGTGGCGCGGTGGCTATCAACTATAGTCGAGGAAATTACTTTTAACATTTCGAATGCTGCCTGCCAGAATGTGAGGGGGCCAAGTCGGAGACAGCCGACTCAAAGTATATATTTATATATTAAAAAAATAAAAGACAAGAAAAGGAGCAAGCAGCAAAGAGAGCAGCGAGAAAGAGAGAGAGAGCGAGACAGCCGGCAAGCAAAGTGAGGCAAATGAAAAACAGGAAAATTATTTGATTTTTATGCATTTCACTTAAGCAGCAGCAGCGCAAAATAAAAAAAAAAGGGCACCCGAGAAAAGTCGAGTCGAGTTGAGTTGAATTGCAGCTGGAGGAGTCTGCTTATTTCGTGATGGTGAATTGTGGAGTCTGGGCGACGGGTTGTCTGGCAAAGTCGCCTGCATTATAGATGAAGTTGCGAGTTCCGTGCGAGAAATAAACCAAATAAATGCAATCACACAAATAATAATTCGAGCGGCAGTCAAATAACTTGATTCCCCTCAACAATTATTCGCGACAACGCGACTGCGACTGCGACTGCGACTGCGATGCATAAACAACATTTACTGAATTAAACCAATACCTGTCAAGGCAGCGACTCCAGTCTGGAGAGGATTAAGGGAACACACAGTGAACAGCGCACAGGGACATCGATGACGATGGCAGCTCGGCTCGTAAATAAAGCCAAAGCCTATCTTTTAACGCCTCCGGAATAACACAACACGGCACGGCGACTAAACACGCAAAAATACCCTACCCCGCAGCTGGCAGGGCATATGCATTTATTGACCTTGATTTATCACCCTTTTAAAGTTCATTGTTATTGTTATTACTCCTTAAACTTAAAGTTATTTATATGGCATAAATCTTTAAGCAATTAATAAGCTAACGCTATTAAACTAAATTAATAACTATGTATTTTATGATCTTCAAACAAAAAAAGACATTTATGTATTCAATTTTAAAGCTCTTTATTATTAAACATTTTATATACAAACATAAACTTTAATATATTTTTATGCCTTAAATCGTTTTACAATTAATTAGCTTAAATAACTTTGAAACTAACAAGCAATAGTAAACAAAATTAATAATAAGGTATTTTATTATCTTGAAATAAAAGATATATTTATGTGATCAACTGTTTAAGCTCTTGTACATATTAAAATTTATTAAACTCATTAATAGCCTTGCAATATTTATTAACTATGCATCTTTATGCAATTATTTTAATATTATTAACTTAATTAAATCTTAAACTATCAAGTACGTTTACATTGATTTAATTATATATTTTCATAATAATTGCACAATTTTCTTCAAATAATTTTATTAATTATGAATGCTTTCCAAAATAGCTGTTTGTATAAAAGTAGGATTAAATAAAGTTTGTTCACATTTTAAAATACTTATGTTTCTTAGTGTTTCCTTTAATTTTCAGCTAAATTAAAACATTATTTATATTTTTGAATCTTCATCCAAGAATTTAATATGCTATCAAACCAAATCAGCATCATCTTTTACTTATCTTTTATAAAACAAAACTAAACATGCATTCATATTGTCCTTGCTTTGCATTTGTTAAATTTGTCGCTTAAGTAAACAATCGAGCAATGAATTGCCATTGCTCAACATTTAAAGTACTTCGATGAAAAGGAAAGACAATCTCGTAACCGATTTGCGCTGTCAGTTTCAGCTGATGTCATTGTTACCCATAAAACAAACAAACATAATGAAACGATAATTCAGCAATTGCTTAACTCGAATTTACAGACAGAGAGACTGAGAGAGAGAGAGAGAAAGATCTGTAACATAGCCAACGTTGTCCATTGGGGGCTTAGGGTATTTAAATGCAAAAACTTTTTGGCTTATGCCGCAGGCCAATAGATTCCCGAGTCCAACTCTGACTCCGACTCCGGCATTCCCTTAGTTCCCTCATTCTCCGACATCGTCATCGTCATCGTCCTCGACCAGCACTCGACTCTGGGCTGGGCTGGCAAAACTTAATTATGCATGGTTAACACGAAAACTCAATAAATTTTCAAATAAATTCACAAGAAAACGTCCACGTGAGTAAGTGTGTTGGTGTGTGTGTGTGTGTGTGGTCTATGTAAATTTTATTTGCTAAAGGATTTTTCATGAAGTTTCCTGGCGCTGTCTCTGCCGCAGTCGACGCTGCTGCCGCTGTTGCATTTAGATTTATTTGCGACGTGTGTGTTATGTAAAACCTATTAGGGCGCTACCCAGATCCAGACTCTGCCCTCCCCTCCCCAATTCGTCTTCTTCCCTCTTTCCTCTTTCCCTTTGCACAAGGCAACAGGCTCGAGTTTCGACTCTAATTCCGACTGTAGCTCTGACTGTGACTCTTCAGCCTCTGCCTCTGCCTCTGCCTCTGGTTCTGGCTCGGGTTCACGTGTGCCACAGCCGGCCATTCAATTTGCCCCTGGCGCTCAACTGTTGCACAAGCATTGGCAACGCCACCGCAGGCACAAGGCACAAGGCACAAAAGCCGTTGGCAATGTCGAAAGCCTGGCCAGGAGCTGCTGCTGCTGCTGCTGCTGGGGCCGACGGGCAGACGGGCACCTGGCAACTAATCGCCTGTTGAAATGGCTCGCACAGCCGCCAAAGTAAGGCAAATTTATTGAGTTCTCATATTGAGCAATGTTATAAAAATAATGCAGCAAACAAAGCCCAATCCTCTGCTGTTGTTGTAACATAGACATTGTGTACGTCGAATCTTAAATACCCTACACTAGAAGCGATTTAATAGACAATAATCTGACAGGCATAAAGGCCTATAAATTAAACGAATCCTGAATATGATTAGTTTACTTTTATTTATTTTTTAGCAATACATATTTTTTTTTACATACTTTATTTTTCTAATTTTTAATAATTTTAATTATTAATACAATTATTTATTTATGTATTTTTTATTTCATATGTTTTATTTATTTCATCGCAAGTTTTTTTGTTCTATTATCTTTTATATAAAAGAAAAAATAATAAAATTGCGAAACATTTGTATAAAGAATCGAATAAAAAAATAAGAAATAAAATGAAGTTGTTAAACTTTCGAAAAATCGAACGATAAATAATAAACAAAAAAAATTTGTAAATTTGTAATAACAAAACTTTAGTCATTGATAAGATATACTTATTTGTTCACTTTAACTATTTTATTCTGAGTTTATTTAATAATAAATTTAGTGTATTAATAAAGTTGAGATAAAGTTGTATAATGAAGCGATAAAATGAAATGATTATAATGAATTTTAATTTCATTGAAAATCGAACAATGAAAAGTAAATTATTGTTAGTAAAATTTAAATTATTTTTTAGAGAATATTGCAGATTGCTTTATTTTCTAGCATGTTCGTCAACTGCAGGTGATTTCACAGTCGTTATCGTTGCCGCCGCTTCAACGGCTTAGCGTTCTGAAAGCGAAGGGCAATGCAAGGTACTGAATAAGTTCATGTACAAAGAGAGAGAGAGAGAGAGGGGGAATTTGGGGGGGTTGGGAGGTCAGAGACACACCCCAGTGGGAAGGTAGGGGACTTAAAATACTTTGCAAAAAGTAGCAGTAGCAAAAAGTGAAATGAAGCCGAAAGGCAAATAGAGCATAAATTACGCAAATCCAACACGACAACTTTGCAGTCGCTGTCGACGTGGGCAGAGGCTGAGGCAGAGGCAGCAACGTCGTGACACTGCCGGACACCTCAAGCGTGTGTGTGTGTGGGCTTAACACACACACCGACACACACCGTCACACAGAGACAACAAATAAGTTAAGTCAAAGTCAAAAAGCAGACAAACATCGCATGCGAGAAGGCGAGAATGAGAGAGGAGGCGAATGGCTGGAGTTGTTGCTGTCCGTGCAGCAAAAGTGTGGCATGCAATCAGGCGCCAAATGCTCAAGTGTCTCATAGACAGCATGTTGCATGCAACACACACAGCTGCGCTTGGACGCTGTGCCGGCGTCATCGGGGCAATCGACGAAAATAAAGTAAAATGAACAGCAGCAGCAACAAAAATTGTTAAAGCAAGTAAATAAACATTGTGTGCCATTATCAGGCACTGCCAGCAACAACAGCATCAGCAGCAACAACTTCAACTGCAGCTGCAACAACGACAACATAATTTGCAGTTGCAACTGAGAACTTCTCAATGGCTTGAAGCTGCACAAGCTGACAATCTAAAGTGTGCAATAACAATGCGGCACAGTGGGCAATACTATTAAATAAATAAGAAATCATTTAATCAGCTCCAACTTATTATGCTTATTTATTTCGATTTAATGTATCTTTAATAATACAGATTAGATGTAATTTAAATTAACACTAACTTATTCCCACAGCGCTGACTATTTATTTATTTATATTTAATGTATCATCAATACAAAACACAAAAATACTAATAATCATAAATATCGTTATCAGCTAATTTTTATATTGACTATATATTTTTAATGTTTTTAATTCATATATCATAAATAGGTATAAGCACAGGAAAAATAAATAAATTACTAATTCTTAATATACAAAACCCAACTCCCTCAAAACTTAATAATATTAACAGTATTTTTTGAGTTTCGCTGGTTTTGTTAATATATTAACCGGCTTGTCGGTTCCTAAAATAATGAATTTTCAATATAATGTCCATAAATTTGTAATATAATATAATTGTTAATCTTTTTTCATCGCTGTGATCTTTTTTGTTATTTAATTTATTATATACAACCCAGAAAGCACGTAAATAACATAAAATAAAATAAAAATTATTTTTATAATAATTAAAAATGTAAATATTATAATCGTCGTCGTAATTTGCTTAATTGATTTAGAGTCCCCGAATAAAATGAAATACAAATTACAATTCAATATTTAATTTAAGTCAATTGCATTTCAAGGATAATTAGTAGCTATTTTAGAATAGAAATATGAATAAAATATAATTTAAAAAATTACCAATAATAAATACAAATATAAATGAAGTCTAAGTTACAAATTTATAAATAAATAAATGCAATTTAACTAATAAATAATATAACTTAAGCACACTGTGCAATGCTGGTTGCTGCTCTGCGGATATGCCAACGAATCTGATACCGTGTGTGTGTGTTGGTATAGGTGTAGGTGTGTGTGTGTGTGTGTGTGTGGGTGTGGGTGTGTGTGTGTGCGTGTGTGTTCAGCTGCTCGGTTGAACAGTCAATGGTGGCGCAGCCGAAAGGCCGGAAGTGCAGCCGAGCAACAGCGTTGCAAGTGTGCCATGTGTGTTCGTGTTTATATTTGTGTTTGTGTCTGTATCTGCCGATGTGTATCTGTGTGTGTGCGTGTGTGGTGTGTGTGTGTGTGTGTGTGAGAGCCGGCTAAACAAAAGTGGCACGGCAAGCACGAGTTGGCCAGCAAGAAGAAGAAGGAGCAACAAAAAACACAAGTTGACATAAAAATTGTACAAACTGAAAATGATTTGTGTGGCTCACACACACGCACACTCACACACACACACATGCACTTACCGACAGTCAGGCAATAGTATTTCTCTCTCTTTCTCTTTTTAGTCCTCTTGACTTATCTCTCTCTCTCTTCCTTTCGAAGCAAATCAAACAAATCGCCTGCATCGAGGCTTGAACGATTAGGAGACGAAATGACAGCAGCAACGGCAATTCTCATTTATGTCTCGCCCTCTCTCTCTCTGTTTCTCTCTCTTTCCCTCTCACTTATGCTCTTTGCCCTTTTCCTTTATTACATTTCGACATAGTTTTCAGTTCAATGGCCTTCGTGCTCCATGCTGCAATTCACGCCATTTTGTTGAAATCATTTTAATGTTTTTCCTGCACATCTTGCAAAAACACTGAACTAATTGAAATCAATGAAAGGTGATGCACAAAAATCCAACAATTTCCTATCTTCTATATACATATATATAGTGCTTTATCCACTGAATGAACTACGCACAGCTCAAGAGGTGAGAGCTGGGAAACTGAAATTTGTACAGAACTTTGTTTACGCCATTTTAGTGATGAAACAATTGAAAAATTATAAGAAAATGCAATTGCGCCTTTAAAGCAATGAACTTCTCAGATATTACTATGACAAAAAATATATGTGTATGTATATCATTTGAAAAATTCTGTTCGATTAGATAAGTAAAAGCAGTAAAGTTTTATAAACTTATGAATTTATCTGTCAAATATTTTAACTAGTAGCAAAAAAATATAAATTAAATTTCTCACCTAGTTGAAGACAGCAATGGTTTTTTGTCGATTAGCTTAATGAAAGGAGTAAACGTTTATTTACTTATATATCTGGCAATATTTAAAATAGTAAAAATCTAAAAAATTTAATGTATCACCTAGAAGATGACCTCAATATTTTTAATGAAAGGAGTAAACGCTTACTTACTTATATATGTATCTGGCAAATATTTAAACTGGTATTTATTAGATCAATTATTTTCCACTCCAAAAATGTTTATGTTTGAATTTTTTATCGGTATTTGTTTGGTGTCGAAAAGTTTTGCAGCAGCCATTGCAATTTCATAGTTGAATCGCTTTAAGCGCAGCTTTAGTTTAAGCAGTTTATTGACCTGCCGCAGAAACTTGTTCGATTTATGATGTCATTATTATGCTAGCAACCATAAAAAGCTGATGATATTAAGCAGCAGCAGCATTAAACGCTCTAGCTCACACACACATGCTTATGTGGTATATAGTGTATGTAGTTTAGCTTAATCGGTGAAAGTTTTGTTTCATGGCTAATAAATTTCAACACGGCAGCATTAAGGTTAATAGGACAGCAGAACTTGTCCCAATTGCCGAAGGTGTTTAGCTCGTTGCACAGTTCTCCTTGGGCCTCGATGCGGTTAGCATGTTAAAGACGTAGATGGGGAGGGGGAAGGGGAAAGTGGGAAGGGTGAAGGAGGCCAGCCAATTAGAGTCAAGTCAAAGTCACGTGAAATGTTGGCATTGATTATGATGAGCCCGCGCACTGTTGGCGCTCTAATGCCAAACACTTTGGGCCTAATGCGTTGACTACTGCGCGTGTGTGTGTGTGTGTGTGTGTGTGTGTGTGTGTGTGACACAACTGCGCATTGTTGGCATTATTAGTGCCAGGCTAGCGGGCTCGAATGCGAGTCCACTCTCGCAACAGACAATTTCCGGTGCACAAATTGCCAACAGACTGACGGAAGGCAAATGGGACGAGGCTGAGGAGGAGACGAGCCTACAGTGTTGAGTGCCGTCCACCAGGTTTGGCCAATGTAATTAATACCAACATAATTATATTTGGATAACACAAACGTAATCAAGATTAATTGAGTAACAGCAGGTAGTTTGCATAATTAGAGCTCGCCTGCCATCGCAGACAGTCGACTGTCGCAGCTCTCTCCTGATTTCAGTCAGCTGCCATCAGGCATCTGGCATCAGGCATCAGGCATCAAACAGCAGCCAGCAGCCAAACAGCAGACAGGCTCGACTGTTGTCGACTGTCGTCGCTCTGCCGCCCCCCTTCCTCGTTTTGGCCATGGCCAAAAACATAATTTGCAATTTGAAATGCCAGTCTCCCAATCTCCCATCTTCTGTGTGGCGCAATTCCTTTCAGCCTGCGGACTCTGCGGCCCTGCAGCACATCGTCATTACGATGACGAACTTCATCATGCGCATAGTTCACCTTGTTTCACCTCATTTGATTAGAAGCGTGTGCACAGCTTTTGCCTCTCACTGTTATTCTTGAGTCGTGTTGACAGTCGCCTGTTGCCTGTCGCCTGTTGCCAGGACACCAATTAAAAGCCACCTGCAGCAGCAGCAGCAGCTTAGTGAGCTGCTGACCACAGCCGAATTATTTATTTGAAAGTCAAGCAAAATGCTCACTTATTTCTTTTTGTATTCTTGAAATATTTCTGTACTCGAAACTAATTAAAACAAGTAAGATGATATGATACCCGCAACCCATTTCGAGACAAAACAGAAAACTTAAATGATATTTTAACAAACAATATGCCAAAGAATATAATGAAACTTGTTTTTTTTGTATATATTTGAAAATAGCGGGTAACAATCCACAACACCGACATGGTCACACTGTGAATTTTGCATATAAAATTGATTCTTTAATAACTTCCCAGCTGCTGCAGGCTGCCTGCCACTTTGCCCAGCTGACCGTGAATGGACCGCTGATTGTGCGTGGCCAGTTCGATGGCCTGGACTACGAGGCGTTGCTGGGCACTGTGGCGCAGCGTCCGCTGGATGCCAACGAGGAGCTGATCATACCGGGTCGCAAGCAGCTGCTGCAGCTCGAGCTGCCCGTCGACGCGCTAAGCCACGGCTGGACGGCCAGGTGAGCGGCATTGCCATCGAGCAGATGGTGACGAAGCACACGAATACGAAAACACGTTGCTGGTGAGTTGCACATATAAAAAAACAAACAAGAATTTGCCTGCAAAATTTACAAGGGGTAGGCATGGAAAATTGGGCAAAAATTCAAAAATCCTCCGTAACTTCGTCATTTGAAGGACGATCAGGATGTCCTTTGGCATGCATATAGGGACGGATTCATGATGGACGATAATGCTACTCGAAGGACAAATATCCTTTAAACAACAGATTTAGAAGGACTTTTTTGCTGAGAGAAAACATGCTCTATCTTGACCATATCCTTGCTGATCCTAATGTATCCTGCGTCAATCAACTCGTCTTAACAAGGACTATTAGCTGGCCAAAGGACATTCCGATCGTCCTTATGGTTCCCGAGATATTCATGATTTTCTCATGTGCTTGCGATTTCTTACATTTTTTTTCGATTCCGCAATTGAAAATTTGCAAGTCCATAAATTAAAAAATATTGCATACTTTTGGGGATCGAATTTATTTTGTTGTCGAAAACTTAAAATGTGTGTCTTTGGCCGGTTGATAGCTCTAATAAATACTTTCAAAAGTAACTGCCGATTGTCATTAAAAAATAAGCAATATATATATAAACAATATACACAAGGAATGCGTATTGGAGCTGCCTTGGGCACACGCCCTTGCCCCTTGCCCCTGCCCCTGCCTTTGACTCTGTTGCCTCTACCTGTTTATCGTCATGGATGGGGAATGGGAATGAGAATATTATCAGTTCGTTCTCTCTCAGTCCGATAAGCCGCCTCGTGTATTTGTGTGTGTGTGCTCATATTTCAGTAATCGTCGTAATCAGTATTCGAATGCTTTTCACTTGCAGATTTCGCAGGGCACAAGTCACACGCCATTTTGTAGCATGCTTCAGAAATATTACGAAACGTTCTAGAGAGCGGCGTCAAAGCGATCAACACACCACAACAGCAAACAATAAACAAGGACGAAAGCTCCACGACAACCGAGTTGCAGTCTAAAGAGAGACAGACAGAGAGAGAGAGAGAGAGAGGGAGAGAAACAAGGACAAAGCGCGCGTGCCACGCCCCAAACATGAGCAGCATGAAGGTCGGCTTCTCCACACTAAATCGCTGGTTTGGCCGCAAAAAGGGTAAGTTGCAGTACCATCTGTAATTGATCGATAATCGACCGATATCGCTTTCCTTAAAGGTATTATAATTTAGTGCCAACAGAAAATGTGTGTTTAACAGGCAAAACGAGGCATCTGCGACCCGATAAAGTATATACACTATGTATGTAAATACATTCATATGTACATATATTCTTGATCAGTGTCAACAGTTGAGATGATGTCTGTCTGTATGAACACCTAGATCTCAGAGGCTGTAAGAGACACCAAATTTGATACTTAGGCTCCTGCATTCATTACGCAGATCAAGTTTATTTCAAAAGTTGGATGCCACGTCCCCTTCGCACATAATATTCATAAATTGAGAACAAGTCATGGTTTTTTTTATGTAAATCGTGTATAACTTGTGGAATGATGTGCAATTTGTGCTTAACACTTTAAATATACCCTGTAACTTTATTAAAAATCTGATTAGTAGAACAAAAGTTATTTGTTAAATTATTTATCAAAAAAGTTATATTTGTTTGATATATTTTTTGTTTAAATATCATTTAAGTATTTTGTTTTCTCTCGAAATGTGTTGCGGGTATCTTACGGTCGAGCACTCTCGACTATAGCTTTCTTACTTGTTTTCAATTGAAATAAGTTTCCTTTTTGAAGAGCAAATTAGAAATCTTCTGTATATAGAAAGTTGTTTGACCTGATAGCTGACGATAGGCTCACAATAATTTTGTGTAAATGCCAGTTTAGAAGCGATTTTTAATCATTTCATCTGCAAGTGCATTTAAATAATATTTTTTGAATTGAATTTACGCATCAAATTCGCTTGCAAGCAGAAAAACGTTTACCAACACACACACACACACAGTCGGTGTACGTGTGAATTATTAGCACTCTCTCTCCGCGGTCTCACTCTCTTGTGGGCAGCAGCAACAACAACAGCATCGGCGACGAGGCCAAACGAAAAACCACCCCCGAAAATTGCACACATGCAAACCGTGTGATAGACACGATCAGCGCACACATTCTTTGACAGTCGACTAGTGCGCACTCGCTCGCACTCGCACACTAGCTTTTTCAAGTAGCAACTGCTTCTGCTTTACTCTGTCATTCGTACACCTAAAAGTAGCATCCTCTTCTGCTAGACGCTGTCGGCTTCTTGCATCATGCAACGTCTAGCAGAAGAGGATGCTACTTTTGGGACGTATTAATGCGAAAGTCGAGCAGAAGCAGTTGCCGATTGAAAAAGTTTGTTCGAGACTGCATGCGAGTTCTGTTAACTAACAGCAACATCTTCTGCTAACTAACAGAAACGTATTCTGCTTTACTTGAACATACATGCTTGTTAACAGTAGCATCCTCTTCTGCTAGAGCAACGTCTTCTGTTTTACTCTCAGCGGGAACTAGCAACGTCTTCTGATTAACTAACAGCAACCGCTTCTGCTTTACTTTGGCATTCGAAAAATTTGTATCGGCTTTTTTGCAAACAATATGAAAAGCAAATTACTTACTTGCATATAATATTGAAAGGTTTTTCTCGTGTTTTTCTTTTTATATTTACAAGTGAGTATTTTATAATATAAATATAACTGACAATGCAATGAAAACTCTTTTGGCTCATGTCGAGTCAATGGTTTTCGCTGCCGAAGATAATTATTTTCGGGAATGGATTTACTTTGCAATAGAGATTGATGCTCTATTCAGCCTTTCAGTAGAAGGCAATAGAAATAACTTTTTGGAATAAAAATGACAAGTCAAGAATTAATTTTAGACACAAAGTTTCTTGTTGAAATTTTTTAATTCTTTGGAGATTCCGATTCTGGATTCAGGAGTTTCGGTAAATTTTTGTAATCGAAAATGTTTACACTTTCTTCATACGAGTTTTTAAATTCGAATATATTCTTCGTATGCCGACAATATGGGACTAGTCTGGTCTTAACTCGTTAAGTTAACTTTACTTACTGTCTTGCCAACAAGGCCGGTTATGTTGCTTGTGATGCTTGCATCAAATGTAGGTCCCCCTGTTCCTGGAGTTGGTACGTCTTGCAAAAGTCTGTGAAGAATCGTTTCGAGACGCACAGCGAGCAGCCTGTGCTGCACATTTCACAAGAAAAAATGGAAAACATACAAAAATGAAAATAAACTCTATCAGGATATCAACATACATATATAGTATAAACATATCCATTTTATCCTGTTCTTATTTTTCATTGCTGGTGTAATCTAGGTATTTGTACGGATCAGCAGGCAATATTATATATTCTTGCTTTCTATTAAATTAAAATGTAGATATAAAAAATGCTCCATATAATTTTTGTTCCAAATGAAACTATTTTTCCATTTACAATTTTGTATTCATTTGATGCAACTGTCAAAGCTTTTGACAGCTAATTTGAATGACGATCATGCATGGAATATTGGGCATAAATTCAAAAATCCTCCTTAACTTCGTCATTTGAAGGACGATCGGAATGTCCTTTGTTATGCATAAAGGGACGGAATCATGATGGACGACTATGAAATCAAATGTCCAAATATACTTTAAACAACAGAGTTAGTAGGACTTTTTTGCTGAGAGAAAACATGCTCTCAACAATAATTTAGATAGCAATTGGCCGGTCGATAGCCTTAACAAATACGTTTAAAAATAACTGTCGATTGTCATTAAAAAAGTAAAGAATATATTAAAAAAACAAACAAGAATTTTTCGAAAAAATCTACAAGGGGTGGGCATGGAAAATTTGCAAAAATTTCGAAAATCCTCCATAACTTCGTCATTTGAAGGACTATCAGGATGTCCTTTGGCATGCATATGGGGACGGATTCAAGATGGACGACTATGTAATCAAAAGTCCAAATATACTTTAAACAACAGAGTTAGAAGGACTTTTTTGCTGAGAGAAAACATGCTCTATCTTGGCCATATCCTTGCTGATCCTTATGAGTCCAGTGGCAATCAACTCGTCTTAACGAGGACTATTAGCTGGCCAAAGGACATTCCGATCGTCCTTATGGTTCCCGAGATATTCATGATTTTCTCATGTTGTTGCGATTTCTTACATTTTTTTTCGACTACGCAATTGAAAATTTGCAAGTCCAAAAATTAAAAACTTTTGCATACTTTTGGGGATGAGATATAAATTTCAGTCCAAAAATTAAAATGTGTTTATCTCGGAAACTACAACAATAATTTTGATAGCAATTGGCCGGTCGATAGCCTTAACAAATACGTTTAAAAATAACTGTCGATTGTCATTAAAAAAGTAAAGAATATATTAAAAAAACAAACAAGAATTTTTCGAAAAAATCTACAAGGGGTGGGCATGGAAAATTTGCAAAAATTTCGAAAACCCTCCATAACTTCGTCATTTGAAGGACTATCAGGATGTCCTTTGGCATGCATATGGGGACGGATTCAAGATGGACGACTATGTAATCAAAAGTCCAAATATACTTTAAACAACAGAGTTAGAAGGACTTTTTTGCTGAGAGAAAACATGCTCTATCTTGGCCATATCCTTGCTTATGAGTCCAGTGGCAATCAACTCGTCTTAACGAGGACTATTAGCTGGCCAAAGGACATTCCGATCGTCCTTATGGTTCCCGAGATATTCGTGATTTTCTCATGTGCTTGCGATTTCTTACATTTTTTTTTCGACTACGCAATTGAAAATTTGCAAGTCCAAAAATTAAAAACTTTTGCATACTTTTGGGGATGAGATATAAATTTCAGTCCAAAAATTAAAATGTGTTTATCTCGGAAACTACAACAATAATTTAGATAGCAATTGGCCGGTCGATAGCCTTAACAAATACGTTTAAAACTAACTGTCGATTGTCATTAAAAAAGTAAAGAATATATTAAAAAAACAAACAAGAATTTTTCGAAAAAATCTACAAGGAGTGGGCATGGAAAATTTGCAAAAATTTCGAAAATCCTCCATAACTTCGTCATTTGAAGGACTATCAGGATGTCCTTTGGCATGCATATGGGGACGGATTCAAGATGGACGACTATGTAATCAAAAGTGCAAATATACTTTAAACAACAGAGTTAGAAGGACTTTTTTGCTGAGAGAAAACATGCTCTATCTTGGCCATATCCTTGCTGATCCTTATGAGTCCAGTGGCAATCAACTCGTCTTAACAAGGACTATTAGCTGGCCAAAGGACATTCCGATCGTCCTTATGGTTCCCGAGATATTCGTGATTTTCTCATGTGCTTGCGATTTCTTACATTTTTTTTCGACTACGCAATTGAAAATTTGCAAGTCCAAAAATTAAAAACTTTTGCATACTTTTGGGGATGAGATATAAATTTCAGTCCAAAAATTAAAATGTGTTTATCTCGGAAACTACAACAATAATTTTGATAGCAATTGGCCGGTCGATAGCCTTAACAAATACGTTTAAAAATAACTGTCGATTGTCATTAAAAAAGTAAAGAATATATTAAAAAAGCAAACAAGAATTTTTCGAAAAAAATCTACAAGGGGTGGGCATGGAAAATTTGCAAAAATTTCGAAAATCCTCCATAACTTCGTCATTTGAAGGACTATCAGGATGTCCTTTGGCATGCATATGGGGACGGATTCAAGATGGACGACTATGTAATCAAAAGTGCAAATATACTTTAAACAACAGAGTTAGAAGGACTTTTTTGCTGAGAGAAAACATGCTCTATCTTGGCCATATCCTTGCTGATCCTTATGAGTCCAGTGGCAATCAACTCGTCTTAACAAGGACTATTAGCTGGCCAAAGGACATTCCGATCGTCCTTATGGTTCCCGAGATATTCGTGATTTTCTCATGTGCTTGCGATTTCTTACATTTTTTTTCGACTCCGCAATTGAAAATTTGCAAGTCCAAAAATTAAAAACTTTTGCATACTTTTGGGGATGAGATATAAATTTCAGTCCAAAAATTAAAATGTGTTTATCTCGGAAACTACAACAATAATTTAGATAGCAATTGGCCGGTCGATAGCCTTAACAAATACGTTTAAAAATAACTGTCGATTGTCATTAAAAAAGTAAAGAATATATTAAAAAAACAAACAAGAATTTTTCGAAAAAATCTACAAGGGGTGGGCATGGAAAATTTGCAAAAATTTCGAAAATCCTCCGTAACTTCGTCATTTGAAGGACTATCAGGATGTCCTTTGGCATGCATATGGGGACGGATTCAAGATGGACGACTATGTAATCAAAAGTGCAAATATACTTTAAACAACAGAGTTAGAAGGACTTTTTTGCTGAGAGAAAACATGCTCTATCTTGGCCATATCCTTGCTGATCCTTATGAGTCCAGTGGCAATCAACTCGTCTTAACGAGGACTATTAGCTGGCCAAAGGACATTCCGATCGTCCTTATGGTTCCCGAGATATTCGTGATTTTCTCATGTGCTTGCGATTTCTTACATTTTTTTTTCGACTACGCAATTGAAAATTTGCAAGTCCAAAAATTAAAAACTTTTGCATACTTTTGGGGATGAGATATAAATTTCAGTCCAAAAATTAAAATGTGTTTATCTCGGAAACTACAACAATAATTTAGATAGCAATTGGCCGGTCGATAGCCTTAACAAATACGTTTAAAAATAACTGTCGATTGTCATTAAAAAAGTAAAGAATATATTAAAAAAACAAACAAGAATTTTTCGAAAAAATCTACAAGGGGTGGGCATGGAAAATTTGCAAAAATTTCGAAAATCCTCCATAACTTCGTCATTTGAAGGACTATCAGGATGTCCTTTGGCATGCATATGGGGACGGATTCAAGATGGACGACTATGTAATCAAAAGTCCAAATATACTTTAAACAACAGAGTTAGAAGGACTTTTTTGCTGAGAGAAAACATGCTCTATCTTGGCCATATCCTTGCTGATCCTTATGAGTCCAGTGGCAATCAACTCGTCTTAACAAGGACTATTAGCTGGCCAAAGGACATTCCGATCGTCCTTATGGTTCCCGAGATATTCGTGATTTTCTCATGTGCTTGCGATTTCTTACATTTTTTTTCGACTACGCAATTGAAAATTTGCAAGTCCAAAAATTAAAAACTTTTGCATACTTTTGGGGATGAGATATAAATTTCAGTCCAAAAATTAAAATGTGTTTATCTCGGAAACTACAACAATAATTTTGATAGCAATTGGCCGGTCGATAGCCTTAACAAATACGTTTAAAAATAACTGTCGATTGTCATTAAAAAAGTAAAGAATATATTAAAAAAACAAACAAGAATTTTTCGAAAAAATCTACAAGGGGTGGGCATGGAAAATTTGCAAAAATCTCGAAAATCCTCCGTAACTTCGTCATTTGAAGGACTATCAGGATGTCCTTTGGCATGCATATGGGGACGGATTCAAGATGGACGACTATGTAATCAAAAGTCCAAATATACTTTAAACAACAGAGTTAGAAGGACTTTTTTGCTGAGAGAAAACATGCTCTATCTTGGCCATATCCTTGCTGATCCTTATGAGTCCAGTGGCAATCAACTCGTCTTAACAAGGACTATTAGCTGGCCAAAGGACATTCCGATCGTCCTTATGGTTCCCGAGATATTCGTGATTTTCTCATGTGCTTGCGATTTCTTACATTTTTTTTTCGACTACGCAATTGAAAATTTGCAAGTCCAAAAATTAAAAACTTTTGCATACTTTTGGGGATGAGATATAAATTTCAGTCCAAAAATTAAAATGTGTTTATCTCGGAAACTACAACAATAATTTTGATAGCAATTGGCCGGTCGATAGCCTTAACAAATACGTTTAAAAATAACTGTCGATTGTCATTAAAAAAGTAAAGAATATATTAAAAAAACAAACAAGAATTTTTCGAAAAAATCTACAAGGGGTGGGCATGGAAAATTTGCAAAAATTTCGAAAATCCTCCATAACTTCGTCATTTGAAGGACTATCAGGATGTCCTTTGGCATGCATATGGGGACGGATTCAAGATGGACGACTATGTAATCAAAAGTCCAAATATACTTTAAACAACAGAGTTAGAAGGACTTTTTTGCTGAGAGAAAACATGCTCTATCTTGGCCATATCCTTGCTGATCCTTATGAGTCCAGTGGCAATCAACTCGTCTTAACAAGGACTATTAGCTGGCCAAAGGACATTCCGATCGTCCTTATGGTTCCCGAGATATTCGTGATTTTCTCATGTGCTTGCGATTTCTTACATTTTTTTTCGACTACGCAATTGAAAATTTGCAAGTCCAAAAATTAAAAACTTTTGCATACTTTTGGGGATGAGATATAAATTTCAGTCCAAAAATTAAAATGTGTTTATCTCGGAAACTACAACAATAATTTAGATAGCAATTGGCCGGTCGATAGCCTTAACAAATACGTTTAAAAATAACTGTCGATTGTCATTAAAAAAGTAAAGAATATATTAAAAAAACAAACAAGAATTTTTCGAAAAAATCTACAAGGGGTGGGCATGGAAAATTTGCAAAAATTTCGAAAATCCTCCGTAACTTCGTCATTTGAAGGACTATCAGGATGTCCTTTGGCATGCATATGGGGACGGATTCAAGATGGACGACTATGTAATCAAAAGTCCAAATATACTTTAAACAACAGAGTTAGAAGGACTTTTTTGCTGAGAGAAAACATGCTCTATCTTGGCCATATCCTTGCTGATCCTTATGAGTCCAGTGGCAATCAACTCGTCTTAACAAGGACTATTAGCTGGCCAAAGGACATTCCGATCGTCCTTATGGTTCCCGAGATATTCGTGATTTTCTCATGTGCTTGCGATTTCTTACATTTTTTTTCGACTACGCAATTGAAAATTTGCAAGTCCAAAAATTAAAAACTTTTGCATACTTTTGGGGATGAGATATAAATTTCAGTCCAAAAATTAAAATGTGTTTATCTCGGAAACTACAACAATAATTTTGATAGCAATTGGCCGGTCGATAGCCTTAACAAATACGTTTAAAAATAACTGTCGATTGTCATTAAAAAAGTAAAGAATATATTAAAAAAACAAACAAGAATTTTTCGAAAAAATCTACAAGGGGTGGGCATGGAAAATTTGCAAAAATTTCGAAAATCCTCCATAACTTCGTCATTTGAAGGACTATCAGGATGTCCTTTGGCATGCATATGGGGACGGATTCAAGATGGACGACTATGTAATCAAAAGTCCAAATATACTTTAAACAACAGAGTTAGAAGGACTTTTTTGCTGAGAGAAAACATGCTCTATCTTGGCCATATCCTTGCTGATCCTTATGAGTCCAGTGGCAATCAACTCGTCTTAACAAGGACTATTAGCTGGCCAAAGGACATTCCGATCGTCCTTATGGTTCCCGAGATATTCGTGATTTTCTCATGTGCTTGCGATTTCTTACATTTTTTTTCGACTCCGCAATTGAAAATTTGCAAGTCCAAAAATTAAAAACTTTTGCATACTTTTGGGGATGAGATATAAATTTCAGTCCAAAAATTAAAATGTGTTTATCTCGGAAACTACAACAATAATTTTGATAGCAATTGGCCGGTCGATAGCCTTAACAAATACGTTTAAAAATAACTGTCGATTGTCATTAAAAAAGTAAAGAATATATTAAAAAAACAAACAAGAATTTTTCGAAAAAATCTACAAGGGGTGGGCATGGAAAATTTGCAAAAATTTCGAAAATCCTCCATAACTTCGTCATTTGAAGGACTATCAGGATGTCCTTTGGCATGCATATGGGGACGGATTCAAGATGGACGACTATGTAATCAAAAGTCCAAATATACTTTAAACAACAGAGTTAGAAGGACTTTTTTGCTGAGAGAAAACATGCTCTATCTTGGCCATATCCTTGCTGATCCTTATGAGTCCAGTGGCAATCAACTCGTCTTAACAAGGACTATTAGCTGGCCAAAGGACATTCCGATCGTCCTTATGGTTCCCGAGATATTCGTGATTTTCTCATGTGCTTGCGATTTCTTACATTTTTTTTCGACTACGCAATTGAAAATTTGCAAGTCCAAAAATTAAAAACTTTTGCATACTTTTGGGGATGAGATATAAATTTCAGTCCAAAAATTAAAATGTGTTTATCTCGGAAACTACAACAATAATTTTGATAGCAATTGGCCGGTCGATAGCCTTAACAAATACGTTTAAAAATAACTGTCGATTGTCATTAAAAAAGTAAAGAATATATTAAAAAAACAAACAAGAATTTTTCGAAAAAATCTACAAGGGGTGGGCATGGAAAATTTGCAAAAATTTCGAAAATCCTCCATAACTTCGTCATTTGAAGGACTATCAGGATGTCCTTTGGCATGCATATGGGGACGGATTCAAGATGGACGACTATGTAATCAAAAGTGCAAATATACTTTAAACAACAGAGTTAGAAGGACTTTTTTGCTGAGAGAAAACATGCTCTATCTTGGCCATATCCTTGCTGATCCTTATGAGTCCAGTGGCAATCAACTCGTCTTAACAAGGACTATTAGCTGGCCAAAGGACATTCCGATCGTCCTTATGGTTCCCGAGATATTCGTGATTTTCTCATGTGCTTGCGATTTCTTACATTTTTTTTCGACTACGCAATTGAAAATTTGCAAGTCCAAAAATTAAAAACTTTTGCATACTTTTGGGGATGAGATATAAATTTCAGTCCAAAAATTAAAATGTGTTTATCTCGGAAACTACAACAATAATTTAGATAGCAATTGGCCGGTCGATAGCCTTAACAAATACGTTTAAAAATAACTGTCGATTGTCATTAAAAAAGTAAAGAATATATTAAAAAAACAAACAAGAATTTTTCGAAAAAATCTACAAGGGGTGGGCATGGAAAATTTGCAAAAATTTCGAAAATCCTCCATAACTTCGTCATTTTAAGGACTATCAGGATGTCCTTTGGCATGCATATGGGGACGGATTCAAGATGGACGACTATGTAATCAAAAGTCCAAATATACTTTAAACAACAGAGTTAGAAGGACTTTTTTGCTGAGAGAAAACATGCTCTATCTTGGCCATATCCTTGCTGATCCTTATGAGTCCAGTGGCAATCAACTCGTCTTAACAAGGACTATTAGCTGGCCAAAGGACATTCCGATCGTCCTTATGGTTCCCGAGATATTCGTGATTTTCTCATGTGCTTGCGATTTCTTACATTTTTTTTCGACTCCGCAATTGAAAATTTGCAAGTCCAAAAATTAAAAACTTTTGCATACTTTTGGGGATGAGATATAAATTTCAGTCCAAAAATTAAAATGTGTTTATCTCGGAAACTACAACAATAATTTAGATAGCAATTGGCCGGTCGATAGGCTTAACAAATACGTTTAAAAATAACTGTCGATTGTCATTAAAAAAGTAAAGAATATATTAAAAAAACAAACAAGAATTTTTCGAAAAAATCTACAAGGGGTGGGCATGGAAAATTTGCAAAAATTTCGAAAATCCTCCATAACTTCGTCATTTGAAGGACTATCAGGATGTCCTTTGGCATGCATATGGGGACGGATTCAAGATGGACGACTATGTAATCAAAAGTCCAAATATACTTTAAACAACAGAGTTAGAAGGACTTTTTTGCTGAGAGAAAACATGCTCTATCTTGGCCATATCCTTGCTGATCCTTATGAGTCCAGTGGCAATCAACTCGTCTTAACAAGGACTATTAGCTGGCCAAAGGACATTCCGATCGTCCTTATGGTTCCCGAGATATTCGTGATTTTCTCATGTGCTTGCGATTTCTTACATTTTTTTTCGACTACGCAATTGAAAATTTGCAAGTCCAAAAATTAAAAACTTTTGCATACTTTTGGGGATGAGATATAAATTTCAGTCCAAAAATTAAAATGTGTTTATCTCGGAAACTACAACAATAATTTTGATAGCAATTGGCCGGTCGATAGCCTTAACAAATACGTTTAAAAATAACTGTCGATTGTCATTAAAAAAGTAAAGAATATATTAAAAAAGCAAACAAGAATTTTTCGAAAAAATCTACAAGGGGTGGGCATGGAAAATTTGCAAAAATTTCGAAAATCCTCCATAACTTCGTCATTTGAAGGACTATCAGGATGTCCTTTGGCATGCATATGGGGACGGATTCAAGATGGACGACTATGTAATCAAAAGTGCAAATATACTTTAAACAACAGAGTTAGAAGGACTTTTTTGCTGAGAGAAAACATGCTCTATCTTGGCCATATCCTTGCTGATCCTTATGAGTCCAGTGGCAATCAACTCGTCTTAACGAGGACTATTAGCTGGCCAAAGGACATTCCGATCGTCCTTATGGTTCCCGAGATATTCGTGATTTTCTCATGTGCTTGCGATTTCTTACATTTTTTTTCGACTCCGCAATTGAAAATTTGCAAGTCCAAAAATTAAAAACTTTTGCATACTTTTGGGGATGAGATATAAATTTCAGTCCAAAAATTAAAATGTGTTTATCTCGGAAACTACAACAATAATTTAGATAGCAATTGGCCGGTCGATAGCCTTAACAAATACGTTTAAAAATAACTGTCGATTGTCATTAAAAAAGTAAAGAATATATTAAAAAAACAAACAAGAATTTTTCGAAAAAATCTACAAGGGGTGGGCATGGAAAATTTGCAAAAATTTCGAAAATCCTCCATAACTTCGTCATTTGAAGGACTATCAGGATGTCCTTTGGCATGCATATGGGGACGGATTCAAGATGGACGACTATGTAATCAAAAGTGCAAATATACTTTAAACAACAGAGTTAGAAGGACTTTTTTGCTGAGAGAAAACATGCTCTATCTTGGCCATATCCTTGCTGATCCTTATGAGTCCAGTGGCAATCAACTCGTCTTAACAAGGACTATTAGCTGGCCAAAGGACATTCCGATCGTCCTTATGGTTCCCGAGATATTCGTGATTTTCTCATGTGCTTGCGATTTCTTACATTTTTTTTCGACTACGCAATTGAAAATTTGCAAGTCCAAAAATTAAAAACTTTTGCATACTTTTGGGGATGAGATATAAATTTCAGTCCAAAAATTAAAATGTGTTTATCTCGGAAACTACAACAATAATTTAGATAGCAATTGGCCGGTCGATAGCCTTAACAAATACGTTTAAAAATAACTGTCGATTGTCATTAAAAAAGTAAAGAATATATTAAAAAAACAAACAAGAATTTTTCGAAAAAATCTACAAGGGGTGGGCATGGAAAATTTGCAAAAATTTCGAAAATCCTCCATAACTTCGTCATTTGAAGGACTATCAGGATGTCCTTTGGCATGCATATGGGGACGGATTCAAGATGGACGACTATGTAATCAAAAGTCCAAATATACTTTAAACAACAGAGTTAGAAGGACTTTTTTGCTGAGAGAAAACATGCTCTATCTTGGCCATATCCTTGCTGATCCTTATGAGTCCAGTGGCAATCAACTCGTCTTAACAAGGACTATTAGCTGGCCAAAGGACATTCCGATCGTCCTTATGGTTCCCGAGATATTCGTGATTTTCTCATGTGCTTGCGATTTCTTACATTTTTTTTCGACTACGCAATTGAAAATTTGCAAGTCCAAAAATTAAAAACTTTTGCATACTTTTGGGGATGAGATATAAATTTCAGTCCAAAAATTAAAATGTGTTTATCTCGGAAACTACAACAATAATTTTGATAGCAATTGGCCGGTCGATAGCCTTAACAAATACGTTTAAAAATAACTGTCGATTGTCATTAAAAAAGTAAAGAATATATTAAAAAAACAAACAAGAATTTTTCGAAAAAATCTACAAGGGGTGGGCATGGAAAATTTGCAAAAATTTCGAAAATCCTCCATAACTTCGTCATTTGAAGGACTATCAGGATGTCCTTTGGCATGCATATGGGGACGGATTCAAGATGGACGACTATGTAATCAAAAGTCCAAATATACTTTAAACAACAGAGTTAGAAGGACTTTTTTGCTGAGAGAAAACATGCTCTATCTTGGCCATATCCTTGCTGATCCTTATGAGTCCAGTGGCAATCAACTCGTCTTAACAAGGACTATTAGCTGGCCAAAGGACATTCCGATCGTCCTTATGGTTCCCGAGATATTCGTGATTTTCTCATGTGCTTGCGATTTCTTACATTTTTTTTCGACTACGCAATTGAAAATTTGCAAGTCCAAAAATTAAAAACTTTTGCATACTTTTGGGGATGAGATATAAATTTCAGTCCAAAAATTAAAATGTGTTTATCTCGGAAACTACAACAATAATTTAGATAGCAATTGGCCGGTCGATAGCCTTAACAAATACGTTTAAAAATAACTGTCGATTGTCATTAAAAAAGTAAAGAATATATTAAAAAAACAAACAAGAATTTTTCGAAAAAATCTACAAGGGGTGGGCATGGAAAATTTGCAAAAATTTCGAAAATCCTCCATAACTTCGTCATTTGAAGGACTATCAGGATGTCCTTTGGCATGCATATGGGGACGGATTCAAGATGGACGACTATGTAATCAAAAGTGCAAATATACTTTAAACAACAGAGTTAGAAGGACTTTTTTGCTGAGAGAAAACATGCTCTATCTTGGCCATATCCTTGCTGATCCTTATGAGTCCAGTGGCAATCAACTCGTCTTAACAAGGACTATTAGCTGGCCAAAGGACATTCCGATCGTCCTTATGGTTCCCGAGATATTCGTGATTTTCTCATGTGCTTGCGATTTCTTACATTTTTTTTCGACTACGCAATTGAAAATTTGCAAGTCCAAAAATTAAAAACTTTTGCATACTTTTGGGGATGAGATATAAATTTCAGTCCAAAAATTAAAATGTGTTTATCTCGGAAACTACAACAATAATTTAGATAGCAATTGGCCGGTCGATAGCCTTAACAAATACGTTTAAAAATAACTGTCGATTGTCATTAAAAAAGTAAAGTATATATTAAAAAAACAAACAAGAATTTTTCGAAAAAATCTACAAGGGGTGGGCATGGAAAATTTGCAAAAATTTCGAAAATCCTCCATAACTTCGTCATTTGAAGGACTATCAGGATGTCCTTTGGCATGCATATGGGGACGGATTCAAGATGGACGACTATGTAATCAAAAGTCCAAATATACTTTAAACAACAGAGTTAGAAGGACTTTTTTGCTGAGAGAAAACATGCTCTATCTTGGCCATATCCTTGCTGATCCTTATGAGTCCAGTGGCAATCAACTCGTCTTAACGAGGACTATTAGCTGGCCAAAGGACATTCCGATCGTCCTTATGGTTCCCGAGATATTCGTGATTTTCTCATGTGCTTGCGATTTCTTACATTTTTTTTCGACTCCGCAATTGAAAATTTGCAAGTCCAAAAATTAAAAACTTTTGCATACTTTTGGGGATGAGATATAAATTTCAGTCCAAAAATTAAAATGTGTTTATCTCGGAAACTACAACAATAATTTAGATAGCAATTGGCCGGTCGATAGCCTTAACAAATACGTTTAAAACTAACTGTCGATTGTCATTAAAAAAGTAAAGTATATATTAAAAAAACAAACAAGAATTTTTCGAAAAAATCTACAAGGGGTGGGCATGGAAAATTTGCAAAAATTTCGAAAATCCTCCATAACTTCGTCATTTGAAGGACTATCAGGATGTCCTTTGGCATGCATATGGGGACGGATTCAAGATGGACGACTATGTAATCAAAAGTGCAAATATACTTTAAACAACAGAGTTAGAAGGACTTTTTTGCTGAGAGAAAACATGCTCTATCTTGGCCATATCCTTGCTGATCCTTATGAGTCCAGTGGCAATCAACTCGTCTTAACAAGGACTATTAGCTGGCCAAAGGACATTCCGATCGTCCTTATGGTTCCCGAGATATTCGTGATTTTCTCATGTGCTTGCGATTTCTTACATTTTTTTTCGACTACGCAATTGAAAATTTGCAAGTCCAAAAATTAAAAACTTTTGCATACTTTTGGGGATGAGATATAAATTTCAGTCCAAAAATTAAAATGTGTTTATCTCGGAAACTACAACAATAATTTAGATAGCAATTGGCCGGTCGATAGCCTTAACAAATACGTTTAAAAATAACTGTCGATTGTCATTAAAAAAGTAAAGAATATATTAAAAAAACAAACAAGAATTTTTCGAAAAAATCTACAAGGGGTGGGCATGGAAAATTTGCAAAAATTTCGAAAATCCTCCATAACTTCGTCATTTGAAGGACTATCAGGATGTCCTTTGGCATGCATATGGGGACGGATTCAAGATGGACGACTATGTAATCAAAAGTCCAAATATACTTTAAACAACAGAGTTAGAAGGACTTTTTTGCTGAGAGAAAACATGCTCTATCTTGGCCATATCCTTGCTGATCCTTATGAGTCCAGTGGCAATCAACTCGTCTTAACAAGGACTATTAGCTGGCCAAAGGACATTCCGATCGTCCTTATGGTTCCCGAGATATTCGTGATTTTCTCATGTGCTTGCGATTTCTTACATTTTTTTTCGACTACGCAATTGAAAATTTGCAAGTCCAAAAATTAAAAACTTTTGCATACTTTTGGGGATGAGATATAAATTTCAGTCCAAAAATTAAAATGTGTTTATCTCGGAAACTACAACAATAATTTTGATAGCAATTGGCCGGTCGATAGCCTTAACAAATACGTTTAAAAATAACTGTCGATTGTCATTAAAAAAGTAAAGAATATATTAAAAAAACAAACAAGAATTTTTCGAAAAAATCTACAAGGGGTGGGCATGGAAAATTTGCAAAAATTTCGAAAATCCTCCATAACTTCGTCATTTGAAGGACTATCAGGATGTCCTTTGGCATGCATATGGGGACGGATTCAAGATGGACGACTATGTAATCAAAAGTCCAAATATACTTTAAACAACAGAGTTAGAAGGACTTTTTTGCTGAGAGAAAACATGCTCTATCTTGGCCATATCCTTGCTGATCCTTATGAGTCCAGTGGCAATCAACTCGTCTTAACAAGGACTATTAGCTGGCCAAAGGACATTCCGATCGTCCTTATGGTTCCCGAGATATTCGTGATTTTCTCATGTGCTTGCGATTTCTTACATTTTTTTTTCGACTACGCAATTGAAAATTTGCAAGTCCAAAAATTAAAAACTTTTGCATACTTTTGGGGATGAGATATAAATTTCAGTCCAAAAATTAAAATGTGTTTATCTCGGAAACTACAACAATAATTTAGATAGCAATTGGCCGGTCGATAGCCTTAACAAATACGTTTAAAAATAACTGTCGATTGTCATTAAAAAAGTAAAGAATATATTAAAAAAACAAACAAGAATTTTTCGAAAAAATCTACAAGGGGTGGGCATGGAAAATTTGCAAAAATTTCGAAAATCCTCCATAACTTCGTCATTTGAAGGACTATCAGGATGTCCTTTGGCATGCATATGGGGACGGATTCAAGATGGACGACTATGTAATCAAAAGTCCAAATATACTTTAAACAACAGAGTTAGAAGGACTTTTTTGCTGAGAGAAAACATGCTCTATCTTGGCCATATCCTTGCTGATCCTTATGAGTCCAGTGGCAATCAACTCGTCTTAACAAGGACTATTAGCTGGCCAAAGGACATTCCGATCGTCCTTATGGTTCCCGAGATATTCGTGATTTTCTCATGTGCTTGCGATTTCTTACATTTTTTTTCGACTACGCAATTGAAAATTTGCAAGTCCAAAAATTAAAAACTTTTGCATACTTTTGGGGATGAGATATAAATTTCAGTCCAAAAATTAAAATGTGTTTATCTCGGAAACTACAACAATAATTTAGATAGCAATTGGCCGGTCGATAGCCTTAACAAATACGTTTAAAAATAACTGTCGATTGTCATTAAAAAAGTAAAGAATATATTAAAAAAACAAACAAGAATTTTTCGAAAAAATCTACAAGGGGTGGGCATGGAAAATTTGCAAAAATTTCGAAAATCCTCCATAACTTCGTCATTTGAAGGACTATCAGGATGTCCTTTGGCATGCATATGGGGACGGATTCAAGATGGACGACTATGTAATCAAAAGTGCAAATATACTTTAAACAACAGAGTTAGAAGGACTTTTTTGCTGAGAGAAAACATGCTCTATCTTGGCCATATCCTTGCTGATCCTTATGAGTCCAGTGGCAATCAACTCGTCTTAACGAGGACTATTAGCTGGCCAAAGGACATTCCGATCGTCCTTATGGTTCCCGAGATATTCGTGATTTTCTCATGTGCTTGCGATTTCTTACATTTTTTTTCGACTCCGCAATTGAAAATTTGCAAGTCCAAAAATTAAAAACTTTTGCATACTTTTGGGGATGAGATATAAATTTCAGTCCAAAAATTAAAATGTGTTTATCTCGGAAACTACAACAATAATTTAGATAGCAATTGGCCGGTCGATAGCCTTAACAAATACGTTTAAAAATAACTGTCGATTGTCATTAAAAAAGTAAAGAATATATTAAAAAAACAAACAAGAATTTTTCGAAAAAATCTACAAGGGGTGGGCATGGAAAATTTGCAAAAATTTCGAAAATCCTCCATAACTTCGTCATTTGAAGGACTATCAGGATGTCCTTTGGCATGCATATGGGGACGGATTCAAGATGGACGACTATGTAATCAAAAGTCCAAATGTACTTTAAACAACAGAGTTAGAAGGACTTTTTTGCTGAGAGAAAACATGCTCTATCTTGGCCATATCCTTGCTGATCCTTATGAGTCCAGTGGCAATCAACTCGTCTTAACAAGGACTATTAGCTGGCCAAAGGACATTCCGATCGTCCTTATGGTTCCCGAGATATTCGTGATTTTCTCATGTGCTTGCGATTTCTTACATTTTTTTTCGACTACGCAATTGAAAATTTGCAAGTCCAAAAATTAAAAACTTTTGCATACTTTTGGGGATGAGATATAAATTTCAGTCCAAAAATTAAAATGTGTTTATCTCGGAAACTACAACAATAATTTAGATAGCAATTGGCCGGTCGATAGCCTTAACAAATACGTTTAAAACTAACTGTCGATTGTCATTAAAAAAGTAAAGTATATATTAAAAAAACAAACAAGAATTTTTCGAAAAAATCTACAAGGGGTGGGCATGGAAAATTTGCAAAAATTTCGAAAATCCTCCATAACTTCGTCATTTGAAGGACTATCAGGATGTCCTTTGGCATGCATATGGGGACGGATTCAAGATGGACGACTATGTAATCAAAAGTCCAAATATACTTTAAACAACAGAGTTAGAAGGACTTTTTTGCTGAGAGAAAACATGCTCTATCTTGGCCATATCCTTGCTGATCCTTATGAGTCCAGTGGCAATCAACTCGTCTTAACAAGGACTATTAGCTGGCCAAAGGACATTCCGATCGTCCTTATGGTTCCCGAGATATTCGTGATTTTCTCATGTGCTTGCGATTTCTTACATTTTTTTTCGACTACGCAATTGAAAATTTGCAAGTCCAAAAATTAAAAACTTTTGCATACTTTTGGGGATGAGATATAAATTTCAGTCCAAAAATTAAAATGTGTTTATCTCGGAAACTACAACAATAATTTAGATAGCAATTGGCCGGTCGATAGCCTTAACAAATACGTTTAAAAATAACTGTCGATTGTCATTAAAAAAGTAAAGAATATATTAAAAAAACAAACAAGAATTTTTCGAAAAAAATCTACAAGGGGTGGGCATGGAAAATTTGCAAAAATTTCGAAAATCCTCCATAACTTCGTCATTTGAAGGACTATCAGGATGTCCTTTGGCATGCATATGGGGACGGATTCAAGATGGACGACTATGTAATCAAAAGTCCAAATATACTTTAAACAACAGAGTTAGAAGGACTTTTTTGCTGAGAGAAAACATGCTCTATCTTGGCCATATCCTTGCTGATCCTTATGAGTCCAGTGGCAATCAACTCGTCTTAACAAGGACTATTAGCTGGCCAAAGGACATTCCGATCGTCCTTATGGTTCCCGAGATATTCGTGATTTTCTCATGTGCTTGCGATTTCTTACATTTTTTTTCGACTACGCAATTGAAAATTTGCAAGTCCAAAAATTAAAAACTTTTGCATACTTTTGGGGATGAGATATAAATTTCAGTCCAAAAATTAAAATGTGTTTATCTCGGAAACTACAACAATAATTTAGATAGCAATTGGCCGGTCGATAGCCTTAACAAATACGTTTAAAAATAACTGTCGATTGTCATTAAAAAAGTAAAGAATATATTAAAAAAACAAACAAGAATTTTTCGAAAAAATCTACAAGGGGTGGGCATGGAAAATTTGCAAAAATTTCGAAAATCCTCCATAACTTCGTCATTTGAAGGACTATCAGGATGTCCTTTGGCATGCATATGGGGACGGATTCAAGATGGACGACTATGTAATCAAAAGTCCAAATATACTTTAAACAACAGAGTTAGAAGGACTTTTTTGCTGAGAGAAAACATGCTCTATCTTGGCCATATCCTTGCTGATCCTTATGAGTCCAGTGGCAATCAACTCGTCTTAACAAGGACTATTAGCTGGCCAAAGGACATTCCGATCGTCCTTATGGTTCCCGAGATATTCGTGATTTTCTCATGTGCTTGCGATTTCTTACATTTTTTTTCGACTACGCAATTGAAAATTTGCAAGTCCAAAAATTAAAAACTTTTGCATACTTTTGGGGATGAGATATAAATTTCAGTCCAAAAATTAAAATGTGTTTATCTCGGAAACTACAACAATAATTTAGATAGCAATTGGCCGGTCGATAGCCTTAACAAATACGTTTAAAAATAACTGTCGATTGTCATTAAAAAAGTAAAGAATATATTAAAAAAACAAACAAGAATTTTTCGAAAAAATCTACAAGGGGTGGGCATGGAAAATTTGCAAAAATTTCGAAAATCCTCCATAACTTCGTCATTTGAAGGACTATCAGGATGTCCTTTGGCATGCATATGGGGACGGATTCAAGATGGACGACTATGTAATCAAAAGTCCAAATATACTTTAAACAACAGAGTTAGAAGGACTTTTTTGCTGAGAGAAAACATGCTCTATCTTGGCCATATCCTTGCTGATCCTTATGAGTCCAGTGGCAATCAACTCGTCTTAACAAGGACTATTAGCTGGCCAAAGGACATTCCGATCGTCCTTATGGTTCCCGAGATATTCGTGATTTTCTCATGTGCTTGCGATTTCTTACATTTTTTTTCGACTACGCAATTGAAAATTTGCAAGTCCAAAAATTAAAAACTTTTGCATACTTTTGGGGATGAGATATAAATTTCAGTCCAAAAATTAAAATGTGTTTATCTCGGAAACTACAACAATAATTTAGATAGCAATTGGCCGGTCGATAGCCTTAACAAATACGTTTAAAAATAACTGTCGATTGTCATTAAAAAAGTAAAGAATATATTAAAAAAACAAACAAGAATTTTTCGAAAAAATCTACAAGGGGTGGGCATGGAAAATTTGCAAAAATTTCGAAAATCCTCCATAACTTCGTCATTTGAAGGACTATCAGGATGTCCTTTGGCATGCATATGGGGACGGATTCAAGATGGACGACTATGTAATCAAAAGTCCAAATATACTTTAAACAACAGAGTTAGAAGGACTTTTTTGCTGAGAGAAAACATGCTCTATCTTGGCCATATCCTTGCTGATCCTTATGAGTCCAGTGGCAATCAACTCGTCTTAACAAGGACTATTAGCTGGCCAAAGGACATTCCGATCGTCCTTATGGTTCCCGAGATATTCGTGATTTTCTCATGTGCTTGCGATTTCTTACATTTTTTTTCGACTACGCAATTGAAAATTTGCAAGTCCAAAAATTAAAAACTTTTGCATACTTTTGGGGATGAGATATAAATTTCAGTCCAAAAATTAAAATGTGTTTATCTCGGAAACTACAACAATAATTTAGATAGCAATTGGCCGGTCGATAGCCTTAACAAATACGTTTAAAAATAACTGTCGATTGTCATTAAAAAAGTAAAGAATATATTAAAAAAACAAACAAGAATTTTTCGAAAAAATCTACAAGGGGTGGGCATGGAAAATTTGCAAAAATTTCGAAAATCCTCCATAACTTCGTCATTTGAAGGACTATCAGGATGTCCTTTGGCATGCATATGGGGACGGATTCAAGATGGACGACTATGTAATCAAAAGTCCAAATGTACTTTAAACAACAGAGTTAGAAGGACTTTTTTGCTGAGAGAAAACATGCTCTATCTTGGCCATATCCTTGCTGATCCTTATGAGTCCAGTGGCAATCAACTCGTCTTAACAAGGACTATTAGCTGGCCAAAGGACATTCCGATCGTCCTTATGGTTCCCGAGATATTCGTGATTTTCTCATGTGCTTGCGATTTCTTACATTTTTTTTCGACTACGCAATTGAAAATTTGCAAGTCCAAAAATTAAAAACTTTTGCATACTTTTGGGGATGAGATATAAATTTCAGTCCAAAAATTAAAATGTGTTTATCTCGGAAACTACAACAATAATTTAGATAGCAATTGGCCGGTCGATAGCCTTAACAAATACGTTTAAAACTAACTGTCGATTGTCATTAAAAAAGTAAAGTATATATTAAAAAAACAAACAAGAATTTTTCGAAAAAATCTACAAGGGGTGGGCATGGAAAATTTGCAAAAATTTCGAAAATCCTCCATAACTTCGTCATTTGAAGGACTATCAGGATGTCCTTTGGCATGCATATGGGGACGGATTCAAGATGGACGACTATGTAATCAAAAGTCCAAATATACTTTAAACAACAGAGTTAGAAGGACTTTTTTGCTGAGAGAAAACATGCTCTATCTTGGCCATATCCTTGCTGATCCTTATGAGTCCAGTGGCAATCAACTCGTCTTAACGAGGACTATTAGCTGGCCAAAGGACATTCCGATCGTCCTTATGGTTCCCGAGATATTCGTGATTTTCTCATGTGCTTGCGATTTCTTACATTTTTTTTCGACTCCGCAATTGAAAATTTGCAAGTCCAAAAATTAAAAACTTTTGCATACTTTTGGGGATGAGATATAAATTTCAGTCCAAAAATTAAAATGTGTTTATCTCGGAAACTACAACAATAATTTAGATAGCAATTGGCCGGTCGATAGCCTTAACAAATACGTTTAAAAATAACTGTCGATTGTCATTAAAAAAGTAAAGAATATATTAAAAAAACAAACAAGAATTTTTCGAAAAAATCTACAAGGGGTGGGCATGGAAAATTTGCAAAAATTTCGAAAATCCTCCATAACTTCGTCATTTGAAGGACTATCAGGATGTCCTTTGGCATGCATATGGGGACGGATTCAAGATGGACGACTATGTAATCAAAAGTCCAAATATACTTTAAACAACAGAGTTAGAAGGACTTTTTTGCTGAGAGAAAACATGCTCTATCTTGGCCATATCCTTGCTGATCCTTATGAGTCCAGTGGCAATCAACTCGTCTTAACAAGGACTATTAGCTGGCCAAAGGACATTCCGATCGTCCTTATGGTTCCCGAGATATTCGTGATTTTCTCATGTGCTTGCGATTTCTTACATTTTTTTTCGACTACGCAATTGAAAATTTGCAAGTCCAAAAATTAAAAACTTTTGCATACTTTTGGGGATGAGATATAAATTTCAGTCCAAAAATTAAAATGTGTTTATCTCGGAAACTACAACAATAATTTAGATAGCAATTGGCCGGTCGATAGCCTTAACAAATACGTTTAAAAATAACTGTCGATTGTCATTAAAAAAGTAAAGAATATATTAAAAAAACAAACAAGAATTTTTCGAAAAAATCTACAAGGGGTGGGCATGGAAAATTTGCAAAAATTTCGAAAATCCTCCATAACTTCGTCATTTGAAGGACTATCAGGATGTCCTTTGGCATGCATATGGGGACGGATTCAAGATGGACGACTATGTAATCAAAAGTGCAAATATACTTTAAACAACAGAGTTAGAAGGACTTTTTTGCTGAGAGAAAACATGCTCTATCTTGGCCATATCCTTGCTGATCCTTATGAGTCCAGTGGCAATCAACTCGTCTTAACAAGGACTATTAGCTGGCCAAAGGACATTCCGATCGTCCTTATGGTTCCCGAGATATTCGTGATTTTCTCATGTGCTTGCGATTTCTTACATTTTTTTTCGACTCCGCAATTGAAAATTTGCAAGTCCAAAAATTAAAAACTTTTGCATACTTTTGGGGATGAGATATAAATTTCAGTCCAAAAATTAAAATGTGTTTATCTCGGAAACTACAACAATAATTTAGATAGCAATTGGCCGGTCGATAGCCTTAACAAATACGTTTAAAAATAACTGTCGATTGTCATTAAAAAAGTAAAGTATATATTAAAAAAACAAACAAGAATTTTTCGAAAAAATCTACAAGGGGTGGGCATGGAAAATTTGCAAAAATTTCGAAAATCCTCCATAACTTCGTCATTTGAAGGACTATCAGGATGTCCTTTGGCATGCATATGGGGACGGATTCAAGATGGACGACTATGTAATCAAAAGTCCAAATATACTTTAAACAACAGAGTTAGAAGGACTTTTTTTGCTGAGAGAAAACATGCTCTATCTTGGCCATATCCTTGCTGATCCTTATGAGTCCAGTGGCAATCAACTCGTCTTAACGAGGACTATTAGCTGGCCAAAGGACATTCCGATCGTCCTTATGGTTCCCGAGATATTCGTGATTTTCTCATGTGCTTGCGATTTCTTACATTTTTTTTCGACTCCGCAATTGAAAATTTGCAAGTCCAAAAATTAAAAAAAAACTTTTGCATACTTTTGGGGATGAGATATAAATTTCAGTCCAAAAATTAAAATGTGTTTATCTCGGAAACTACAACAATAATTTAGATAGCAATTGGCCGGTCGATAGCCTTAACAAATACGTTTAAAAATAACTGTCGATTGTCATTAAAAAAAGTAAAGAATATATTAAAAAAACAAACAAGAATTTTTCGAAAAAATCTACAAGGGGTGGGCATGGAAAATTTGCAAAAATTTCGAAAATCCTCCATAACTTCGTCATTTGAAGGACTATCAGGATGTCCTTTGGCATGCATATGGGGACGGATTCAAGATGGACGACTATGTAATCAAAAGTCCAAATATACTTTAAACAACAGAGTTAGAAGGACTTTTTGCTGAGAGAAAACATGCTCTATCTTGGCCATATCCTTGCTGATCCTTATGAGTCCAGTGGCAATCAACTCGTCTTAACAAGGACTATTAGCTGGCCAAAGGACATTCCGATCGTCCTTATGGTTCCCGAGATATTCGTGATTTTCTCATGTGCTTGCGATTTCTTACATTTTTTTTCGACTCCGCAATTGAAAATTTGCAAGTCCAAAAATTAAAAACTTTTGCATACTTTTGGGGATGAGATATAAATTTCAGTCCAAAAATTAAAATGTGTTTATCTCGGAAACTACAACAATAATTTAGATAGCAATTGGCCGGTCGATAGCCTTAACAAATACGTTTAAAAATAACTGTCGATTGTCATTAAAAAAGTAAAGAATATATTAAAAAAACAAACAAGAATTTTTCGAAAAAATCTACAAGGGGTGGGCATGGAA